>CM056054.1:58577792-59790292 GCA_029574335.1 Rana kukunoris
ATTCACTTTATTGATCACCATAATGAATGTTTATTGATCACTTTGTGGTATAGCGCCCTCTATTTTACCTTTCATGACATAAAGCAAGCTTGTTAATCACCTAGAAAATGGGTGATTACCACCAATGAACAATAGGGATCAGAATTATACTAACCAAAGTAACACAGGTCTGAAAATAGGGCATGGTACTAAAAATAAACACTACAAAAAATGCCAAGTCTCAAAATCTGCATGTCGTCACCAGGAGGGGAGGCTCTTCACCTGCAAGTCCATAATAGAATTTTTTCATATGAAATTATACTGACTGAACAGTCAGACAAAATGTTTTTTTATCAATATCATATTTAGTTATTTCAGTATTGAGAAGGATGTTGAAATAGTCATAATGGTTGCTTAACAAGGTCGACAAAAAAATAAATAAAAGTGTAACAAACACAGGAAGCAATGCTGGAATACCTTGCTAAACCAGATATTCATGCTTAGATTTTGATCACCCTGCCTGCTGTTATGAGACAAGTCACCCTTCCCATTTTGTCATAAACTAACTGAACAGAATTTACAGCAAGGTCAGTGGTACCAACCTCCACAATTTTGCAATGTTTGCTTACCATAAATACTTGGAACATATTCTAGTTCCTTTTCTAGAGTTCAAAGTGCCCTTGATAAAAAGTTCCAGAACAGTTACATGCTCACCTTGAAATCGATTTCATTCTCTTTGCAGCAGGAAATACAGCTTACTAGCAGCACAACCAAAGCGATGAAACTGCACACAGAAAGCAACACCGGGAACAAGGGAACTTGACTGCTTGAGACTTCTGAAAGTGAAGCAAAAATACAGAGAATGTTAGCGATTATGACAGCAGTTTATCGTCTAGTAAATGACAGATGGCACGTCCATTAACAGCAAGTATAGCAAAGTAAAAATATGTAAAAAATAAAGCCTGCCGTGATTATATAACAAATACAGGTGTAAGAATTTTGTGAATGAAACCACAATACAATAATCACTGGGGACATACAGCATTGTGTAAAATGACACCACTCAGAAAAGGATCACTAAAAAGTGAACTAATTGCAGGAAAAAACAAAAACAAACAAAAAAACAAAAACACAAACACACACGCTTTGTTTATGTAGCTGGCAGAAATACATAACTGCGCCACAAGGATAACGGTGCTTTAAAATTATATATATCTATATCTATCCAGTAATACCAAGAAACGAACGAGGGTTGCGCCGATACCAAGCATATGCACTAGTACTTGAAGTTGTACAAATGCGTGGATACTTAACCCGATACATGTGTCCTCAGTGTAGTGGGTGGGGGGGGGGGGGGTCAGGCAGCCTCACAGGTGACCGGTGCTTGTACCTGTCCATGCAGATCTCCCTGTATACCTTTCAATAAACCAGCCATCAGCCGCTTCCGATCCTCTCCCTCCCACGGCTTTCAGCTGCTTTATTGAAAAAAGGTATACAGGGAGTACGGTGCTTGTAACTGACGGCACCAATCGTCCCGACTGTCCCATGTCCTCCTCTGGCTTCCCGGGTTTGCTCTGTTCCCCCTCTGTGCTCCTGGGGTCCTCTTCCGGTCCCACCTGTCCTGATATGTCAGGATGGAGAGCGGAGGAAGAAGCCATTAAATATACATGTCATTTACCGGCTCCTTCCTTTTTTCTGAATGAACAGAGGCAGTTAAAGGGGTGTTCCAGCCGCAATTTTTTTTTTTTTTTTTAAAGTCAGCAGCTACTAACAGTGTAGCTGCTGACTTTAAATAGGGACACTTACCTTGTCCTACTTGCCCGCGCCGATGGCCCCCCCGATGCCGGTCCCACGATCGATCCAGGTCCTGCGCCGCCATTCACACTATGGGAAACAGGCAGTGAAGCCGTACGGCTTCAATGCCCATTTCCTACTGCGCCTGCGTGAGTCTCACGCTGGCTTGTGAATGGGCGGCTGCTCTCTGAGAACACACACAGTTCCCAGAAAGCAGCGCGCCCCATTCACAAGCAGAAGCAGCAAAAGAAAAGACACCGCGGTGTGGAAGAGGCAGAGCATAGCAACAGGTATTTCGGGTGAGTATTTTTTTTTTTTCACGTTTTTTTTTTATTTAAGTTTTTTAAGCTAGATGGGCAAATGTGGTTTTCCTGGGTGGAACTCCGCTTTAATCACTGCCTCTGTCCATTCAGAACTGAGCATCATAAACTGCAATGCTTCAGTTTGTTAATGAATAGTCTCCTGTCCATTCATCTTCAGTACAGCCGTGGTTGCAGGAAAGGGACTGGAAAACTGTGTCCTCAGTCTTTCCCCATCTCAAAAGGGTAGATGTAGGGGGTCTTTTTAGACCCCCCCCCCCATATCTCACCAAAGCCACCACAACAAGGCTATATATATATTATATATATATATATATATATATATATATATATATATATATATATATATATATATATATATATATATATATTAAAAATGTAAAACAAAAAACACTGACACCATCCACTCCCCCCCTCACCCCCCAAAACAGAAGGCATCTCACTGCCCAGGAGATGGCTAATCACTTTAAAAATAATATTGATACAATTCGTGATCAAAAGCTCCACTCTACAGGTATCTCCCCCAGTTAACACCCCATGTCAACAGGTACAATTGACACTCCCCTTATACAAACCTGCTAGGGGAGGAACCTCCAGCTGATTGGCAGCCTCAGCTCTGTTTGCATGCTGTCCTCCAATCAACTCTTGCTGAGCTTTGCAGAGTGTCATTTTCACTTCTCTGCCCCCTGCTTTCTGAAATCTCACACAAGATGTATAAATTCTGCACTGAAGGAATGTAGAGAAGAAAAAGCTACAGATAAACTGGTACAACTTATGTAGGAGGATTAGTTTCATCTCTGTATCACCTGAGGACAGTAATTTCATTGAGTATATGAAAGGGGAGGGGTTTACAACCACTTCCCGACCGGCCACACATTACACACACACACACACACACACACACACACACACACATTGATGGTGTGCTTGCAGGACATTAGAAAAGTCCTGCAAGCAGCATCTTTGGGTGCGCTGTATACAGCTCTTCCAAAATGTCCCTGCCCATTGCAATGAATGGGCAGTGCTTGCGAAGCAACCAAAAAAAGCGCTTTAGAAGTGCCACAACACGGGAGTTTTTAACCCCTTCTTTGGGGTTTAAACTGCCCCGCTAGTGGCTGAAAAGCACCGCCTAAACAGCAGTAAAGCACCGCTACAACGAGCGTCACTTTACAGCCAACGATTTTAGTGTGAAAGCAGCCTTAAAGGTAGTGCTCCTAATCTCAGCTTGTTACCTGTAATAAAGACACCTGTCCACAGAAGCAATCCCAATTCCGATCTCTCCACCATGGCCAAGACCAAAGAGCTGTCTTAAGATGTCAGGGACAAGATTGTAGACGTAGACAAGGCTGGAATGGGCTACAAGACCATCGCCAAGCAGCTTGGTGAGAGGGTGACAATTTGCGATTATTTGCAAATGGAACAATAATGGTCAAGCTCCATCGATCTGGCACTCCATGCAAGATCTCACCTCGCAGAGTTTCAATGATCATGAGAATAGTGAGGAATCAGCCTAGAACTACACAAGACAATCTTGCCAATCTCAAGGCAGTCCAAGAAAACAAATTGGTAACACACTACACTGAAGGACTGAAATCCTGCAGCGTCCGCAAGGTCCCCATTCAAGAAAGCACATGTACAGGCCCATCTCAAGTTTAATGATGAACATCTGAATGATTCAGAGGAAAACTGGGTGAAAGTGTTACGGTCAGATGAGACCAAAACCAAGCTCTTTGTCAGTAACTCAACTCAAGTGTTTGGTGGAGGAATGCTGCCCCTTACACCAAGAACACCATGCCCACCGTCAAACATGGAGGTGAAAACATTCTGCTCTCGGGAGGGGTTCTGCTAAAAAGGGACAGGACAACTTCACTGCATCAAAGAAATGATTAAAGGGAGCCCATGTACCGTCAAATCTTGGGCGAGAACCTACTTCCCTTAGCCAGGGCATTGAAAATGGGTCTTCCAGCATGACAATGACCCAAAACACACAGCCAAAACAACGAAGCAGTGGCTCAAGAATAAGCACATTAAAAAAGGTCCTGAGTGGCCTGGCCAGTCACCAGACCTTAATCCCATAGAACAGTGTTTTTCAACTCCAGTCCTCAAGGCACACCAACAGGTCAAGTTTTCAGGATTTCCCTCAGATGAAATGGCTGTGGTGATTACTAATGGCCCATACACGCGATCCGAATATCGGACGAAAACGATCGTCCGATGATGGATCGTACGATTTTCGGATCGTGTGTACACTACTTTCGACAGCCGATCACGACCATTCATCCGATTAAATTCGATTGGACAAGCGCAAAAAATGTTCTCGTCCGATTTTCGTTTAGTCAGTACAGCCGTCGTCCGACAATACAATACAAATACATTACAACACGTGACATCACTTCCGATCGTTTTTTTCTATCGTACGAGAATTTGTGAGTTTAAAAACCTATTTTATTTTACTCGCGATTATTAAGCGAAAAAAGTCGTACGATCCGTCGGCCGATATTCGGATCGTGTGTATGGGCCATAAGGCAGTGAAACTGATCAAATCACCTGTGCAAAATAATAGAAAGCCTGAAAACATGACCTGTTGGTGTGCCTTGAGGACTGGAGTTGAAAAACACTGTCATAGAAAACATGTGGAGGGAGCTGAAGGTCCGAGTTACCAAACGTCAGCCTCGAAACCTTAATGACTTGGATCTGCAAAGAGGAGTGGGACAAAATCCCTCCTGAGATGTGTGCAAACCTGGTAGCCAACTACAAGAAATGCCCGACCTCTGATTGCCAACAAGAGTTTTGCCACCAAGTAGTATTTTGAGAATGGAGTCAAATATTTTTTTCACTCATTAAAATGCAAATAAATATGAAACTTTTTTGAAATGCGTCAAGACTGATCATTTCTTTGTCAGTGGGCAAATGTACTAAATCGGAGCAAACTTTTTCCCCTCACTGTATGTCATTAGTGATGCTTAGCAACAAGGTTTCAAGAGGATGGGGTTCCAAGGATAGTCTAGACAAGGGTTCCCCCAGAGGTTTCTTGGGGTTGCTTGAGCAACTTCTACCTCTCTGATAAGTCCCCAACCGACGTTGATGTTTAGCGATCTGTGAGGGGGTAATGCTTCCCAATGACCACAAATGTAAAGAGCATTCTTTCCACGGACCATTACACTAATGGATCATGAGTTGTAGATAGTAATTTTTTAGAAGGTGTTCCCTTTGAGACCAGAAAGTTCCTGAAATATTGGGGAGTGCCATAACATGTGTAGAAAGATTGCATGCTCTGAAGCTTTTAATTTTTTTTTAAAACCACAGTGTTAAATACCTGAGAAGTGCCGTACAGGGGACTTCAAGGAGGCCGATACCAAGGCTGGGTTCACAGTGCGTGTTCCCGCATCGCACAGTTTCACACTGAGATCTGCGAACCGATGGGGATGTAAAGTTAATGACAACCCCAGATCAGTTTGCAGATCGCAGTGCAAACTGGAATGGTGCAGGAATCAGATGTGATCCATTTCCAACAGGAACCAAAAAAAAAAAAAAAAAAGGAGGGGGGGGGGGGGGGTCCTCCACCATTCTGGTGCGAATGCGATGTGATTTCAGCGAGTTTGTATGGCTGAAATTCCATCACACCGACAAAGCATGCGATCTGCATAGGCATGCTGTGCAACTCACATTTGAAACCGTCTTCGCACAAGTGTGAACTGGGACGAAGACTAGCAGAGGAAGAAGCGGGCACAAGGAGCAGTTCAGCTGTGCTGCAGTGCAAATCACATGCCGACAGGAGGAGAGAGCAGAATGATAGGGAAATTAGCTCACCAGTCTACTGTTCCTTCTTTCACAGGCTGGGGGAAGGAAAAGACCTAAGGCGTAGCGGCTGGACAGACCCTGCTAGCTCAGAGGGGGGACTTCCTTGATCTCCGCTGACCATCCGCATGACAGGTCCATCTCTACTCACCAAGCAGTGATGAACCTGTCAGAGCCCCGCTACTCTCGATGGGGAGATCTGATGAAAAAAACGCACAGCCTGTCTGTTTTCATCTGATCCCATGCACTGGACCAATGGCGAAATATCGCCATCTGTGTTTTAAGCGCATTTTGTCGGATCAGATGGCAGGCGGGTGCAAGTGGACACATCTCCGCTAAAATCCTCCTGCCCATAGCAGTCAATAGATGGCCCGTTCTGTTCCTCCTGAAAAAAAGGACAGGCGGTTCCGAGCAGGCAGATCACGTGAAAGGGGCCCAAGTGTTAACCAACTGCAGCAGAGAAAACCAGATGTTGTACCCTGCCACGCAGAGCTGTGTAAATCTCAGGCCTGGTTGGAAAGAAATACAAATCCTTAGACAGGTTAAAAATTTGCCCATTTTATGCTTTCCTGGAGTTCAGCTTAATTCCATTTTGTCTTGGAATTGCAGTAGTACATAACACAGGAAAGAACAAATCTAAAAATAGAGATGACTGGAATGATTATACGTCAGTGATTTCAAAGCAAATTAAATGCCAACTTGCACATGATGTAAATCATCTGCCTTACAATTGCTTATTTACATTGAATTGCTGGTTTTTACATAGCAAATGTCAACCTGGGCAACTCAGACTAAACATGAAACAAAATGCATTATTGGTAGGAGTGTTTATGAGCGTGGAGAAAAAACAACAAACACTCCTCCAAGGAGCTAACCGCTGAAGCTCAGAAGACACTAAGGGCTCATGCACACTGCATCTCAAAGAAGCACAAAGAAGCTGCTCCTATAAGCTCTTGAGCGCGCATTTTTTCTGCCTAAAAAACGTCCCTCCGTGCTAGCTCTTACATGCAGAAACCCGTTTGGAGGAGCTTTCCAGCAGAAGACACCCAAGTGTCCAAAAGCACGTGAAAAGGCATGATTAATATACTACTAGCATGAAACATAATCATCATTATTAAATAATAATTTAAAAAATAAATACATGGACAATCTTGAGTGCTTTTTTTCTGCCTGGAAAAACGCCTTTCATGTTAGCCAATGTGTCCATGCAACCTATGGCTTTTTCAGGAGTTTTACAGGCATATGTTCTTACAGGCAGGAAAAAAGCCAACCAAACTTGTGTTTGAGAGGATCTTTCGGAGCAGGGAAGACACCCAAGTGCTCGAAAAAAGTGAGAAACACACACACACACAGTTTTTCTTAAGCTGTGATGGTGCGCTTTGACTGGAGTTATACCATAATGTTTTTTTATGTAATTTCTACTAGTGTAATTTGCACTTTTTTCTTTACTTATTCTGTATGTTTTCGTCATGTGTTGACATCATACTACTGTGTTCTGTTCCGTACCTTAAAATAAATAAAGACAGATGTGGCCCTGTTCCCCATCCGTCCGGCAGATCGCATTAAAAACAGACAAGAATTTAGTTTCCATGTGATTGCCCTATAGGAGGAGGGGAATGGGACTATGTCTGTGTCCGCTCTGCATAGCGCACCAATATGAAAAAGGGGCCTAAAGCTGAATTCTGGGATTTTTGTGAAAAATACCCTTGAAGTGCGAGATCCAAGTCACTAAAAAAGTCATCTTAAAAGTGTCATCTGTAAATCTTAAGGCTGCATTCACACCTGAGTGTAGCATTTTCTGCGTTTTTTACAGCGATTTTGGACAGGTCTGTTGTCACCAATGTTAAAAGCAGAAAAAACGCCCAAATCTGCCTAAAATAAAGTCCCAGAACTTGTTTGAGCTTCAGGCATTTTGGAACTTCTGGCTTCAGGCGTTTTGTAGTGGAGATGTGAACCATCTCCATAGAGAATAGATTTTTTCCCCTTCATCGTTTTGTAGCTTCAAGCTACAAAACGCTCAGCTGTGAATGGGGTCTAAAAGTCATCTATAAATGATTGTTTTTACAGGAAAAATAAGCTTTTACAAACAAGTCTTGTTATACTTGCCTGCTCCGTGTAATGGTTTTGCACAGAGCTGCCCAAATCCTCCTCTTCCCTGTCTGTGCTTCTGGCCCCTCCCTCCTGACTAGTGCCCCCACAGCAAGCAGCTCACTATGGGGGCACCCAAGCCAAGTCACAGCTCCCTGTGTCCATTCAGACACAGAGCCCAAAGACCGGACCCTTTTTCCTGATTGAAAGCATCGCTGCTGTGTCTCAGCCTCTTTCCCCATTTGTCTTCAAGTGCCTCCTTATTGTGCATCTTGAAACAGCCCCATCACATGTTTTCAGAGAGTCCTGTAATACACCTGAAGTTTTGCAGGTTTTTCTTTGCATCCCAAAACAAATTTTCCTGGCAGTTGCGGCTGAAATTTTAGTTGGTCTACCCGACTGTGATTGGGTTTCAACAGAACCCCTCATTTTCCACTTCTTGATTAGCATTCTCAATTGCTTGGATATCTTTTTAGATCCCCTGTTTTATACAGTTCAACTACCATTTCCCGCAGATCCTTTGACAATTCTTTTGCTCTCCCCATGACTCTGAATCCAGAAACATCAGTGCAGCACTGGATGAAAGATGCAAGGGTCTGTCAGGAGTCCAGAAAATTATATATATATATATATATATATATATATATATATATATATATATATATATATACATACACACATATATATATATATTATATATATATATATATATATATATATATATATATACACACACACACACACACACACACACACACACACACATACATTACAAGCAAACAGATCACAGGTGAGGATGATTACCCTTAATAGACATTTTTACCCCTTTGTATCAACTTGTGTGCATTTTATCAGGCCAAAAAAAATCACCAGGGTACGTATACTTTTGATCAGGGCCATTTGGGTAGTTTGTTTACTCTTTTTAAATCCTAATGATGGCAAAGTGGATTGATAATAAATGGCTTCAGCCAAACACAAAACCATGAGTGAAAGTTTGCGTGTTATGTTATCGTTTATATTCTCAGAAAAATGGCCAAGAAATCAAATTCTGCAAGGGTATTTAAACTTATGAGCACAACTGTATATTCAATAGGTAGATTAATCCGATTGGTAAGCTTGAGATATTTTAACCCTTGTAAAAAGCAACAAATCTATTTGTCATTCCAGCTAAATGAATTGTCTGCGAGTCTGGTATTTGTCTACATGAGTCACATCATGGAGAGAATTAGAGGACCAGATTTGCATTGTGTGCAGCAGGGATGTGCTTACAGGCATACACCACACCACATACAGCCGGTTACCTTTCTTAACAGCAGCAACCCAGCTAGTAAAAGAGCTAATGTTACATTCCATTTGATCTGTCCTCTTTAAAGAAAAAGATCACCAGACTTCAAGTATTCCATGCACCTGACTGATGACTTAACTTGCATTACTGAAATTGAACTGGGGTTAGGTTATGTGACCAGCTTAAAAGTTAAATCAAGCTTAACCAACTTTTTTCTTTTAACCTATAGGAAGTGAATTCCTTGCTATTACATCAACTCCCCCCAGTTCACATTCTGAAGATAGACCCAGACAGGATTAGAGTCAGTTACCTAGAGTAATTATTTTCCCAAAGCAGTATGACCTGACTTAAGGTGGCACGAGGGCTAAACAGGCTAAGCCTTTTAAACAACACAGACATGTGATGTCTGCTGGACTGGCACAGATATAAGAACACTTCTTTCTTCTAATGTACACCAAGATAAATAATGCATCTTTTCGGGATCAAGTTCAGAATCTTCACTACGCCACCAAGGAGACACTCATGTTGCCCAGTCAAGTATTTGTATATCAAGCTAAATAGTTGAGCCCATTAAAGAGGAAGTAAACTCTCCCACTCCAATGCTTCTTTTCATTTAGTCCATTATATTAAGTACCGTATTTATTGGTGTATAACACTCACTTTTTTACCCTGAAAATAGAGGGTAAACCGTGCCTGCGTGTTATACACAGGGGTCTGTGAAATATTTTTTCCTGGAAACTTCCCTCTTAAAAGTTAGGGTGCGCGTTATACGCCGATTAATACGCTAATTATCAATCTATAGCCACTGTAATCCAGCCCCTTAAACCACTCCCCCACCGTAGGTCGACTATAAACATCCTGTCTTTGAAGAGGAATACTGTTATGGTAGCAGCTAGCTACCATAACCCGGTATCCTCTTCAAGAGCCGGCGGTTCTCTTTCAGATAAGTGGTCTCTGCGGCAGATTTACTGCAAGATCACTGCCCCCCCCTCCCGCCGCGCTCTGGTGCCCTCCGCCGCTTACCGTGGCCGTCGGTAGCAGCGGAGGCGATCTGGACTTGTCGCTAGCCTGACATGGATACAAGTGAGGGGGAAGATGGCCCCCACCCGTCTCCAAGTCATGGCAGGGGCTTCAATTCCGCCCATAGCTCTTAAAGGAACATTATTATTTTTTTTTCAAATGACATGACAATTTTTATTTTTATTGCATTTTAGTGTATATATGAGATCTGAGGTCTTTTTGAGCCCAGATCTCATATTTAAGAGGACCTGTCATGCTTTTTTTTTTTATTACAAGGGATGTTTACATTCCTTGTAATAGGAATAAAAGTGACAATATTTTTTTAAAGAACAGTAAAAAAAAAGAAAAGAAAAAAAAAAGTGAAATGATACATTTTTTTCCCCCAAAACGCGCCCTTTTCCCTGCCGAGCTTGCGTGCAGAAGCGAACGCATTCGTACGTATTAAAACGGTGTTCAAACCACACGTGAGGTATTGTCGCAATCAGTAGAGCGAGAGCAATAATTCTAGACCTCCTCTGCAACTCAAAACATGCAACCTGCAGAATTTTTTGAATGTAGTCTATGGAGATTTTAAAGGGTAAAAAAGTTTGTCGCCATTCTACGAGCGGGCACAATTTTGAAGCTCGACATGTTTGGTATCAATTTATTCGGCTTAACATTATCTTTTACAATATATGATAAAAACACACACACACACACACACACACACACACACACACACACACACACACACACACACACTTTACTGTGGTCTTATTTTTTTTAATTAAAAAAAAGTTCATTTTTCCCCCCAAATAAAGTGCAACAAAATCTCTCTCTCTCTCTCTCAAAATGTTTTAAACTTCCAAATCTCAGAAATAGGCTCAGTACTGTAGTGTTTAACCACTTAAGGTCCCACTCATGTACATATACGTTTGTACTTTAAAGATGATATCTCGGTAACAGCAGCAGCTGCTGCCACAACCAAGGTATCCATCTTTAGCGGTCCTGTAAATAACGCTGGTCTCCGCGGCAGGATGTTTACTTTCCTTGTAATAGGAAAAAAGTGATCAATATTGTATTTCAGTGTAAAAAAATGATAAAAGAAAAAGAAAACAAAAATGTTTTTTTTTAAAGCACCCCGTCCCGACGAGCTTGCGCGCAGAAGCGAATGCATACATGGAGTAGCGCGCGCATATGAAAACAGTGTTCAAACCACACAAGTGTGGTATCTAGCCCTAGACCGCCTCTGTAGCTCGAAAGATGCAACCTATAGAATTTTTTAAACGTCGCCTATCAAGATTTTTAAGGGTAAAAGTTTGACGCCATGCCACGAGAGGGGGCAATTTTTTAGCTTGACATGTTGGGTATCATTTTACTTGGTGTAACATTATCTTTCACAATATCTAAAAAAAATTAAAAAAATTGTGCCAAATTTATGGTCTTTTTTAATTAACCACTTAAGGACCCCCGCACGCACATATACGGCCACAGAATGGCACGTACAGGCACAAGGGCGTAAATTTACGTCCCCGCCTGAGTGCGGTTCGGGGGTCCCATCGGGACCCCCTCCGCGGCGTGCGGGGGTCCCCCTACCTCTGGGAGCGATCCGGGATCTGCGGGCGGATGTCCGTGATATCCGCCCCCCCCCGCGATCGCTCCCAGCCAATGGGAGCACGCTCCCAGCCTGTCACTTCCTCCTCCTGTGTTTACACAGGAAGGAGGAAATGATGTATTCTCTCATCGCAGCGCTGTTTCCCACCGCTGCTGATGAGAGAAGACATCACAAGTAAGTGTGCACCAACACAACACTGACACACACTCACATAGGCATATTAACCCCTTGTGATCGCCCCCCCCACCCCCCTGTCACAGTGTCACTGAATGCAGTGATTTAATCACTGCATTTAGTGTCAGTGTGACAGGCAGTGTAAAAAACAGTTAGTGTTAGGTTCAGGATAGCCCCCCCACCCCCCTAATAAAGTTTTAACCCCCTGATCACCGCCCTAGTTAACCCTTTCACTCCCTATTGCCAGCGTCACTAAGCGATCATTTTTCTGATCGCTGTATTAGTGCCGCTGTTCCCGCTAGGTAGCTATTTTTTTTTATTGCGATTTTTTTTTTTACTAAAGACATGTGGCTAAATAAATTTTGGCCTAAATGTTTGACTAAAATTTAGTTTATTTGATTTTTTTTTTAACAAAAAGTAAAAAATAGTGTTTTTTTTTCAAAAATGTTGCTCTATTTTTGTATATAGCGCAAAAAATAAAAATCGCAGAGGTGATCAAATACCACCAAAAGAAAGCTCTATTTGTGGGAAGAAAAGGACGCAAATTTTGTTTGGGAGCCACGTCGCACGACCGCGCAATTGTCTGTTAAAGCGACGCAGTGCCGAATCGCAAAAACACCTTGGGTCATTTACCAGCGTATTGGTCCGGGTCTTAAGTGGTTAAACAAGGTGATTTTTTTCCAAAAAAAAAAAAAAGTGCGCTTACAAGACTGCTGCGCAAATACGGTGTGACAAAAAGTATTGCAATGACCACCATTTTATTCTCTAGGGTGTTAGAAAAGAAATATATAAATGTTTGGGGATTTTAGGTAATTTTCTAGCAAAAAAAACAAAACAAAAAACACAGTATTTACTTGTGCCGATTATTCTAGTATTTGCCTATGTCAGTCTTATCACTTCAGCTGATAAGACTGCAGTAATTCAGTCCAATGCCCAGGTTTACACTCCATGTGATGTCACATGGGGTGTAGGAGGAAGTTTGAGTAATTACGCAGTCTTGTGGGATTTTTGCGTGTGCAATTTTGAAGTGCGACATGTTGGGTATCTATTTACTCGGCGTAACTTCATCTTTCCATTATGCAAAAACATTGGGCTAACTTTACGGATTTGTTTTTAAGCACAAAACTTTTTTTCTTTAAAAAACACATTAGAAAAATTGCTGCGCAAATACAGTGCGAGATAAAAAGTTGCAACGACCGCCATTGTATTCTCTAAGGCCTTTGCTAAAAAAACATATGTTTTGGGGTTCTATGTAATTTTCTAGCAAATAAATGATGATTTTTAAATATAGGAGAGAAATTTCAGAATTGGCCTGGGTGTTCCAGAACGCCTGATGGTGATCCCTGCATGTTGGGCCTCTGTATGTGGCCACGCTGTGTAAAAGTCTCACACATTCTTTGCAAAATCTTTTTTCTCATATCGTGCGACTTGGGGCGACACAAGTCGGATCCCAAGTCGCTGTAGTGTGAAACAGCACTGACCCTACTACTTGTAAAAACAAACCAGTTGGCCCCCACTTTCAGCTTCGGAAGGAAGGAAAGAAGGAAGGAAGGATTTTCCCTATGAAAATCAGTTTTTAGTAAACAGTTGATTTTTGCAGGTCACCTAATGGGCTCTCTCACACTGATGGACTTTTGTGCATTTAAAAGGGCCCTTTAAAATGCTCACAAGCTTTTAATACTCTCTCATTGACTTACAACAGAATGTGCCTTTTTGATGTGCTTCTAGAAAACTTCACCAAAAGATGCAGCATGCCAGACTTGACTTTTCAAAGCGCAGTAAATCTGTAGAGTTGCATAAAATGTATTGGGAAACAGTTTAAACACTTTTGTTGGGGAGTTTTTCAACTGAATAAAACACTCGAACTCCGATAAAAGCTTAAAAGCGGAGTTCCACCCTTAAAATCACTTTGTTTCATTACATCCAGCATACTGGCGTCAGCGCCAGGATGCTGTTTTTTTTTCTTTTTTTTAATGCACGCACTTTATATAAAATCATTGAATTTCAGGCGCACCGCGGAATGTCGCCGCTTTAAGGCGTCACGCCTTCCGGAAGCAGCCGATTAGCATTCGGCTTTTCACGGCGCCTGCGCACAGACCCAGGAGCTGACTGCGCAGGCGCCGTATATAGCCGCGTCACGCCCTCCGAAAAAACCCGAACTAGGACCGGCTATTTTCGGCGCCTGCGCAGTCAGCTCCTGGGTCTGTGCGCAGGCGCCGAGAAAAGCCGAATGCTAAATCGGCTGTTTCCGGAAGGCGTGGCGCATTATAGCGGCGACATTCCGCGGTGCGCATGAAATTCAATGATTTTATATAAAGTACGTGCATTAAAAAAAAAAAAAACACACAAAGAGCCTAACATATCCTGTATTTAATGGTAACTGGAGAAAAATGAAGATTGCATCAATAAAGATTTGAGAAAAAAAAAACACAGCATACTGGCGCTGACGCCAGTATGCTGGATGTAATGAAACAAAGTGATTTTAAGGGTGGAACTCCGCTTTAAAAACGCTGGCAAAAAAAACTCAAATGCAGAATAACCGTGTGTGGAGTAAAGTTTAGCAAAAAAAAAATATATATATATATATAAATAATTAGAGGTCGACCGATATTTGGCCGTTGGAGAAATCGGCATCGGCCGATTTTTCTCCAAATTAGGCCGATATTTCTACATGCCGCTAGCGCTGCCATGGCTCCGGAGCTAGGCCAAGGCCTTTCCTGATGCTGTGACCGCAGCGGCAATCCGCGGATTGCCGCCGCGGTCACAGCATCAGGAAAGGCCGCGGCTTCGGCCTAGCTCCGGAGCCACGGACATCTTAGTACACCCAGCGTTGGCGGCCACCAATTGGCTGTTACAGGCGTCAGTAGATAGCAGCGAGCGGGCCCCTCCTCGTCTGTGGGTGTATACAGAGAGGAGGGGCCCGCTCGCTGCTATCTACTGATGCCTGTGACAGCCAATCGGTGGCCGCGGCTGCCGACATTCTACACTGTAAAGAAAAACATCCCCTGACGTGCAGCGTGCCCGGCTTCTGCCTACAAACCCCAGAATGTTACTGGCCCGCTCTGCATTCTGGGGTTTGTAGGCAGAGGCCGGGCGCGCAGCACATCAGGGGACTTTTTTACAGTGTAGAATGTCGGCAGCGGCGGCCGCTGATTGACTGTTGCAGACAGGGGTGGATGGCACTGGTTGGCACAGGGGTGGATGGCACTGGTTGGCAAAGGGGTGGATGGCACTGGTTGGCAAAGGGGTGGATGGCACTGGTTGGCAAAGGGGTGGATGGCACTGGTTGGCAAAGGGGTGGATGGCACTGGTTGGCAAAGGGGTGGATGGCACTGGTTGGCAAAGGGGTGGATGGCACTGGTTGGCAAAGGGGTGGATGGCACTGGTTGGCAAAGGGGTGGATGGCACTGGTTGGCAAAGGGGTGGATGGCACTGGTTGGCAAAGGGGTGGATGGCACTGGTTGGCAAAGGGGTGGATGGCACTGGTTGGCACATGGGTGGATGGCACTGGTTGGCACATGGGTGGATGGCACTGGTTGGCACATGGGTGGATGGCACTGGTTGGCAATGCACTGAGGTGATTGCACTGGTGGGCATTGATGAGGTGGCACTGGTGGTGGGCACTGATGGGCATTGATGAGGTGGCACTGGTGGTGGACACTGATGGGCTGCACTGGTGGGCATTGATGAGGTGGCACTGGTGGTGGACACTGATGGGCTGCACTGGTGGGCATTGATGAGGTGGCACTGGTGGTGGACACTGATGGGCTGCACTGGTGGGCATTGATGAGGTGGACACTGGTGGGCATTGATGAGGTGGCACTGGTGGTGGACACTGATGGGCTGCACTGGTGGGCATTGATGAGGTGGCACTGGTGGTGGACACTGATGAGGAGGCACTGGTGGTGGGCACTGACAGGCTGCACCCCACCTCTCCACCCTAAACAATTATCTCCTCCCAACCTCTCCACCCTAGGTTTTTTGAGTTGAGGAGAAAAAAATAAAATAAAAATCGGCCTAAAATATCGGCCGCAAAAATCGGCAACACAAATATCGGCCATCGGCCGCCCCGATTTCCAAATATCGGCATCGGCCAGAGAAAAACCCATATCGGTCGACCTCTATAAATAATAACCTAAAGCTGTATAGATTTCTTTTAACTGGACTTCACTTTAAACAAGCAGCAATCCATAACTTACGTAAAGCAGTGCATTTTTCCTAAAAATGCAAAACACAATCCTATGCAGAGGGTAGTGAACTGCTGAGATGTCACTAATTTGACTAAAATAAACTGACGACTAGACTATATTAGGATCCATGCACACTGGGCTTTAAAAACGCGCGCACACTGAAAAAAAAAAAACTTCCATTTAAAAGAAAGTTTCCCATTGCAGATTTATTTTTGAATACAAGAGGATGTATCGTTTGTGTAATTGTACCATGCATAAATGTTATGGAGTATTAAAGGGGTGTTCCACCCAAAAAAACGACCTTTTCTCAATCCACTCCTCACCCCCATACATGCCACATTTGGCATGTCATTTTTTTGGGGGGGGAGTGGGGGCTTCAGTAGGAGTGGGACTTCCTGTCCCACTTCCTGCTTCCGCCGAGGGGCTGGTTAGGCGATTAAGCTTAATCGCCTACACCAGCCCCCTCCCTGTAGGCGATCACATGGGACACTGACAGGTCCCATGCGATCGCCTCTCCAATCAGCGGCGAGCCGCGCCGCGCACGCATGCGCAGTACGGCTCGCGCATGCGCAGTGGGTGCCCGGCCGTGAAGCCGAAGGCTGTCACGGCTGGGTGCCCACAGTCAGGATGGAGACGCCGGCCGGGGAGGGGGGCAGAGGAGCGGAGCCCCGGTCGGCGCGTCGCTGGAACGCAGGAGCAGGTAAGTGAGTGTTTATTAAAAGCCAGCAGCTACACTTTTTGTAGCTGCTGACTTTTAATAAACACAACTTAGGGCTGGAACACCCCTTTAATTGCTTGCCTTAAAAATAAGGATGCGCACATGTATGGCTTTCCTGAATTAAAAAGCTTTATAACACAAAGTACAGAAAAAGAACTGGGGGGGCGTAGAGATATCTTATGTACTACATATTCTGACAATAAGCCGAGACTGCAGATATGGAAATCATTGTTTGAATGGATGATTCATTAAGAAATAAACACGTAGCTCTGTAAAAAAGGTGAGTCATCCAGCCCATTTTCCTACAACACACCCAGTATCTCGTGACAAAGAAATAATTGAACGTCAAGTCTATCCGATCCCATCTAACATCCTCCTACTTTATCATTCCGATGTGCAGCCTTTAACCCCAACTGATGTTCACCATCAGCACAACCATGGTATGAAAGACTGCTGTTGTAAAAGTTGTACTCCTTTTATTAACCACTTTAAGACTGCCCATATACCAAGGCAGGGCAGCTCTATTGCGTGAAACGACGTACCTGTACGTGGTTTTGTGTAATGGAAACAGGGAACACGAAGTGTGCCGGCAATTATCCACCATTTACTTTAAATGGGATGGCTGGTGATGTGGCAGTGACACAAGGTGAGGGAAGTGGCGGCAGCAGGCGAGTGGCTACCCACTGACAGGTACTGCCATGATGAATCTAAAATGACATGTGCTCTTTAACCCCTTAATGCCGCCGCACGCCTATGTACATCCACAGAATGGCACGTACAGGCAGATGGGCGTATATTTACGTCCCTGCCTTCTAGCGGGTCGGGGGTCCGATCGGGACCCCCTCCGCAGCGGGCGGCTTACCTTGGGGAGCGATCCGACTAGAGGGGGCGGCTGTTCGTTTCTGTCCGCCCCCTCATGATCGCTCCCAGCCAATCCCATGCGCCGCCGCCTTGTCACTTCCTCTGCCTGTTAAATGTATTTTCAAACCACCGAGAAGAAAGAAGAGTCACAATAAGTCTGCACATAGGCACATTTAACCCCTTGCGATTACCCCCCCCAGTCACACTGTCACTGAATGCAGTGATCATATATGTACCCCCCCAATAAAGTTTTAACCCCTTGATCACCCCCCTAGTTAACCCTTTCACCCCCTATTGCCAGTGTCACTAAGCGATAATTTTTCTGATCGCTGTATTAGTGTCACTGTTGCCGCTAGGTAGCGAATTTTTTTTATTGCAATTTTTTTTTACTAAAGACATGTGGCTGAATAAGTTTTGGCCTAAATGTTTGACTAAAATTTAGTTCATTCGATTTTTCTTATAACAAAAAGTAAAAAAATATCGATTTTTCTTCAAAAATGTCACTATATTTTTGTTTATAACGCAAAAAGTAAAAATCCCACAGGTGATCAAATACCATCAAAAGAAAGCTCTATTTGAGGGAAGAAACGGACGCAAATTTTGTTTGGGAGCCACGTCGCACAATTGTCTGTTAAAGCGACGCAATGCCGAATTGTAAAAACGCCTCTGGGCATTTAGCAGCATATTGGTCCGGGGGTTAAGTGGTTAAAATTTAAGGACTCGTGCTTTCAGGCAGTTAGAATCGTTATTGTTTGCAAACAAAATGAAGGTTTCCAATTTAGAATAAGCCGTCAGGTTAGTAAAACAGCGATATCAGAACCGACTTAATCATACAGTTTTTAGCGTACATAGGTTTGCAAAATGGGATAAAAAGGATTATTCCTTTGTGTGAATGCAGTGTCTATTATCTCAGCTTGCAGAGTTTTTATTTATTGAAGGCGTTTACCAAAAATTTAAATATTGTAAGCCTCATGCTACATAACCAAGCCCCATTTCATGCTCAACAAACTAAATGATCAACGTATCTTAAAATAGAAAACTAGTTAGAAAAAAAAAATCATCACATTTATTTTATCCTTTTTTAAATCATCGATTTATATCCACCCTGGTCTGCACTGAAAAATCAAAGCGCTGATTATGAGCACAGTGCCACCCCCATCCCACGTGTCAGGAGAGCTGCTTATTGGCTCTCCTGTTTAAGCCCCGTCAGCGCGAATATAGGAAAAGCCGATAAAGCCACTTCTTGGTTACGGTGTGATTAGCCGTGATTGGACACAGCTGATCACATGGTAAAGAGCATACATCACCAGGGGTGCGCACGAGCGGCTTATCCTGTTGGACATCATATTCCCCACTTCCCTAAACATTTTAAAGTGAACATATAATCTCTAACGCCGACTTATTTTACTCATCATAGCACCCAAAACCTATGGAGGAGAGGTAGCACGTTTAGTATTGCCTTTCCTGAAGCAATCAATGGCTAATTTGATCTCGCTCCAATACTGAAGAGGAAAGGTAAGGGTTCAGTCTGCAGAAAACAAGGATTCCAAACTCTCTACAACTCTTAAGCATACAACCAACTAATCGATTGGGCAGCTCACCGAATATTGGTACGACAAGCCTCTTTGGCAGAGAGCACATGACTAGCTACCACAACAAGGTGTCCAACTTTCTCAAGGCACATTTTAATATTTTAAATAGTGTAAAGAATCATACATCAAGAAACACAAATACTAGTGCCTTGTAATATGCCACAAAAAAAAAAAAAAAACGCAATTCCAGGACCTAAAGCCCTGAAAGAAAATGGGTGTCAGCCCTCTCCACTACATTATGTGAACACACCCTTCATATACAGTGCTCAGCATAAACGAGTACACCAACAAATTTGTCAGCAATGTTGCGGTTCATGCATTTTGACAATGAACTCTGTCGTCCTCGGGGTGACCCTGAATATGATCGGCTGCACAAGATTCAGACCCTCGTAAAACACGTCAACCAACAGTTTGCAGCCTTGTTTATTCCCAATCAAGCTGTCTGCGTTAAAGAGTCAGATTATGTTTTTCTGGATGCCTTGCTTTCACAGTTTTGCCCCAGTAAGCGTGCCAGATATGGGGTCAAGATGTATCAGCTCTGCGACACGGCCACAGGCTAAACATGGTTTTCTGGTTTGCGAGGGAAAAGATTGCAGTGTAGAGCCCCCTCTAACTGCCCAGGCTACATAAGGAGCAGCAGTAAGATGGTTTTCAAACTTTGTGTCACCCTTATTCGAAAAGGGGTACCTCTTGTACGTGGACAATTACACAAAGGTGCCACTTTAGTCACCTTTTTGATTCTGGAATTTTCGCAAGTGGCACAGTGCAATCTAATTGCAAGGGCTTCCAACGGCTTGTAGATTCCCAACTTAGATGGGGGTTGAGAGCCTGGTTGAACTGTAATAAATTGCTTGCAGTGAAGTAGAGGGACACATGGAATGTTTTAGTTCTGCCCTCCATTCACGCAGATATGACAATCCAAATTACATTGGCGACTGGTGTTAAGCCCCTCGTGTCCATGAATACAACCTTAACATTAGTGGGGTGGACTTAAAACGACCAGATGATGGTGCTGTACTTAACCACTTTAGCCCCGGACCATATTGCTGGTCAAAGACCAGAGCACTTTTTGTGATTCGGCACTGCGTCGCTTTAACTGACAATTGCGCGGTCGTGAGACGTGGCTCCCAAACAAAATTGGCGTCCTTTTTTCCCACAAATAGAGCTTTCTTTTGGTGGCATTTGATCATCTCTGCGATTTTAATTTTTTGCGCTTTAACCACTTAAGGACCGCCTACTGCACATTTACGTCGGCAGAATGGCACGGCTGGGCACATCAACGTATATATACGTTGATTTTAGTACCCAGCCGTGGGTCGCGGGCGCGCGCCCGCGTCCCGGTCCGAAGCTCCGGGACCGCGGGATTCGCGGACCCGATCGCCGCTGGAGTGCGGCGATCCGTCCCTGGAGCAGAAGAATGGGGAGAGCCGTGTGTACACACGGCTTCCCCGTGCTTCTCTGTGGCCGCAGCATCGACCGCGTCATCCCTGTAACAGGGGGACGCGATCGATGACGTCACACCTACAGCCACACCCCCCTACAGTTGTAAACAAACACACTAGGTCTCACATCCCCTACAGCGCCACCTGTGGTTAACTCCCAAACTGCAGCTGTCATTTCCACAGTAAACAATGCAATTTAAATGCATTTTTTGCTGTGAAAATGACAATTGTCCCAAAAATGTGTCAAAATTGTCCGAAGTGTCCGCCATATTGTCGCAGTCACGAAAAAAAAAAATCGCTGATCGCCGCTATTAGTAGTAAAAAAAAAAAGAATTAATAAAAATGCAATAAAACTATCCCTTATTTTGTAAACGCTATAAATTTTGCGAAAACCGACCGATAAACGCTTATTGCGATTTTTTTTACCAAAAATACGTAGAAGAATACGTATCGGCCTAAACTGAGGGAAAAAAATGTTTTTTTATATATTTTTGGGGGATATTTATTATAGCAAAAAGTAAAAAATATTGCATTTTTTTTAAAATTGTCGCTCTATTTTTGTTAATAGCGCAAAAAATAAAAACCGCAGAGGTGATCAAATACCACCAAAAGAAAGCTCTATTTGTGGGAAAAAAAGGACGCCAATTTTGTTTGGGAGCCACGTCGCACGACCGCGCAATTGTCAGTTAAAACGAAGCAGTGCCGAATCGCAAAAAGGGGCAAGGTCCTTTACCTACATTTTGGTCCGGGTCTTAAGTGGTTAAACAAAAATAGAGCGACAATTTTGAAAAAAATGCAATATTTTTTACTTTTTTCTATAATAAATATCCCCCAAAAATATAAAAAAAATGTTTTTCCTCAGTTTAGGCCGATTCGTATTCTACATATTTTTCGTAAAAAAAAAATTAAGCGTTTGATTGGTTTGCGCAAAAGTTATAGCGTTTACAAAATAGGGGGTCGTTTTATGGCATTTTTATTAATATTTTTTTTTTCTAGTAATGGCGGCGATCAGCATTTTTTTTCAGTACTGCGACATTATGGCGGGCACTTCGGACACTTTTGACACATTTTTGGGGCCATTGGCATTTTAATAGCGATCAATGCTATAAAAATGCATTGTATAACTATAAACATGCCATTGGCAGTGAAGGGGTTAACACTAGGGGGCAGGGAAGGGGTTAAGTGTGTTCTAACTGTATGGGGGAGTGGACTCGCTAGGGGGAATCACTGATCTTCCGTTCCTACATTGTATGAACAGAAGATCAGCGTTTCCCCCGCCGACAGGACCGAGAGCTTTGTGTTTACACACAAAGCTCCCGATCCCCGCTCTGTAACGAACGACCGCGCATGCGATCGTACCCGCCAGGCACGCGCGCGGGACTCGGGGGCGAGCGCCCCCTAGCGGCCGCTAAAGAGCGGACGTATAGCTACGGGCTCTCGCCCAGCAGTGCCACCGTCCCGCAGTAATATGACGGTGGGCAGTCGCAAAGGTGTTAATTTCTCATAAGGCCAGACACTGGTATAGATTAAAAAAAAGTCTGTATGCCAATTGGCTTTGCTGAAAGCTTATGTGCTATACAAAGCATCAGGAAGAACTGGATCCTTCCTAAAATTCCAAGAAGAGATCGCAGCTCTTATGATTCTAGACGGTGCTGTGGCCCAACTTCCCAATGCAAATCCAGTGAGCCGGCTGCATGAGAGGCATTTTCCAGTTGTCCACCCCTATACCCCTGCCAAAAGAACAACCCAAAAGAAGATGTAGAAAAACAGATATAGACATGACACATGCCTTTATTGTCCCTCCTGTCCTGACCAATCTGGTCTCTGCATGGGTGTCACTACCACACACTAGTGGAGTATTAGTGTAGGGTACAGCACAGAACACCATCACACAGGGTCTCAAAAGAGGTTAGATGGCCATCGCATTTTGGAGAGACCCTAAACTGCAACGTTCATAGTTACAATAAAAGTGTATGTTTTATTGCTTTTCTCTCTCGATTGTTTTCCCTATTGTTCTGCCCCGTTTTATTGTATTTTATGCTTAACTAATGTTTTATTGCTACTGCGTTTTATCTTTGTTTTGCAGGCATGTCCTACTGTAAGGTTACCGTGTTTTATGGTTAACCATTACTTGCTTGACGGTTTTGCCATTCAGCTGCCGCACAAATTTATTTTTGCAGCGACAGGATTTGCTCTCACGATACGCAAATCAGCAACTACAGCGCAGGAGGAGGCGATTTCAGTGTCAGTGAAGAAATAATGAAGAAAGAAGGGGGAACGGTGCATGTATGCCCATCATTACCAGTGGGTGGATGCAGGGCATTATTCTAATGGTGGGCATACCACCAAACGATGTAAACGGAGAACTCCGTTTGGTTCCCTCTCCCCCCCCCCCCCCCCATTTAACCCACAGGCTGCATATATAAGAAAACACACACACACACACACACACGTAAGTCGCAGGACTTTGAGTGGCTATACCAGAATGATGCCTGCAGGTTTAGTATCATCTTGGCATCTTTTTTCCCCAGCCAGCTTTCATGTAAAAACAATCCTAGCAGCCAATTAGCCACTAAACTGCTTTTACAAGCAGTGGGAGGGAAACTAGCATGCACAAAAGCAAAAAACGATCTGTCGTCCAATTTTCAGATCGTGTGTACTTCTTAGAATACTGTAGCAAGTGCGATACAAAAAACGTAACGTATGGAACTGCAACCATCTCAGAGATGTCCAAGCCATCCACAAAAAGTTAACACCTCGACAGGAGCGTCTTCTGATGAGGTTTGAAGAAAATCACCATCTAAACTGGGGTGATGTTTCCTGTGACAAAATACAGCATACACTGCAGAGGAATGGCATTGCATGGGTGTCATCCACAAAAAAAAAAAAAAAAAAAAAAAAGCTGCCTAGAAGTTGCCAAGGAGTATGTTGAAAAAGAAGACTACCAGGAAGCTAAACTCTGTAGTGATGAGACCAAGACAAACTTTTTTTTCGGAACAAATGGCTGCAAAATTGCAAATGAGTGTTGCAAATGGCAATGAGTACAAAGAAAAATGCATTGTACCTACAGTGAAAAATGGTGGAGGCAGTGTCCTTCTGTAGTGTTGCATGTGTGCTGCTGGTGTCAGGTAGCTGCACTTCATTGATGGGCTCATGAATTTGCAGATGTACTGCTCTATATTTAAAAGAGAAGATGCTACCATAATTCTGTGCCCTTGGTCGTTGTGCACTTTTCCCATCATGACAATGATCCAAAAACACACACATCCAATGGTACACAATTGGATTTTCCTTCAGAAAAACCTTGAATGGTTTTTCCAACGAAATTTCACTCAAGCTTGGCTTGCATACACACGGTCACACAAAAAACTTTGGACCGCAAATAACGCGTTGACGTACAACACTACAACGAGCCGAGAACATTAAGTTCAATGCTTCCGAGCATGCATCGGAATTGCCACAGACGATAACATTTTCCTATGGGTATTTTTTCAGTTGGAAAATTTGAGAACCAGCTCTCAATCTTTTGCTGTCGGAATTTGTGTGTGTACGGGGCATAAGGCCACTGTTGCATTTCTAAACACGGTGAAAGCGATTCAGTGACCAAATATGATCTGATCTCAATAGAATACCTATGGCGAATTCTGAAGAAAGAAGAAAGAAGTTGAGTATCACTTTCCATCCAGCATCCAGGCTCTAAAAAGGGTCATTCTTGAAGAGTACAGACAGATTTCTCACCGCTCCAGGTGAGCCCCGTGTGCAATCAAGGGTTGTTGAACCACCAAGGTGCTGGCAATGCTAATGATAGCAAATGGAAGGACGAAGACTGGACAGCCGCACTCCAAAATTACTTAAAATAAGTTGTCTTTTATTTTCAACTGTACACACAGTCACTGCAATCAACAAAATACAGTATGGCCGACGCGTTTCGCACTTACAGTCAGTGCTTAGTCATGGCCATGACTAAGCACTGACTGTAAGTGCGAAACGCGTCGGCCATACTGTATTTTGTTGATTGCAGTGACTGTGTGTACAGTTGAAAATAAGAGACAACTTATTTTAAGTAATTTTGGAGTGCGGCTGTCCAGTCTTCGTCCTTCCATTTGCTATTCTTGAAGAATAGAAACAGATGTTGCAATATATTGCCAACTTATTCATTCAATGCCTAGAAGACTTGGTGCTGGCCTTACAAATCATGGGTCATACAAAATACTAGATATAGTGGGGTGCATTTACATAAACTCATTTGAGAAAAATTGAAGATATCTATATTAAAGCTTCCTTTCCTGCAATGAGCCAAAAAAATATGTTCTATCAAGCACAGTTCTGTTAAAATTCTTGTGTTCATTGAAATTTTGATTAAAATCTTACTTTTCAAAAAAAAAAAAGGGGGGGGGTGTACTCGGGGTCTGACAAATTTGCTTGGAATCTAGGAGCCAGCTAAAAAAAAGTTAGAAGCCAGAAACGCACCCCATCCCGCTGAGCTCAAGCGCAAACACATATGCGAGTAGCGCCCGCATATGAAAGCGGTATTCAAATAAAATGTGAGGTAGCCCTAGACCTCCAACTCAAAACATGCAACCTGTAGAATCTTTTAAACGTCGCCTATGGAGATTTTAAAGGGTAAAAATTTGTCGCCATTCCACGAGCGGGTGCAATTTTGAATAGTACAGCGAAGGGGAAGGGGTTCTCAGTGTGCTCTTGCGGAGTGTCATCTACCAGGACCCCCAAATCTTTTCCATCCTGGATTCCCCCGAGAGCAGAGTAGATTTGATTTAAATCACTAGTAAAATAGCTTCATTTAAATCATACATTTTTAAAGAGCAACTGTCATCTGTCCCACGGCAGCTCCTCTGACAGTCCCATTCACTTTAAATGGAACGGCTGGCGATTCGGCAGTGACAACAAGGGACGTGGTGGTAACAACAGGTGAGTGGATGCCTGCTAACAGGGGATGCTATGATGGCTCTGCAATGACAGGTGCACTTTAAATGCAAGGACTTATTCTTGCTGGTATTTAGAATCTTAAATATTTGCAAAAAAATAAAAAAGGTTTCCCATTTAGAATAATAACCTGTCAGGTTAGCAAAACAGCGATATCAGAACCGATTCAATCATACAGTTGGCAGTGTACATAGATTTGCAAAACAATGGGATAAAGGAATATTCCTTACTTTGTTTTATCTCATGGTTACTGTGAAATTGTGTGAACGCATCAATGTGGCGCATGTTATCTCAGCTTGGCAGGGCTTAGATTCATTTATTGCAGAATATACAGCTTCATGCTATATAACCAAGCTCCATTTTATAATGAATAAACTAAAATGATTAATATATCTTAAAATAGATTTTTACTTCAAAACCATTTTATTAAAAAAATTTTTTTTATATATATACATACTTTTTAAATCATCGATTTATAGATTTATATCCACCCTGCCCTAGAGGATATCCCCCTGGCAACTTGCGTTCACATTCCTGGCCACCAAGTGCACGACTTTACATTTTTCAACATTAAACCATTTTTGCCATGTAGTTGCCCAACCCAGTATCAATATCCTGCTGAGAAGTTTTTGCCCTGCTTATCTTCGTATCATCAGCAAACGCAGAGATTGATCCATTTCACCCATCCTCTATATCAGTGTTTTTCAACTCCAGTCCTCAAGGCACGCCAACAGGTCAAGTTTTCAGGATTTCCCTCATATGAAATGGCTGTGGTGATTACTAAGGCAGTGCAACTGATCAAATCACCTGTGCAAAATAATGGAAAGCCTGAAAACATGACCTGTTGGTGTGCCTTGAGGACTGGAGTTGAAAAACACTGCTCTATATCACTTATGAATAAATTAAAGTGGAAGTAAACCCTTCTATCATTTTCAGCCAAGGAAGCTGCCATCTTGGCTTATGTTTAATCTTCAACTGCCGTGGTGCTGCACATGTGATCAGTTATGACACCAGCCATTGGATGGTTTGACAGTCTGGTTGAGAGCACAACCAATGTGACAGTTGGCAATCCCCGGCATGCCGGAAATTTAACTGCTTTTTGAAACTTAAATCGATGGGTTTACTTCCGCTTTAACCACTTGCGGTAGCCGCATGTACATATACGTAGGCAGAATGGCACGTACAGGCACATTGGCTTACCTGTACGTCCCTACCTTGACGTGGGTCCGATCGGTTCCCCCCCCCCCGGTACATGCGACATTCCCCGTGGCTGCAGAACCAATCCGGGATGAGGGGGCAGCTGTTGGTTTTTGCCCGCCCCCCCGCATTGCTCCCAGCCAATCCGCGCGCTCCCCCCTGCTCTGCACTTCCTCCTCCTGTGTAGACACAGGAAGGGGGAAGTGATGTAATCTCTAATCTCGGCGGTATTTTCAACCACCGCTGATGAGAGAAGACATCACATAGTAAAGTCTGCACAACACTAAACTGAAACAGTAACACACAGGCACATTAACCCCTTGCGACCACCCCCCCCCCCACCCCCCTGTCACAGTGTCACTGAATGCAGTGATCATATATGTACTGATCACTGCATTTAGTGTCAGTGTGACAGGCAGTTAGTGTCAGGGTAGCCCCCGTACCCCCCCTAATAAAGTTAACCCCTTTATCACCGCCCTAGTTAACTGGGTTGCCAGTGTCACTAAGCGATAATTTTTCTGATCGCTGTATTAGTGTCGCTGTTCCTGCTAGGTTGCTTTTTTTTTTTTTTTTTTTTTTTACTAAAGACATGTGGCTGAATACATTTTGGCCTAAACGTTTAACTGAAATTTAGTTTGATTTTCCTTATAACAAAAAGTAAAAAAATTGATTTTTTTTTTCAAAAATGTCGCTCTATTTTTGTATATAGCGCAAAAAAAAAAAAAAAAAAACGCAGAGGCGATCAAATACCACCAAAAGAAAGCTCTATTTGTGGAAAAAAAGGACGCAAATTTTGTTTGGGAGCCACGTCGCATGACCGCGCAATTGCCGGTTAAAGCGACGCAGTGCCGAATTGTAAAACCCCTTGGGTCATTTAGCTGCATATTGGTCCGGTCCTTAAGTGGTTAAACAGAATTGGTCCTAGGACAGAGCCCTGGGGTATTCCACTTACCACTTCAGACCAGGGAGTAGTCACCATTTATCACCACCCTTTGGATGCACTAATGATACATTACTCATCAGTGAAATGTATATAGTCTCTTACCATTCCCTCCAATAGCTTACATACCATCAAATGTTAGACTGGTCTGTAGTGTCTAGGGCCAGGTCTCTGCCCTTTTTTAAATATTGGTACTACGTTGGCCCTTCGCCAAGCAGCTGGTACCATTCCTGTCAGTATGTAGTCCATAAAGGTCAACAATCTGGCTATGACCTGACTATTTCAAGGACTCTCGGGTATAAAACCCATTGGGTCCTGGTTAGGGGTCGACTGATATATCGGCCGGCTGATATTTTGCTTTTTTAAATAAATCGTCATCGGCCGATTATTGTGTGAAAAACAGGCCGATTGTGAGGGATCAGAAGCAGGGGCATGCTGGGTGGAAATCCCCCATGGCCGCCCGTCTAAACAGCTATTACGGCCGCTGTTTGCTGATTTTTTTTTCCCGCCAGTGGAGGAAGTCTGCAGCTGCGGCCGCCGATTGGCTGTTACTGGCAGCACTGCATTCTGGGGTTTGTAACGTGGAGTTAGAGGTGGGGTGCACAGCACGTCAGAAGACAAATGGAGTTCTCCTTGGCCAGGCGAGGGGACAGAACAGAGCCGAGCGCTCTACTGGTGGGCACTGATAAGCTGCACACCACCTCTCCACCCTAGATTTGCTGAGATGAAGAAAAAAAAAACGGCAACATATATCGGCCGCCACGATTTCTAAATATCCGCATTGGCCAGAGAAAAGCCCATATTGATCTACCTCTAGTCCTGGTTATTTATTTAGATTTAGCTTTTCAAGTCTTTGTCGGACACCGTTAACGAAACAGTCAAGGATTACTAGAACCTTCCTTTTCCCTAGTGAAAACCTGAGAAAAAAGGGATTTTTAAATACAGCTTACCTGTAAAATCCTTTTCTTGGAGTACATCACGGGACACAGAGCGACATATTCATTACTATGTGGGTTATATGGAGTACCTTCAGGTGTGGACACTGGCAATCTCAAACAGGAAGTCCCCTCCCTATATAACCCCCTCCCCTAGAGGGAGTCCCTCAGTTTTGTAGCAAGCAGTATGCCTCCCAAAATGGTCACCCAAAAGAGGGGTGGGAGCTCTGTGTCCCGTGATGTACTCCAAGAAAAGGATTTTACAGGTAAGCTGTATTTAAAAATCCCTTTTTCTTTCTCGTACATCACGGGACACAGAGCGGCATATTCATTACTATGTGGGATGTCCGAAAGCAATGCTTTAATGAGGGGAGGGAGACATCTTCCAAAGAAGGATTCAATTTAGAGATAAACTCAAATCATAATAATAATTCCAACTTAGTCAAGAAAAAACTTTTTTTTTTTTTTTTTTTTTTTATAACCAAGGGTGTTTCTGATCCCGAGGATTTCAAACTGCAGCCTGTAGTACTGCCTGACCAAAGGCAGCATCCGCATTTCTTCTCACGTCTAGTTGATAAAACCTTGTAAACGTGTGGACTGATGACCACGTTGCCGCCTTGCCTATCTGAGCCATAGAGATCTGATGGTGTGCTGCCCAAGAGGCGCCCATGGCCCTGGTAGAATGGGCCTTTACCGACAAAGGAGGAGGCAACCTCTTCAACCCGTAGGCTTGAATGATTAATTGTCTAATCCATCTCGAGATGGTGGATTTTGCAGCTGCCTGCCCCTTCTTGGGGCCATCTGGTAGAACGAATAACACATCTGTTTTCCGGATCTTTTCTGTAGCTTTAAGATAGGCCTTCATGGCCCGGACAATATCCAAGGTATGCAGCAACCCCTCCTTTCTAGATGTAGGTTTTGGAAAGAAGGATGGAAGTACCAAATCCTGGTTCAAGTGAAATTTGGATATAACCTTTGGTAGAAAGGAAGGATGGGGCCGGAGAACTGCCCTGTCCTTATGCAGAACGAGATATGGTTCCTTACACGATAAGGCTGCTAATTCTGACACTCTCCTGGCCGAAACTATGGCGACCAAGAAAACCAACTTTCTTGTCAGTAAGAGTAAAGGAATCTCAGCCAACGGCTCAAAAGGCTGTTTCTGTAGAGTGGACAGGACAAGATTTAGGTCCCATGGACAAATTGGTGACTTGACAGGAGGATTAATACGCAAGACCCCCTGTAAGAAGGTCTTTACCAGCGAGTGGGTGGCCAGCGGCCTCTGAAACCACACTGACAGAGCTGAGATCTGTCCCTTGATTGTGCTTAGTGCCAGGCCTTTATCCACTCCTAGCTGGAGAAAACTTAACACCCTATCAATAGTATATTTGCGGGAATTCCATCTTTTGGATTCACACCAGCCTACGTAGTTCCTCCACACCCTGTAATAAATCACACTGGAGACCGGCTTCCTAGCCCTAATCAGGGTAGGAATTACCTGCCTAGACAGGCCTCTATCCCTGAGAATCAGGGATTCAGCCTCCAGGCCGTCAAATTTAGACGCTGTAATGTAGGGTGGAGGATCGGGCCTTGTGAGAGTAGGTCTGGTTGTAGAGGAAGAGTCCAAGGGTCTCCCACTGCCATCTTCAGGACTAGTGAGTACCAAGTCCTCCGGGGCCAAGCCGGAGCTACTAGAATGACTGGCTTGTTCTCCACTCTGATCCTGCGCAACAGGCGCGGGAGTAACTGTAGTGGAGGGAATGCATATAGAAGTCTGAATTGATGCCAAGGGCAAACCAACGCGTCGGTTCCGCAGGCCATAGGATCCCTCGCTCGCGACACGAACCTGTCTAGTTTCTTGTTGAACCTTGATGCCATAATATCTACGTCCGGCATTCCCCACCTCTGGCAGATTGTCTGAAAGACCTGGGGATGCAGAGACCACTCCCCTGGCAACAGACTCTGGCGACTTAAGAAGTCTGCCTGCAGGTTGTCCACTCCGGGAATGAATATCGCCGAAATGCAGGGTACATGAACCTCTGCCCATTGAAAAATCAAGTTCACCTCCCTCTGAGCGGCCTGGCTCCTGGTTCCCCCTTGGTGGTTTATGTATGCCACCGCCGTGGCATTGTCTGACTGGATTCTCACCGGGAACCCCTTTAATCTGGAGGTCCAAGCCAGAAGGGCTAGGCGGGCAGCTCTGATTTCCAAGATATTGATGGGGAGCTGCCTCTCTGCTTTCACCCAAGTTCCCTGGCGGGAGAACCCCTCGAAGACCGCCCCCCAGCCTGCCAGGCTGGCGTCTGTGGTAACTACCTTCCAGACAACAGGGCTGAAGGATTTTCCCTTTAGAAGATTCTGAGGGTTCAACCACCAGGCCAGGCTTTGTCGGACCCTTGATGATAGCGTCAAAGGGGACTCTAAGGCATGTGCCCTCTTGCCCCAGGCTGCTAGAATGGCTGCCTGTAGGACGCGAGTGTGGATCTGAGCGTATGGTACTGCCTCGAATGTGGCCACTAGCTTGCCTAGTAATCGCATACACAGGCGAATAGTTGGACTTTTCTTGTTTAGAACCAACTGAACCAACCCCTTGATAGCTTCGATCTTTACAAGGGGCAGGAACACCTTTTGATGTTCTGTGTCTAACCTCATGCCGAGGTATTCCAACTGCTTTGTAGGCTGGAACGCTGACTTTCCCCGGTTCAGGACCCAGCCGAATTCTTCGAGGTACCGAACCGTGAGGTTTACTGCCTTTTGCAGACCCGGCCGTGAGTGATCTATGATTAAAAGGTCGTCCAAGTATGCTAGGACTGTGACCCCTTGGATCCTTAAATTGGCCAGAATTGGGGCTAGGATCTTCGTGAATACCCGGGGGGCCGTGGCCAGCCCGAAGGGGAGCGCCCTGAATTGGAAGTGTCGCTGCCCCACCGCGAAGCGTAAAAACCTTTGATGCGACTGAAAGATTGGTACATGAAGGTAAGCATCCTTTATGTCTATGGAGGCCAGAAAATCGTCCTTCTGAAGCGCGGCGGCTGCTGACCGGATGGATTCCATCCGGAAGGAACGAACCCTTAGGTAACCGTTTAACCTCTTTAGGTCCAAGATTGGCCTGACATCGCCGTTGGGCTTTGGTATGACAAAGAGATTGGAATAGAAACCTAGGCCTTGCTCTTGGGCTGGCACTTCTATAATTACGTCCTGGCCAAGCAGGTGATCCAAAGCTGCCAGCATTGAGGCCTTCCTTGCTGGATCTCTTGGTAGCCTTGATTCTTGAAAATGAGGCGGAGGATACCTTAGAAACTCCAGTCTGTAACCTGTGGTTACAGATGCCCGGACCCATCTGTCGGGGATCTTGGCTTCCCAAACCTCTGAGAAGAAACGAAGCCTTCCCCCCACCCGCAAGAGTGGGGGCGCCCCTTCATAAGGCAGACTTAGGGGCTGTCTTTGACGGCTTGCGATACCACGGCCTCTTACCCCCAGGGGTCTGTCCCTGCGATCTACTGTTAACGTTGGATCGTGCAGGCGGCCGTCGATACTGCCTGGAATTTGAGGGCCCCGAGACAGGAAAGAGCTGCCTTTTAAATGTAGGAGCCCGGAATGCCAAGAGGCGCCCATCTGAATATATTTATCCAGATCCTCTCCGAAGAGTCGTCCTCCATGGAAGGGAAACCCTGCCAGAAGCTTTTTGCATGGGGGCTCCGCCGCCCAGTTCTTCAACCATAAGAGCCTTCTCATGTGCACCAAACATAGTGATAAACGAGAGGCCTGCTGGATGGAATCTTTTATAGCATCTACCGCAAAACACAGAGCTCTGGGAATGTCAGAAAACTCTTCTGCTTGTTGGGTAGGCATGTCCCTTAACATTTCCTTTGTCTGGTCTTTTAATGCCTGACAAACTCCAATTGCAGCCACCGCTGGCTGCACCACTGCTCCTGCCGTAGCAAAGGATGCTTTTAAAAGTGTTTCTAATCTTTTATCAACTGGATCTTTAAACATATGTATGTTTTCCACCGGGCAAGTTAGTGATTTATTCACACATGAGATGGCTGCATCCACTACTGGGAGCCTCCACCTCTTGGAGAACTTTTCCTCCATGGGGTAAATGACCGCAAATCTTTTCGGTGGCAGAAAAATCCTGTCCGGCCGTACCCAATCCCGAAAGATCAATTCCTCCAAGAGAGGATGGACCGGAAAAACTGCGTTGTTTAACGGAGCTTTCAAAGAGCCCAGAGAGGATACCGGAGGAACCTGAGACTCTGGCAATGCCATGGCCCTGGCCCTCTTGCCCCTGTACCCACAGTCTTTCTGTCTGGGAGTCTGAAAATGGTTCCTCAGAGGCAGATCCCTCAATCCCTGAACCCTCTTGGTTCAGGTCTAGTTGATCCTCCTGTGATTCCAATTCCTCTGGAGAGAGAATCTCAGCATCTGAGGATACACCTCCTGGTGATGGGGATCTAACCCGTTTTTTACCAGGAATAGCTCTAGCGATCAATGTTGCTATTCTCTCTTCTAGCCCCCCTAGGGATACGGCTAGCATCTCCTCTGTGATAAACACAGGGCTGGGCTGATCTGGGCCAGCCTCCGCACCAGATCCCCCTAATGGCTTATCCAAGGCGCTTCTTATGTTAATAAGTTGCGGGGAAAGTATCGGCATATCAGAATCAGAAAGGGAACCCTTTTGTTTTTTGGTCTTTTTTGTACCCTTTGACCCCGAACCCTTGGAAGCCATAATACAAAATCGAGGGACTCCGCCCACACAACAGACTGTAGTGGGCAGGAGTACAAAATCAGAGTTTAGGGGACAATAGATTACTAATGCCCAAAAACTGATGGGATCCCGTATGTTCTCTTTTTTTTTTTTTTTTTTTAAATATATTATATATTTACTTTTGACAACATACCGTGACCCCAAACTAAGTTTGCCAGCCTCCAAACCTGCTGCAAAAAAGGGGGATTTATTGGCTTAACAAAAAAGGTATTTGGAACAAAGTCCAGATGTACTACCCCTCTTCCGCCACCGGGAGTCACTGTTCTGCCGCTCTGCGTCCTCTCCTGTGAAAAACAGCCTCAGACTGAGCACTGACCCTGCCTGCTGTCTATAACAGCACAAAGGCGCGCCCCTGTATGACGCCGCAGGCACGCCCCCCCCCGCCCTCCTGTCTGAACGGCGCGAAAAATGTCAATAAGACGCGCGCGCGCGCGTATGCCGGAAACAGGAGGAACATGGAGGAGCCGCGCTGCTGGAGATCCAGGAACGCAGAAACAGGCGGCAGATTCAAACTCCCGGCCAGGTAGGACTCTCCAAAGGCCCCTAGGGATCCTTACTAGCCCTAGGAAGAAACAGCAGGTTTAGCTAGCACACATATTTAGACAGGGGGACCTAGTGATGGGGGAGAAAAGGTGTCATCCTGTCTCTCTTTAGACATAGTGAACAAGGTTGCCCATGCAGAGCATACTTAGGCTATCCCCCCTTTTAGGTTACCCCGGAGAGCCTGCTGTCGAACCAAGTCCCGCAGGCTCCCCCTTACCTGCTCCATGCTGCAGGATGTTTGTCCAGCAAACTGATCCAATCTTCTCCCATCTCCGTGGGTAGCGTAGTAGACCTTCAGGCCCTGGGGTCCTATGAAGGTACCCACTGTCCTGGACCTATATAGCACCCTGGCAAACAGGAACTTATGGTTTTTTCAAACTCCAAGTCCTGGGCCCAGCCCTCCAAAGAGGAGCATTATAGGCAAAACCCCACGGCTTGGGGCCCGGGTACTGTCCACTTTGGCACTGAGGCTCCTTGGACAGATCCGGTTAGCCCGCCCTTAATCCCAAGGATGTGGAGCAAAGCTATTCCGTGACCAACACCTAAGACACTGGCGAAAAAACTGAGGGACTCCCTCTAGGGGAGGGGGTTATATAGGGAGGGGACTTCCTGTTTGAGATTGCCAGTGTCCACACCTGAAGGTACTCCATATAACCCACATAGTAATGAATATGCCGCTCTGTGTCCCGTGATGTACGAGAAAGAAATGTAGTTGCCTTCTTGTCATTTGAAACCAACTTACTTTCAACATCCCTTTTGGGGGCCAATATGCACTGATCTCGCTTTTTTACCATTACAATTAAAACATTTTAGGGGATTTTTTATATATTTGTTTTTTTTAAACTCGCCTCCGCTATGCGTCTCTCGTGGTCTTGCACATAGTGGGGGGAAAAAAAAGTCCATTCAGTTTAACCATAAAAAAAATAACGTACAATCCCTTACCCACAGTTGATCCAGAGGAAGGCAAAAAACCCAAGAAGAGCATGATCCAATTTGCTACAGCAGGGGAAAAAAATTCCTTCCTGATCCCCCGAGAGGCAATCAGATTTACCCTGGATCAACTTTACCTATAAATCTTAGTACTCAGTTATATTATGTACTGTACATTTAGAAAAGTATCCAGGCCTTTCTTAAAGCAATCTACTGAGCTGGCCACAACCACCTCGGTAGGGAGTCTGTTCAACATTTTCACAGCTCTTACTGTGAAGAAACCTTTCCATAGTTGGAGATTAAATCTTTTTTCCTCTAGGACATAAAGAGTGCCCCCTTGTCTTTTGTGTTGGCCCAAACTTAACGTTAAAGTAAACCAGGAAATAGTCTAACACATATAGCAATTGCGTGATGGATGAGCCTATGAATATGGAGTTTTAGAAATAATGAATTATGCGCTGTGACGATTCTGACTCAATCTGTTTCACACCAATATATGCATACATTTATGGATTTGGTACCCTAAGAAATCATCAATCTGACCCCTTTATAGTATGTTGTTCTGGTCACTGCATGCAGGGGGGGCGCGCACACACACCCAGCAGGGGTCTTAGATTTCCCCTAATCTACCTGAAACTAAAATGTATTTAAAAAATAAACCAGTCAATGAAAATATGGGAGCAGCCTTTGTTTTTGAATACGCAGGTACCATAGATATTAATTATACCATCTGTACCAACTAGCAAGTCGTTGACCTAAAACATGAATGTGCATATAAAATGTATTTCCCTTAAAAACTAACATACGTGGGAAGAATGCCAATGGCTTTCATTATAACTTTTTACCGCATTACTGCAGTACTAGTCTCACATCGTGCAAATATGTCAGGGCTAGTGGCAGGCATCGGCTACAATTAAAATAATTTACATATATCCATTTGTAAAGCTAAGCTTTTGCTTACACAGCTTAAATGAAAAAAACTATACAGTAGTGTGACCATAAAAAAAAAATAAAAAATTAATGATCACAGCAGTTCAAAGAAAGGTGTCTGCATTTCTACTAACTAGCATCTGTTTAAAGTCCACTTTCATTGTTATGAGGACGTGCATTCCTGCCCAAGTCTATTTTCAGCGCCGTCGCACTTTGAATGACAATTGTGCAGTCATGATACATTGTACTCAAACTAAATTATAATTTTCTTCCCACAAACAGAGCTTTCTTTTGGTGGTATTTGATCACCTCTGGTTTTTATTTTTTGGTAAACTAAAAGACCACATTTTTTTGTGGGGGGGAAAAAAAAAGTTTTAGTTTCTGCCATAACATGTTTTCCCCTTCACTGAGTGGCACGGATGAGGCACAGATATGTAGAATTGATGGGCACCGACAGGCTTGACTGCTGGGCACTCATTAGCACTGATATAGTCACTGATTGGCAATATCAGCCTTTTTTTAATAGGGCACTGCCTTACCACTTATGGGCACTTTTTAGCTGCTGATGGGCACATTTGAGAGGGCTGTGCTGATAATCAATGTGCTGATCATCAGCACAGACCCCCCCCCTCTGACAGAAGAGTACAGAGGCCCAGTCAGGATAACAGAACCACATCCCGGACGTCAATATGCCATTGACCAGGCGGGAAATAGTTAAAGTGGTGGTAAGGTCTGTTCCATTAATAAAACATATCTTGATATGTTGGCATATACTGCGTACACCCAAGACCCCTTTCACACTAAGGCATTTTTCAGGTGCTTTTGGGCTAAAAATGGCATCTATAAAGCGTCTGAAAAACGGCTCCCCTGCAGTCTTGGTGTGAAAGCCTGAGGACTTTCACACTGACACGATGGAGTGTCAGGACGTTAAAAAAAAAAAAAACTCCTGCAAGCAGCATCTTTGAGCGGTGAAGGAGCTGCCCATTGAAATCAATGGACAGCGCAGCCGAACCGCCAAAGCGGTTTTAACCCTTTTTCAGGTTCTGGTGGGGGTTAAAAGCATCAACGCCGTCCCAGTGTGAAAGGGGTTATCAGGGCCCACTTATTGTCAAAGGGGACTTCCAGAATCCAATAAGCCCCTCACCTGCAGAGAGTGACTCCATTGGGTCCTTTAATTTTTCTGTAATTATTACTGCCGAAATGCAAGAACCATGCAAAAGAAAAGTTTTAAACATTTTCAGTTAATCAAAATAAACCTGCAGAAAGGTGCAGTATTTGATGAAAATTTGTTTACTGCGCAGCCATCCAGGACAAAGCCTGAAGACCTCAATCTCTAAGGATGCCTCAGAAAAGGCAACTTGCAACCAGTGTTAATTTTGGCAGTAAAGTCAGATTTCGTTTTACGACTAAAATGGCATTTTAGTCTTCTGCAATTGTTTTAGTGGCATTTAGTAGTTTAAATCTCCAGTATATTTTAGTCGTCTACAATGTAATGGGCATAATTAAATTGTAATGCATTAGTTAAAATTTCTCTACAATTTCCAAACTCATTATATACTGCTGGAGTGAAAAATCCAATATGTAATTATTTATGGCATTGAGGTATGAACATGCACTACAGACCTTTTGACTAAAATGGCATTTTAGTCATATTTTTGGTCGACTAAAATAGTATTAATTTAGTCGACAAAATGAACACGGCTTGTAACCACATGTGCCAGGGATCAGATTTATTTTCTTCCGGTTTCTAATATAGTATTTATCTTACCAATGTATTTTTTTTTTTTTTAAATCTGCTGCTGCATTTCGATATTATGCAACCAACTACATGGTCATGGTTGTTCACTTCTATATTTCAATTAGACTTAAAAGCGGAGTTCCGACTACATTACCAAATATTTAAAAGATATACATGTCATCAGTCAATCACATTGTTAAATATTCATGGTTTTAGAAGAATTCCTCCGCCGATCTTCCGTGTAATAACAGAAACACACTTAGAAAACTAGTTGCAGGACGTTTTCATTTTGCTTGTGGGCATGTGAAGCCCACAAGCACTTTTTTCCGGTACACTATGCAGATCAGCGACCATCATGCACCGCCCCGTTGTCGCGCACTATAACCTCACCGCTGCGCCAATTATAACCCTCTGGGAAGCCCACTGACTTCTGGGAAATGATGACTCATCTCCCAGTAGCGAGCTGAGGCGCCGACAGGAACCGAGGTGATAAAAGAGGTAGATTGCGGGACCACATAACAGCCATTTACAGGTTACACACATATACTAGACACACGCGCACACACACGCACGCTAGTGTCAGCCTATATACATCTTTCAGCACAGGTTTTCTGTGTAAACAGACATTTAAATCCAACATTCCTTAGATGTGGTGGCCTTTTTTCTTTCACCTAGTTGTTAGGCTGGCTATGCTCACTCCACAGGACAAGATCTTCTAAATCGAACTACAAACAGATCTTCCTTACTTCATCTACATCGGGAAGGGGGGGGGGGGGGGATTTGTAGTTTACATAACATAGCTTGAAAAGTAGATAGCCTTGTATGAGATGTATGAGATGTTGGGACAAGGACACTGCATTTTTTGGCCAGATCAACCAGTATTTAATGACCTTCCACCTAACACCAGCATCACATCAGGGAAGGTACTATAAACCAACTATACATAAACTTTTCAATGCTAGATGTTTTCCTTTTAACCACTTCATATAAGTCGGCACTTTGAAGAGGGATATCTTTGTTATGGCAGCAGCCATAACCCGGTATCCACTTTTTTTTTAAATTCTTTTTATTGAAAGATTTGCAAACAAGACATACAAACATTTAAGTGAATGTGAACCTTGGCACACACCAGGTCACTCGCGACCACCATGGTCTCAACATGGACAATCTACCTAACATAGGTAACTGCCTATTAACGTACCCCAATCCCACTCCACCCCACTCCCCCCAAAACCGGTATCCACTTCTTGAGCAAGCTGTCCGCTTTCCGATAAGTGGTCTCTGCGGCAGATTCGCTACAAAAATCACATTTAATCAGTGGCGGGAGTGGCCCCCCCTCCCACCGTAGTTTACCAAAGCCGTTGGCGGAGGCGATCGGATCCTTCTTGGAATGGAGACAATTAAGGTGAAGATGGCCCCCACTCGTCTCCATACCACTGCAGGGCGGAAGCAACGCCAAAATGTCACTTCCACCTATAGCTCTTAATGGGCTATTTTTATTGCTTTTTTGTGTAAATAGGAGATCGGAGGTCTTTTTGACCACAGATCTTGTTATTAAGAGGTCCTGTCATGCTTCATCCGCCCCCCCCAAAAGGGATGTTTTTTTTTTCTTCAATAAAATAAATCTGAAAAAAAAAAAAAAAGAAAGTTTAAAAAACGCGCCCCGTCCAGCAGAGCTTGCTCGCAGAAGCAAGCACATACGTGAGCAGCACCCATATATGAAAATGGTGTTCAAACAACACATGTGAAAAAAAAAAATTATACGTATAGTAATTTTCTAGGAGAGAAAAAAAAATAATTGATTTTTACATGTAATAACCAAGTACCAGAATTGGCCCGGGTTAGGAAAAATAGTGTGGTTAAATAGCATGACAAGGTGCACCCCATTGTCAGCGGTCAAATCTGTGCGATGCCGATGGATTCGGAAGGCAGAAATGCGCCCTCTATAGACATCTGTGCATGAAGTCACACAGATGTCTTCCAAATCACACTAAAATGCTACCGCTGTCACGATGTAAAAGTGACCAGGATATAAAAAGGAAAGTATAAACACACTTATTTACAAGAAAAAGAGAAAAAAAATCATTTTTTTTGCTAGAAAAAAGGGTCTTTGACCCTCCAAACACAAAAAAATATATATATAATAATAATAATATTATTATTATTATTGTTTATTCCCTTTAACAGAGACCCTAGAGAATAAACGGTGGTTAGGGCACAGTTTTTGCACAGCGGTCTTAAAAACACAAAACAAATAAGCTAAAAATGTATTACATACCATACAGCTGTTAAAACATTGCATGGGAAAGATGCAGTACCATCAACGCAGATCAAAGTCCTTTGACCTGACAGGATCCAGAGATGCCTAACTTAATAGACATTCAAAATATCAGTGTAAGCTCAGGTTCATTCATACTGATGTAGTGTGGGAAAGATACTGCATGTAATTTAGCACAGAAATCACAGCACATTCCTCTGGGGTGTGATTTGAGCCATGGATTTGTATGATCCAAATCACACTGCGTTCCAGGGTGGATATAAATCAGAGGGGGGGGGGGGAGAAATATATATATATATATATATATATATATATATATATATATATATTTAGTCAGTTTATTTTAACAACATGCTTTTGGGAGTAAATATCTAAAAGATAGTTTTCATTTAAGGGTCCTTTCAAACGGAGCGGACCGTTCTTCGGTCCGCTCCGTGTGTGTCCGTCGGCTCAGCGGGGATCCTCGCTCAGCTGTCGGCGGACAGGGCGGTCCCCGCACACTGTGCTGGGACCGCCCTGTCTCTCCTCCGCTCTCCCCTATGGGGAAATCGGATGAAAACGGACCATTTGTCCATCTTCATCTGATTCGTTCCGCCGGACGGAAGAAAAATAGGGTTTACTTCCGTCCGAAAAACCGGATCCAGACGGACGCGGATCTTTGCAGACGTTAGCGGATGCATCATCCGCTAACGGACGCGACCCCATAGGCGTCCATTACAAGTCCGTAAACAGACTTGTAAAAACGGACGAACGGAGGCGGACATGTGAAAGGGGCCTAAGATACATTAATATATATTTTTTTTTTATTCAGCATGAAATGGAGCTGTATATTCTGCAATATTTTGGTAAACTCATTCAATGAATCCAAGCTCTGCAAGCTGAGAACATGCACTGCATTGATGTATTCACACAATTTCACAGAAACCATGAGATAAACCAAAGTTCAGAAATATTCCTTTATCCCATTGTTTTGGAAACTACAAACTGTATGATTGAATGGTCACCAGTCATCTCTATGATTGTCGGAGGCCTGGGTGCGATGTTATGACTTCACGCCCGGGTACGGGAATGTAAACAAAGCCGCAATTGTGGCTATAAGCACGAGATCCGTCAATTTTTTTTTCACAATCTCATGCTTTTTAGCCTGGGGGAGAGATGTGGGGGTCTTATTGACCCCGCCTCTCTCAATAAAGAGTACCTGTCACAAACCATTCCTATTACAAGGGAGGTTTACATTCCTTGTAATAGGAATAAAAGTGATCAAAAAAAAAAAAGAAGTGTAAAAATAAATAAAAGTAAAATAAACTTTTTTTTTTTTTTTTTAAACGCCCCTGTCCCGGTAGCTTCTGCTCAGAAGCGAACACACATGCAAGTCCCACCCACATATGTAAACGCCGTTCAAACCACACCTGAGGTATCGCCACGTGCTATAGAGCAGAGCGTGTGCAACAATTCTAGCACTAGACCTCCTCTGTAACTCTAAACTGGTAATCTGTATTAAAAAAAAAAAAATCTCCATAGGCGTTGCTTAATTTTTAAGTACTGAAGTTTGGCGCCATTCCATGAGTGTGCGCAATTTTAAAGTGATTTTTACATGTAGGAGAGAAGTGCCAAAATAGGCCCGGTATGGAAGTGGTTATGTTGGGCATCTGGATCCTGTCAGTTAAAAGGACTTTGAACTACTGTGCGGTGATGGTACTGCATCCTTCCCATGCAATGCGTCTGTTAACAGCTGTAAGATCCATTAAGCTTCTTCCGTACTGTTAGTTTCCCTGAAGAGAGTACCTGGAAATGCACTTGGAGAAAAAAAAAAAAACTTGAACCCAATGTGTATTCACTATTTAATTGTACATGAGCAAATAGGTAGTATAAAAAAAGTCTGTCTGATTGAACCACCCCCACTGCGCTCAGCTGGAAATTAATGAAAAAATAGTGATCTGTAGCAGCTGCTGTTAAGGAAAATTAAATGTGTAAACAATGTATCAAAAACTGTATAAAGCAGCGCTTACATAGGTGCATAAACAAACATACTTTAAAAGAACGAGTGAATGACCACCCTATATGTGAATAAGCAATAAACTAAGTGTAACAAAAAAAAATATATAAATCTGTACCAGGCACCAATTGTAGGTGCTGCAATTGGTGCCTGGTGCATGGGTTTCCCATGATTAAGTCCACGTGACGAAACATGTCGGGGTGTGGTCACTAGGTCACTATTACAGTCTTTCCTGAACTGATCGGACGTGGAACGAATTGAGCGAGGACAGGCACCAATTACAGCATCTACTCCATTACACCATAAGGGCTGCGAGTACGTTTGGGTTGATCGTGGGTCCGCCGTGACCACTGGCTCATCTGGAGGAGTTTTTCTTGTGCAACACTGATCTACTTTGGAGTGATTCACTGCTTGATTTAAAGAGATTGTTTGAGAGTGCATAGTTTGGAGAATTGTTGTTGTGTTTATTAAAGTTGCTTTACAGTATTACACTATTGTGCACCTTTTCCTTCATTATTTATGTGGCAACCTTCCACTGCTTTGGAACGGACTCCTACCTATCTTGATCTGAGGTATCCTGTTTAAGCTCATGTGCCAAAACACGAAAGTGTGAGGCTCATTGTTGCGGTGAGTGCGCATTGCTGAAAGGTGGTGGATTCACTTTAACACTCTGGTGTGGTGGAAGAGCATTTGAAGACCTGCTAAGAAGTCATTATTTATGAACTTTAGCCTCACTTTTTTCACCTATTAAGTTCACAGATTTATAGACTTGTTTGTACAGATTTATATATTTATTTATATATTTTTTGTTACACTTTGCTTATTCACATATAGGGTGGTCATTCACTCATTTAGGCCCCTTTCACATTGAGGCGTTTTTCATGCGGTACAGCGCTAAAAATAGCGCTGCTATACCGCATGAAAAATCATGCCCTGTAGTGTTCAATGTGAAAGCCCGAAGGCTTTCACACTGAAGCGGTGCGCTGGCAGGAACGCTCCAAAAGTCCTGCTAGCCGCATCTTTACCGCGGTATAGGAGCGGTGTGTTCACCGCTCCTATAGCACGCCTTCCCATTGGAATCAATGGGAAACCGCGGTAATACCGCCCGCATTGCGGGCGGTATTAAACCCTTTTTCGGCCGCTAGCGGGGGTTAAAACCTCACCGCTAGCGCCCGAATATCGCGGTAAACACGACGGTATAGCGGCGCTACAAATAGCGCGGCTATACCGTCACCGCGGCTCCACGCCTCAATGTGAAAGGGGCCTTATTCATTTAAAGTATATGTTTGTTTGTTTATGCACCTATGTAAGCGCTGCTTTATACAGTTTATGATACATTGTTTACACATAAGTGTCACTACACGTATTTTTTCACATATTTAATTGTACAGCATACATAAAACTGGCTTACGTGATACGGGAAAAAATAAGTTATATACATTATATAGTTTGCAGTATTAATGCCCTTAAAATCCTAGTCCAAATAATTTTCGTGTATATCTATATCAAGGGGTATTATATTGTATTATATGTGGGGAAAGCACTCAACACTTGTTTTAGAAAGGACTTTGAAAGTCTGCGCAGTGTTCCAAATCCAAATCTGGAAGGAATCTATTTGGTAGTTGTGAGAAGCATCACAAGCAGGCATGTTTCTCAATAACCAGATTACTGGCCTAACGGAATAGGATTGACCGATGCACCACAGCAATGTCTGGGTTACTGCATAATGTCTCAACACATAAGCAGAACAGAGTTTTGAAAGTCTAATCCTTCCCCATCCTACAAAAAGTTATATATTTACATATAGTTATACTATACAGTTATACTATACATATTTATAGTTGTCTCTATGTGCATTACAAGACCCAACCTACTCAATTACTAATCCCCAATGATATGTTCCAAAACTGTAGAAGACACTTTTTCTTGCACATCAGCTAAATAGAAATGGCTTCTGCGTTCAACTAGTAATAAAGGAAATATGAAGGCTTCAATTACTGACCTACTTTTGAAAACACAAGTTTCTGGGCTCGTATGTACGAAGAAGCAAAACATTTATGCTCCAAAGATTTCTTAAAGCCCAATTTCAGCCAACTTAACGTATATACTCGAGTATAAGCCAAGCTTTTCAAACCTTTTTTAGGTCTGAAAATACCCACCTCAGCTTATACTTGAGTCAGTGTACCTGAAGGGCTACGAGCGCCCATTGTTTAACCACTTCCCTACCGCCCATAGTCATAGGACGTCCTGGGCTTCTCGGCGTCTAATTGCCAAATGCAATAAAACTATCCCCTATTTTGTAGACGCTATAACTTTTGCGCAAACCAAATATACGCTTGCGATTTTTTTTTTTACCAAAAAATAAATTAAAAAAAAGGATACATATCGGCCTAAACTGAGGGGGAAAAATAAAAAATAATGTTTATAGATTTTTTGGCGGACGATTATAGCAAAAGTAATTACATTTTTTTCCAAAATTGTCACTCTGTTTATAGCGCAAAAAATAAAAACTGGTGATCAAATACCACCAAAAGAAAGCCATTTGTGAAAAAAAAAAAGTTGTTTGGTCGCCACCTCGCACAATTGTCAGTTAAAGCAACGCAGTGCCAAATCGCAAAAAGTGCTCTGGTAATTAGCCATGACTAAGCACTGAACCAGTGTGAAACGCGTCGGCTGTCCCTTTTCCTAATTTTTTGCTGTGACTTTGTGGTGCATTTCTACGTTTTTTTTATCAATAAAGACAACTCAAGAGTTCTTTTGGAGTGCGGCTGTCCAACTCTTTGAAACCTTCATTATCTGCTCTGGTAAGAAAGGGGGTAAATTCTTTCAGGGCTGAAGTGGTTAAAAGTCACGGCTCCCCCCTGGTCCCTTCTGTGATGGGCGTTTTCCAGCAGACACAGTGTTCCACCTATCTGAGATGTCCTCTCACCCAGGGACAAGAGAACGTCCGTGATTGGCGGAACACTGAACACAGTGTCTGCTGGGAAACAGAGTCCGAGGATGAGAAGACGTCTGATAGGCTGCTGGGAAACGCCCATCATGGAACGGGACCAGGAGACCTCGACTTTTAAACAATGAATGGACGCCCGCAGCCTGTAAAAATTTAAAAGGTACACCGACTCAGGCACAGGGAGGCTGCAATGGGCACAGTGGCAATGGGCACATTGAAGTGTGCAAATTGGCATTGTTGACACTTTTGCTGCATTCTCACCCTAGGCTTATACTCGAGTCAATACGTTTCCCCATTTTTTGGGGGTAAAATTAGGTACCTCATCTTGGCTTATACAGTAGTTTTTTTGGACCTCTTTCACATGGGCGAACTACCCAGTCGTAGGAGACCAAAAATTGCTGCGGCTGGGCTGAAAGTTTGTTGCAGACAGCTGTGGCCAGTCAGCATGTAGAAATCTGAAAACCTTTGCCGAGTTGCACTAACAATGATTAGTATCCACAACAAAAAATAAATAAAAAAAAGTCCTTGATTGAAAATCACCACCATGAAACCACCTTGAAAATGTAAGCCTGTTTGCGGCTTGAAAGCCCATATTGACTTCATTCTACAGGAGGCAAACAGTGCCAGTGGCTTACCACCCAGCGACTCGCACATTGATCTTCCTGACAATGTCATAGGGGTATCACAGAACACAAAAAGCTTCACTTATCGAAAAATCGTTAGCCTTCAATACACAAGCCATTAAAGGCCACACATACATTGCATTTTGTATCAATCGCTTTAAAAACAGGGGTATCCCAGAAGGGGACGATGTGCTGACGTCATTGCGGTCCCGTAATCCCGGAGGGGGGGGGGCAGCTGTTTATTTACTAGGGTTGTCCCGATACCAGTATCGGGACCGATTCCGAGTATTTGCGGGAGTACTTGTACTCCCGCAAATACCCCCAATACCTAAATAGAATACTACCCATCCCCCGCCGCTAATCCCCGTGCAACACAGCGGGCATTGAAAGTTTTTCGTTGGTAAACTTGTAATAACCGCGGCGACACGACATGGCTGCAATATGTGGGGGGGGACACGACATGGCTGCAATATGTGGGGGACATGGCTGCAATATGTGGGGGACATGGCTGCAATATGTGGGGGACATGGCTGCAATATGTGGGGGACATGGCTGCAATATGTGGGGGACATGGCTGCAATATGTGGGGGACATGGCTGCAATATGTGGGGGACATGGCTGCAATATGTGGGGGACATGGCTGCAATATGTGGGGGACATGGCTGCAATATGTGGGGGACACGTTTAAAAAAAAAGTATCGGTACTTGTACTCGGTCCTAAAAAAGTGGTATCGGGACAACCCTATTATTTACCAGCCCTTCCGTTTTTAGGGCGATTTTGATACTTACACTATATAAGTGCGCCCTTTAATGAAGTGTTAAGGATTTTACACTATGTGGAGCTTGTTGTGTTCTTGGATACCCCAATAACATCATTGTCAGGAAGATCGATGTGCCAGTCAAAGGAGGATCCTTAGACGCTGTAGGGGCCCTGGCTGGGTGTTAAGCCACAGATGCTTTCGGCCTCCTGTAGTACAAGGTCAATATAAGCTGATAAGCAAGCATTTTTTGCTTCTGGTGGTGGCGGTGTCACCAAGGCTCACGTTTTTTAAGGATGGTGGTGATTTTCAAAGACTTTATTATTTTATCACATGTGGATTTTACTGTTCATAATCAGTAAAAAATGATCACTGCTAGCGCAAAGGTTATGAGCTACTAATATTGTTTACACAAAGTGCAGTGTTTTTTTTTTCTTTTTGCGATGTTTAAGGGTCCTTTCACACGTGCGGACCGTTTTTTAGATCAGTTTTTTATCATCAGTTGATCTGTTTTTCATCCGTTTTTTTTTTTTTTTTGGTTAGAACTTTATTTAATCAGCTTGAGGAAAAACTGATGTTAGCGGATCGGATGTTAACGGATCGTCCCCTAACATCCGTATTTCGTCCGTTCCGTTTTTTTGACGGAAGAAAAATAGGGTTTTCTTTCGTTCAAAAAAACGGAGCTCAACGGAGACGGATGTTAACGGACGTAAGCGGATGCTCATCCGCTAACGTACGATATCCCATAGGAAAGCATCGCGGTTTGTAAACGGACAGCTAAAAAACGGACGAACGTGTGAAAGGACCCTAAAGCAATGACAGGCTGGCCGGAGTTTGAGGTGCATTTTTATATCTCCTCAAACACCTAAAAAAAAAAGCAGTCTGCAACTGATAAAATGGACAGCACATAATGCTGGTCACATTATCAGAACATGAAGCGTTGCAAAAATAAAGCTTCATGCCGAGTTTGGAAGGAGTTAAAGCATCTCAACTCCTTGCATTCAACTGTATGGCAACGCACCGAGATGTGATTGCAGCGTTTTAGGCCTTGTTCACAACAGCAATAAAAAACCTAGGCATCTGCAGTTCATTTTTAAAATGCGTCAACCGCATATAGGGACTTTGGGAGCGTTATTAACTAGTGTCCGTGGCTTGACCATGCCAATGGCTTCTACTGTTATCCCAGCCAAAGAGGAGAGGGAGTCCCGGGAAAGCATAAGCTCACGTGTACATCGCTAGATCAAGAGTGAGCTCGAGTAATAGCAGCACACTTTTTTTTGTCTTCATGCTTAGAATGCATAAAAAAATAAAATAAAAAAAAAAAGACAGTCCCTGAGTTACGAACACAATAAGAACTATAGGTTTGTTCGCAAGTGGAATTTGCACAATGTGGGATTTTCCGGATGCTTGTTATGTTATCTGGGGCTCTTCTAGCCATGCAGTACTGCAGTGTGGGATGTGTCCGGAAATGCTAGGAGGTATCCAGGACCAGCGTGGGGCACAAGTGGCCGTCCGCAAGTCGGAATCATTCCTAACACAGGGACTGTCTGTATAGGAGCCAACATAGCTGGCCTATGCCTGAAAACACCTGGCCATGTCCAGTGTCCATACCAAACAGACAAGGAACAATCTAAAAAAGGGAGAGATCAGTAATGGCAAGCCGTTCAGCCGACAGGTGTACATTTACTACAGCAGACAAGACAAAACCAGGAAGTAGAAATCAAACATAAAATGTATAGTCAATGTGTTAACAATGACAAACACTTCACATCTGATAAGAAAATGTATTTGTAAAAAAAAATGTAACTACACAAGAAAAAATAAATATACACAGAACAGAAAAACTATTTACAAACACTTACATGAAAGGCTTGAAGCTTACAACAAAATTTGAACATACATATATAAAAAAAAAGAGGAGGGGTGGGTCCTCTTAATTAACCTTCCAATCATAGAATAAAACTGAACAAGAAATCTTTACATTTCTATCAGGTTGCATAGAACAAAAATAGGCCTGTGTGGTAGAGGGTTCACATACCGGATGTTGTATGACCAGTGTTGGACAAGGAGCCGACGCTTCCAAAGAAATTGCAAATTTAGACATATTTTTAGTCAATGGAAATGCATGAAAGAGCATTACGTTCCCTAGACTGGACTCCCTGACACACATCCAGCATTAAAGGGGAGTTCCACCCACAATTTCACTTTTTAAATATAAAATACCCCTGTAACACACAAGCTTAATGTATTCTAGTAAAGTTAGTCTGTAAACTAAGGTCCGTTTTGTTAGGTTGTTACAGCATTTATAATCTAGAAATAGACCGTGGCCATCTTAAGTGTGGGCATCATGAAGCCAGACTGTATGACTTCCTGGATTTCAGCCTTGCATATCTCGCACATGCTCAGTGCTGCACAAGCAATGTAATCGGTTTCAGTCAGGTTTTCAAGGGCTACTGGGAAACATGATGCCTATCCCAGAAACCCTTGCAAATAGCCATGTGACTTAATAGCCTAGGCCAGGGGTCTCCAAACGTTCTAAACAAAGGGCCAGTTTATTGTCCTTCAGACTCTTGGAGGGCCGGACTTTGAAAATGTTCCTATTATCAGTGGGACTAGACATATGGAATTAGGGGGAGAAATAGTGCCCCATCATTGGTATCATAGGGAGGAATAGTGGCCCATTAGTGGTGTCAGTGGGAGAAATAGTTCTCCACTGTTTCAGATGTCAGAATAGTGTCTTGTATCAGTGGGGGGGGATACTGCCCCAAGGGCCAAATAAAGGCAAGCAAAGGGCCGCATCCGGCCCTCGAGCCACAGTTTGGAGACCACTGGCCTAGGCTAATAAGGAGGAGGAAGTAATGAAGGACTACAAAATAAAGGTATTTACAAGCAACAAAATAAATAAAAATTGTCCATTCTGAACACTATGAGATTAGGGCATGCAGCACAGACAAACATAAAAAAATGGGTGGAACTCCACTTTAAAGGGGTTGTAAAGGTACACTTTTTTACTAAATGGCTTCCTTTACCTTAGTGCAGTCCTCCTTCACTTACCTCATCCTACCATTTTTCTTTTTTCTCCACACAGTAATGCGAGGCTTTTTCCCTGGTGTGGAGTGTCGTACTCGCCCCCTCCCTTGGACTAGAGGAGAGTTGGGACGCTCTCTACGTTGCAGATGGAGAAATGAGCTGCGTGTTAGTGGGCGTCCTGTCTCATGTAGTCCAAGGGAGGGGGCAAGCATGACGCTCCACACCAGGTAGAAAGCCTTGCATTACTGTGTGGAGTTACAGACAGAAGAACAGGAAGTGAGGATTTCTCAGAAGAAATAAGAACATTTAAAAGCAAAAATCGAAGGATGAGGCAAGTAAAGGAGGACTGCACTAAGGTAAAAGACTACAGAGGCACAACGACATCGCCGGGAGTGATGACATTTCCGCTCCAGCCAATCACAGCGCTGGAGCGGCGATACCCAGAAGACACGCCGAGGCAAGATGACATCTCCCTCGGTGTGGACCAGGTAAGTTCCTCACACCTCGTTTCAAGGTAAGTATTTCATAATGAGCTAGTTGCGGTGCATACTAGCTCATTATGGCTTGCTTTTTAGGTGTTAAAAAAAAAGGGGGTTAACTACCGCTTTAAGCATATCTTGGCCTTCACATTTAAATGGCTCCAGAATAAAAGCAAAAGGAGTAACAGACCAACTAGCTGCAAGAGCGACCTCTGCATGGTTTTATTAAAAATAAAAAATAACACACATTAACACATCATTCCACTTATGTAAATTACTTGACAATAGCACAATACAATCTGGTCACATAAAAAAATAAAATGTGAGAAAGGATTTTTTTTTTTTTTTAAAACAAGGGGGAGATTAAGTCTTCATACAAGCAACTGAACAGAACCCACGGCTGCCACATGCAGCCACCTATTGAGATGCATTAGAAGAGACAGCTGTACACAGTTGTGCACCCAGCGCCCACATCCGCACTGACACATGCACAGAACCACAGAGTGTGCATTTGGAGCATATACCATTATGGTATTTTAGAGCCAGTGATGGAAGTGCTTCTCTTTGCAGGGCAGGCAGATCTTGGCTGGTGAGGGGCCAGCAGAGTGCTGTAAATACCTTTAGAAAACATTACAGTACCCTGCCTCAGTACTACGCTCAGGAACCCTCAGCCCTGATGCCGTCATTGGGGTGGCCCTTGGAAGGAGTTATGCAAATATTTAAAGGACTTGATGGGTGGATGTCAGTCTGGAGCTGCGGGAGATACTAGGCAGATTGTTTGTATTCTGGGTGATCATGTGATGAGGAGCCGTCACGATTGAATGAGTGGAGATCCAATGATTGAAAGGGGCAGGCCAGGGAAAGTGCTAGATAATGCTGGATGTCCTCCAGTCAAGCTGACTTTTTGCAGCTTGCAATTTACCCTGAGAAGCAAATAGTGTGCAGTGAAATCAGAGTAATGATTTTCAGTACAGGGGGAGGAGACTGTACACAATGTGCAGGACTAAGTGAGGCTGGGCTCTGTTCTAGTTTTAAGACAAAAAAACAAACAAACACGTTATGTGTGCTTCCAAAAACATGGCTTTGGTTTGTTGTGATGCTTTGGTTTGTTGTGATGCTTTGGTTTGTTGTGATGCTTTGGTTTGTTGTGATGCTTTGGTTTGTTGTGATGCTTTGGTTTGTTGTGATGCTTTGGGCAGTCAATTCAATTGAACAGGTTGCACTACCACAGCGCTCATTATCGGGCCTGTGATTAATGCCCGTGGTGGACCAGGCTGGTATGAAATTTCCCCACATAGTGCTCAGGATTTTTACTCTAATACAACATAGACAGGAAGATAATAAATGACCAGGATCCTAACCATTACCTACTGAGGAGAGACACGCATACAGAGAAATTGTGTGCCCGCTGAGCCAAGAAAATAAAGCTGTACTAGGATAGAGAAAAGTCAGGAGGCCATGGAGTGTCAGTTCCAGGATGGCATGTCAGCGCTGGGTACAGCCATGGCACCACATTAAGGGGGGGGTGGGGGAGCAGCGCCCAGGCACACAGACACAGACATGGGGGAGCAGCGCCAGGGCACAGTCATGGGGGGGGGGATCAGTGCCAGGGCACAGTCATGGGGGGGGGGATCAGTGCCAGGGCACAGTCATGGGGGGGGGGATCAGTGCCAGGGCACAGTCATGGGGGGGGGGATCAGTGCCAGGGCACAGTCATGGGGGGGGGGATCAGTGCCAGGGCACAGTCATGGGGGGGGGGATCAGTGCCAGGGCACAGTCATGGGGGGGGGGGGGGGGGGGAGATCAGTGCCAGGGCACAGTCATGGGGGGGGGGGGGGGGGAGATCAGTGTCAGGGCACAGTCATGGGGGGGGGGGGGAGATCAGTGCCAGGGCACAGTCATGGGGGGGGGGGGGATCAGTGCCCGGGCACAGTCATGGGGAGGGGGGGGATCAGTGCCCGGGCACAGTCATGGGGAGGGGGGGGATCAGTGCCCGGGCACAGTCATGGGGGGGGGATCAGTGCCCGGGCACACAGACATGGGGGGGGATCAGTGCCCGGGCACACAGACATGGGGGGGGGGATCAGTGCCCGGGCACACAGACATGGGGGGGGGATCAGTGCCCGGGCACACAGACATGGGGGGGGGATCAGTGCCCGGGCACACAGACATGGGGGGGGGATCAGTGCCCGGGCACACAGACATGGGGGGGGGATCAGTGCCCGGGCACACAGACATGGGGGGGGGATCAGTGCCCGGGCACACAGACATGGGGGGAACAGTGCCCGGGCACACAGACATGGGGGGGGGAACAGTGCCCGGGCACACAGACATGGGGGGGGAACAGTGCCCGGGCACACAGACATGGGGGGGGAACAGTGCCCGGGCACACAGACATGGGGGGGGAACAGTGCCCGGGCACACAGACATGGGGGGGGAACAGTGCCCGGGCACACAGACATGGGGGGGGGAACAGTGCCCGGGCACACAACATGGGGGGGGGAACAGTGCCCGGGCACACACATGGGGGGGGGGGGAACAGTGCCCGGGCGCACACAGACATGGGGGGGGGATCAGTGCCCGCGCACACAGACATGGGGGGGATCAGTGCCCGCGCACACAGACATGGGGGGGGGGGATCAGTGCCCGCGCACACAGACATGGGGGGGGGGATCAGTGCCAGGGCACACAGACATGGGGGGGGGGATCAGTGCCCGCGCACACAGACATGGGGGGGGGGATCAGTGCCCGCGCACACAGACATGGGGGGGGGGATCAGTGCCCGCGCACACAGACATGGGGGGGGGGATCAGTGCCCAGGGCACACAGACATGGGGGGGGGATCAGTGCCCGCGCACACAGACATGGGGGGGGGGATCAGTGCCCGCGCACACAGACATGGGGGGGGGGGATCAGTGCCCGCGCACACAGACATGGGGGGGGGGATCAGTGCCCGCGCACACAGACATGGGGGGGGGATCAGTGCCCACGCACACAGACATGGGGGGGGGATCAGTGCCCAGGGCACACAGACATGGGGGGGGGGATCAGTGCCAGGGCACACAGACATGGGGGGGGATCAGTGCCCAGGCACACAGACATGAGGGGGGGATCAGTGCCCGGGCACACATACATGAGGGGGGGATCAGTGCCCGGGCACAGACATGGGGGGGGATCAGTGCCCGGGCACACAGACATGGGGGGGATCAGTGCCCAGGCACACAGACATGGGGGGGGGGATCAGTGCCGGGCACACAGACATGGGGGGGGATCAGTGCCCGGGCACACAGACATCATGGGGGGGGGATCAGTGCCCGGGCACACAGACATGGGGGGGGGGGTCAGTGCCCAGGCACACAGACATGGGGGATCAGTGCACAGGCACACAGACATAGGGGAACCCATACATGGAGCGCAGTGTCAGTCTCTTACCTGCACCTGTTTCAGGAAGTGGAGCGGCCTGGACACAGCCCAACGTCAGGATGAAGCAGAGCGCCAGGCTCGGGAAGATCCCCCGGAGCCGCCCCATTCCTCCACTCGGTGTCCTCCCAATGGAGGGGGGTCCCAGCTGTGGCCCCTGAACCCGCTAAACAAACCCCGACTATTCCTGTCAGTGCAGTCCGCCGCCGTCTGCCAGCTTCCTCCAGAGCCTCCTCCCGGGCCTAGTCACCTGCGCCACACCGCGCTCTCTCATAGTTCACAAGGCCGCTGAGCCCTCCGCACACAGCGCCGCAATTTCCCGGTCAGGCAGCTTCACCACACAGCAGCCGCCATGTTCCCTGACACCGCCGCGGCTAAAGGCGGGAGCAAACAATCCCCCTTTTCCGATTGGCAGAGGTCACTTCCAATAGAGAGGCAAATGTCTCAGTCTCCTGGCCAATGTCGGACCACGGTTCGGAATGTAGGCGTGACTTGCCTGTCAAGGTGAGTGCGATGACATCACTGGAAGAGAAGGCAGAAATGATGATCGCTGAGTGTGTGCGGGGAGAGGATTGCTGCGCACTGACCCCATGATCCACTCCTCTGTGTGATCTCTCTGTGTGATCTCTCTGTGTGATCTCTCTGTGTGATCTCTCTGTGTGATCTCTCTATGTCTATGTGATCTCTCTATGTGATCTCTCTGTGTGATCTCTCTATGTCTATGTGATCTCTCTGTGTGATCTCTCTATGTCTATGTGATCTCTCTATGTGATCTCTCTGTGTGATCTCTCTATGTCTATGTGATCTCTCTGTGTGATCTCTCTGTGTGATCTCTCTGTGTGATCTCTCTATGTCTATGTGATCTCTCTATGTGATCTCTCTGTGTGATCTCTCTGTGTGATCTCTCTATGTCTATGTGATCTCTCTGTGTGATCTCTCTGTGTGATCTCTCTATGTCTATGTGATCTCTCTATGTGATCTCTCTGTGTGATCTCTCTGTGTGATCTCTCTGTGTGATCTCTCTGTGTGATCTCTCTATGTCTATGTGATCTCTCTGTGTGATCTCTCTGTGTGATCTCTCTGTGTGATCTCTCTGTGTGATCTCTCTGTGTGATCTCTCTACGTGATCTCTCTACGTGATCTCTCTGTGTGATCTCTGTGTGATCTCTCTGTGTGATCTCTCTGTGTGATCTCTCTATGTCTATGTGATCTCTCTATGTGATCTCTCTATGTGATCTCTATATGTGATCTCTCTATGTGATTTCTCTATGTGATTTCTATTGCCCCGTACACATGACCAGTTTCCAGTCGGAGATGAGAGCTTTTTGTCGGGAATCCCGATCGTGTGTATGCCCCATCGGACTTTTTCCCACAAAAAAAAAGCAGGATCTCTTTAATTCCCGGCAGGAAAAAATCCTGCTTTTCCGACATGAAAAAAAAACTTTCATGCTCAGAATCAAGTCGACGCATGCTCAGAAGCATTGAACTCTTGTTCTTGGCTCGTTGTAGTGTTGTACATCACTGCGTTCTTCTCTAAAGTCCTTTTCACACGATCGGTTTGTCTGATGAAAACAGATCGATGGACCATTTTCATTGGACAAAGCGATCGTGTGTGGCCCCCATCGGTTTGTTTTCCATCGGTGAAAAAAAATAGAACATGTTTTAAAATTTTCCTATGGATAAAAAAAAAACGATAGAAAAAAAACGATCGTCTGTGTGGAAGTCCATCGGTCAAAAATCCACACATGCTCAGAATCAAGTCGACGCTTGCTCGGAAGCATCGAACTTCATTTTTCTCAGCACGTCGTAGTGTTTTACATCACCTCGTTTTGGCACAGTCAGATTTTGGATTGATGGTGTGTAGGCAAGACTGATGAAAGTCGGCTTCATCGGATATCCAACGAAAAAATCCATCGAATTAGATTCCATCAGATATCCGATCATGTATACAGGGTATAAGTGTTCTCTATGTGATCTCTCTATGTGATCTCTCTATGTCAGGGGTGCCCAACCTTTTGCAGGCCGAGGGCCACTTAAGCGACTTAGTAACCAGTCGCGGACCACGAGGAGCGATGTGGGCAGATGACAGGTCTGTGTCTAATCTGCATATGCAAAGCAGAAACAGACGCAGCCCAATCTACTCTATGGGCCCTCTGATCCAATCAGATGGAAGGGGACAGATCCACTTGTTTTTTTTTTTAACAAATCGGATTGGAGGTAGGCAGGTGTAAACGGACAAAAGTCTGTTTACATCTGCCGCTCCATAGAGGTGAATGGAGGGTCTGAGTGGGTCTGACCGATCGTGTGAAAGGGGCCTAAGGCTGCTTTTACACTGATGGTCTGCAGTCTATTGCGGCACAGTGTACCTGTGGTTTTCCCGCCGGTTAGCTGCACTTTGCCATAGATGTCTATTATATCCTTCAGGTGTGCTGAAAAGCCGCCTGCTTCCTCTACCGCCAACTTAATTTACAATACTGATGCTCTCGGATGGAAGGTCGGCAATCTGGGCTTGCCAACCAGCCATCCCAGAGCAGGAGGTCGCAGCCCACATCAGAGGGCTCCGCGGGCCACATGTGGCCCCAGAGCTGTCCTAATGAGAGGGCACACCTGGGCACTGCCCAGGGGCCCCATCTGCATTGGGGGGCCCTGCTCTTTCCCCAAAGCAGCTGGTCCTTAAGCCCGGGCTCCCCCTCTACATCCCAGATATCCCCCCAGCACTCTGACCCCTCTACACCCTAGATATCCCCTATCTACTTGATTTACCTGCACTGTCTCCATTGTTGGGGCCCCAGAGCATTACTTTGCCCAGGGGCCCATGATGCTGTTAAGATGGCCCTGTGTGGCCCCCGGGCCACTGGTTGGGCACCCCTGCTTTATGTGATCTCTCTATGTCATCTCTATGTGTACACAGTGCAGCCTTTTTTTTCGCTCGGACTTATTTTTTGTACAATTATCCTTTAAAGGGGTGTGTCCTAGGCCTGCATATTATTGCTGATAGGTGTCCCTCATTCCCATCTCAAAAAGTTGGGATGTGTGTATCACTGACAAATTACACAGCACTTTACAAAACAAATAAAACTGGTTTCAAGGTGTCCCAGACTTGTTATCCTAGGGGCACTAATTGCTACAATCATAGAAAAAACAATATTTGTATCTTTTACAACCATAAAGTTATCATTAGAAATAAACAAGAGCATCGTATATTATACTACAAATGTTTCTTAACAGCTCCTATTTGTAAACACAACTACTCCATTGTATGATATCAGACAAAGGATTTTGCATATGATCTTAAATTTAAATGGTCAATGTTGCTCACACATACTTCAGTATTCAGACTTTTTGTCCTGACAGCCTAACAAAGGTATTATTATATTTTATAACATAAAATTTTCTGAATTATTTTGTGTTATACATCACATTATTATATCTAAAATAATATTAGATTATAATAGTATATGTACGTTATATGACATTACCGGTTAGTGCGGTGATATCTGAATGATGCCTGCATCTACAGGCATCATTCAGATATCACTGTCTTCAGCGGGCGATTCTGTGCACAATAAGAATGATTAAAGCGACAGTTCCGCCGCTTGATCGTTCTTATAGGCAGCCGGAGGGGACGTCCCCCCCTCCCGCCGCTATCCGGTGCTTCTCCGGGCTCTTCCGTGCCATCGGGGGCCCGGAGAGCGAATCGTCCGGCGCTGGCTGGGGAGGCATAGAGGTGACTGGTGACCAGATGGTGACCAGTCATCTCTATGACCGTCGGAGGCCCGGGCGCGCACGTTATGACGCCACGCCCGGTCCCCGGAAGTAAACATAGCCGCAATCACGGCTGTCGGTGTGAGATAGGTGAATGTTTTTTCACCGATTTCATGCTTGTAAGCCTGGAGGAGAGATGTGGGGTGACCCCACATCTCTCCATAAAGAGGACCTGTCACACTGATTCCTATTACAAGGGATGTTTACATTCCTTGTAATACGAATAAAAGTGATAAAAAAAAAAAAAAAAAAAGTGTAAAAATAAAAAAATTAAGTAAAATAAAAATAAAATGAATTTTTTTTTTTTAAAACGACCCTATCCCCGGTAGCTCGCACGCAGAAGCGAACACGCATGCAAGTCCTGCCCACATATGTAAACGCCGTTCAAACCCCACATAGAGCGTGTGCAACAATTCTAGCACTAGACCTCCTCTGTAACTCGAAAATAGTAACCTGTAAAAAAAAATTAAAACGTCGCCTATGGAGATTTTTAAGTACCGAAGTTTGGTGCCATTCCATTAGTGTGCGCAATTTTAAAGCGTGACATGTTAGGTATCTATTTACTCGGCGTAACTTCATCTTTCACATTATACAAAAAAATTGGGCTAACTTTACTGTTTTGTTATTTTTTAATTCATGAAACGTTTTTTTTTTCACCAAAAAAAGCTGTTTGAAAAATGATTGCGCAAATACCGTGCGAGAAAAAAGTTGCAATGACCGCTATTTTATTCCCTAGGGTGTCTGCTAAAAAAAATATATAATGTTTGGGGGTTCTGATTAATTTTCTAGCAGAGGAGAGAAGTGCCAAAATAGGCCCATTGGTCAAGTGGTTAATATAACTATATATGAGGGTTCTATCCTCACTGTTATATATATAGAGTTTTAAAAATCCTGGAAACTTTTTGAAAAACACACACACATATATATATATATATATATATATATATATATATATATATATATATATAGAGTAAAACCTTGGATTGCAAGCAGCAAAATTTGTTCCGGAAACATGCTTGTAATCCAAAGCACTTGTATATAAAAGTTATACAAATTTCCCCATAAGAAATAATGGAAACTCAAATGATTCGTTCCAAAACCATTTAGTCATTGGTCCTTCAATTTATAGTCCATATAAACAGATTATAGTAATGTGATCGGTAGTGTAACCATAAAATGTCCATCCACAAATGGAAGCTTTCCCAAGGGGGTTAGAAGCAAAATCCAGCAGGTGTCACAGAGTATTGAAGAAGAGAGGCGCCTCTAAGTGTAGAAATATGTTGCTAAATGTTGTAAATGTTGTAACTTCATTAAATGTAACCATATTGCTACACTTAGAGGTGCCTCTATTCTCTTTTATACTCTGTTGTGACATGACGCTACTTGTATATCAAGACATCACTTGTGTATCAAGTCAAAATGTAGTAAAATATTTTGCTTGTCTTGCAAAACGCTCTCAAACCAAGTTACTCTCAAACCAAGGTTTTACTGTGTGTGTGTATATATATATATAGTACACAGTATTTCACAAAAGTGAGTACACCCCTCACGTTTTTGTAAATATTTTATTATATCTTTTCATGTGAAAGAAATGACACTTTGCTACAATGTAAAGTAGTGAATGTACAGCTTGTATAACAGTGTAAATTTGCTGTCCCCTCAAAATAACTCAACACACAGCCATTAAAGTGGAGTTCCACCCACTTTTGAGAGGTGCTCTTAAATGAAAGACCACTCCTCCACCCCTCGTTTTTGTATATTGAAAACATTTTTTTCCTTTAATACCTTTTTTGGAAGTACAAGTGTACTTCCGATTCAGCCGGCCGTAGCCAAGGACGTCTCGTCTTCTTCTTTCCCAAAGACAAGCTAGGCATTTACAAAGCGCCGCGGGACTCGCACAGTCGAAAACCGTCAGTGAAGCCGCAAGGCTCCACTGCCAGTTTCCCTTAGTTGGAATGGTGGTGCCTGCACCCGATCCGATGGACGGATCGGCCTCAGGGGGCCAACATCGCTGGACAGGTAAACGTCCTTATTAAAAGTCATCAGCTACAGTGTTTGTAGCTGCTGACTTAAAAAAAAAAAAAATATGTCTGGATCCGCTGGCAACAAAAGTGAGTACACCTCTAAGTAAAAATGTCCAAATTGGGCCCAAAGTGTCAATATTTTGTGTGGCCACCATTATTTTCCAGCACTGCCTTAACCCTCTTGGGCATAGAGTTTACCAGAGCTTCACAGGTTGCCACTGGAGTCCTCTTCCACTCCTCCATGATGACATCACAGAGCTGGTGGATGTTAGAAGCCTTGCGCTCCTCACCTTCTGTTTGAGGATGTCCAAAAGATACTCATTAGGGTTTGGTCTGGAGACATGCTTGGCCAGTGCATCACCTTTACACTCAGCTTCTTTAGCAAGGCAGTGGTTGTCTTGGGGGTGTGTTGTTTTTTTTTTTTTATCATGTTGCAATACTGCCCTTTGGCCCAGTCTCTGAAGGGAAGGGAAAATGCTCTGCTTCAGTATGTCACAGTACATGTTGGCATTCATGGTTCCCTCAATGAACTGTAGCTCCCCAGTGTCGGCAGCACTCATGCAGCTCCAGACCATGACACTACCACCACCATACTTGACTGTAGGCAAGACACACTGATCCCCCCCACCCCTTCAACCCCTGCAGCAAAACAGGCAGCACCCATACGTCTATTTCCCAAAGACAACCTCTGGATATGACACTGAGCACGTGCACGCAACTTCTTTGGACGACCATGGTGAGGCCTGTTCTGAAGGGAACCTGTCCTGTTAAACCAATATATGGTCTTGGCCACCGTGCTGCAGCTCAGTTTCCGGGTCTTGGTAATCTTCTTATAGCCTAGACCATCTTTATGTAGAGCAACAGTTATTTCTTTCAGATCCTCAGAGAGTTCTTTGCCATGAGGTGCCATGTGACCAGTATGAGGGAGTGAGAGCGATAACACCAAATTTAACACACCTACTCCCAGGGGCGGACTGACAACTCATGGGGCCCCCGGGCAATAGGAGTTTATGTGGCCCCCTGGCAATAGGAGATTATGGGGCCACACAGTATACACACACATACAGTATACATATACAGTATACACACACATACAGTAAACATACACAGTATTCACACACAGACACACAATATACATACACAGTATACATACACACAGAATACCCATACACACACTGAAAAGGTACTGGAGAGGCGGAGCAGCTATAATCTTGGGATTTTACTGAGGCTGGCAACACTGATGGGGCCCCCTAGTGGCATGGGCACTCCGGCAGTGCCCGAATGGTCAGTCCGCCCCTGCCTACTCCCCACTCACACCTGAGACCTTGTAACGAGTCACATGACACTGCGGAGGGAAAATGGCTTATTGGACCCAATGTGGACATTTTCAGGGGTGTACTCACTTTAGTTGCCAGTGGTATATATATATAGAGAGAGAGAGAGAGAGACTCTGTCAATATGCAGAACACATGACTTCCTGGAAAAAGACATAGAATACTCACCTCTCCTGGTGCCCCTGATACATTTGGCAGTGAAGAGAGGTCTCCATTCACACTTGGCAAATCGCTGCGATTATTCTACGATCTCAAATTACAATACAATCACAAAATGACAAAATCACGCGGCAATCTGCAATGTGAAAAGCTTGTCGCCCAAAAAGGAGCAGAAGATTTTTCAAGCTTCACGCATTGCGGTTTCCCACAATTGCCATGCATTTTATCGTGGCACAACCTCACTGCATTAGGGTGTAATTGAAAATGCATTTTAAAGCAATTTGAGATTGCAGGCAGATTTGCAGCGATTTTGCCCAAGATCCCAAAATGAAAAATGTGACTGGGGCCTGGTTGACCCCCTCAGCGGTTTCATCCACCGTTCCCTACATCCCTATGGTGTCCTGTAGTGATGTAGGGGGGCAGCGTCAGAAACTACAAGGTGCAGCCAGTAACCAGGAAATCAGCACTCCTGCAAGTGTCAGATATTGGCAGATTTTCAGCCAGAGGTTTATTTTTACTACTGCCTCGGTTGGCGTCAAGGGCAGCAAGAGAGGCGAGTATTTTTAATCTTCTTTCCAATGAGCCATTTATTTAAAATTGTGATTTTTATAGACGGAGTCCGTTAATAGGGCTACTGTTCAGCTTGCATTTATTTTGTAGATCTGTGCTTTCTAAATCTCTCCTCCTGCTGATTGATTATTCTTCCATTATTGATCAGCAAGGCAACTGACATAAGGATTTAATTGCCTTTCTCTTCCAAGATGGCCACCTTGACCCAGATACACAGTACATAACAAGACATAATAGGTCAGTAATGGGGAAAGATCAGCTGCAGGAGGGGCGCAGACAATCCAGATGACCAATCTGCCTATTTTTCAGTACAGTTCCTCAAACCAGGTCATCCTATAGACGTTTGAACTTCTTTAGATGGCATCAGTTTGAGATGCTTCTTAGGTGATTTAGGGCTCATGTATACAGGTCAGTTGAAAACCTATTTGCTGGTAACTGATGCCGCGTACACACAACCGTTTTTCATGATATGAAAAATTTATATATTTTTTTATGTAATTAAAAACGATTGTGTGTGGGCTCCAGAGCATTTTTCATGACGTGAAATATGGCCATTAAAAATGTAGGACATGCTTTATTTTTTTGCGTCGTTTTTCACATTGTTTTTCATGTCGTAAAAAATGGTCTTGTGTAGGCTTTAACGTCATGAAAAAAATGCTCAGAAGCAAGTTATGAGATGGGTGCGCTTGTTCTGGTAAAACTATCGTTCGTAATGGAGATGGCACATTCATCACGCTGTAACAGACTGTTACGCAAAAAAAAGATGACTAAAGGTGCCGTAAGAGATTGCGATTGAAGATCGTAATTTCGGGGATAGCCGGCAAAAGCTCATTAGTATACCCCGACGCGGAAAACGACAGGAAGTCCACCCAGTGGCCGCAATTTTATTGCAGCGTAGATCCGAAGGCGTACGAACACGTAATCCAGTCGAATTGAAGCCTGCAGCCGTCTTTTAATGGTTTGAGATTTCAGACTAGCTAAAAAACGCGCGTAATTCGAAAGTACTCCAGTCTAACACCAGTTAGACAGGAGTTACGGGTCTCTGAATCTGGCCCAGTGTTTTTGTAAAATGCAGTGTTACGGAATGCGTTTGGCAGATTCAAAAATGTCTACTGCTTCGGGGAAACATTTGAGGAACAGTAAACATGCATAAGAAAGAATAACAGAGAAGGCGCTATAAATAACCGACACATATCTACAGTTAACCCTTACCTCTTACCTGTTTCATTCCACACCTGCCTTTCCCAGAACTGTTATTAACTTTTCAGTAGTGATGAGTGGAATACGCCATATTCGATTTCGCAATATTTCACGAATATATAGAAGAACATTCGCGAAATATTCGTTAATATCGAATATTCGTGATATTTTATCAAAAAAAAATTTTGCGAAATTTCGCTAATGCGAATGCGAAATTGATTGCGAAATTCTCGTCAACACGCGAAAACTGAGATAATTTCCTGGATTACTAAACTAATATGCACTAAACACTAACTCTACTTACACAAACTTATATGACTAAACTAAAGCTAATTTTTTTTTTTTTATACACAAAACACAGAAGGGCAGAGAAAGTATTCGCGAATATTCGTAATACGAATATTCGCATTGCGAATATTTGGCAACATAAAAGGATCGCCTCAGCTACTCGGCCCAGGGTCTCTAATCATACCAGCAATGCTTTTAGACGTCGATGGAGATCACTAGGATGTGATCTGTTTTAAAAATAAATTTGAAAAAATACGAATATTCGCAATAGCGAATATTCACCGCGATATTCGATTTATTCGCGAATACTCGAATATGCAATATTCGTAACGAATATTCGCAATGCGAATATTCGTGAGCAACACTACTTTTCAGCAAGAAAAAATGAAGCTACTTGTTTTCAAACAGGGCAGCTTTTCAATGCATAAAGGTAAAGTTAATACGGTAAAGCCAGACACACCCTGGGTTGGCATCTTTATTGTGACTTTGTAAATTTACACATGAGTACTGTAAATACCAGGGCCGGAGCTACCACTAGGCAAACTAGGCAGCCACCTAGGATGCCCTGCTGCCTAGGATGCCCGGCCACTGATGTTTCTACTTTCTTCTCTCTGTAGCAAGCAACTGAGTCTCAGCATCAGTAGGCAGCTGCCGCTCCATTTGCACATAGTGTCAGAGGCGCAGTGGCGGCAGAAGACTGTGTCTGTGTCCTGACTCCCGAATGAATGGAAGCAAGCAAACATTAATTGATGGGCACTGGTAGGCTACATTTGATGGGCGCTGGTGAGGCTACATTTGATGGGCGCTGGTGAGGCTACATTTGATGGGCACTGGTAGGCTGCATTTGATGGGAGCTGGTAGGCTGCATTTGATTTCTGCTGGTGAGGCTGCATTGATGGGAGCTGGTAGGCTGCATTTGATTTCTGCTGGTGAGGCTGCATTGATGGGCGCTGGTAGTTTGCATTTGATGTGTGCTGGTGAGGCTGCATTGATGGGCGCTGGTAGGCTACATTTTATGGGTGCTGGTGGGCTGCATTTGATGGGTGCTTCATTAAAAAGGTGGAGTTTACATGAGCAGGTAAAAGGAGGTGGATTCAGGGGTGGAGTCAGGGGGGGCAGCAAAATGAGGTTTCGCCTGGGGTGTCAAAAATCCTTGCACCAGCCCTGGTAAATACCTTCTCACATCTGCATTACAAAATCACATTTGAAAACACATATCGACCAATATCCAATATTTAGAACAGGCCTTTCAATTTCCCACATAACTCTGAAAGGGGTCACATTAGTTTTATTGTTTCCTAGGTGTTAAAAATGTACCAGGAATTTTTTTTCAGCCATAATTTTCACCTCGAACACTGACATTGACACCTCCGTCAGGCACAGGTGTTGGCTGCATATATGTACTGGCAGTCAGGTGCATGTGATAAAGTACACACCACAAAATCTCCATGCCCCAAAAGCAGCTGCCAAAAAAGATTCTACCACATTTCCATCGAAAACATTGGTTTTCCTGACGGGATTCCTGACAAGCTTGCCGTGCATACAGACGACCATTCAAAAGAACCACCGTTATTTTGAATGGCAAAAACGCAGTGACATCATCGACTACGACGAGCCAGCGCTCGTCACATTCTATGCCGTCGCCGCCATAGCATACTAGCTCATTATGAATTTCTTATCTGAGATCGAAGCCCCCGCAGCGGTCCTCGTGTCGGTGCCTGTATTTTTTGCAAATATATCCTAAACGGTGTAGGTTTAGGAGATATTTCTTGCAGATATTAACCTCCCTGGCGGTATGATTCGTTCAGATTTTAGGTGCTGAAAGCGGTACCATTATTTGCAAGGGAATTTGGCGTTTTATACTGTAGGCCTGTAATTCTTATGAATAACTCACTTAAATCTATCCAAACAAGAGTCTAATAGGCATTCCTGGTATGTTTTTTTTTTTTTTTTATTAATTAAAAATTATAATATAATAAATAATTATAAAAAATAATAACAAATAATAATATAATTATAGTAAAAATTATTCAATAATGTAATCAAATCAAAATCACTGAAATTTGCTCAGTTGCAGAATTTTTGCTGTGATTATTTTTTTTTTTTTATGACGAATTTCCCCACAAATCGCTATCCCTAAATTCTGCAAGTGATTCTGATTTATTATCGCTGTTTTTTAGCTGCTCTAAAACAATTTTTGCCATAAAGGGACACTTTTGGTTGCTATGGGCAATCTACAGTTTGCAGGGAGAAAGAACAGTTTTTATTATATAAAAGGACATGTAGTGCACAGGGCAGACCACTAGAGACATGGGGGGGTGTATTTTTTACATACAGTACTGTAATCTATAAGATTACATTGTACTGTATGTATAGTGTTTGTTTACATTTTTGAATTTGGCGCCGTTCTCCGCTTCCGTGTGTCGTAACGTCGCAGGGAACAGAGATCGGCGGCACACGGGGACGCTGTGTGAATCGAGCGAGCACCCGCTCACTCACACAGCGCGGATGCATCGCTGGATCCACGGAGAAGGTAAGTAAACAGTCTCTGTGGATGCTGCGAGGCGAGCCCGAGTCTGACTCAGGGTTACCGATCGTAGCACAGAAATCTAACCCCGAGTCAGACTCGGGAACACCCCCAGGGAGGTTAAGGCTTACCTGTAGGTAAAAGTGGTCTGTAAGGGTTTTGATTTTTTTTACAGCACTTGATCTTTTTGGGTATAAGTATAGCCGCATGGCACATCTTGACTTGGCAATATTTGCCCACTCTTCTTTGCAAAAACACTCCAAATCTGTCAGATTTTGAGGGCATCTCCTGTGCATAGCCCTCTTCAAATCACCCCACAGTCTTTCAATCGGATGCAGGTCTGGGCTTTAGCTGGGCCATTCTGAAACTTTAATCTACTTCTGGTAAAGCCATTCTTTTGTTGATTTGGATGTATGCTTTGGGTCGTTGTCATGCTGAAAGATGAAATTCCTCTTCATTTTCAGCTTTCTAGCAGAACTGTTCATAATTCCCTCTACCTTGACTAAGGCCCATGTTCCAGATGAAGAAAAACAGCCCCAAAGCATGATGCTTCCACCACCATGCTTCACTATGGGTATAGTGTGTAGACTTTTTGTATCCATTGTATATATACCCAGGTATATGTGCACAATTCCACCAGAACGGCAGTCGGGGGCCTTTGTTATCATTACCTGTTTGCACATTAAGTGTATGTACTATTATTAACCCTTTAACAAATGAAGCTTGTACTAATCCCATACTGGTGTGTATTTATACACTTATGACACGTACACACAACTGTTTTTCGGGTTGTAAAAAATTAGGGTTTTTTTTTTCATTAAAAAAGATTGTGTGTGGGCTTCAGAGCTTTTTTCACGATCCAAAAAAATGGCAATTTTTTTTTCGAACATGCTCTATTTTTTCACGTTTTTTTTTAACTTTCAAAAGGTATTTATTGAGAAAACAACAGAAAACAAAAAGAGTACAGTACATCTTGGTTATGTCCATCAAAAACGGTTGTACAAAGAATGCCTGAAACATGTTATACACAGCAGTCTGAGTAAACAGTGCAAAATTAAGCAGATTAAACTGAACAGGCAAGTACATAGACTAGGAATGTATTTTTCTTAAGGACATAAGGTATAGGAATAAAAAAGTAAACCTTTAGATGGTAGTGTACTCATAACTGAGGTCTCAAAGTAAATAGAGGGTCAGAGGTAAGAACATTAGATAAAGCAAAAATTACAAAAGCTCAGGATGGGCTATATGGGATTAGAATATATGTGAGGGAAAAAAGAGAACCCCTACCCAGTCCAGCTCAATAAATTAAGGCAAATCTTAAATCCAACAGGAAAGAAGCAGAGCTCCCTCAGTGTTTGAGACGCAATAGCCACCATGGGGTCCACTTAGCATCATACACAGGGACCGTATCATGCAGCCTATGAAAAATTCGTTCGGACAGCATGACCTGGTCCATTCTAGAAAGTACTTGCGAGAAGGGTATTACAGTGGATTTCCAATTGAATGCTACCACCCAAAGAACCGCTGTACAGAGAGAATGTATGAGATTCCTTAACTGTGTAGGGGTGTCAGGGATTTTCTCAAAAAGTAGAAAATGTCTGTAAGTCAAATTAATGTGCCCTCCCCCCAACTTATCTACAAGATCAAAGACACTCTTCCAAACAGAAGAGATCTTCTCACAGTCCCAAAATATGTGATAGAAGGTGCCAGCTGTAGGGCACCCTCTAAAGCAGTCAGGGGAAGACTGAGGGAATATTTGGTGTATGCGGTGAGGAGTATAGTACCAGCGGGTAAAGAATTTGATTGCAGTCTCCCTAAAGGATAAAGAGAGAGTGCTTTTGCGGATATTATGCCAGTTTGCCTCCCAGTCATTTAACTCATACTCTAGGCCTAACTCTGATTCCCATTTGTACATATATTTCAGTTTCACTCCATACTGATCCCAAGTCAAGGCATTATAGAGAACTGAGATCATACCCCTCTGCCTAGGTCCGGACTTACACAAAGATTCAAAGGAGGAGCATGGCTGAGAAGGGGAATGTAAGTAGTGGGTAAGAAAGGAATGGCAAATCTGCATAAACCTATAAAATTCCCCTACAGGGGCACCTTTAAGAGATTGTAGTTGAGAGAAGGAAATGAACCTACCCTCATATTGGAAGTCCCCCAAAGTTGTCAGACCAGAGGAAACCCACCATCCAAATGAGTCAGGGTCGGAAAAGGCGGACGGCAGTCTGGGATCCCCCAGAAAAGAAGTGTCCTGGGGAGCCACAGAGGCCAGAGCCCGCGAGGAGCCGTGTCTCCTCCATAGCTTCAAACCCTGAGCCACCAACAGGCTAAGATCTGCCAGCTCCGGGGGACGCCGCATTACTGTGGAGTAAGAATTTGGCCTTAGCCCACCGCAAAGCTTTTTCTGTCTTCGTGGAAAGCAAAGCATCCAATTCCAGCCTTTTTTGATCAATTCGTTTTCTAGTAGATTCTAAACATAAGGACGCAGAATATCTATACAAATTATCCAGTTCAGAAGATAGCTGAACAATCTTGAGTTTGTTTGAGGCATTACGAGCAGAGGCCAACTTTATGAAGACACCTCGCAATACTGCCTTATGGGCAACCCAAACCGTGGAAATGGGGGTTTCAGGAAGATCATTCGCGGCAAAGTAGGAATTGATAGAAAGCGAAATATCTGATTCAATCAAGGGGTCAGAAAGCAAAGCTTCATTTAAACACCATGTGTAAGAGGAGGGGGACAGTTTAATAAATGCAGTAGAGAAGGCCGTAATGTGGTGGTCTGACCACACACAACTATGTATACAGGCCGAGCTAGTATTGGCAAGTATAACTTGAGTAGTGAATATGTAATCTAACCTGAGATAGCTGTGATGGGGGTGTGAAAAAAAAGTATATTCTTTCGCACCAACAGGGCGCACCAGGAGTCAATCAATTGTAGGTCTGTGAGCTTACGGGTAAGAGATTTAGGGAAGGCTTTTGAAACAGTGGAGGCATGGCTCCTATCTAGAGAGGGCGTAGAGACCAAATTAAAATCCCCTCCTATGATCAAATGAGGATAACGGAATTTCTCTAAAACCATAAAAAAGGAGGAGAAAAAGGTTGCAGCTGCATCATTCGGGGCATAAACACTTGTTATAGTGCATTCCCTGTTGTTAAGAACCCCTTTTATGATAGAAAATCTACTTTCCCCATCCTTATAAATTTGTTGTACCTCCATAGGGAGGGAAGAATGTAAAAATATAGCCGCCCCCCTACTTTTGGTAGAATGAAGGGTATAATATGACTGTGGGAAATTCCTGCTAAAGAACTTTGGATGGGTTGCCTGTGAGAAGTGAGTCTCTTGTAGAAGTAAGATAGTAGCCCCTAGCTGTTTATATTGGTAGAATGCCTTTTCACATTGTTTTTAACGTTGTCGTTTTTAAGATTGTAAAAAATGGTCATGTGTAGACTTAAACAATGTAAAAAAAACGCTCATGCTCAGAAGCAAGTTATGAGACAGGAGCGCTCATTCTGGTAAAACTACCGTTCATAATAGAGTAAGCACATTCATCACGCAGAAAAGCTTGAATCGTCTTTTACTAACACAAAATCAACTCAAGCATCCCAAAGGGTGGCGCCATCCGAATGGAACTTCCATTTTATAGTGCCGCTGTACGTCACCGCGCTTTGCTAGAGCCTATTTTTTTTATTACGATAGTGTGGCAAGGCTGTTTTAATGATCAGGTTGAAAAAAACTTTGTTTTTTCTAGACCCTTAAAAACTTTATTTTTTAGAACCCAAAAAACGGTCGTGTGTATGCGGCATTAAAAACAAAGTTTTTTAGAACCCGAAAAACGGTTGTGTGTGTACGTGGCATAAGTCTAGCCGCATGGCACATCTTTACTTATTTGCCCACTCTTCTTTGCAAAAACACTCCAAATCTGTCAGATTTTGAGGGCATCTCCTGTGCACAGCCCTCTTCAAATCAGCCCACAGATTTTCAATCGCATGCAGGTCTGGGCTTTAGCTGTGCCATTCTGAAACTTTAATCTTCTCCTGGTAAAGCCATTCTTTTGATGTATGCTTTGGGTCGTTGTCATGCTAAAAGATAAAATTCCTCTTCATTTTCAGCTTTCTAGCAGAACTGTTCATATTTCCCTCTACTTTGACTAAGGGTCGTGTTCCAGCTGAAGAAAAACAGCCCCAAAGCATGATGCTTCCACCACCATGCTTCACTATGGGTATGGTGTGTAGACTTTTCATATCCATTGTATATATACCCTGGTATATGTGCACAATTCCACCAGAATCGTAGCCGGGCCCTTTGTTAATATTACCTGTTTGCACATTTGGTGTATGTACTATTATTAACCCTTTAACAAATAAAGCTTGTATTAATCCCATACTGGTGTGTGTTCACTTAACTGAAATCTCTTATTTACCTATAGGTTTAGCTCAATACCCTAGTTGGGGAGGGCTATTTCTCATACCCCCCCACCCAAAGAAGACTGCATAAGTATGCACATGTCATACCTATCCAATTCATGTGGTAACTGGAAACCACTGTACCGCTACTACAGTGATTGCCAATAGCTACCTGTTCTCGTGCTGAACAGCTGTTTTGCTGCTTAGTGAACACATGGGGGGCACTTGCTCAATGCGGGCAGCATTTAGAGAACACTTTGCATTTTATTACGAAATGCTAAAAATTCCTTGATTGGACGAGGTGGAGAGGCAACATTGTGATCTCCACCTTGTCTAATAAGAGAATACTTAGCTTTTCATGCAGCTTTAAAGACAAGATTTGGTCATAGTGTTGAAGATGTAAAACTTCTGTAAGGTATTTATTGCTATCTGTTTCCATTTTCCAGTCACTTTCTGGCCCTTTGACAGCAAGAAAGAGCAGAGTTAGTCTGGGGACACAATTCCCTAGACAGTAATAAAACCCGACAGATGCTTAAAAGCTTAACTTAAGGCAAAACTTTTTTTTGGCTGAGTGGAAAGGGATTAGAATACCTGTCAGGTTTTTATTGATGTCTGTGCTCCCATTAGGGAAATTCCTATTCTTTATTTGTCAAATTTACCATTATATTTGAAATTGAAAGCAAAAAAAAATCCCAAATTTTGGGTTATCCCCAGGTAAGTAATAGATGGGAAATCTGCCAATGTGGGACACTAGTTTTGGTGACCCTGGTGACAACCAGGGATTTCCTCACTTAAAGGAATTTCCTCTCACTTCCTGTTTTGGCTATTGGACAGGAAATGAAGGGAAATCTATCAAATCCATACTGATTAGAGAAAAAATGATATACCAACAGAGAGGTTCCCCTCCAAAAATGTGGAAAATATTGCTTGACTGGCTGGAGGTACCTGGGTTAGTCACTCCTCATCTAGTGCTGCATTGCCTATTGCAAACATAATTCCCCTGCTTTGTACATATTATATTGTCAGGGTGATGATTAATATAGAGCTAACACTACAATATCTCATAACTGAGGACGTAAATTTTAAGTGCTTTCCCAGAGTTGTTTTTTTGGAAACATTTCTATACATACTATGTATGAACCTTTGTAATACTTGAAATGGGAGAAAGTTAAATTGTATCCATTGTTGAGTGAACAGAATTCAGTGTCTATGCTTGCAAGTTTTGTTTTTACTGTTTTTCTATTGGGTAATACTCTATTTCCGCGTACACACGATCGGACATTCCGAAATCAAAACCGTAGATTTTTTTCTGACGGGATGTTGCCTCGAACTTGTCTTGCATACACATGGTCACACAAATATTGTCGGAAATTCCGAACGTCAAGAACGCGATGACGTACAACACTACAACGAGCTGAGAAAATTGAAGTTCAATTCCGAGCATGAGTCTAATTGATTCTGAGCATGTGTAGGATTTTTATGCGTCGGAATTGGCTACAGACGATGGGAACTTTTGTTGACAGAAAAATTGAGAACCAGCTCTCAAACATTTTTTGTCGGAAATTCCGACAGCAAATGTACGATGGAGCCTACACACGGTCGGATTTTCCCACAACAAGCTCACATTGAACATTTGTTGTCGGAAGTTCCGACCGTGTGTACGCAGCATATGACTTTGTGAACTATAGATGTAGAGTTGGGAATGGAAGGGGGGAATGGGTGGACAATTTTAAGTAACATTTATGATGCAAAATATATAAAATAAAACTATTTGTTAAAAAAAAAAAGACCAGTTACTGCTGCTCTCTCCTTGTGCTATGTGACTGGCCTCGTCTCTGCACAGACTGCGTACAGCACTGTGATGATGCCCTTGATACCTTTATATACACCCTGTTCCAAATTATTATGCAAATTATATTTTTCTCATTTACCTAAATAAACAGTCAGCATAATTCTCATGTTATCAACTATTGAGGCCCTGTACACACGATCAGACATGTCCGAGGAAACATGTCCGACAGACTGTTTTCATCAGACCAGGCTGAAGTGGTCTGTTGGTCTGATGTGCGTACACACCATCGGACCAAAATCCCCTCGGACCAGAATGCGGTGACGTAGAACACAACGACGTGATGAAAAAATGAAGTTCAATACTTCCAAGCATGCGTCGACTTGATTCTGTGCATGCGGGGGATTTTGGTCCGATGGTTTGTGTACTAACCATCGAACCTGTCCGACGGACAGGTTTCCAGCGGACGTGTTTTCAAGCATGTTTGGAAATTTTTGTCCTCTGGAAAACGGTCCGATAGGCCGTACACACGATCGAACATGTCCGCTGAAACTGGTCTGTGGACCAGTTTCAGCAGAACATGTTCAATCGTGTGTACGCGGCCTAAGAGTACAATTCAATTTTTATTGAACAAACCTTCAAATGATAAAAAAAATAAAAATTTCCAAATAAAAAACTTACAATGCACTGTTCCAAATTATTACACACCACAAGTTTCAAAACACTTTATAGGTAGTAAAGAACTAAAAATTGTCATTTGTTGTGTTTGCAACATATTTACTGAAATCAAAAGCTATTTCAATCAAACTTTGAACAACATTTTAACTTTTTAAACATTTTAACAGGTAACGTTACATTATAACGTAGGAGCTCTTATTCAGCTTCACAAGTCTTGCCTCCATTGAACTTGTGAGTTTTTGGACAGTTTCTGCTTGAATTTGTTTGCAAGATGTCAGAATCGCCTCCCAGAGCTGCTGTTGGATGTAAACTGCCTCCCACCCTCATAGATCTTTTGCTTGAGGATGCTCCAAAGGTTCCATAGGATTGAGGTCAGGGGAGGATGGAGGCCACACCATGACTTTCTCTCCTTTTATCCCTATAGCAGCCATTGATGCAGAGGTATTTTTTGCAGCATGAGATGGTGCATTGTCACGCATGAAGATGATTTTATTACGAAAAGCATAGTTATTCCTTCTGTACCAGGGCAGGGCCGTCTTTAATATGGTTTGGGCCCTGGGCAAACATTTTTTTTGGGCCCCTCTCCAGATTATTTTGGGCCTGACTGGTTCACATGTATGTGTTTTGGCGGCCCTCATTTGTGCAAGCACAGCAGCCCATTGATTTGATTTGCATACAGAAAACTTCTATTTACAATATAGATTAGCAAACAGTGACATACCTTGAGGAGCAGGACATGAAGAAGTCAGCCTCGGGAAGAGCAAACTGGAGATGTTATAAAATCACATTCTAATTCACTTTTATATACAAGCAGCACCCAGTGGCAGCAAGGGAGAAGTGCACGTCTAAAGGGAAGCCAGGGGTGCTGTACATTTTAGCAGTACTGTCACTGGCTGCGTGCCGCTGATGATTTTCAGCCTGAATTGTGGGCAGCACAGGGGCTTAAACGGGCGACAGGGCCGCCATCAGGAATTATGGGGCCCCTTACACAGCTTCAGGCATGGGCCCCCTGGAGCAGAGAACCGGGGGGGGTGCTGCCGCCTGAAATTGAGAAGTGGGGGGGGGGCTACCGCAAATTTAGAAGCAGGGGCCCTTTACAAAAAAAGAAGACATAAAGAAAAATATATATAAAAAAAGGGGTGTAGCCATCTGGGGCCCTGGGGACCTCTGGGCCCTTTAATAAAAAAATATATATAAACAAAAATAAAAAAATAAACATTTATAAAAAAAATAAAAAAGGGTGTTTGCCACATATATTTAAAAAATAAAAAATAATAAAATATAAAAAAAAAATTATAAAAAAAAGGGGGGTTGCCATCCGGGGCCCTGGGGACCTCTGGGTCCTTTGATAATAATAACATTTATTATATATATATATATATATATATATATATATATATATATATATATATATATATAAGAAATATATAAAAACTGTTTTTTTTTATAAAACAAGTTTTTTTTTATAAAACAAGTTTTTTTTTATAAAAAAAGGGGGGTTGCCATCTGGGGCCCTCCGGGCCCCTGGGGACCTCCGGACCCCTAAAATAAAAAAAAGGGGGTTGCTTTGGGCCCCCAACAGTGACAGGGCCCTGGGCAGCTGCCCCTGGTTGCCCTATGGTAAAGACGGCCCTGTACCAGGGAAGGAAGTGGTCAGTCAGGAACTCCACATACTTTGCAGAGGTCATCTTTACACCTTCGGGGACCCTAAAGGGGCCGACCAGCTCTCTTCCCATGATTCCGGCCAAAACGTGACTCCACCACCGTCTTGCTGACGTCCCAGCCTTGTTGGAACAGGGTGGCCATCCACCAACCATCCACTACTCCATCCATCTGGACCATCCAGGTTTGCACGGCACTCATCAATGAACAGGACTGTTTGAAAATTAGTCTTCATGTATTTTTCTGTCCAATGCAGCCGTTTCTGCTTGTGAGCATTGGTTAGTGGTGGCCAAATGGAAGGTTTATGCACAGTTGCAAGAGGCACCAGCAGCTTCAAATATCTGTTTGTGGCTATATAATGGTGTTTTAGCAGCTGCTTTCTTGATCTGATGCATGGATCTGGCAGAAATCTTCCTCAATGTGCCTTTATCTGCACGAAACCCGTCTGTGCTCTGTTTTTTTTTTTTGTAATAACAAACTTGTTATACTTATCTCCACTGTGCAGTTTGTTTTGCACAGAGTGGCCCCGATCCTCGTCTTCTGGGGTCCCCCGGCGGCATGGGAAGCTCTCTCCCAAGGGGGTTAGCTTGCGGGTGCAGCCCAACTCAGTCCCTCTAAGGCCCCTTTCACATTGGAGTGGGAGCCGCAGTGGCGGTATAGCGCCACTAAATATAGCGGCACTATACCGCCGGGACTGCCGCGGGAATCGGCTGCTAGCGGTGCGGTATTAACCCGGCCGATAAAGGGCCGATAAAGGGTTAATACCGCCAATAAAGGGCTGATAAAGGGTTAATACCGCCCGCAATGCGCCTCTACAGAGGCGCATTGTGGGCCGTATTGCCGCGGTTTCCCATTGTTTTAAATAGGAAGGAGCGGTGAAGGAGCGGTATACAAGCCGCTCCTCTCACCGCTCCAAAGATGCTGCTGAAAGGAGATTTTTTTCTCTCCCGCCAGCGCATCACCTCAGTGTGAAAGCCCTCAGACTTTCACATTGAGTATGCAGTGAAGGAGTTTTTCAGGCGGTATAGCAGCGCTATTTTTAGCGCTGTACCGCCTGAAAAACTCCTCAGTGTTAAAGGTATCTCATACTTACCTGAATCCCATATCTGTCCAGCGATGTCTACAAGTGTCTTAGCTTGCCGGGACTCTCACTCCTGATTGGCTGAGACACAGCAGCGGTGCCATTGGCTCCCGCAGCTGTCAATCAAAGTCAGTTAACCAATTAGGGGAGAGAGGGGGTGGGGCCGAACCACAGCTCTGTGTCTAAATGGACACATGGAGCTGCAGCTCGGGGTGCCCCCATAGCAAACTGCTTGCTGTGGGGGCACTCAACAGGAGGGAGGGGCCAGCAGCACAGAAGAGGCACCCAAGAAGAGGAGGATCTGGGCTGCTCTGTGCAAACAGAATAGGTATGTATAACATGTTTGTTATTTTTATAGAAAAAAAGGAGACTTTACAATCACTTTAAGGTTTCTTGGCTGTTGCTTGGCAACGTAAAGTTTCAGCTCCCTCATTAAAGTTTCCATAGGATTAAGCTCTGGTGACTCTGGTGTGATTCTTCTTGAGGCATTCCTTTGTCAATACCTTTTGGGTCATTGTCATGTTTGAAGACCAACCCATTACCCATCTTCAGTGTTCTGGCTGAGGGAAGAAGGTTCTTATCCAAGATTTTACAATACATGGCACCGTCTATTGGCCCCTCATTGCGACACAGTCGACCTGTACCAATGAAGATGGCCAAAAACGAACACACAGAAGAAGATGCTGACAGTGACATTAGCAAGAGACATAGACCGTTGGAGGAAAGGTGAGTATCATTTCCTTTAGTTCCCCTTAAATCTGGGTTCACACCTCCTGACGGATGCAGGGGTCTGGTGCATCCCTGTTCTCTATTTCACGGATGAATCAGGGCCAGATTTTCACCTGAATTCGGCCCTGAAATGGAGCAAAAGACGCACAGCATTCCTGTGCAGGCTGCTCCGCAACAGAGATATCTCAACTGGCTCCTTAGGCTTGATTCACACCTATTCATTTTTTGTGCTTTTTCCATTTTGCAGATTTGCACTATAGAAAGTGTTCCATAGGATACCATGTTAAATGAACTGTAGTTCGAATCTACAAAATGCAAAAAGCACAAAAAAATGCATAGGTGTGAATCAAGCTTCAGAGAGCCAATCACAATCTCCTGTCGATCATGGCGAGGCCTGTTCTAAGTGAAACCTGTCCTGTTAGACTGCTGCATTGTCTTGACCACCGTGCTGCAGCTCAGTTTCAGGGTCTTGGCAATCTTCTTATAGCCTAGGCCATGTTTATGTAGAGCAACAATTCTTTTTTTTTAGATCTTCAGAGAGTTCTTTGCCATGAGGTGCTATGTTGAACTTCCATTGCCCAGTATGAGAGATTGAGAGCGATAACACCAAATTTAACACACCTGCTCCCCATTCACACCTGAGACCTTGTAAAACTAACGAATCACATGACACCGGAGAGGGAAAATGGCTAATTGGGGTCAATTTGAACATTTTCACATAGGGGTGTACTCACTTTTGTTGACAGCGATTTAGACGTTAATGGCTGTGTGTTGAGTTATTTTGGGGAATTTCTTTATTTCTTGGAATTCAGCTTTATCCATCCATCACTATGTTAATAAAAGGGTTTTAAATACTATTTCAAGGGGAAATTTGCCATTTTTACCCTATGACTATGAAATTAGGAGAAATCTCAGTGGGGATACACATAGCAATAAAAACAAATAGAGGCTCTAACCCTCTCCCATCTGCATAGAAAACAAACATTTTAGCTTGAGCTGCAGATTTTAAATATAGCACAACCTCCAGGCTTTAATTACAAAGTTTGGTGTTCTTCAGCATAATGAAAACATATTACTACCTATTCTGTTCTAAACTTAGCATTTATAAAAGAGTGTTATGGATAAACGCCAGGAGATTAGTTGAAGGTAGGCTTCCCAGAGTAGGTCAACCTTTGTACATAAATGTATTCCTGTTATGAAACTCTTTGTGCGCCACTCGTTCTTGCAGCAAATCTAAGCATTTCTAGCAGCATTAATCAGCCTCTCCCGCTCTGGCGAATTTCTACTGATGTGCAGACAGTAGAAGTGTTACACAAGCCTTGGCTGCCCTCGGGGACCTGTACAAAGGTCTTTGCAGAAAAGGGGATACCACGTTCCCTTCTGCATGGTCCATGATTTAATCTTTTCCTCAACACAAATTTTAGATTTTAGAAGGCTAACCGTGAACCTTAGTCATCTGGTTTCCATGACAACCTGACAGAAGCATTTATATTTAGCGCCTCCGACCTTACATAAAAGCATCTGGAGGCTCTGCTATATTTAATGTCTACGAGAGTTTAAAGAAAAACACGCTTCTTAAAGCGGAGTTCCGTCGAAAAAAATATATTAAAAGTCATCAGCTACAAATACTGCAGCTGCTGACTTTTAATGTATGGACACTTACCTGTCTTGGGCACCCGCGGTGTCGGCACCCAAAGCCGATCTGTCCCTCGGCTCTCGGGTGGAGGCGCCGCCATCTTAGGTAGGGGAATCAGGAAGTGAAGCCTTGTGACTTCACTGCCTGGTTCCCTACTGCGCATACACGAGTCGTGCTGCACGATCCCACTGGTCCCTGCTGTCTTCTAGGACCTGTGTGTCTCACAAAAGACAGCGGGAGGGGGGGACATAGTAGGCGCCGGACATGGCATATGTTGCCTTTGCAACCTATGCCCGGAAGTGAGAGCAAATACCTCGATTACACAGGTATCTGCTTCCTCCTGCCAAATGTCACACCAGAGGGGGGAGAATTCCAAAAAGCGGAAGTTCCATATTTAGGTGGAACTCAGCTTTAAGATAGCATCCAACAATTGACTGGTAAAATGTGCTTTTACACGGTTTCCAATTGGACTGTGTTTATTATAGGCTTGTCCCGATACCACTTTTTTGAGACCGAGTACAAGTACTGATACTTTTTTCAAGGTAGAAGCTGGGTTTAGCGGCTCCTACCTCCACACTCCATCCAGACAGATTGAGGGGGAGAGCGGCACGGAGGGGAGAGAAGACGGCACGGAGCACGGGGGACTAGGCGGCACAGGGGACAAGGCAGCACGGAGCAAGGGGGACAATCAGCAATGAGCATGGGGGACAAGGTGGCACGGAGCACAGGGGACAAGGCAGCGTGGAGCACGGGGACAAGGTAGCACGGAGCACGGGGACAAGGTTGCATGTAGCACGGGGGACGAAGGCAGCGCGGAGCACGGGGGACAAAGGCAGCACAGAGCACGGGGGAGAAGTCAGCGCGGGGGGAGAAGACAGCACGGAGAAGACTTGCAACTCCCCTGCCGCACTGATCTCCTAGGTATCGGGTGAAGTATCTGAGAATTCCCCCCAAGTACAAGTACTCGGGGAAATGCTCGGTATCGGTACCGATACTAGTATCGGTATGGGGACATCACTAGTTTATTATAAAGCTCTGCTTGACACATTTAAAGTGACACTAAACTCTGGGAAAAAAGTATGCATTCCTAATGCAAAAAAATCTCTTCTCTTGCTGTCAGCCTCCTTCAAACTTCCAAATGTATTTTATTTTTGTTCATGCTGAGATCTGACTTCCTGTTATAGGGTGGCTATGTTCGTTCTCCATGGTCCCACTGTATGTAGGGATGTAGCCACCCTCTCTTGCTTGCTCCCAAGATGGACTATGGAATTTGTAGTATGCATGGCCGCTGATAAGGGGGGACCACCAGTCCTCCTGTAGGGGGCCTGGGCACACAGGGGGACCCAGACAGCAGAGGGGAATTCGGTGTGGTCAGGGAGAGGGGCAATTACAGAAGGATGCCATGTGCTTCTCTCTCCAGCAACTAAAAGTCGGTTTCCCTTCTGCCAGCTTTCAGCTGCTGCAGGGAGAGACACAGGGCATTGTTCCTGCAATTGCTTCCCCTCACTGCAATCACCCTCCCTGTTCTGCCTGCTTCTGATCCCCCTCTGTGTGCCCCCAGTCACTGTGCTGCCCCCCCACAGCACTGCCGTCTTACCCGTCTCATAAAAAAATAACAAATTGTAAAAAAATCCCTTTTTTTTTTTTTTTAATATTATAAAAAAAAAAAGTTTAAAGATTGTTAACCACTTAGGACCCGGACCAAAATGCAGGCCCCTTTTTGCGATTCGGCACTGCGTCGCTTTAACTGACAATTGCGCGGTCGTGCGACGTGGCTCCCAAACAAAATGTGCGTCCTTTTCTTCCCACAAATAGAGCTTTCTTTTGGTGGTATTTGATCGCCTCTGCGATTTTTATTTTTTGCGCTATAAACAAAAATAGAGCGAAATTTTGGAAAAAAAACAATATTCTTTAATTTTTGTTATAAGAAAAATCAAATAAACTACATTTTAGTCAAACATTTAGGCCAAAATTTATTCAGCCACATGTCTTTAGTAAAAAAAAATTGCAAAAAAATAAATAGCTACCTAGCGGGAACAGCGACACTAATACAGCGATCAGAAAAATGATCGCTTAGTGACACTGGCAATAGGGAGTGAAAGGGTTAACTAGGGCGGTGATCAAGGGGTTAAAACTTTATTAGGGGGGTACGGGGGCTACCCTGAACCTAACACTAACTGCCTGTCACACTGACACTCAGGTGCCGTACACACGGCAGAGAACCTCGACGGGCAGAACACATCGTTCCGCCCGTCGAGGTTCTCTCCCGGCCGTCGAATTCGGCGACCTGCCCGTCGGGAATGGCAACCAGCCATTCTTCCAGGCGGGCCGTCGAGGAAATAGAGAGCGTGCTCTCTATTTCGGCTCGACGGGCTACTCCCGACGGGAAGCTCGCTGAGACCGTACACACGGCCGAGGTCCTCGCTGGAATGTGCATTCCAGCGAGGTTCTCGTTGGTTTTCAGCGAGAACCTCGGCCGTGTGTACGGCACCTCAGTGCAGTGATCATACATATGATCACTGCATTCAAAGACACTGTGACAGGGGGAGGGGGATCGCAAGGGGTTAAGTGTTTTTTTTTTTTTAGGGGTCCGGAGGCCCCCAGGGCCCCCAAGACAGCAACCCCCACTTTTTTTATTTATTTTTTATAAAAAAAATATGTTTATATATATATATATATATATATATATATATACAGTGCGGAAAATAAGTATTTGAACACCCTGCTATTTTGCAAGTTCTCCCACTTGGAAATCATGGAGGGGTCTGAAATTGTCATCGTAGGTGCATGTCCACTGTGAGAGACATAATAAAAAAAATTTTTCCCAGAAATCACAATTTATGAATTTTTAACTATTTATTTGTATGATACAGCTGCAAAGAAGTATTTGAACACCTGTCTATCAGCTAGAATTCTGACCCTCAAAGACCTGTTAGTCTGCCTTTAAAATGTCCACCTCCACTCCATTTATTATCCTAAATTATCCACCCCATACAATCAGTAAGAATCCAACTACTAACATGGCCAAGACCAAAGAGCTGTCCAAAGACACTAGAGACAAAATTGTACACCTCCACAAGGCTGGAAAGGGCTACGGGGAAATTGCCAAGCAGCTTGGTGAAAAAAGGTCCACTGTTGGAGCAATCATTAGAAAATGGAAGAAGCTAAACATGACTGTCAATCTCCCTCGGACTGGGGCTCCATGCAAAATCTCACCTCGTGGGGTCTCAATGATCCTAAGAAAGGTGAGAAATCAGCCCAGGACTACACGGGAGGAGCTGGTCAATGACCTGAAAAGAGCTGGGACCACCGTTTCCAAGGTTACTGTTGGTAATACACGAAGACGTCATGGTTTGAAATCATGCATGTGTCAGGGCACCAATTCTGCAGACTTTGATCTCGCGCGCATGCGCAGTAGAACGGCGAGGCCGCGCGTCTCTATTCAGCGCATGCACGTGCGCGGACACGGTCCGGCGGCGCGTGCGGGAGCGCGCGCGGCGCGAACACACGCGATCCCGTCAGAGCCAATCACAGGGCTCACCGCCCTATTTAAACCTGCCTCTGACACATGGCAGGTTGCTGGTTTGTCATCAGCTCCTGTATGTGTCTCACTGCTGTGAACCTGTTTGTCCTGAACCTTCTGGCTTACCTGTTTGAATCCCTGATCTCGGCCTGCCTTGGACTTTGCTGACCTCTCCAATCCTTGACCCCGGCTTGCACCCCTGGACTCCGCTGACCTCTCCAATCCTTGACCCCGGCTTGCATCCTTGGACTTCCGCTGACCTCTCCGATCCTTTGACCCTGGCTTGCACTACTGGACTTCCGTTGATCTCTCTGACCATTGGCCCACAGCCAGTACCTTGAACTTGTTTTGCCTATTTGGTCCACTGTTCCTGTTTGTTTCACGGACTGTCTCCTCAGCCTGTCTGCAGATCCTGTGTCCCGGATATCATACTCATCCACCAAGCATCTCCAGGGACTTCCGGTGCCTTCCTTGATCTACGCCTTGACTCAGTTTCCTGTTTCCGGTACCGGTGCCTCCTGGTGCTGTCACCCCTCTGTTTCCACCACCAGAGGGCGGTCAGCACTGGTTCGCAAGGGTGAGCCGTCCGCAGCATCTCGGCCTCGGTAAGTTCCTTAGACTCTGACAGCATGGCACGGAAGGTTCCCCTGCTTAAACCAGCACATGTCAAGGCCCGTCTTAAGTTTGCCAATGACCATTTGGATGATCCAGAGGAGTCATGGGAGAAAGTCATGTGGTCAGATGAGACCAAAATAGAACTTTTTGGTCATAATTCCACTAACCGTGTTTGGAGGAAGAAGAATGATGAGTACCATCCCAAGAACACCATCCCTACTGTGAAGCATGGGGGTGGTAGCATCATGCTTTGGGGGTGTTTTTCTGCACATGGGACAGGGCGACTGCACTGTATTAAGGAGAGGATGACCAGGGCCATGTATTGTGAGATTTTGGGCAACAACCTCCTTCCCTCAGTTAGAGCTTTGAAGATGGGTCGAGGCTGGGTCTTCCAACATGACAATGACCCGAAGCACACAGCCAGGATAACCAAGGAGTGGCTCTGTAAGAAGCATATCAAGGTTCTGGCGTGGCCTAGCCAGTCTCCAGACCTAAACCCAATAGAGAATCTTTGGAGGGAGCTCAAACTCCATGTTTCTCAGTGACAGCCCAGAAACCTGACTGATCTAGAGAAGATCTGTGTGGAGGAGTGGGCCAAAATCCCTCCTCCAGTGTGTGCAAACCTGGTGAAAAACTACAAGAAACGTTTGACCTCTGTAATTGCAAACCAAAGCTACTGTACCAAATATTAACATTGATTTTCTCAGGTGTTCAAATACTTATTTGCAGCTGTATCATACAAATAAATAGTTAAAAAAATCATACATTGTGATTTCTGGAATTTTTTTTTTGATTATGTCTCTCACAGTGGACATGCACCTACGATGACAATTTCAGACCCCTCCATGATTTCCAAGTGGGAGAACTTGCAAAATAGCAGGGTGTTCAAATACTTATTTTCCGCACTGTATATATATACATACAGGGCCAGACTTACCATTGGGTTTGACTGGGCTCAAGCCCATGGGACCCGCCCAATAGGGGGCCCCGTACAGCAACCCCCACTTTTTTTTATTTATTTTTTATTAAAAAAAAAAAATATATATATATATATATAATTATTATTACAAGGCCCAGAGGTCTCCAGGGCCCCCGGATGGCAACCCCCCCTTTTTTTTATAAAAAAGTTTACATTTATATATATATATATATATATATATATATATATATATATATATATATATATATTATTAAAGGGCTCAGAGGTCCCCATGGCCCCATGTGGCAACCCCCCTTTTTTTTATTTTTATAAATGTTTATTTTTTTATTTTTGTTTATATATATATTTTTTTTTATTAAAAGGCCCAGAGGTCCCCAGGGCCCCGGGTGACAACCTCCCTTTTTTATGTATTTTTTATAAATGTTTATTTTTTATTTATTTTTTATTAGAGAGCGCAGAGGTTTCTTTTTTCTTTTTATTAAAGGGCCCAGAGATCCCCAGGGCCCCGGATGGCTACCCCCCTTTTTTTATATATTTTTCATTATTGCTTCTCAATTTGCGGCAGCCCCCCCGCTTCTAAATTTGCGGCAGCCCCCACGCTTCTCAATTTGCGGCAGCCCCCGCGCTTCTCAATTTCAGGTGGCATCACCCCCCCGGCCCATGCCTTAAGCTGTGTAAGGGGCCCCAAAATTCCTGATGGCGGGCCTGCGCATACCTCCAAACATGCACGGATTCTGCGGGACTTTCCCGCACAGACCGCTTTATCCCGCAGTCCCGCGAAAGGTTTAATTTTCCCGCACTGCAATAGGAGGCAGCACGGAAGCAGGAGGAACCGGAGCGGTGTGTGGAGGACTGTGGCTGCTGAAGGGAAGAAAGCCGACAGCCGGGCTAAAGACAGTCTGTGGCCCTGGCTGTCGGCACAGGTGAGAGGCATCCCCCCGCTCAACAACTGCAAAACCTCCCCCAAGGAGGAACCGGAGCGGTGTGGGGATGTCTGCTGAAGGGAAGAGAGACGACATATTCCGTGCACAGGTAAAAGTCACCCCCCCGCTCAACAACTTTAATGCGCACCCCCCCTGCTCAACAACTATGATCCCCCCCTCGCTCCAGGGGGCCCCTTCAAAACACTCAAGCCCAGGAGCCCCCACCACCCTAAGTCCTGCCTTGGCTGGGACCCTTACTTTTTAATACCTTTATAAATGATATTGGGTCTGAGATCAAAAGTAACATTTCTGTCTTTGCAGATGACACCAAGCTATACAGTGGAATAATGTCCTTACAGGATGTCTCCAATTTACAAGCCAACCTCAATGCTCTGTCTAATTGGGCGACTAAGTGGCAGATGAGGTTTAATGTTAATAAATGTACAATTTTGCACTTGGGGGCTAAGAATATGCATGCATCATACATACTAGGAGTACAACTGGGGAGATCCATAGTGGAGAAGGATCTGGGGGTTTTGGTAGATCATAAGCTCAATAATGGCATGCAATGCCAAGCTGTGGTTTCCAAAGCTAGCAAAGTCCTTTCTTGTATTAAGAGTGGTATGGACTCCAGAGAGAGAGATATAATTTTGCCCCTGTACAAATCATTAGTAAGACCTCATCTGGAATATGCAGTTCAGTTTTGGGCACCAGTTCTCAAAAAGGATATCGGAGAACTGGAGAAAGTGCAGAGAAGGGCAACCAAACTGACAAGAGGCATGGAGGAGTTCAGCTATGAGGAAAGATTAGAGGAACTGAATTTATTCACTCTGAAGAAGAGGAGAATAAGGGGGGGCATATGATCCACATGTACAAATATATAAGGGGTCCATATAATGAACTTGGTGTTGAGTTATTCACTTTACGGTTAACACTGAGGACAAGGGGGCACTCTTTACATCTAGTGGAAAAGAGATTTCATCTCCAAATATGGAAAGAGCTGTGAAAATGTGGAACAGACACCCTCCAGAGGTGGTTCTGGCCAGCCCAGTAGATTTCTTTAAGAAAGGTCTGGATACTTTCCTAAATGTACATAATATAACTGAGTACTAAGATTTATAGGTAAAGTTGATCCGGGTTAAATCCGATTGCCTCTCAGGGGATCAGGAAGGAATTTTTTCACCTGCTGTAGCAAATTGGTTCGTGCTCTGCTGTTTTTTTTGCCTTCCTCTACATCAACTGTGGGTATAGAGTTGGATGTATGGGATTGTACTATGTTTTTTATTTTGTTTGTTTCTTTTTTTGTGGTTGAACTGGATGGACTTGTGTCTTTTTTCAACCTGACTAACTATGTAACTATGTGAAATAATGTGACAAATTTCAAATATGCTACATACATCGTCACCTCTTTGCTTAGGTTTCTTCAAGCTTCCACATAAAAAATAAATAAAAATTAAATTCCTGCTGGCTCTAACATTACATATGATATTTTTCAGCTGATGCTTCGGCATATTTTTAGGATACTTTTTTTGATGAAAGTAAGTAAGCTGAGAAAAGCTGGCTACTGTTCTCCATTGTATGAACGTGTATGTTCCAGGTATATCAGTCTGTGTATCCATGGAACAATTGTTTGACTTACCAGTGTGTGCCAGATGGTTAATGTCTATAATTCTGTCTGATATCCGATGTCTTTGAGGGATGTTGAATTTTGAATACATATACTTCTCAGCAGGATCTTTGCTACAAGAAATAAAAATCTAGTCAAGGTTCTTGCTCTGTTTTCCCTACTCTGCCCAAAACTAGAAAAGAAAATTGGACTTTACTGTAGCCAAATCCGTTGAAGGTGGATTTTGATGGGATGCTGCCATTTGAGCAACACGGTGGTGACGAGAAGACCAAATTTCCAGGTAGGGTACCACATCAGGTGACAAACCATAGCCAAGGACTAAACTGTGATTTAAACTAATGCAGCAGTAGTTCAGAACCAGAAAAAGATAAACCTGAAAACAACAAACAAGAGAACAGTGTAGTGTCACAAGCTCAAATCAGGAGGCCTGTAAGGAAAGCTTAGAAATAAAAGCATCAATTTAGCAGAAACTACTCAATACAATGACTGCATTGAAATGGTGAACACCAGCACCCATGAGAGCAAGCAGTCAAAGAACATTTGTCTGCACATGTGTTGATCCCGAGCAACAATAATAGCTATCCTTTCTGAGTATACTGTACTCCTAGTTTCAGGGCCGTCCTAAAAGTAGGGATGAGCCAAACACCCCCGCGTTCGGTTCGCACCAGAACGATCGAACAGACCGACCGTTAGCGCGAACATTTAGAACCCCATTGAAGTCTATGGGACTCGAACGTTCTAATTCAAAAGTGCTAATTTTAAAGCCCAATATTCAAGTTATTGTTGGAAAACGTCTTTGAGAACCCGGGTCTTGCCCCAGGGAGCAGTGATTTTAATGATGCTTAAATAAAAAATAAAAAAATGAAAAATTCCTTTAAATATTGTACCTGCTGGGTGTCTATACCTGTGATAACGTCTTTAAATAGCACAATCACCTGCCTGCCAGTAAATTAGGAAGAACTGATCTAGCTAAGCTATACAGTGTATAAATATATGTACAACTCCTAGGGATGTATATATATCCTCTACACACTGTAAATTAAGCTAAACTGACTAGCCTGCCTGCTCTATCTATCTAAATAAAAAGACTATCTCTCTGTCTCTCTGACTGATCTCTGTTCAGCGCTGGAACACACTACACAAGGCCGCCCAGCAGGCAGCCTTATATAGTGTGGGGCGTGTGCTAAAGCCCTGAGCCATAATTGGCCAAAGCCACCCTGGCTTTGGCCAATTATGGCTCTCCGTTTTTACGCACCTACTTTCAAGAAAAAGTATAAATACTGTAGTTGAATTAAACATATATTTATTAGTACGTTCAATTAAATAGATTTTAGACAATTAAACATACCATAAGTGAAAGACTAATCAACACAAAGGGCACAGTACAGGGGGAGGGCAGAAGGGCACAATTCTGGGATCAGGAGGGTACTGTACAGGTTCCAGGAAGCTTCACAGAACACGGCCATCCCAGGACAGTTTAATAAAAAGCGTGATTGTTCCATCAAACTCGGGACAGTTTGCAAATATAATGTAATGTAAGATTTTTATAGGGCCCCCTGTTCTCACAGGGGAGTAGAGAGAGATCTGCTGTTCCTAATGATCAGTAACATCTCTCTCCTCATTCAGTCAATCCCATCCCCCCACAGTTAGATATACCTCTCTAGGGAACACTTCACCCCTTGATTGCCCCCCAGTGTTAACCCCATTAAATGCCAGGGACATTTATACAGTAATAAGTGGCTATTTTTTTTAGCTCTGATCGCTGTATAAATGTCAATGGTCCCAAAAAATCTGTCCACCGCGAAGTTAAAGCGGATCTCCACCCTAAAGTGAAGATCCGCTGATCGGAACCCTCCCCCCCTCCGGTGTCACATTTGACACCTTTCAGGGGGGAGGGGGGTGCAGATACCTGTCTAAAGACAGGTATCCGCACCCACTTCCGGCCCGCAGTCTCGGGCAAAAGACGGGCTTTTCCCGTTGTGTGCTGGGAACTCTCAGCTCCCAGCACACAGCGGGAGCCAATCGCCGGGCGCAGCGCGACTCGCGCATGCGCCGTAGGGAACCGGGCAGTGAAGCCGGAGCGCTTCACTTCCTGGTTCCCTCGCCGTGGATGGAGGGGGGAGCAGCAGGGTGATGAGCGATCGCTCATCCTCTGCTGCGGACGCCGCTGGACTCCAGGACAGGTAAGTGTCCTAATATTAAAAGTCAGCAGCTGCAGTATTTGTTGCTGCTGGCTTTTAATATTTATTTAAGGTGAACCATCCGCTTTAATGTTCACAGAGTTAAAGTGTTTGTTACCCCAACACTCCTGATATGTGCCTGCTGTACCATGTGCTTGTATGAGAAAGTATCCTGTTCTCTATGTATTGCTTCCTTTATGTGAAATCCTTGGTGTTCCTGGTCAGGAAGGGGGTAAATCCTCCCGGGACTGAAGTGGTTAAAGGAAAAAAAAATACAAAAATGCAAAATGCATGAAAAACGCAGGTTTAAAAACGCACCACAAAACGTGCCTAAAAAATGCACTGACCACAACCGCATAGATGGGAACCTAGACTAATGCTGCGTACACACAATTGTTTTTCAGCATGTCCAAAAAACGACGTTTTTCCAACTTCATCATTAAAAACGATGTTGTCCACACACCATCATTTTTGAAAAATGATGAACAAAGCGCAATGACGTACAACACGTACGACGGCACTCTAAAGGGGAAGTTCTATTCGCCTTTGGGCTGCTTTTAGCTGATTCCTTGTTAGTAAAAGACGATTCGCGCTTTTTTGTCTGTTACAGCGTGATGAATGTGCTTATTCCATTACGAATTGTAGTTTTACCAGAATGAGCAATCCCGTCTCATAACTTGCTTCTGAGCATGCGCGGGTTTAAAACTTCGTTTTAGCCCACACACGATCATTTTTTACAACCCGAAAAACGTCATTTTTTAAAACGACGTAAAAAAAAGCAGCATGTTCGAATTTTTTTTTTTTTTTTGCCGTTTTTTTAGAAGATGAAAAACGATGTGAAGCCCACACACAATCTTTTTAAAATACCTTTCATACCGAAAAATGATCGTGTGTACGCGGCATAAGTGTCTTTTACCTGGCTTATATAAGCCTTATGCCGCGTACACACGGTCGTTTTTTGCGATGAAAAAAAACGTTGTTTTCTGTGAAGTAAAAAACGACGTTTTTGAAACGTCACTTTTCAAAGACAATTTTGCATACACACCATCGTTTTTTCATAAAAAGCGAGGTTACGTTCACCACTCTTTTCCATTGAAGCTCGCTTCATAACTAGCTTCTGGGCATGCGCGGGTTGAAAAACGTCGTTTTGAAAAGACGTTTTTGCTACACACGGTGACTTTTTGTGAAACAAAAAACGACGTTTTGAAAAACGACACAAAAAATTCAAGCATGTTGGAATTTTTTTTTGGTCGTTTTTTTGAAGACAAAAAACGACGTTTTGCCCACACACGATCAATTTAAATGACGTTTTAAAAAACGTCGTTTTTTTTCATCGCAAAAAACGACCGTGTGTACGCGGCATTCGGGTTTACACACTAACAAGAATAACATATGGGTGGTTAGATCCTCTGGAGGAAAATGTATTAAAAAAAAAAAAAGAAGAAAAACTTTCTGTCACTGGTTTATTGATGATTCATAATATATATGAATTGATTTTCGCAGTTACTGTAAATCAGTCTTGATTAAAAAACTAAAGATCAATGTGTTGAGTTAATTTAATATGCAATGCCTACATCCACCAATATCCACGTGGGCATTGGGATAGACAGCTATGCAGCATCAGTACTTCAGCCTCATTGACATTTTTGCTAAAGTTAATTCATTCACAATGTTCTGCCAGAAGACCAAAACACCTACTGTTCATCTGGTGGGGGGGCATGGCAGCATGCCAGTCTGCAATTACACAGTACATAATCTCATGTCATTTGGGGACACACAAGGGCTCGGGTAAGACCTAATCAGCCCATATGGTGATATGATGAGTTTTACCTTCAAAACAACAGATTTATGTAATAGTGCAATCAGGCTCCTTGTTTCCTTCCATTATACCCTTTACATCACCAGCCTTACAGTGAAGAACTTTGCACTGCCTCGAAACAGAGTGACAGTTAGCAGTGTTGTTCCTGTTTTCCTGCTTGTATGTGTGCAACCAGCAATTACAATGCATATTAGCATGTTATGTTCTTTAATGACATGGGCATGGCCTGTAATTTTAAGCTTCCTTGCCGTAATCCTCTTCCTGCTCGTTAACCCTTTAAAAGAACACTTCTTTGTCACTATGCCCACTAGTAATGGCATTATTTTAACTCCTCCATCTTTACTGATGCTAAGCTTCCTTCTGCCTGCGTGACTTGGCATGAAGACACGATATGGCTTACCGGTGCTAGCGAATCTGGCCCGCTGCATTGCTATTTTTGCCATCAGTTTCAGCAAATGCTGTATTTATTTCAGTTATATCTAATTCACAGTATGACAGTCTGGTAGAATTTAATGATGTTTACACCATTTTTTGTTCTGGTTAATGGAAACTGTTACTGAACATGCCCTAAAAGCATTTTACAGAATGTAAGTTACATTAACGCAAGAATTCTTTTTTTAGCGAAACTATAGCTAATATTCCATTCTTTTACTTATTTATCAGCAGCGTTCATTTCTTTGTTTTCCTCTCTGGGGAAATTACACTGAAAATATCTAAAAAATGTATGAATACTTTTAAATGAGAAACATTTTAAAATAAATCACTTGATGTTTCTTCTTTGAATGATTCAAGTTGTTGGTGAATAAGGGCCAAATTCACATACAATTACAAGTAGATCTTTATTGTGTTCAGGATTAAATAATATATATTTTTAATTATACACTAGGACCTGTTTACACCACAACACCCAGTACCATAGCAAATGCATTTACATGCATTGAGGTGCATTGCAATATGCTTTGCTAGACAGTCCAGTCATTCAATCATGTGTCTAGTGGGAGACATTTACACATGATTGAATGACTTACATTAGTGACTAATCTCTTATCAGAAGCCTCAGTCCAAAGACAAAACCAGCCATAAAGCATGATACTATACTATTGCTGTACTTTTTCAGCTTACCCATATTGCTATTTGAATCCTTTGTCATGCATTAAATATTTATTTTTAAAATAATAATTGCCTATAGGTAGTAAAATAACAAATGTAAAAGTTTAAAGACTTGGCAACTTAAAAAAATAGAAAATTAAAATGGGCAAAAAAAATCTAAAACAACATGTACAGTGGGATGTACATATTTATTTCTTTAATAAAAAAATAAAAAAAATTCAATTTAAAAGTATTAATATTTTTTTGTATGCAGCCAGCAGTTAGAGCTATTTTTAAACACATTTTCCAAGTTTCTCCATGCCTCCTGCTGAAGAAAGACCACGGTTTACAAAGCTCAGTAGTTCAAGCAAAAATGTACACACACAAGTGAATGAGTCAGAACAGCTTTTTTCCTTTCTGTGCAACTCCAGATAAAGATTACCGTATTTTCTGGAGGATAAGACAACCTTTTACACCGAAATTACATAGCCAATAAGCGGGGGTCGTCTTATACGCTGGGTGAAGAGGTTGCAAGGTTGATGTCAGCCCGCCAGGTGCTCGATAATACTGTGTACAAACAGTATGCACTGCTCAGCCAATCTCGGCGGGCGATGTACTCTGTTGATGTACTCTGTTGATGAATACAGAACCTGCTAAGTCTGCTTGGATTGGGAGAGGTTGTTACTCCAATCTGAGCAGGCTTAGCAGGCTCTGAATTCATCAACATCGTGCATCGCCCGCCAGGATTGGCTGAGCGGCGCATATTGTTTGTACACAGTATTATCGAGCACCCGGTGGGCTGACATCAACCTTGCAGCCTCTTCACCCATATAAAAATCAGCAGACATGGTTAGGCACCAAGGGGTAGATTCATGTAGCAATTACTCCGGCGTTTTTAGAGATGTGCGGCGTAACTGCTATTTTGCGCCGTCGGATCCATGCGTCGTACCTACTATACCAGATCCGCCTTAAAATCAGGTAATTTTTTCCGGTGTAACTTTTCCACGCCGGCGTGTCTTTGGCGCATCTTTACGCGCGACAGATCAACCGTTCCCATGGATTATCTATTCAAATATGCAAATGAGGGAGATCCTCCGATTCAGAAACGCACGTTTCTCTTGCGCCGGCGTAAGCCGGTGCGCGTAACTGGAATTTTCTGCGGAAAGTCACCCCTCATAAAGCAGGGGTAACTTTGCACAGGAGTTGAACAGATCAGCTGGAGAGCAGCTAAAGCAACACTGTGACAGACGAATTTAGCAAAAACACTTGCTGGACAACACATCTGTCTGCCAACATGCCAGGGGCAGCCTTGCTCATAGCCCTACAGCGTCGACGTGCACGTAGGAGGGCACGGGAGAGGATATTCCGCACGCGCATTGACGTCTTTGGCATGAGTGATTTGGAGGTGTTTCGCCTATTCAGATTCAGCCCTGAAGCCATCATGGAACTAACCACAACCCTGCAGGAGGACATCACCAGCCAGACACAACGCTCACAAGCAGTGCAGCCACTGGTGAAGGTACTGGCAACACTCCATGTCCTTGCCAGTGGATCATTCCAGCGTACAAGTGGAGTGGTGGCTGGGATGTCACAATCCACCATGAGCAGATGTGTGCACCAGGTTGTCCCTGCAATCCTCAGACGCATGGCCAACCACATCATCAAACCCACCACTGAGGAGCTGCGGAGGAAGGCAATGACAGATTTCTACAACCTTGCCAGATTCCCACGCACTGTGGGGGCCATTGATTGCACACATGTGGCACTACGCCCCCCCCGGGACACAGAGCACATATACTGCAATCGGAAGCATTGGCATTCCATCAATGTACAGGTGATAGTCGATGCCCAAGGCCTCATATGGCACGTCCGTGCCAAGGACCCCGGGGCCAGCCACGACAGCTACATATACCGTCAAAGCACCATCTCCACAGAATTTGAACAGAACGTGTATGGGGACAGCTGGCTGGTTGGTGAGTGACATGGGTGGCAGGCATAACTATCCCCTCCCGTGATGCACACCTCACAACGGGCACATGCACTATTAACATCCTCCTGTCTTTTCATTACCAGGTGACGCGGCATATGCATTGGGACCCCATCTCATGACTCCATTCCGGGATCCCCAAACCAGAGGAGAGCAAAGATACAATGAAGCACACATCAAAACCCGTGCAGTGGTGGAGCGCACATTTGGCCTCCTGAAGTCACGTTTCCGATGCCTGGATAAGTCTGGGGGTACCCTCTTGTATTCCCCAAACTTTGTGTGCCAGATCATTGGGGCATGTTGCATGCTGCACAACTTTGCCGTGAGAAAGGGCCTGGAGATTGAGCTACGTGATGACCTGACCCCCGACCCACACAGTCCCCCCTTGCCCGAGGGTCCCCCGTCTGCTGAGGGAAGAGCAGTCAGGAGGGTCCTTGTGGTAGGCTACTTTTCACGTTAAACACACACATTAATCATGGCACAATGAGCATGCATGCATGCACACCAATGTGGTCCCTAGCACACACACACCACATCCACATCAAATTGGATTAGACCCAAGTACACCACATGGGACTTGGGAGCAGCAACGCCACGCCACGGCTCCAATTATGTTGCTGTACATTCATACACCATTCACACGTGTCGTGGTGATAACTTCTCACCTATGACTGAGGGTCACACCCCTTAATGGCAGGAGTGTCACCCCCACACATTCACACCTCATTCACACTGTAGCCTGCACTCCTCACCGTGTGCAGGGAGATAAACAAAAATATAAATCAGAATCTGAGTATAAAACATAATTAGACAAACATCAACGGCCCTGTCGTGGGCTTCTTCTTGTCCCTAGGCTCCTGGGGCGCAGTTGCCTGGGGCGAGCCACAGGTGGGGGGGCTGGGGGGGCAGGTGGTTGAACCTCAACCAGTCTCTCCCTGGCTGCCTGGCTGCCCTCCATTGCCACGGCTAGCCGGTGGAGGTAAGTATTGGTGGCAGCCTGCATCCGCAGCCGGCGGGTAGTATTGCTGCGCTGCTGTCGCCGTGTCTGCCTCCCCTCCTCACGGACAGCAGCTGACAGGCTCCGGACCTCGGTGACCAGGTCAGATGTGGTGGTCTGCAGGTCCACCAGGCAGGACAGAAGGGCTGCCCCGTTCCCCACAACGTCCTGCAGGCTATCATTTATTGCAGTATTCTGCCCAGCCTGCTGGGTGATGGCTTCCTGCACTGCCACAGTGCAAGCAGCCTGGCTCTCGGCCGAGGACGCCAGGCTATCTGCCACCTGATGAAGATCACCCGCAAGAGAACCAATATGGCGGGTCTGTCTTGTCTGGTCCCTTGCCAGGTGATCTTCAAAATCATCAGGGACTCCTCTGGTTTTCCTCGTTGCCTTCCTAGAGGCCTGAGAGGCTGGAGGACGGGTGTAGGGGAGGTCCCTTGAAGGGGAATCCCTGGAGGGGATGGTGTCCCTTGAAGGGGAATCCTGCATGGGGGGGGTGGTTTGGGAGTGGCCAGGTATGGGGGTCTCCTCCAGAATATAGACAGCAGCCTCTTCTACCCCGACGTGCTCCTCCTCAACCTCCTCAAGCACTGCTGTAGGGGCAATCTCCACCATGGATGGGGTAGGTCGCCCTGCATCAACTGACGGGCCAGCTCCATCCTGCACATCTGTGGATGACACAAAACAAACACATGTTGGAGGAGCCACACACTTGTCACATGTATCCCCCCCCCCCACCCATGCAAGTCACCACAAAACAGATAAAACAGACTTACCTGACCTCAAAGGCTGCTCCCCTGATTCAAAGCCAGGAAGACCCTCCACCAGCTCCCTATCCAGCAAACTGGCCACCACCATGTCCTCTGCAGTCAGGGTCATTCTTGTGGCTGGTCCTCCTCCTGTGCCACTGGCATGCTTTCTGATGGCCACAAGTTTGTCTTTGACCACTCTCCGCATATCATTCATTTTTTTTCGGATATGCTTGGGCTCCCTCTCTGCCACACCAACAACATTCACCTGCCTGGTGATTTCCGCATAAATGCGTGTCTTCTCCGCTTTGCCAGTGTGGGCACTCTGTGGCCCATAGAGGCGGGACCCATGTTGGGAGAGCGCATCAGTGATCACAGCCTTCTCCTGAGGGCTGAAATTAAACATTCTGCGGTCACCGGCAGTGTCTTGTGCAGCCATCCTAAAAGCAAAAGCCCTGGCAATTCCAAAAAAATGCTGGTCACGCTTTGCAAGGGAGTGGCGCTTCTGTGTGCGTATTTATGCACTAGTAGGAAGTGGTGCGGCGGATCTTGGTGGTGACGTCGCACCGTACTGCGCATGTGCAAAGGAGCCAGCCAGGCAGGTAACATCAGTGCGCATGCGCCGTTTAAGATACACCGTGCGGATCTCGCCGCGCCACCATCAGACCATCATTTGCATGTGTTGACGCCCACTTACAGTTCCGCCGCCTTACGCTGTCGAAAAACCGCTACGCAGGTGAGTGGAAAATTGATGAATACAGTACATGCCTCTCACCGCTGGTACGGCGTAGCGGAAAAAAGGTGCGCCACGCCGGAGCAACGATGCGCCATTTTACATGAATCTACCCCCAAGTCTTCATCTGTACTACAAGTCTGCATGAGGAATCTTGCAAGGAGGCGCATATACCTGGTACTGAATACATACAGTTTTACAGAGCACCTGGCGGGCTGACATCCATCTGGTATGAGGGTCATCTTATACGGTGAGTACAGCACAAATCAATGTTTTAAATTGAAAATTAGAGGGTCGCTTTATATGCCGGCAAATACGGCAAGTCAGAGACAGAGTGTCCCAAAGGAAAAAAGTTCTGCTATGCTGTCATATTTTAGAAAATAAAACAGAATGGACCAAAAACCATAATAGTTTCCCTTTCAAGGATAGTTTAAAATTAAGAGTTTACACCGGACTATGCATTTTCAAGAAGATTGAAGCATCTGCCCATGTTTGGTAATGGAGCAGTTTGTCCTGCAGCAATTTGTTTAGAAAATACATTCTGCAGTCTGAAAGTTTGGGTATGCTTTCCATATTCTGAAGTGAGTGGTATCATATTAGGATGCTCACCATCAAACTACACTGTGAAAATCATGTATATTAAAAGATAGTATCCTTATCCTATTCATATGTGATATGCTTTTACCTATTACCCAACCCTTGACGCCCTTCCCTTCTTCCATTCATATGCCCTTCCTTCCTTTATTCAACTACAACACAATTTTTGACCATCTCAGGACTATGCATTAATCACTTCAAAGAAATCACATTAAAGTGGATGCAAACCTGAATTGTTTTTCTTTTAACGAAGACTTCTACCTGGTACAGTAGAGGATGTCAAGTCCTCTGTGCCCAGTTATTCCCCGAAGCATTAATCCAGCTCTTAGCAATCATCTTTTTGTAGTAAGATAAAAAACAACACACAAATAAGTTTGTGTCGCAACATCCCCCACTGCTGTGACTGACATCTGATTTATTTATCTCATGAACGGCATGAAAGCTGAGAGAGAGTGTTATGATTCCAGCTTAACATCCCCCTTCCTTTCTTCTTCAGCTCTCCCAGGATTGGCTGCTCCACACCTCAGCATGATTGGGCATGCTAAAGTCCATTGAGCTCTGGCAAACTGTACCACCCACCTATTCCAGAGTTTTACGGGGCTACTACTGCTTTGCAAGGTAGGGAATACATGCAGGGAGGCTTTTATATGTATATATATATATACACTGCTCAAAAAAAACACTTTGAAAATATATCAGATCTCAACGGGCAAAAATCTCATGCTGGATCTCTATACTGATATGGACTGGGTAATGTGTTAGGAATGAAAGGATGGCACATCATTTGATGGAAATAAAAATTATCCACCTATAGAGATCAAAGACACTCCGAAAATCCAAGTGAAAAAATGATGCAGCAAGCTAGTCAATTTTGCTGAAGTTTTATTGCAACAACTCAAAATGGTCCTCAGTAGTTTGTATGGCCCCAAGTGCTTGTATGCATGCCTGACAACACCAGGGCATGCTCCTAATGAGACGACGGATGGTGTCCTGGGGTATTTCCTCTCAGATCTGGACCAGAGCATCACTGAGCTCCTGAACAGACTGAGGTTCAACCTGGCGGCACCGGATGGACCGAAACATAATATTCCAGAGGTGTTCTTTTGGATTTAGGTCAGGTGAGCGTAGGGGCCATTCAATGGTATACATTTCTTCTTCCTCCAGGAACTGGCTGCATGCTCTCACCAAATGAGGCCGGGCATTGTCGTGCACCAGGAGGATGCCAGGACCCACGGCACCAGCGTAGGGTCTGACAATGTGTCCAAGGATTTCATCCGATACCTAATGGCAGTCAGGGTGCCATTGTGTAGCCTGTAGAGGTCTGTGCGTCCCTCCATGGATATGCCTCCCCAGACCATCACTGACCCACCACCAAACCGGTCATGCTGAACGATGTTACAGGCAGCGTAAAGTTCTCTGCGGCTTCTCTAGACCCTTTCACGTCTGTCACATATGCTCAGGGTGAACCTGCTCTCACCTGTGAAAAGCATGGGGCACCAGTGGCGGACCTGCCAATTCTGGTGTTCAATGGAAAATGCCAATCAAGCTCCACAGTGTCCGGCAGAGAGCACAGAGCACACTAGAGGACGAATGGCCCTCAGGCCACCCCCATGAAGTCTGCTTCTGATTGTTTGGTCAGAGACATTCACACCAGTGGCCTGCTGGAAGTCATTTTGTAGGGCTCTGGCAGTGCTCATCCTGTTCCTCCTTGCACAAAGGAGCAGATCCCGGTCCTGCTGATGGGTTAACTACTTCCATACCAGGCACTTACGCACCTTCCCGCCCAAGCCAATTTTCAGCTTTCAGCACTGTCGCAATTTGAATGACAATTGCGCGGTCATGCTACACTGCACCCAAACAAAATTGGCGTCCTTTTTTCCCCACAAATAGAGCTTTCTTTTGGTGGTATTTGATCACCTCTGCGATTTTTTTTTTTTGCGCAACAACTAAAAATAGAGCAAAGATTTTGAAAAAAAAATAAAGTTTTTATTTTTTTCTGTTAATTTTTTTGTAAATGAGTATGTTTTCTCTTTCAATTACGGGCACTGATATGGTGGCACTGATGGGCACCGATGAGGTGGCACTGATGGGCACCGATGAGGTAGTTCTGATGGGCATCGATTAGGTAGCACTGATGGGCACTGATAGGCGGCGCTGGTATGGGGCACTGATGGGCACTCATGGGCGGCACTGATGGGCACTCATGGGCGGCACTGATGGGCACTCATGGGCGGCACTGATGAGCACTCATAGGCAGCACTGGGCACTCATAGGCGGCACAGATGGGTACTCATAGGCGGCACAGGTGGGCACTCATAGGCGGCACAGGTGGGCACTCATAGGTGGGCACTGATAGGTGGCACAGGTGGGCACTGATAGGTGGCACAGGTGGGCACTGATAGGTGGGCACTGGGCATGGATTGGCACTGTGGGGTGGCACTGACAGACACTGGGGTGGCACTGATGATCACTGAGGGGTGGCACTGATGGATCAATGTTGCCAATCAGTGCCCATGTGTGGGCACTGATTGGCATCATTTTTTTTTACTGCCCCTTTTTTTTTTTCTTGCTGACTTTTTTTTTTGTCTTTTTTTTTTTTGTCTTTTTTTTTGTCTTTTTTTTATGTTCCCTGGTGGTCTAGTGTGGGCACTCCCTGGTGGTCCGTGTGGCGATCCGAGGGGGGGCTGCGCTGATAAACAATCAGCGCGAACCCCCCCTGTCAGGAGAGCTGCTGATCGGCTCTCCTGTACTCGCGTCTGTCATCGTGACATCGTGATTGGACACGGCTGATCACGTGGTAACGAGGCTCCGCCGGAGACTCGTTACCGAGATCGGAGGTGCAGACTGACACCCCGCATCACCGATCGCCGCGATGCGCGCCCGCACGGGCGCGCGCGGCATAAAATCGTGCTAGACGTTTGAGAACGTCTAGTCACGATTTCATAACCACTTCCCGGCCGTAAATCGGCTATTGGCCGGGCGGGAAGTGGTTAAGGACCTTCTACTGCTCTGTCCAGCTCTCCTAGAGTAACTGCCTGTCTCCTGGAATCTCCTCCATGCTCTTGAGTGCTGGGAGACACGGCAAACCTTCTGGCAATGACACGTATTGATGTGCCATCCTGGAGGAGTTGGACTGCCTGTGCAACCTTTAAAGGTTCCAAGTATCGCCTTGTGCTACCAGTAGTGACACTGACCCTAGCCAAATGCAAAACTAGTAAAAAAACTGTCAGGAAAGATGAGTAGGGAAAAAAAATGTCAAACACCTCCACCTGAAAAAACATTCCTGTTTTGGAGGTTGTCTCATTGTTGCCCAACTAGTGCACTTGTTGTTAATTTCAATTAACAGCAAATCAGCTGAAACTGATTAACAACCCCCTTTGTATACACCCCTCCCCCTCTGCTACTTAACTGACCAGATCAATATCTCAGGAGTTCTGATTCAAGGTATTCCTTTAATTTTTTTGAGCAGTGTACATTAATGCCATTAGTTTATACTGGGTAAGTGGTGGGTTTACATCCATTTTAAGCATTGCACTCCCCCTGACATAAGTTTGCTAAAGCTTACTTTCCGTTTCAATGGTCTATGAATCTTTGGACTATATAAAGCTCAGCTTTTTGGTCCAGGGTGTTCCTGCTTTTGAATATTTTACTCCAATGTAAGACAACAATGAAATTAAAATTTTACTCTTTTACATGACAACATGATACAGTTTATTTACAAACCATGGAAAATGTGTGAAATGTATCTTTCTATTAGCAAAACAAACCATAGCATTAGCCTGGAGATCACAACCAATCCCTTTCCAGGAGGTCAAGACCCATTTTAATGGCTTTCTGATTAATGAGAAACGTTATAACATCTTAGCAGATAACCCCCAAAAAATTCATAATAACTGTCAGGACATGCTGTTTAAACTCACTTAGTCACTATGGAATTCATTTTCTGTAACCTACAAAAAACCTGGTTGATCCTGCTATTCACCGTCCCTCTCTTCAAGTCTGTGTCCCTGCTGCAGCCTGAAAAATCTGTAGACCAGCCGTTGCCACATCTACTGAAAATATCCCTGTTTTAGTTCCTTTGTAAGATGTTTATTTCCTCCTTATTTATTATCTGTGCAACCCACATGCATATAAAGGCACACATTTGGGTATATAAGCAGTGGTAAATGACAGCCCACTCCCTCCCTCCTCCTCAATACCCACTAAATAGCTAAACACAGTGGGGTGGGATATTACATGTTGATTAATTCTAAGCACATATACACCATAGATACATTTTGGAGTGGTGTGAAACAGGCTGTAATATGTGTATGATGATTTAAAACATTATATATGTATACTATTATATATATATACCGTGCACTTTTTTCCCCTTAAAATAAGGGAAAAATCATGGGTGTGCGATATATGCCGATCCCCGCTTCCCGCGCTCAGTTTGAAGTGAGCCGCCGACATATACCGAGTGCAGTACACCCGGGTACATTCGGCTAGGCTCGGCTTCGCTCGTGCTCACGCATAAATGTCACAGAGTATGAGCACGAGCGAAGCCGAGCCTTGCCGAATATACCCGAGTGTACTGCACTCAGTATATGTCGGCGGAGGCGTTCAAACTGAGCGCAGGAAGCAGGGATTCAAGACTGCGCAAGACACCAAAACTGTAAGTAATACAATATTATAACATTTTTTTTTACAGGAATTTCGGGGCAACTTTAGGGGTGGGCGCTATACGCGGGAGCGCACAATACCCCGATAAATACGGTGTGTATATAAAACGAAGGATGCAATCTCCAAATATAACGTCCTTAAATTCCAAGGTGCAATAACATGTATAAATGTCAGCAGAAGTGACTGTACAGTTTCAAGCCTCCCTGCTCTTCATCAAGCTGTCAGCAAATGTATTGTGCACAAATCCATCTTATATACTCACACAGGAAGCAATCAGCACATGTGAAACCCAGGTACTAATTTACTATGCAATTATATATCTTGTAGTATAAATATTTCTAAATGTTACTAAGGGAAAACAGATAACATCAAAACATTAAAGAGGAGTTCCACCCAAATTTGGAACTTCCGCTTGTTCCACTCCTCACCCCCTTACATGCCACATTTGGCATGTCATTTTTTTGGGGGGGGGGGGAGTGGGGGCTTCAGGAGGAGTGGGACTTCCTGTCCCACTTCCTCCTTCCGCCGAGGGCTGGTAAGGCGATTAAGCTTAATCGCCTTACTGCAGCCCCTCCCCTAGGTGATCGTCTAGGACACGTGACAGGTCCTAGACGATCGCCTGTCGAATCAGCGCCGAGCCACGCCGCGCGCGCATGCGAAGTGCGGCTCGCGCATGCGCAGTGGGTGCCCGGCCGTGAAGCCGAAGGCTGTCACGGCGGGTGCCCACAGTAGCAATAAGGGATGCCGGCCGGGGAGGGGGGGAGCGGAGCGAAGCCCCGGCCGGCGCGTTGCTGGAACGCTGGAGCAGGTAAGTGTGTGTTTATTGAAAGCCAGCAGCTACACTTTTTGTAGCTGCTGACTTTTAATAAACACCAAATTTGGCTGGAACACCCCTTTAAGTCCTTCACCATATATCTTAGCTATAGAAAGTGAATAAAGAAAATTTTGAATATATACAGTATTTCCATCCTAGTTTTTGGACAATGAATTCCATATAATAAAGGATCAATATCATCTTTTTCACAGGAGTAAATTGATCCTAAAAAAAAAAGCATAGGATATTGTTCAGTTCATAATGAATCATAAAAATAGGTATAGATCATAATCCTTATTAAGACCCTGCGGGTGTAAAGAGTTAAGTTGGTGAATCCACCATACTTCCCACTGTTTTAGCCTGCGTATTCTATCCCCCCTCTTTTTTCTTTCAGTATGTCTTCTAATATCATACATTTAAAGGGTTTGTAAAGGAATTTTTTTTTATCTTAATAATTTCCTTTACCTTAATGCAGTGCTGTTTTCATGTCCTCATTGTTTGTTTTTTGCTCTCAAGTTGCTGTAATTCTTCTCTGATCTCCACACTTCCTGGTTGTCTGTTACCTGATAACCACAGTCCTGGGAGCTTTCTCTCTGTGGTCACTAATCAAAGAGGTGTGATTACTGTGTGTCTAAAACCCCTCAGCACCAATCAGTTTCGTTTTACAAACCATCACTGCCCTGTATTGGCTCTGTGGCTCTGTACATCAGAGAGACAGGAAACATGCAAAAACGAAACTAGAAACTGCAGGTACATTATATGATTGGTATTTTATCAATTTTTAATCATTTTTAAAAGGAATCGGTTAATTAGTATGTCTCTATACGCTGTAAACAGTCATTTCAGCAAAAAAAAAAAATGTTTTATTTACAACTCCTTTAAGGTGCTTTGGTACAGGAAGACCTTGATTTTTTGTGAGGATCACCATGGATTTGGTTGGCCACTTGCTGAAGTCCACTAGAGGGTACCAGCACATCTTGGTGATAATGGACTTTACCACCCATTACCCAGAAGCAATTCTTCTATGAAACACTTCAGCCAATACTATTGCCGCAGAGCTATTTCAGGTGTCTAAAGTAACCAAAGAGCCAAACTTCTGAAAGTGACCCAATTACGTACTCCAGTGTATCACCCTCAAACAGATGGGCTGATTGAAAGATTTAACAAAACGTTAACATAAATGCTGAGGAAGGTGTTTGATAAAGACAGAAATAATTGGGATTGTCTACTCCCTCATTTGATGTTTGCTATTAGAGAGGTTCCCTGATCATCCACAGGGTTCTTTCCTTTTGAGCTACTGTATGGGAGGCACCTACAGGGACTACTGGACATTGGCAGGGAAACATTGTAGAGTGAGAGTTCCCCTTATAGAAGTGTGATTGAACATGTGGTACAAATGCAAGACAGAATTGAACAAGTGATGCCGATTGTGAAGGAACATTTAGCACACACACCAGTTGACTCAGCAGAGGATTTACAATTGTGGGGCCCAGGTTGCACCTTGTGATAGGGTGTGGGTGTTGGTCCCCATGGTTGAAAGTAAATTCCCAGCCAAATGGCAGGATCCCTATGACGTGTGGCAATAAATGGGTGATGTGAATTATAAAATGAGCCAACAGCCTGAGCAGATTTATCATGTGAATTTGCTAAAACCATGGAAGAATAGGGAATCCTTGGTCGCTGAGACCACCCCACTTTCTGCTCCATCTAACTTGGTTATTTACCTATTATATAATCTATTATATATAATAGGTTATATAATAGGTAAAAGTTCCACTTTCCACTTCTTGATTAGAGTTTGAACACTGCTGATTGGCATTCTTAATTCCTTGGATATCTTTTTATACCCTTTTTCTATTTTATACAGTTCAATCAACCCACCCTCCCACAGATCCTTTGACCATTCTTTTGCTTTCCCCATGACTCAGAATTCAGAAACGTCAGTGCAACACTGTATGAAAAATGCAATGGTCTGTCAGGAGTCCAGAAACTCATTGACCTTTTATACACACACACTAATTACAAGCAAAAAGTTTAAAGATGAGGATGGTTACCTTTAATAGCCATTCAGGCCGGGTTCATACTGGTGTGACAAACACTCCAACATTGGGAGCTCCTGTCGCAATCACACTTCACACAATCACACTTAACTGCTCCGACACAAGTCGGTCCGACTTTGAAAATGCTCCCTGTACTACTTTGATCCGAGTTTGATCGTACTTCAGCCCATTTAATAACATTGAAGTTGAATCAAAGTCGGAACGTCGTCTTGCATGATCCAACTTCGGCATGCGACTTGTGCTCTGATGATCTTGAGGGAGAACTCCATGCCAAATTTTAAATAAAAAACCGGCATTGATTCCCCCTCCAAGAGTATATCAGGCCCTTCGGCGTAGGGGTCCCCCCAAAATCAAATGATAAAAAATGTCATTTGGGTACAGTGGTGTATGACTGCGCAATTGTCATTCAAAGCGCATCAGCACTGAAAGCTTAAAATATTTGGTCTGGGCAGGAAGGGGATTTAAGTGCCCAGTAAGCAAGTGGTTAAAATATGGCATGAGTCTACCAGAGGCTGAGGATAGTGGACCTTATTCCAATGCAAGCAAGCTCCTAGGGGGCTGGCCTTTCGTTTCTATGTTCCTAGTGTCCATTTCTACTGTAGGCTGCAGTGTAATCCTTGGTTACTTATTCTTCATAAGCTTGTGTCCCTCAATGAATTATAGAGACAGTAGCTTTTAATTTTTTTAATGTTGCCGTTTATTTTTTCCATCTTGCCAACATTGTTAGCACAGATATACAGGTATGTTAACATGTAGATCTTCCTTGCCTTTAAAACAGCTGCAGAAAATGTACTTAGTTTATTCTCAAGGCCACTGCGAGGTAGTATCTTTTTCATATTTCATTGACTGGAAATCTGATCATGTTGTAGAAATACTTTGAGTACAGTTGCTTGAAGGCACATATTATGTATCCATTTTATTGTACCTTCAGTAATGGTTGCCTCTGGGCTGTCTGACTATTGTACAAAACTACAGCTGTTTGCACTACTCTGCAGCTGGAAAACAAAAAGCTGTTTTTGTGACTCTGCAAATGTAAAAGCTGAGGTTTAAAATACTTTAAAAGCATAATGTGATGTATTGTAGCTGTGGCATGTTCTAATCCGTGTTTACAAGTGTATTGCAATTTACGTGATGCAATAAATGTGTAAAAAAACACAACCAAATCCATAAAACAAATATTTTAGTAATTTTGTATTGGAATTTTGAATTATAAAATGATGAAATCTCCACCAGTAGACATTAGAAGACTGTGGTCTGCTCTACAGACTTGCTCTGTATTATCATGGTACATTCTGTACAAAACAGATGTGTCAGTGCACAAAAAAAATTAGCTTACATGCTCTTGCATGTGTAAAAAGTGGTATTAGGCCCCAGAGAAGCTAGTTAAGCCAGTCATAGCTTGTGATACACATAGTGCATCTAGGTAAATGAGAGGCTTCAGGGAGGCCAAAGGACATCAAACTGTTTGGCCCTTTAAATCATGATGCAGCCTGGATTCCAAAAATCCTTTAAAGGGTAACTTCACGTTTGTGGGGAAAAAAATATAGCAAATAAAAAAAGAATATAGCATATACAGTTGTGACACAAACCCTAACTTTAGTTAAAATTACCTTTCCTTTTCGCAGGGAATTTTTTTTAACATGGGTTCCTTTGAAACATGTTCACATCAATGCATTTTTGTGCCTCTGTGTTTTTGGAAAGGGTCTGGGACTTTTTTCCCCGCAAAATGTAGCGTTTTGCATGTAATAGACTTCAATGGACCCGCATTCAAAACACAAGTACCGCGTTTTTACCGCGATTTTGTGACGATTTGCGGTTTTTTACACTGTATAAAGCTAGTTGCTAAGGAGGGGGCCGGGACAATGGATGAGTCATCAGCTGTCAGCGGGCTTCCCGCTGAATGTAAAAAAAAAGAATTGCCGGATAAAAAAAAAAAAAATTTGAAAAAAAAGATTGGGTTCCCCCCAAAGGTCCATACCAGGCCCTTGGGTCTAGTATGGATTCAGAGGGGACCCCCATGCCGAACTTTAAAAAGAAAATGGCGTGGGGGTCCCCCGAAATCCATACTATACCCTTATCCGAGCATGCAGCCCGGCAGGTCAGGAAAGGGGATGAGCGAGCATTCCACCTTCCTGAACCATACCAGGCTGCATGCCCTCAACATGGGGGGGTGTGTGTGCTTTGCTCTGCGCCCCACTGCCCCATCATAATTGTTCTGTTCATCATAATTGTTATGGGTCTCTTGCTCATAAGCCATTGACATCTTAGAATCAACTAAACAGTTAAAGGGGTTGTAAAGGTTCCAGTTTTTTCACCTTAATGCATCCTATGTATTAAGGTGAAAAAACATCCGATGCTTACTGGCCCCCCAGATCCCCCCCCCCCCGTTTACTTACCTGAGCCCTTGAAAGTCCCACGTTAAGAACACGCTGGAATTCGGTCGGTCTTCTTGTCTCTTCATTGGATAGATTGATAGAAGTGCAGCCATTGGCTCGCATTGCTGTCAATAAGATCCAATAACGCAGGCTCCGGGGGACAAATGCTGGACTCGGGAGCACGCCCGCTAGGTTACCCCTTCCCATGGGGGTTAGCTGATGCGGGAGGAGACGAGACAGCTGCCGAGGGACCCCCTCTTGGGGGCACCCTGTGCAAAATGAGCTGCACAGCGGAGGCAAGTATCACATATTTGTTATTCTTTATTTTATTTTTTTTATTCAAACCTTTAGTACCCCTTTAAATATTTTCAAAAGGAGAATTTAGTATGGCAACCCACATATTTCCTTAGCACAAGTTTCCTTTATTAGGGACAAAACCACATTAAATAGAGAGGCAGCAAAAAAAAAAAAAACCTTTGCTTCTACTAAAAGAATACAAAAAATTGTGTTCCATTCATAATTTAAATTCTTGCTTGTACATGTCTAGTAGAATCCCTTGCAGGCTTGTTTTTTTTCTATGGTCTCTATAACAGGGAAGTGGAGGAGGGGGTCTTACTCTCCAGGTAAGATTTTTTTTTTTTATGGAGAAAATGAAAAATCCAAAGGTGGGTAGGAACACCCCAAGCTTGCAGATGGGCAGGAACACTTTCATTTCAAGACACATAAACAAGAAAAGGGGCTGACTCAGCACTTTTGGGTAGATTGTCCCTTTAACTATTTTTGCACATTATTGGTTTTACGTCTTTGAATTCACTGGCAGGTTTTGTGGATGGGTTTATGAGAATTAATAGATTATCCACATTATACTGACTAATTGGACCCAGTAATGTATGTGATTAATTCTAATATAATTTGCGTCTATTTACAGCAGATTTTGATTGATGACCTTAAAGCCTCATACACATAGGGCCGGCTGCAGGATCTAACTGCATTTCAACCTGCCCACATGTGCATGAGCAATGAATGATTTCAAAAGCTGATGCCATGGACATAAAACCAAGTCATGTTGGCATGTGCTATTAGAAGAAATTCAAATGCAGGATGCTTACAGGCAGGACCGTCTTTAATATTGATTGGACCCTGGGCAAAAAACATTTTGGGCCCCCTTTTCCATGCAATTTCCCTTTCCACTTTCTCTGAGACATACAATGCAGCTAAACTCAAAATCAGTTTACTGTATCAGATCAGGCAGCAATTGCAATTGGTTGCCAGAGGTTACAGCATATCATTACCTCTTACTGACTGGTTAATAGAGGTTAGTGCACATGATTTCTGCTTGTTGATTGGTTGCTAGAGATTACTTTACAGTCATAGTGCTCACTGATTGGTTGCTAGAGGCTACAGCACATCTCCTCACTGCCTGCACACCATGGACTGGGGAGGTAAGCAGGACTTTCAAGCATGCCCCTTTAAGTCCCCAGTGGGCACCATTCAGTATAGGTGATGGTGGATATGACCTCATTGGGGGCATGATATACATATGTGTAGCACTAGCCCCGAAGGAGCTGCTGGTTTGATTTGGGTGGCACGTTACCTCTATCTTTCCGCCGTCTAGGGTACTGGATGAGAGCTGTAATAAAGTTAATGTCCACACTGCCGATGTCTTTTCTGTGCTTTGTTACCCAACGGGGTAAAATGGTAAAGATAGTAATAGGAGAAGAGATAGAAGAAATGGCAAGTTCAGGGTTAACTGGTTTCTGGAAACAGTTCTGCTTCCTACGACAACTTTCTACCCCACTCTATCCAGAGCGGGTACAGTGCACCTGGATAGGCCTCTCTCACCAACCTAGCAGCCAGGGTGTCACTCGGAGCTTTAGCAAAGTCCCTGCCACGGACCTTCCCAAAGAGTGGAGATATTCTTGGTCCGAAATCCTTCTCAAACTGGATTTAGCACCCGGATCTCCTTCAAACAGCTTTAGTGATTTTGGGACTGATAGGCGACCATCATTCAGCCTCTCAGAACAATGTGTCCTTCGATAAAGCAACAGGCCTTTCCTGAGATACCAGCCTTGTGCTCGGTATTCCTCCAGACAGGTTCCTCATCGGCCAGCTTCCTCCCTCGGGACGAACAGCACATGACAACTTGCAAATAGCAGACCCAGTCTACACACCGGGCCTACAGGTAGATTAGTTGCTCCTGACCAACCTGGTCCCGGAGCCAGGAGCACTCTAACACACACCCGGCTAGGAGGGCCACACACACAGGGGTGGTGGGAGTACTGCTCAGGCAGATGGCGACGGGGATGACTACCTGAACCAATGGCGTCTGCCCCCTAAATACAACAATATACTTGGGGGGCACACCCTAAAAATGCTATACATCTAAGATGGTGCTGCTATAAGACCAAATACAGTACAAAACAGATTATAGCGCACACATGCAAAAATGACATTTATCCTGCAAGGCTAGTTAAAAACACCTGAACATATTCAAAAATACGGGGGTTTGGTCACACTATATGGGGTCATATAGTGCTAAGCCCACTTACTGCGACAAAGTACCCCCGAATTAGTGGGTCCTACCCTAGTAATAGAATGAAAGAACCTGGGTCTCAACCATTGGAGATAAACTCCTCTATGTGGGAGAACTGAAGGGATTCTTCCTATACACTGGTGGCCACTAATGTGAGGTAATGAAGAGGGGGAGGGGTGCTCCAGCCCAAGAGACCTGGTCAGAGTCTATACAAAATACAAAAATATACTTGGGGGGCACACCCTAAAAATGCTATACATCTAAGATGGTGCTGCTATAAGACCAAATACAGTACATAACAGATTATAGCGCACACATGCAAAAATGACATTTATCCTGCAAGGCTAGTTAAAAACACCTGAACATATTCAAAAATACAGGGGTTTGGTCACACTATATGGTCATATAGTGCTAAGCCCACTTACTGCGACAAAGTACCCCAAATTAGTGGGTCCTACCCTAGTAATAGAATGAAAGAACCTAAATACCCTTCCCCAGCATGCACAGCGAGGTGATCAACCCTCCTAATTGGCTGCTGAGGAGAAACATTCACACGACCCTGACCTCACTGCTGCCACCCACTGTCTGGGGGTGTGAGGTTCCCCAGACAACAAACATGGACACACAGTACAGCCAGAGCTGAAGCAGAGGCCCTAAATTTAACCAAATAAACATGGTCAGAGGCAACTAACTTTCTGACCCCCTCTAAATTTACAGCAGCACCTGCCATGAAAGTAGCCAGGCGCTACACATGAATGCCGTCTTTATTTACATATCAATGCCACTGGCATTAAAATATGAATACAGCTGCTATTTACATATGAATGTTGGTTATTTACATGTAAACACAGGGGGCCAGATTCTCAGCCGCGCTACGACGGAGTATCTCAGATACCCCGTCGTATCGCCGTTTTTTTTTGGCTCGTATCTATGCGAGTGATGCTTAGCATCACTTTGGCATAGATACGCTTGAACATCCGACAAGTGTAATACCATTACACTTGCGGATCGTAGTTGTAATGACAACTCCGGCCACTAGGTGGCCTTTACGTTGTTTTGCATAGGCAAATGAGGCTACTACGCTGATTCCTGATCGCTTTTACGCCGCCCGTCGTCGCGTACGTCGTTTACGAACTCGTAAAAGTTACCCCTGCTAATATGAGGGTTAACCTTACGCAGTACCGTCGGATGCCATCGGGTGCAGTCGAATGCCATGTTAAGTATGGCGTCGGGTCAGCGTCGGCTTTTTCCGTCGCTTATGTCGTTTTACTAACTCGTTCGCGAATAGGGCATTGCGTAGTGACGATCACGTCGTTTTGACGTCAGTTTCAACGGCGCTTTCCGACGTGAGCTGGAGCATGCGCACTGGGCTTTTTCCCCAGCTGGCGCATGCGCAGTTCGTTTGACGCGGGGGCACGCTTAATTTAAATACAAGCCGCCCCATTTGAATTACGGGGGCTTACGCTGGGCCATTTTCGCTATGCCAACGCAAACTACGGAGCAAATGCTTAGGGAATATGGCACTTGCTCTAGTACGATGCGGCGGCGTAGTGTAAATGGCTTACGCTACGCCGACGAATTTCTTAGAGAATCTGGCCCAGGGTCTGCAGGTGAGTAATGCGTACACAACAAAAGGGCAGAGATGGGCAGCATTAGTCGCAGGACTTCACACTGAGATATTGGGACACGGCACTGGACTAAAACGTCAAGGGACAAGGGAATTTAAACCAGGATAGTTGACAAGTATGACGCAGCTGCTTTGTGCCCCACAACAATGACAGGGCCCAGGGCAGCTTCCCCTTTTGCCCTGCCTTAAAGACGGCCCTGCTTACAGGTTAGGGCTTTCAGTTGACATACTCAAATAGTAACAAGAAATATATATCTGAAAGACAGAAGTCAATATACACAAAAGTGAAGTGCACCAGCTAAAAGGTGCCCCCTCAGTGCCTTCAGTATGCCTGTGTTCAAGTTTTTGTGCAAGACCTAGATTTAGACACGTTGGCTTGACAGAGCTTTTCCTCTTAAATCCCCATCTTGCTGCTACTCCTCTGTCACTTTCTGGTTTAACCTGACTGTTACACTGGTCATACACTTCGATAACTTATCAATTCATTTTCTGATTGATTATTCCTATCAGGGGAGACCAATCTATAGTGAACAACCTATTCAATTTGATAGAGGATTGGATGACAAAGAGTTATCTTAAACTCAATGGAGCGAAAACAGAACTTCTGCTGTTTCACGCCAAGCGTAGGAATCAACTTTCAACAGCGTGGACCCCCCCGCCTATTTTGGGCAAACTCATCACCCCTAGCGCCAAAGTCAAAAGCCTAGGGGTCATTTTTGACTCCTTTATGACAATGGACGCACAAATAGGATCAGTGGTCAGCGGATCTCACCATCTACTGCGCCTACTACGCAGACTCACTCCGTTCATCCCTAAAGAAGACCTAGCGGTCGTGGTGGGAGCTATTGTAAACTCCAGGCTGGATTATGCAAATGCCCTTTACCTCGGCCTCCCCAAGTACCAAATCGCTCGTCTGCAAGTCGTTCAGAATACGGCCGCCAGACTTGTGACTGGGAAAAAACCCTGGGAATCCATCTCACCTTCACTGAGATCCCTTCATTGGCTGCCAGTCAAAGACAGAATTGCTTTTAAAGCTCTCTGTCTTACCCATAGATGTGTCCACGAGAGTGCCCCCCTTTACTTATGCGAATTAATAAAAGCGCATAATCCAAATCGCGTTTTGCGATCCACGAATCAGAACCTGCTCCAGGTTCCGAAAGCCAACTTCAAGTCCAAAGGAGAGAGAAGATTTGCGATCCAAGGTCCCAGACTATGGAACGCTTTACCAACCAGCATTCGGTTGGAGGAGAACCACCTAGCATTCAGGAAAAAGGTCAAGACTTTTCTCTTTTGATATCAAAGGAGACTGGAACAACAAGCGCCCAGAGGCGATTCAGTTCGCATGTGCCGCGCTATATAAGTTTTCATTCATTCATTCATTCATTCAATTGATATGCCACATGCAAGGAATTACATTTTGATCAATAAATTGAAGATTATCAATTCCATCTCTGTTTTCTCCATGCAGTCTCGTAATCGGATTGATTGAAATACAATCAAATTCATGACCGAAGATTCTCAGTAGTGCCGATCAATGCAAAAATCATCAATAATTTTCTGCCCTGGCCAATCGACAGATAATAAAATCGAAGAGTGTATGGCCACCATTAACTGGTGCTGACTGCTCCAGCTTGGCTTTTTCTGTCTATCTCTAGAAGGTACTTCCGGTAAGCTGTGCTATATGCCATTATTCCTTGAGGTCTGTATGGATCCATATTATGGACTATATTTATTCACAAATTGTTGATTTTATACAATTTAATTGGACACTTTATTTGTTAATTTTTTTTTTTCTTAATGTAATTTATTTTCTTTTGCGATGCACTTTTTTGGTTTATAGTCATGTTAGAATACCTGAACACTGTCGCATCTGTTTGGGTGCAGACGTTGCTCGGACAACAATTTTCCACTCGGTCCTTCGATTTTTCAGTCAAAGGATGCTCTACCAACTGCTCAGCCTCGCAATAAAGCCTTCATGAAGTATAGGTCAATAAGGCGCTCACGGTATCTCCCTCCAGCAAAGGTTTTACTCCAGGTGCATTAAGATGGGATTTACTCATAGCTGCATTATCCAAATATAATAATGCCGCGTACACACGGTCGTTTTTTGTGATGAAAAAAAACGACGCTTTCTGTGAAGTAAAAAACGACGTTTTTGAAACGTCACTTTTCAAAGACAATTTTGCATACACACCATCGTTTTTTCACAAAAAGCAAGGTTACGTTCACCACTCTTTTCCATTGAAGCTTGCTTCATAACTAGCTTCTGGGCATGCGCGGGTTGAAAAACGTCGTTTTAAAAGACGTTTTTGCTACACACGGTGACTTTTTGTGAAACAAAAAACGACGTTTTGAAAAACGACACAAAAAATTCAAGCATGTTGGAATTTTTTTTTGGTCGTTTTTTTGAAGACAAAAAACGACGTTTTGCCCACACACGATCAATTTAAATGACGTTTTAAAAAACGTCGTTTTTTTTCATCGCAAAAAACGACCGTGTGTACGCGGCATAAGAGTGTATGTGAAGATAAGAGTCTGATAACATGTTGGGACTTTCTGCACAGCGCAGGAGAGTGAACATTGTGATATGTTCTGTTGTTAATAGCTGTATCAGGCTCTCCTGGATTTTGAGCTCCATCAACACTCAAAAAAAAATAAAAAAAATAAGGCCATCATCATGCATACTATTATAAACAAGTAATATTTATTAAAACCTCAGTATATACATTGAACTGTGCACTTGCTACTGGTGCACAGCAGCACAGCAGAGTATGTTGAATGTAAGACAAGATATTGCCCCTTTAAGGAGTTAACACATCGGTTCACACAGCATACCATAGGATTCCGCCACTTCCACTTACGTGTCAGTGGCTCCTTTTTTGACACGTTTCGTCATAGTCACTTGACTTCCTTAAACGATTGTTTGCCTTTTAGCTAGTCAATTATTGTAGGCCTAGCCCATTTAGAGGGTGTCACCATTGTTGCTATATTGCAATCATTTTGTGGCTACTTTATTGATTTTCACAGTTATTATTATTATTATACAGGATTTATATAGCGCCAACAGTTTGAGCAGCGCTTTACAACATCTGGGAAGACAGTACAATAACAATACAATACAGGAGGAATCCGAGGGCCCTGCTTGTTAGAGCTTACAATTGTTTGCTTATTACCTTGGTAGTAGATTGCGCTGCCTTTTTTAATTTATTTATCTGTATGGGTAAATTGATGCCAACAGGGCCACCCAGGGCCGCTGATAAGGCAGTATAGCCAGCCCTCTTGTACTGGGCCCAGGCCCCATCAGTTCAAAGAGGGGGCCCAGGCACCTGCTGAGCATAAGGGCCAGCTGTACTACTTTACTGCAGACACCAATCCTCTTCTGCCTTCCCCTGCAGAGCTACTGGCTTCTCTTACGCTCCCTCCCTCCTGCTGTGCTGCATTCGCACCCCCATCCAGGGCTGCTGTTAGAAATGATGGGGACCAGTACAGCCTACCTGCCAGATGCCCCCTGCCCCAATATACCAAAACAATATCTTCAATAAAAATACACTAAAATTATTACAGAAATCGGCTTTCAGCTGCTGCAGAGAGCAGCACAGGGCATCGTTCTGTAATTGCCCCTCTGCCTGACCACACTGATTCCTCCTGCTGTTCGGGCCCCTCTGTGTGCCTGGGGCCCCTACAGGAGGGCTGGTGGTCCCCCCTTATCAGCGGCCCTGCCCCCATCCAACTGCTTTCCGGGCCTTCCCATGCACCCCTTTTCTCCACAGCTTAGTCGACTTCCCCCCTCTCCTGCCAGCAGCTGCTGCAGGAACACAAGGGGATGTTTCAGGATGGAGAGTGGAGGAGGGGGGCTGGAAAACATGTAATATAACTTTTGAAAAAAGAGACAGACCTATGAGCGGAGAGAAATGGCTGCACACCCCGATATATATGCAAAACAAATTGTCCCGATGGGGCTCTGAAGCAGCTAATGTGAGAAAAATCAATATTTTTCAGCTACGACTATTAAAAATCCTCTGAAGAAGACCGACTGGTCGAAACGCGTTAGGAATTATACATGCTTGCCACTATTTCAGGCTATGTATTATATTGTCTTATCATGAAATGTGTATGGATATTTTAACTTTTGCTATCATGTCGCAACTCATTCCTTATATATATATTTTTTATGTCATTACATTTTTGTAATAAAAACGTTTTACTTTAGACGTTGCATTCCCATATATTTTTCTCACATTAGCTGCTTCAAAGCCCCATCGGGACAATTTCTGAACATGTAATATAACAAAGATTTTAGTGAATTCTTATATAATTTGATATTTTCTGGGGGAGGAAGCAGGGCCCTGTCAGTAGGCAGTATGGGGCCCCATGATTTCTTACAGCAGTCCTGGGGCCACCCACTGATATGGTTCTGTCAATTAATTTGAGTGAAAATGAATGAAATACGCTCAGTGAATGGCCAGCTTTAACCTCCCCTGGTGTTTTTTTTTGCAGGACACAGCGCAGAACATTTTTTACTACATGAATCATCCTCTGAAACAAAAAGTGTTTTATCTCGCATGTGATTTTCTTACTTACTGTAAAATGTCCTAAAATTATGAATAACTGTAGTCATTTAAATTTCCTGCTTTGCCGATGTCCTGTTATTTGGGCTGAACGAAGCTGTCAAATGTGTTAAGAATGAAATGAAGATGTTATTGTTATATCAAAGATTTCCTGTCTGCCCGCCTGCCTGCAACCATGTAATGAGCTCTCCAGTTCAGAAATAAGGTTTGGAGGCTGGTATTAACACTCCCCCTGCTGTGCTAGAGCTGATTAATTCTGTTCTCATCAACAGCTGCTCGCCTTCATCTCCTATGTATAGCCCACTTAAAAAGTGTGAAGATGCTTTAACTAGTTCAAAATCTGTGATTTTTTTTTACAGTTTATTGTTTAAACATGCATTTTAAAAACAGAAGTCCCCCAGATTTTTCCTACTATTTATGATCCGTACACACGAGCCGAATACCGTACGAAAACTGTAATCCAAAGAAGAATCGTGCGATAATCAGATCGTTAGTACAGAGCTTTGGAGAGGCAATCGCGACAATTCATCCGATATTATTCGATCGGACAAGCACGAAAATGTTCTTTGTACGATGCCAGATCGTACGATTTTTGTTTTGTGAGTACAGTTGTCATCTGAAAATACAATACAAATACATTGAGTGAGTGAGTGAAAAACTTATAGAGCGCAACGCTTGCGAACTGAATCGCCTCTGGGCACTGTTTCCATTCCTTGGAATAAGGAAGGCCTTGCCTTCAGAAGAGATGAGTTTTAATCATTCTCCTAAAGGCCAAGTGGTCGGTCTCCAGTCGGATTGGGGTTGGTAGTGCATTCCACAGTCGCGGTCCTTGGACAGCAAATCTCCGATCTCCTTTGGACTTGTATCTTGTCTTTGGGATGTGCAGTAGGTTTTGATTTGTGGATCGCAGAGTGTGATTGGGGTTATGGGCTTTTATTTTTTTGCATAGATATTGGGGAGCGATTCCTTGAATACACTTGTGTGTAAGGCAAAGTGCCTTAAAAGTGATTCTGTCTTTCACTGGTAGCCAGTGAAGGGATCTAAGCGAAAGGGAGATTGACTCCCATGGTTTTTTCCCAGTCACTAATCGAGCTGCCGTATTTTGAACGACTTGCAGACGAGTGATTTGGTATTTAGGAAGTCCTAAATAGAGGGCATTTGCATAGTCGAATCTGGAATTAATGATTGTTCCCACTACGACTGCAATGTCCTCTTTAGGAATAAAAGGGGTGAGTCGGCGTAACTGGCGCAGCAGATGGTGGGATCCGCTGACTACCGACCCTATTTGTGCATCCATTGTCATGTAGGAGTCGAAAATGACTCAGAGACTTTTGACTTTGGTGCTTGGGGTGATGATTTTTTCTAGGATGGGCGGTGGGGTCCAAACTGAGGTGGGGAGACTTTTCCTGTTTGCGTGAAACCATTGAGTTTTAGATAACTGGATGTCATCCAGTTATCTATAAGAGGCATTACAACACATGACATCACGTCCGATTTTTTTTTTCTGTTTTTCGTAACCTATTCAATTTGTACTTGCGACTATAATTCGAAAAATGTCGTACGATCTGTCGTACGATATTCGAATCGTGTGTACGGCCCATTAGGTTGCTTAAGGGCCTGTGTTGATGAGCTTTTGTTAGTGCAGTACAGGTTTTGACCACCTCTGCAAGTCTATGGGTATGCAAAACCTGTTTGAAGAAGGTCAGAAGGTGGCCAACCCTAGGTCAAATGCACCTTCCAGCATCCCTGTTCTACATTTCATGGATGAATCAGACTGAAATCTTTGCCTGAATTTGGACCTGAAACAGAGCCAAAGACGAACAGGACCACTGTGCAATCTGCTCTGCAGCCACTCCATTGAGAGCCAGTCACATTCTCCTGTCATGTGAATTGAAAGTCAGCAGCTACAAATACTGCAGCTGCTGACTTTTAATATCGGCACACTTACCTGTCCTGGAATCCAGCACCGTCCGCAGCAGAGGACGAACGATCGCTCGTCACTCTGCTGCCCCCACCGCCATCCTCGGTGAGGGAACCAGGAAGTGACCAGGTGTAAGGTGAGGTTTTCTTTGGTGATAGCTGCCAGGCAGGTACATTTGGGCAGGCCTATGCCGCATGCTAGGCCTGTTTGTTTTGATCTGGCAGGCAGGGAGTATTTAGTGTAGCAGTGTGTGTGACCACCTGTCCTACAGTTCTTGGGCGCCTCCCCTGCTTCCAGGGAGAATGTTCTAAAAGAGGGGCAGAGCTGGGAATTGGAGTGACAGGGAACTCATGTGAGGAGCCCTGACCAATCCCCAATTGAAATCAGCAGGGGGCAGGCCTCTGTCATAAACTACGGTGAATGAGAGTGAACCACAACTGCGGTTAGGATATTTTTAAAGGGATCAATGCACTACTCAATGTAATGTGAGTTTCAGTACTGGACCCCAGGCGTCACTCTAATCAGAGAATAATGCCACGTACACACGATCACTTTTAGCGATGAAAAAAAAATTATGTTTTAAAAAACATCATTTAAAATGATCCTGTGTGGGCAAAACGTCGTTTTATGTCTTTAAAAAAACGAAAAAAAAAAAATATTCGAACATGATTGAATTTTTTATGTCGTTTTTCAGAATGTCGATTTTTGTGTCATAAAAAATGATTGTGTGTGGGCAAAACAACGTTTTTAAACCCGCGCATGCTCAGAAGCAAGTTATGAGACGGGAGCTTCAATGGAACAGAGTGCCGTCGAACGTGGTGTACGTTACCGCGCTTTGCTAGAGCTTTTTGGAAAAACGATGGTGTGTATGCAACGTCGTTTTTTAAAATGAAGTTTGAAAAACGTTGTTTTGTTTCGTGAGATAAAATGACATTTTTTTTTTCATCACAAAAAGTGATCGTGTGTACGCGGAATTAGAGTTTGGGGGTTCACTACATCATCTCTCACACATAAAGCAATGCATTGAGCTACTAAGGGTGGAGGTATTACTACATACCTACAACCCTTAGTTTTAAAAGATATATACGAACATGTTTCATATAAAGGTCAAAAGCACGTTTTCTATGGATAACAAATGTCAAGCACGTAGCATAAGAAAATACTATATTAGGATAACATCTGCACGTGAGAGGCAACTGGTGATTAAACGATTTAGGAATGTCCCTTTAAGATATGCACAATAGTGATATGAATTCACAATAGTTAATCCCAAGCAAGGTGGTAGTTTAAACTTGAGCAGGGTTCAAATACAATGGTTAGAATATGCAATATGAGAACAGGGTAATTCTAGAGCATTGAAGTATGGCAGTAAGGGTACTTCCATTTTCAGAGGATGAGCCTTCTCACTAGCAGCAGAGTATTGTAGCCAGCAGTGGAATTAGGTATTGTGAGCCTCCTGCAGGTGGATATCTCTGGGTGTCCCCACAGCAAGTAAAGCAATGATGGTACCGTGGATCCAGACAGAGAGTAGTTAATTCTTAAGTGCAGCAGCACGCAGTAGTTTGATGGTAGCGTGGACCGGCTACGGCCGACAAAAAAAAAGAACGCCATACTCCAGCAGCGCAGTAAATATATAGGGGCAAAACAGGTGCATGGAATAGCGCTGATACAAACACAGCACTTCTGCGTTCCACGCTGGAACGCACGCGGCGCCGGAAAGCGACATCAGTGCGCGGTCGCCGGAAGTAACGTCAGTGCGCGGTGGCCGAATGCATTCCAGCGTGGAACGCAAATGGCGATGGCGCTTACAGCCTCCTACATAAGCTTGGGTCTAGCCCACTGGAGGGGAGTTGTTAGACTGCAGCAGGAGGCCCGGACAAGCGCGGAAACTGTAAGGCCTCTCCTTATACGGTCATGGAGGAGGTGTCCTGGAACAGAGGAGATGGAGAAGCAGTCGGTATGCATGTCCGGGTACATTCTTCATCAAGGACTCAGGGCAGGAGAAGTTTGGTGAGTGTGGCACAGGGGATATCTGGAGGAGGCATGCCAGGTGAGCTGGGTGCAAGGCCAGAGGAGAGACTGTGGGGTTTTGTGTCAAATCGATGTGGCCTGTGGGCACAGGATTTGCAAGTCGGGCTAGCTGGGATCAGTAGTCCACCAATGTTTTAGTGCTGCTAAACAACTAGGCCATCAAGAAGTGATACTGAAGGCCCCTGGCCTATCAAACTCAGCTAAGTTCAGCAACCATCAGGGGTTGTTCAGAGCAATCCCTGGTGCAGTGTAAAGATGATGGGGCAGAAGGACTAACATTGTATAGTAAAGTTTGTGCAGGAGGAGTACAGTACTGGGAGTAACAATCTGCAGGAGTTGGCGCAGAGAAGGAATAACAGTCTGCAGGAATTGTGCAGAGGAGAATTGAAGTTAAGACTGTAAATGTGAGCGCCCATCATTAGTTCTAAGTGCAACTGATGCAAAAATTATTTAATAACAATGGCAACCACTTTAAAGTTTGAGAGGTTGCCATCTTGTTTAAAAAGCATTTGAATGATCTGGGTAGCTTCCTCTGGATTAGATATGAAAAAGAGGAGATCATCCATGTAAGCACTTACTTTATGGTGAGCTTGGGAGTTCAGCAGACCCTTGATATCCAGATTGGTCCTAATGGTGCAGAGAAGCGACTTGAGCATTAGGACAAAAATTAGCAGAACACACCTGATCGGTGCCACGAGATAAAGCAAAGTAAACAGAGCTAGTCTCTTTGATACAAACTGCTGCTGTGGAGAAGTGGAATTTAGGGCTGAGATTCATCCATAAGTACTATACACTAATATGAGCTAGAATAGATTTTTAAAACTTTGAGTCCACCTGGTCCAAAAACTTCTATACAGTATGTCTGTGGACAGGAGCATTAATGGTGCAGTGAAGTTGTATTAGGTCAACAATCCTAGCCATGGTGTCCCATGCTTTTCTTTGGGAAATTAAGACAACCTGGTCCATATGCATGATTCAGGAAATGTGGGGTAGAAGTCTATTGGCAAAGATTAGATATAAGTTTGAGTTTGATCTGAACCCAGAAGAAAGCTGTCAGTACTAGTGTTGCTCACGAATATTTGCATTGCGAATATTCGTTACGAATATTGCATATTCGAGTATTCGCGAATAACTCGAATATCGCAGTGAATATATTTTTTCAAATTTATTTTTAAAACAGATCACATCCTAGTGATCTCCATCGACGTCTAAAAGCATTGCTGGTATGATTAGAGACCCTGGGCCGAGTAGCTGAGACGATCATTTTATGTTAACGAATATTCGCAATGCGAATATTCGTAATACGAATATTCGCGAATACTTTCTCTGCCCTTCTGTGTTTTGTGTATAAAAAATAAAAATAAATTAGCTTTAGTTTAGTCATATACGTTTGTGTAAGTAGAGTTAGTGTTTAGTGCATATTAGTTTAGTAATCCAGGAAATGATCTCCGTTTTTGCGTGTTGTTCGCGCGCATGCGCGGACGAGAATTTCGCAATCAATTTCGCATTAGCGAAATTTCGCAAAAAATTTTTTTTGATAAAATATCACGAATATTCGATATTAACGAATATTTCACGAATATTCTTCTATATATTTGTGAAATATCGCGAAATCGAATATGGCGTATCCCCTCTCAAAATATGTAAAACAGGGGGGGTGCAATCAGCGCAAAAATATAAAGATCAGAAAAAAATAAAAATAATAAGTGTAAAAATGAAAAATACTCAAAGAGTGAATTTCATATGGATGCAAGCTGAACACCAAAAGAACAATCACAAAATTCCTGAAGTAAATATATTACGGGGTCAGGAACCATCCCATGTCACTCCTTGATGTCCCACATTTTCATTTGAGCTGCCTGATATGGTGTTTTATGCCTGTACTTTCTACTTGAATGTGAGTACCCTGCACATTTTTTACTCATTAAAGAGACCTGGTTTATATGGAAGCTCTTAGATCTGGCCTTTTTTCTTTGCATATTGATTCGTTGGTGCCACTGAGGATACTTGCATATCTCCGGGTCCTTCAGCTGACAATTGCACATCTTTGAGCCATCTGGATTTCCTGCCATTTGTTCTAAGCGTTTTAGACCTTTGGTAAAACAAGGGTCTTGGTGTGAGGTGAGAGTACCCATCTTTACTGGTGAAGGGATCACGTTTGAAATATTTGAAATATTGGTTTTCCAAGTCACATGGTGGAGATACTCTGACTGTTTCGATCACAGGATTTGTTTGCACTTTGCAAATGTGGACTTTCTTTTTATTTTATTTTATTTTATTTTTTCACTGTTATTAATTCAACTATGTCTTCACTGGTATGAGCATATTCGTTTTAATATTAATATTATGCTATTTAGGTTTGCGCTGCACTGCTCTGTTTGATGTATCCCCTCTCAACACTGGTCAGTACCAGGCCAATCAGCTGTTAGTGGGGGGGGGGGGGAGTGGGGGGGGGTTACCCACCCCAGAGCTGCACAAACACGTGGGGGCGAGGATGCTTGTGACATCATTGACCTAATAAGGCCACATGGCCAAAGTAGTAACGTGCCATTGACCTTATATGGCCTTCCTCCTTTTTTTTAGGGGAATTATGTCATGAGCATCCTTACTCCTATGTATATATGCAGCTGCAGGTTGAGTAGTCCCCTGCCAGTAGCTTATTTCTATAGTCCTATAGAAAGTAGAATGAGAGGTAGTTCTGAAATGTTTAACAATAAGTAAGGAGCAAGCCTTCCAGGCTGGGGTTTTGCTGATCTTGGAGGAGCTAGATCACGTTCCTCTGATGTGAGTGGTTCCTTTAGCCCATCTTTTGCCTGATGAATCGATTGGAGGTAGGGTTCTATATGTTGGTGACATTAGGGAAAAGAGGCCTTACCAGGGGAATGGAGGTTGTATGGCCAAGGTGGAAACTGGATGCTCTGTTTTAATTTTTTTTAACATGTATTCAAATTAAAGGCTTTATTTATAGAAGCTATCTATAAGGATATGATGTTAGCAATTCCCCAAAGAAGTCGTGACATCCAAGAGTTACGTTTATGTTTGGTGTAATAAAAATAAATTATACAATGCACAATTTAAATTTTCACATACAGTGCCTTGAAAAAGTATTCATACCCCTTGAAATTTTACACATTTTTTTCATGTTACAGCCGAAAACGTAAATGTATTTTATTGGGATTTTATGTGATAGACCAACACAAAGTGGCACATATTTGTGAAGTTGAAGGAAAATAATAAATGGTATTCAACATTTTTACAAATGTCTGAAAGGTGTGACATGCATTTGTATTCAGCCCCCCTGAGTCAATACTTTGTAGAACCAGCTTTTACTGCAATTACAGCTGCAAGTCTTTTTGGGGATGGCTGTACCACCTTTGCACATCTAGAGAGTGAACTTTTTGCCCATTCCTCTTTGCAAAATAGCTCAAACTCTGTCAGATAGGATAGAGAGTGTCTGTGAACAGCAAGTCTTGCCAAAGATTCTCAATTGGATTTAGGTTTGGACTTTGACTTGGTCATTCTAACACATGAATATGCTTTGTTCTAAACCAGGGGTCTCCAAACTGCGGCCCGAGGGCCAGATGTGGCCCTTTGCTAGCCTTTATCCGGCCCTTGGGGCTTTATTCCTCCCACTGATAGGAGGCACTATGCTTCCCACTGACACCAACAAGGGGGCACAATTTCTTTCACAGATACCAATGATAGGATACAATTATTCCCACTAATAGGGGCACTACTCCTTATCCTACTGACTGAAAACTCTGAGGCCATATTTACTATCACCAATGCTGGGCCTGGGAATTTTTTTTACCCCCGCTGGCCACAATCCGGCACTCCTAAAGTCTGAAGGACAATCAACTGGCCCTTGGTTTGAAAAGTTTGGAGACCCCTGATCTAAACCATTCCATTGTAACTCTGGCTGTATGTTTAGGGTTGTTGTTGTGCTGGAAGGTGAACCTCCGCCCCAGTCTCTTGCAGACCCTAATGCCCTGTACACACGATCGGTGCATCTGATGAAAACGGACCGATGGACCCATCAGTGAAAAAAAATAGAACCTGTTTTAAATTTTTCTTATGGTTAAAAAACCGATAGAAAAAAACGATCGTCTGTAGGGAAATCCATCGGTCAAAAATCCATGCATGCTCAGAATCAAGTCGATGCATGCTCGGAAGCATTGAACTTCTCAGCACGTCGTTGTGTTTTACGTCACCGCGTTGGACATGATCAGATTTTTAACCGATGGTGTGTAGGCAAGACTGATGAAAGTCAGCTTCATCGGATATCTGATGAAATCCATCGATCCATTTTCATCAGCCAAATCGATCATGTGTACAGGGCATAACAGGTTTTCTTCTAAGATTGCCCTGTCTTTTGCTCCATCCATCTTCCCATCAATCCTGACCAGCTTCTCTGTCCCTGTTGAAGAAAAGCATCCCCGCAACAAGATGCTGCCACCACCACCATGTTTAACAGTGGGGATTGTGTGTTCAGGGTGATTCGCAGTGTTAGTTTTCCACCACACATAGCATTTTGCTTTTAGGCCAAAAAGTTCAATTTTTCTCACCAGAGCACCTTCTTCCACATGTTTGCTGTGTCCCCCACATGGCTTCTCGCAAACTGCAAATGGGACTTCTTATGGTTTTCTTTCAACAATTTTCAACTTTCTTTCTTCTTGCAACTCTTCCATAAAAGCCAGATTTGTGGAGTGCAGTTTAGGTGGACGGCCATGTCTTGGTAGTTTTTTTTATAATACTCTTTCCGTCTTTTGATGATGGATTGAACAGTGCTTCATGAGATGTTCAAAGCTTGGGATATTTTTTTCTAACCTAATCCTGTTTTAAACTTCTCCACAACTTTATCCCTGACCTGTATGGTGTCTGGTGTGTTCCTTGGCCTTTATGATGCTGTTTGTTCACTAAGGTTTTCTAACAAACCTCTGAGGGTTTCACAGAACAGCTATATTTATACTAAGATTAAATTACACACAAGTGGACTCTATTTACTAATTAGGTGACTTCTGAAGGCAATTGGTTCCACTAGCTTTTAGTTAGGGGTATCAGAGTATTGATGTCCTTTTTTTCCCCACAAATAGAGCTCTCTTTTGGTGGTATTTGATCACCTCTGCGGTTTTTATTTGTTTGCGCTAAGGGAGCTGAATATAAATGCACATTTCAGATATTTATTTGTAAAAACTTTTGAAAAACATTTTTAATTTTCCTTCCACATGACAATTATGTGCCTCTTTGTGTTGGTGTATCAGATAAAATCCCAATAAAATACATTTGTATGTTTTGATTGTCACATGACAAAATGTTCAAAAATTTCAAGGGGCATGAATACTTTTTCAGGCTGGATGAAATCTGATTGCAGAACACCTTACTACTGACATCTGCATCACTCAATAGTACTCTAAGGCCTCGTACACACGATCAAATCTGTCTGCTGGAAACGGTCTGCTAGACCGTCCCAGCAGACAGATTCGATCGTGTGTACGGCCGAGCCGACGGATTTGGCCACCCGACAGATTTCAAAGCATGCTTTGAAATCTATCGGGTGGGAATCCATCCGCCCGACATGTCTGCTGGTTAGTACACTTACCAGCAGACATGTCGTCCCGCACCGCCGCCGAATGGATTCGGCGCATGCGCGGAAGTGTTTTACTTCCTGGTGCGGTGACGTGGCGGCGTCAACGTCACCGCTACGTCACCGACACGTCAGCGCGCCGTCTGCTGGCGGGGATTTTGGTTTGCTCGTGTGTACACGCGAGCAAACCAAAATCCAAAGAGTCAGATTTGTTCAAATCGGTTGGACAGACCGTTTTGAACAAATCTATTGCCTCGTGTGTACGAGGCCTAAGGCCACGTACACACGACCAAATACATCTGTTCAAATCGGTCTGGCAGACCGATTTGAACAAATTTGTCTGCTGGGATGTATTGGTTTGATCGTGTACACACGATCAAACCAAAATCCCCGCCGGCAGACAGCGCGGTGACGTGGCGGTGACGTTGATGCCGCCACGTCACCGCATCAGAAAGTAAAACACTTCCGCGCATGCGTCGAATATATTCGACGCATGTGCGAGCAGATAGCATACTAACCAGCAGACATGTCGGACGGACGGATACCCAGCAGACAGATTTTAAAGCATGCTTTAAAATCTGTCGGCTGGCCAAATCTGTCTGTCCGCCCGTACACACGATCAAATCTGTCTGCTGAAACGGTCTGGCAGACCGTTTTCAGCAGATAGATTTGATCGTGTGTACGCGACATAAGACATAGCGGGTTATTTACGAAAGGCTAATCCACTTTGCACTACAAGTGCAAAGTGCACTTGGAAGTGCAGTCGCTGTAAATCTGAGGGGTAGATCTGAAACAAGGGGAAGCTTTGCTGATTTTATCATCCAATCATGTGCAAGCTAAAATGCTGTGTTTTATTCTCCTTGCATGTCCCCCTCAGATCTTCAGCGACTGCACTTCCAAGTGCACTTTCAGTGCGATTTCAAGTAGTTTGCACTTGTAGTTCAAAGTGGATTTGCTTTGCGTAAATAACCCCCATTGTGTTTCCCAATAGCTCCTTTAGCCTGTATTTGCATATTTCTTTGTCTCCAAAAGACTATTAGATTATTGGAAATGCCAAATTTCCTGATTAAGGTCTACTTATCTGTGCTGTGTATAGTGAACAATTAGATTGACAGAATGATTGAAAGATTTTCCTGCCAACTGCTTTGGCCAGACATTATGAATATTATTCATTTAAATCCAAAGTGTAAAAATGTGTCATGAAAGATGATAACTGGGTGATTTATTCTCATATGTGTATGTATCTAGCTGCTCCATAAAGCACAAAGGGTCACTAATAAGCCACGGCTGATAGGAAGAAGTGTTTGAAGACTGCAGAAGGGCGATTTGATCTTTTTCTTGGCACACAGACTTTAAACAGGTGGCTGGAAAACAGCCCAACAAGCTGACAGTTTCTAAATCAAACCTGTAAAGATCAGAATATCTCACTTTGGTAAGAGACCACTTGAACATGACAACTTCAATATTTACTTCAAAGAAATATACTGTTCTATAAACTGACATTTCAACCAAATGATAACCTAGAACCTTTTGGGAGACTTGTTTGCATTAGAATTACAAAAGAGACACCAGGAACTTTGTGTGGACCTTTACAGAAAGTAATAGTCACAATACAATACAGTCAGGGCTTTTTTTCAGTGGGAGCGAGGGGGAACGCAGTTCTGGCACCTCCAGAACTGAAATGTAATGGCAAGGGGTACTGGAGGATCTATTGACGCTGGTGCCTGTGGATCTTTTGTTTCTGGAGGGAATCTATTTGCTGAGGATGGGGGGTCTATTGTTGCTGGGTGAGTCTTATGTTGCTGGGAGGGATTTACTGTTAAAGAACAGGTCTTTGTTGCTGGCTGCTGAAGTATCTATTATTGCTGGCTACTGGGAAATCTATTGTACCGGCCTGCTCCTGTTGGGCTGGCGCTGCTTTAAATTTAGGGGGAAGTCTGAGGCCGCGTACCCACGAGGAGACATGTCCGAGGAAACTGGTCTGCAGACCAGTTTCCGCGGACATGTCCGATCATCTGTACGGCCTAGCGGACAGGTTTCCAGCGGACAAAAGTTTCTAAGCATGCTCAGAAACTTGTCCGCTGGAAACCTGTCCGTCGGACATGTTCGCTGGTTAGTACACCTAACCAGCGGACCGAAATCCCCCGCATGCGTTGAATTGATTCGACGCATGCGTGGAAGCATTGAACTTCCTGGTTAGAGTACATCGCGGCGTCAACGTCACCGCGTTGTCTGTCCTCGGGGATTTTGGTCTGATGGTGTGTACACACATCAGACCAAATTATCCCAGGAGACATGTCCGATGAAAACGGTCCGCGGACCGTTTTCATCGGACATGTCTCCTTGTGTGTACGTGGCCTGAGAGTTAATTGACTCAGACATATGTGATTTTAAGCAGATTTGACTTCTGTTCCAGCCATGGCTGTGCTGTGAGTTACCACTATTGTTCGCCTGGGGTGTCGTTCCTACTCCAGGCCAAGGGTTGCAACAGGTAGGTTAGGGTTATTTGGGTGTTCCCCCTCCGCAGCCAATTAGTGGGGATTGATCATCCCGCTTTGCATGCTGGGGAGGGATACCTAAGGGACAGACGTCATTGGAACGGGGTCATCGATCCTGGGTCTGTCGTCTCACCACCCCGTTTGTGGCCCTCCTGGCCGGGGGTGCATGTTCCTGTAATGCTGGCTTTGGATCACGTTGGTCTGGGGTTGTGATCTTCCAAGTAAGCCCAGTAAGCAGATTGGGTCTACGTTTTCAAGGGTGATCCTGCGCTGTCCGTCCCGAGGGAGGAAGCCGCTTAATGAAGGACCTATCTTGGAGAGGACCGAGCACGAGGCTTGATGGTGATCGCCTGTCAGTTCCGAGTTCTGCAAGAAGTTAATCTGTAGAGATCCGGGTGTTGAATCCTGCGCTACGAGGATTTCAGACCAAAAGTATCTCCATATGTGGGAAGGTCTGTGGCAGAGACTGTACCATATTCCATGTGACATTCTGGCTGCTAGGTTATTGAGAGAAACCTATCTAGGTGCGCAATACCCACTCTGGCTAGAGTAGTGACGAAAGCTGTGTTGTTGGAAGCAGGAGTGTTTCCTGACTAAATTAATACACCTGAACCTATTTACCTGTTACCCTTCCACCCCTTTCACCACTTATTTTATTCTTTTACCAAGTTCAGCAAATAAATCTTTAAAAAGGAAGTGTAAAGTGTGGACATTGAACTTTCTCTATTCTCATCCATTACCATGGACGGCAAGGAAATAGTGGTAACATGCTGCCCGAAAATATCCAGCAGCTCTTTCGGGGGTAGTGCTACATTATTATTGCCAGAGGGGACATATTTTTGCAGAGAAGGGCGGTATTGTTGCTCTGGAGATCTGTTGTTGCGAGTGGGGGTTGTATTGTTGCTGGGGTGGGTCTTATGTTGCAGGGGGTCAATCATTGATGGAGGGGTCTAGTATTGCTGGCTTCTGGAGGGTCTATTGGGGCTGGCTATTGGGATTGTATTGTAAAACACAAGGAAAGAGGTGCCTCTGGGTGTAATCATTTGTAAAAAGTAGACTTTAATCAGCATAAAGGTAATCAACTCACATTTATGTGGAAGTGACAGGCATGGTATATGTAATGTCAAAAAGACGCTCCTGAGTCTTCGGCCGTGTAAGTCTCCAGGTGACAGCTGTGTTCTTTCTGACAGAATGAAACACCGGCTACCGAAGCTGGCCTCAAAACAAGGCTTGGAACACAGGGAAACAGCCGGCTGCACAGGATGACGTCATCAGGGGTGGACGCGTTTCGTGAGCATGTATGTACGTTGGATGTATTGGCAAGTCGCGCTACTTTTTACTGCTTTTCTTGTTATCATCAACAAATTCCATACAAAATACTTAGCACTATAAAATGATACTGTTCTGTATTCTCTAAAATGGGTGGTGGGTAGGAGGTGGAATCAAGGAACAGTGCTTGGAGGTGGGTAGAGGGCGGAGTCAAGGGCTGACTCAGAAAGGAGAAGTTCCTGCACCTATTCTCTGAGAAAAAAAAGCCCTGAATACAGTACACAGCAATGAAATCCAGCACCATTTACAATTTTCAGGCAGCGTAATACAGAAGAACTATAGATTTAAACATTTTTATAAAAAACAGAGAACAAACTTCAAAGATTCTACATATAGGCACAAAAATAAGAAAAACATGGGGATGTGGAGACATACAAGGTAGAGAATGAGTGCTATCAGTGAAGTAAACCTATGTTGTGCTCTGTGTTCAGCAGACATATCTATTGCTGTTAATGGTTAGTTCAGTTGTGTTATAAGGTCTGAAACTGTCTGTTTTGTAATATCTTTCATAGATTTTTCTTGAATTGTAATCCCTTCCATTTGATGTATTTTACTACTGGCGGGGGTCTAGGAGCTTTCCAATATTTTGGATTTGCCTTTTGGCCATATTCAGGAAGTAGTGACTTTTTATGTCACGTACAGTACACACGAGCGGATATCCTGTTGAAAAAATAAATAAAAAATGTTTTCCGATGGAATTCCACTCAAGCCTGCCTTGAACTTTTGACTGCCAAGAAAGCGGTGATGTAAAAGACTACGACGAGCGAAGAAAATTAAGTTCTATGCTTCTGAGCATGCGTCGATTTGTCGGAATTGCGTCTCGGAATTTGAACAAACAATAAAAAATTCCGATCTGATTTTTTCCTGACGTGAAACAAAGGGTACCTGCTCTCTATCTTTTTCCAGCAGTTTTTCAGTTTCGGATTCCCGACCAAAAGCTCTCATCTGACTTTTTCCAACGGGAAAACCAATCGGGTGTACGGGGCATAATACTTAGTGACAACTGAAAAGCACTAGGTGTGTTATAAAATAAGAGAACCCAAGGGTACTGTTGAGGGGTCACAGTGGTGATTTTCTCTATTAGTCCCAGTTTTGCCTCTGTGCTAGGTAATCGTGGGTCGCTGGCAGACATAGAGTCTGCCCGACCCGCGGGCACGCTCACGCAACTGCGCCTGCACAAGCCACCATACAGCTTTGGCGATTTGCGCAGGAGTGCTGACCTGCCCTTGTATAATGATGGCGGCTGGTGGGAAAGTGGTTAATATTACTTTAATTTACAGCATTTTTTCATAACTTTGGCATGGTACTGAAAATCAACTTTGTGTCCACCAAATGCTTTTAGGCCCCGTACACACGACCGAGAAACTTGACGAGCAAAACACATTGTTTTTCTCGTCGAGTTTCTCGTTCAGCTGTCCAAAAACTCGTCTAGCTAAATTTTTCCATTGCCGTTGAGGAAATAGAGAACATGCTCTCTTTTTGGCTCGACGAGTTTCTCGACGGTTTTCTCGGCGAAAAATGTACACACGACCGGTTTTCTCTGCAGAATACGTCTCCCATCAAGTTTCTTGATGGATTCTGCCGAGAAAACCGGTCGTGTGTACGGGGCCTCACAGTTTTTACCGTGTAAAAGTAGCCTTGACATCATCAATGTTCTGTGCATAGCCTGGATAGACAACAGAACTGTGGGAGGAACCAGCAGACTCCACCTACTACTGGCTTCCTGCACAAAACTACAGGAGGGGGCGGATACAAGACCAGTCTCCCTGCACAAGGAGAGAGAGAGAGGCAGTGACTGGTCTTTATTACAGGAAGCTCCTGCACAGTGCCAAAATTTCACACTGGATTACTGCTCAGGTCTAAAAAATAAATAAAGAGCTCCAAGATTCAAGGAAGAATACACATGCCTCTTTTTCTTTTTAGACAATATTGATTTATCTCGAAGTTCAGCTTTAACAATCTTGCAGAGTTGGAGCCATGTCTAGAACCCTAGGGGCATGTGTCCCCATCTGTTTCTTATTTTCAGGAGATCACTTACCTAACCACGTTTTGGTTCTTTGGCAAAGTTGCAATGGGCCCTTTGTTCAGTGTTGTAAAGCCCTCTTTAGTAAGTTTTGAGAGAAATAATGATTATCCACAATGGGCATGGTGGAATGGGGAAGTTTACATTCCAATTATGGTGTGTCCGTTTAAGTAGTTGGGGTCAGATTCTTTAGGAATTTGTATCTCCAGAGAAATATGGATAGTTTTTGGCCCACTAGAGCTTTCTCAATATCCACCTGTAGCACCTTTGTCCTTAACAGAGCTGCTAACAAATTTTGCTGTGCTAGGTGGTAACTAGCCTGGCTGATTTGTAGTCTTTGATCAACTGATTTCTTTCCTAAAGGGTTTGTAAAGGATTTTTTTTTTAATCTTAATAGCTTCCTTTACCCTAAAGCAGTGCTGTTTTCATGTCCTCATTGTTCATTTTTTGCTCTCAAGTTGCTGTAATTCTTCTCTGACTTCCACACTTCCTGGTTGTCTGTTTCCTGATGACCACAGTACTGGGAGCTTTCTCTCTGTGGTCACTAACTTCAATGAGGTGTGATTACTGTGTATCTAGTTTCTAGTTTTGTTTTCCAAACCATCACTGCTCTATGGATCTGTATGCTCTGTATAGCACAGAAAACAACATGCAAAAACAAAAGTAGACGCAAAAACGAAACTAGAAACTACAGGTACATTATATGATTGATTTTTATCAATTTTTAATAGTTTTTAAAAGGAATCAGTTAACTATTATGTCTCTATACCATAGGTGGCAAACACAAGGCCCGCGGGCCGAATGCGGCCCTCCAGGCCATTTCATGTGGCCCTCGCACCTCTCCTGCAGCTGCAGGAGAGCTCCAGCCTTACTTTCTGCTTTCAACCAATACATCCAGCTTCTTCCCAGCAGCAGCATAAGGAAAGGGGGGTGCACTGTGATGTAAGAGAGAGTGGGGGACTCAACTTCTGATGGTGGGGTGGCTCTTGGCATCTAATGTAAGGGGAGGGGATGCGCTGGACATCTAATCTTACAGATACAACCGGCCCTTTTGAGGGCAATCATAATGCTGATGCGGCCCTCGATGAAATTGAGTTTGACACCCCTGCTCTATACCCTGTAAACAGTCATTTCAGCAAAAACAATGTTTTCCTTTACAACACCTTAAGCATGAGTTTAACTGTGATCTCTCTCTACTGTCAATAGGTGGCACTGTTGCCTTTGGCATTAGGATGATAGATTAAAGTGAATTCAGGCTAGGGGCGAATACGACATCTCAGCCAAACGGCAAGAGTTTCTATATATTGCAGGTTCTCATTAAACATAATACTCCACATCTGGAACATAACGCTCTGGATTTGGGACATCTCTATTCAAAAGCTACATTTGCAGTGCAGGATACTTTTGGGTATTTACCTTGTATTATGTGTTTAATAGATAAAATGTACCACTGTATGTTTTTCATTCAAAGAAATGGGATGTCCTGAAGAAGCAGCAGAGACCCCGAAACACATTGACATGCCATTATATTCTTTTATCTTTATGGAAAATCAGAAGGCAAGCCACAGCTCAAACATCAATGGAAGCATAAGTCATTTTTTTAAAGTGTTACTAAACCCAGGACCCTGCATTCCCTATATTTGGTCTCCCACAGTACACAGAGCATGGAAATGCAATTATTTTAGTAAATATAAACGGCTAAATACCATTTCTCATCAGCAGTATATAGCAGTCTTGTGACTTCTATCAGTGTCCGGCCGAGCACTGGTTAAAGCTTGTAGGAGGAAAATGTATACTGCACTGAGCTGTGCTATCAGGATCAAGGACCCCTAACGTTCTGTCTGGACCATGCTGATTGTCCCTGTGCTGATGACATGCACTCTCCCAAGAAAAAAAAAGGCTCTAGTAATACACACCTAACTTGTTGACAAGTTCATGCATGAGGTCTGTGCTGTGTGCCTGGCGGGACGCCATTCTGTTACTGGGATGAAGGTATGCTGGACTGGTGGAGGGGAAGTGTGCTCGGCAGCGTCCCTTTTAATACAAACATACATCAAGTTACAGTTTGTAGTGGCACGGGACAGCACGTTCAGAAGAACTCTGTACTTTTATTACTGTACACAGTGTTACAATTCATCTCTAAGTCGGGAACCTGTCTTAATGTTGGACTTTCACATGACCGCAGTCTCCGTCTGGTCCCAGCCATTGGTGAGCGTGTTCATGGCAAAAAGTACCTTCACATGCAGGGCAAAGTTAGCCCTGCCCTGCCCGTATGTTTACCAAGACTAAAGTTATACTGACACTTCTGCATAGGGCAGAGTGACAACACATATACAGCTGACCCCCAAAATTTGTGGGTGTTACATTCGTAGAGCACTCGCAAATTTTGAAAAAACAAAAACTTTGGATGTGGTCAGAAAAATGCCTATACATATGGTAAATGCCTAGTTTAAGAGTAAATACAGTAATAATTTAATTAAAGGAGAAGTCCAGCCTGGGCTTTTTAGGCTGGGCTCCGCCTATGGGTCACAGAAGTGCAATTCGTTTTGCACTCCTGTGACCCGTTTTCAGTGGAGAGCGGTCTGAAGTCCGCTCTCCACTGCCATCAATCGGGGCAGCGCGTCATCACGACTTCCAAGTCGGGATCCGCCAGCTGCCCTGATTGATGGCAGTGTCAGCGAGCCGCTAAAAAGCTGAGACAGCCTCTCCCCGCCCCTCCACTGCTCAGCGCTCCAATGAGCGTGGAGAAGCAGAGAGAAAAGACTCTGACTGACAGTCAGCAGCTTTCCTCTCAGGATCTGTAAGCACTGAGCCATCTGCGATGTTTGGTGGCTTGGTTCTCAGTGCAGAGACGGCGGGGGACCGATGCAGCATCAGTCTGATGCTCCATCCACTGAGGTAAGTATGAATCAAAAAAATAAAATAAAACGCATACTTATCTTTTAAAGCCTTATGCCTTGTACACACAATCATAATTTTATATGGAAAAAGTCGGAATTTTTTCATCGGATATTCAGACCGTGTGTATACCCCATCAAAGTTTTTCCATCGGAAAATCTGACAGACTTAGAAAGAGAACATGTTCTCTTTTTTTCGGATTAAAAACTAATTCCAAAGGAAATTCCGTTCGTCTGTATGCATGCATGCTCAGAATCAAGTCGACGCATGCTCGGGAGCATTGAACTGAATTTTTCTCGGCTCGTTGTAGTGTTGTACATCGCCGCGTTTTGGACGCTCGGAATTTGGTGTGACAGTGTGTATGCAAGACAGCTTGAACGGAATTTCGTCAGAAAAATCAGAGTTTATCCCAACAGAAATTCCGATCGTGTGTACGGGGCATTAGAAGGTGCAGGAAATTTTAGGCGGCATCTTAGGGCTTAACGAGAACAAAACAAAAAACACGAGAACACTCGAGATAGTTACACAGGGTAAACTGTTATGATGCGGGAATGCTGGGCTGCGCATCTGCCAGAGAGGAAAAATCTTCAAACGGCTGAGGTCGCAAACTCTGAACCACAATTTTGCGATGGTCGGCTGCATTTCCTTTACAAGCATATGTTGATTGTTATTAATGTTACCTTGACAAAGGGGATCGAATGTTATATTGGTCTGGTATGGAACTCTACTAAAGTCTTTAAAGGGGAGTTCCACCCACAATTTCACTTTTTAAATATAAATACTCCTGTAATACACAAGCTTAATGTATTCTAGTAAAGTTAGTCTGTAAACTAAGGTCCGTTTTGTTAGGTTGTTACAGCATTTAGTTTATAATCTAGAAATAGACCGTGGCCATCTTAAGTGTGGGCATCATGAAGCCAGACTGTATGACTTCCTGGATTTCAGCTTTGCATATCTCGCACATGCTCAGTGCTGCACAATCAATGAAATAGGTTTCAGTCAGGTTTGCAAGGACTACTGGGAAACATGATGCCTATCCCAGAAACCCTTGCAAATAGCCTTGTGACTTAATAGCCTAGGCTAATAAGGAGGAGAAAGTAATGGAGGACTACAAAATAAAGGTATTTACAAGCAACAAAATAAATAAAAATTGTCCATTCTGAACACTATGGGCCAGATTCAGGTAGGAGAGCGGATCTTTATTCTGGCGTAACGTTCGTCATTTACGTTACTTCCGCCGAAACTTTAGGAGCAAGTACTGTATTCACAAAGAACTTGCTCCTAAAGTTGCGACGGCGTAGCGAAAATGAGCCGGTGGAATACAAAATGGGCGGGTAGGGGGCGTGTAGTAACTAGGCGCGATCCCGTGGCGAACGTACTGCGCATGCGTCGACTGTCAATGTATCCCAGTGCGCATGCTCCAAATTCTGTCGGTGTTTTTGTCGTCAACGTCAATGACGTCAATCCCCATTCACGGACGAAACGACGTGAAACTTTTTCAATTCGACGCGATCACGACAGCCATACTTAACATAGGATACTCCACCTAGGGGGCATGTTTTTCTTTACGCTGCTTATCTCTTACGGAAATGTCGGAAAGTCACTGCGTCGGGCCCGCATACGATCGTGAATTGCTGTATCTCGCTGATTTACATATTCTCGGCGTAAATCAGCGGGAACGCCCCGCGGCCATTTTAAAATTGCAGTTCCGATATGACCGCTCGTATCTGAACTCAATCCCGGCGTATCTTGTTTTCTGACTACAGAAAACAGATACGACGGCGTAGGTTAGAAGTTACGCGGCTTATCTACAGATAAGCCGTGTAACTTCTACCTGAATCTGGCCCTATGAGATTAAGACATGCAGCACAGACATGTGCACAAACATAAAAAAAAATGGGTGGAACTCCACTTTAACTGGAACCTGATTTGCTGATTGTTCAGGTTAAGTTTTGTCATTACACTTCTTATTTTATTGGGTCTTTTTGAAGTGAACCTGACCTTTGACAACCTGTTCAGTGAACACTAGCTAAAAAAAACAACTACTGTTTGAACACAAACCTGCTGAACTAGATTGTGGAATGAAATCATGATAATCATGTGCAGAATATGTTCTGTTGTGTTTAGAGATTTAAAGATTGCTAACTGTGCACTAAAATTTGTTAAACAGAATAGTTTATATATCTGATCATTCTTCTAGAACAATCAGGACTTCACATGTATGGCTAGGGTAAAATACATATAGGGTAAAGTCATAGGTGTGCGCAGCCTATTGTATTAGGGTGTGCACCCCAAAGCTCAAACACACACTACCGATCGCTCACTGTTCATTCAAAATGTGAAGTGGTCAGTAAATTTCATATTTACCAGCCCCTTCCCCCATTCACCCTAAAACATCCCCGCAGCAATAGCCGCTGGGAGAGGAGAGGAGGGAAGCCAGCAGCGGATCAGGAGGAAGGGGGGGGGGAAGCTAGGGCAGTAGGGGGAATTTATGCTGCACAGAATGATTAGGGTGTGCCTGGGCACACCTGGCACACCCTGTGCGCACGCCTATGGGTAAAATACAGCTATTATCAGAGAAGCAGAAGGGGTGAGAACGAATGGGGGCCTGTTTGATAAAGACCACCTTACCTGGTTGAGGATTGCAGAACCTTTTCTTACCTATACCTGTCAATTTAAACCATAGAGATATTGAATTTCTCTCCAGTGTTTATTGCTTAAGTTTAAGGAGGAACTGCAGTCTGCACACATAATTTGTAATAAAAACATCTTTGCCATTCTGAAGCTTCCCTCAAACCACTTTGCTTATTATTTTATATATATATGGAGATTCAATACTTGCCACATATGCTGCAGAAATCTCCCTCCACTAAGTCTGGCTGCAATCATTTTAAGGCCTCATGCCCACTGACGTTTTTAAAAAATGGTCTGTAAAGCTAGTACAGACGCCAGTAAAAAAGCGGCGTTTTTAATACGATTTTATCCGCGTTCCGCATGGAATTCAATGCACTTTTTGCCACGCTAGATTTCAGTCGCGTTTTTCTTTCTCTATTCAAAATCAGTGGTTCCCTATGGGAGCCCATTGATTTGAATAGAGGTCGCATCAGAAGTCAGATCAAGATGATCCGACTTGCGGGGCGACTCGTGTGCGCAGAATCTTGAAACAAAAATTAAAAAAACAATTGGTGTGAGGTTCCCCCCAGGATGATACCAGGCCCTTCAGTCTGGTATGGATCTAAGGGGGAATCCCCCATACCGAAAAAAACAAAACGTGGGGGGGTTGGTGCTTTGGGGCTGATGGGGACAAGGGCCTCTTCCCGACAACCCTGGCCGTTGGTTGTCGGGCTCTGCAGGGGGGTTCTTGGAATCTAGAAGCCCCCTTTGGCCCTCTTATGACTCATCCCCTCTCCCTTCCTGGCAAACTCTCACCAGAATGAGTGAGAGAGAGAGAGAGCTGTGCATGATGTCACAAGCCTAGGTGTTTTTCCAGACAGGGAACAGGAAGTGGGCTGTATACGGTATTTACTGGCAAAAAAAATAAATAAATGTTTTACTATCTAAAGTTAAAACAACAGGGTCAGGAGATGTAAAAAATTGAAAGATGAAAAATATACTTAAAGATATGTATCTGGGTTCATGCCCTTTAGCTATCTTTGAAAAATAGGAACACATACTAACCTCTGTTCTCTTGTATAGATATTAAAAGGTTGTGAACAAAAACAGTAGTCATTGACTTGCACATTAACACTTTTTCAGCCAGAGCCATTTTTTGCATATTTTTCACACATGTTTAACCGCTTCTGCGATGTTTTGCACTATAAACAAAACTTTCTTTCACAGTTTAGGCCGATATGTATTCTTCTACATATTTTTGGTAAAAAAAAATGCAATAAATGTATATTGATTGGTTTGTGCAAAAGGTATTGCGTCTACAAAATAGGGGATAGGTTTATGGCATTTTTATTAATATATAATTTTTTTACTAGTAATGGCGGCGATCTGCGTTTTTTATAATGACTGCGACATTGTGGGGGACAGATCAAACACTTTTGATAGTATTTTGGGACCATTAACATCTATATAGCAATCAGAGCTAAAAATATCCACTTATTATTGTATAAATGTCACTGGCAGGGAAGTGGTTAAACACTAGGGGGCGATTAAGGAGTTAAGTGTGTTCCCTGGATGTGTTCTAACTGTATGTGGATGTACGGGGACTACAACATGACAGAGATCACTGCTCCTGATGACAGGGATCAGTAGACCCCTGTCATGTTGCTAGGCAGAACAGGGAAATGTTTTGATTACATAGGCATCTCCCCGTTCTGCCTCTCCTCACTGCAATCACGGGTCGCTGGTGAACATCAAGTTTGCGAGACACACAAGCATGCTCTACAAGCTATTTCAATTTCAAAGGGACATATGGGTACACCCTTTTGTCTGCTGTGCCATTCTGCCAACGTAAAAAAAAACTATTTTTTTAGGCATGAAGATTACAAAAAAAAAAAAAAACATAATACATTTTCTGAAAGCAGACACACTATAGAATAAAATAGTGGTAGTTCCAATTTTAATGTTACTTGATATTACCTCAAAGGTCTAGGAAATGCAAAATCTCAGATTTTAGGGCAAACTAGTGCAATAAACCCAACATGTCAACATGTCATACCCAACATGTCAAAATTTAAATTTGCAGTGCCCATGAAATGGCGCCAAACTCCAGTACCCTATATTTTCTATAGGCAGTGCTTCAAAAGCCCCCTATAGGTCATCAGCTTAGTGTTACGAGGGATTCTTGTGCTAGAATTATTGTTCTCTCTCTGGCGTGCACCGCGATATGTAACATGTGTATTGCAATCTCCGCTTTCACGCGTAGGAGCCCCTGATGCTTAAGTGATGTCCGTATGTGTGTATATGAGGGGCGTCTCAAAAAACTCTTTTTTGGGATGGGGATTTTTTTTGTGCTTGGATGTAACTTTATTTGTTTGCTTAACTTTTAAAAGAAATTATCACATAGAGGACATGTGATGATTGTAGGTGACAAGTCCTGTTTAATGAGACATGCAGGGTCCAATCTATCTGCATCTATCTGCATGTCTCCTCTGGGCTCCACTGAATGTATTGCAATGCAGATTGCATTGCAATACATTCCTTTCCGACTATGCTGGCTGGGGAAAGTTTGACCCGGAAGTGACATCACACACATCGCTTTCCAGGTCACAGCAAGTAGGCGAGAAGAGCGGATGTGTGTCCCACCTTCTCCCTCCCCTCTACCCAACATATTGGTCCAGGGCCTGCAGATGGGGAAGTGCAGGCTGATATTCATGGTACCGGTGGAGTCTGCCTGTCAGTTTTACATATAATTCCAGTGGCTGCCACCAGATTGTGTGTAAAACCCCCTGCTGTCATGTCCGTACAATGGACCCAGCAGCGAAAGGGAAACTTGTGCTAGGAGAAAAATGGGAGTTGCTGATGTCCCTCTAAAAATACTAGTTGCTAATGGCTTCCCAACAGTCAGAACAAGAATGCAGCCAGCAAAGTCACTCTCCCAAAAGAAATTTAAGCCAATAGATCAGCCAGGCAACTGCCACTTACAGAAAGAGATAGTCTGGAATGACAGCCTCCATGTTTGTCCAAGCAGGTTGACTTAAAAGTGAATCTGTCATGAATGCTTATTACGTTCTAAAAAAAAAAAAAATTTGAGGCCTCTCTAGCTTTGAAACTTGTTTAGTTACTGATTTAGAACAAGTATGCAGGTTTGAAAATAACCAGAATTTATAGCTGCATGCATGTTTCTGGTTTATGTCTTAAAATACTGAAGCAAAAGATTTAGCATGATAGCCAAGCAACTAGCATGTTTGGAGGTCAGCAGAGTCAGTCTAAAGTTTGTCTGATCACAAGTTTCCTTCACTGCAATCCAAGAAAAACTGATTTCAAGTGTAGAGTTTAGAAATAGAGCAATATGGAGGGCGCATGGGCAGAGCCACGGGCGACGGACATGTCCCGCTGAAGTTCCACATCCTTTGGGACTCCTCAGCTGATAAAGACACCAGCATGGCATAGTAAACTGAAATGAATCTTACCATAAGCCTCCTCAGTGACCTTGGGATAAATAAAATGGTCTTTGGTGCTGCCCGTGGAAAAAATAAACAAAAGAGCGCCAAGGATACATAGTCCAGAAGCTCCTGTAAAATGGCGATGCCTCCTTACTCACACGCAAACACATCCCGTGCAGCTGCAGTTACCTCAGGATGCCTATAATGACTGTGAATACAGCATCGCCTCACAAGAAAAACAAGCAGATTACCTACATCCAAACATTTTAAGACAAATTGATTTTTTTTTACAGAAAGCTTTAAGGCAGACCTCAGACCATATAACTGAATGTCTCACAAAAGAAATCCATGAGTTAGGCCAGTGCTCTTCTGACCAGAGTGGATGATATGGAAACAAATGTACTGCCCCTTGATAATGAATTAGAGACTCTTAAGGAAGAAAACCTTATTCTGTAGACACACGCTTAGAGGACTTTGAAAATAGAGCATGTCAATCAAATCTCTGTATACGAGAAATACCTGAGGCTATTGTTGACCGTCGGTCAACTATGATTGCACTTTTCCAAGAACTATTACCATCAATCCCGGTCGAACGTTTGGCGATGGATAGGATTCACAAAGCTTTAACACCACGCAAATCAGAAGGTCCCCCTCATGATATTATTGCGAAATTCCACTTCTTTCGCACCAAGGAGCAACTCATGGCTGCAGCTAAAGGAAAAGATTCCCTTGTCTTTCAAGATCATCCTTATCAGCTTTTTGCTGACCTTTCCCCAATTACTGTGGCTAAACTAAGTGCACTGAAACCCTTGCTTCATATTCTATAGCAACACCAGATCCCTTATCCATGGGGCTTCCCATTTTCTATTTGCTTTACCTATCAAGGTCTCAAACATTTCTGTAGATCCTCAGATGACCTACAAGAACTACATCTTATCAATAGATCTTAAAATAGCCCTCGTCAACACACAACATCCAGCTCCCCTCAAGAATCCTCCAAATCTGGAAAAGATAGAGGCCGACAAAATTCCTCTAAGAGAAGTCGATGATATTTTCCTGATATAGATCTTGTAGGCATAATGGACTGAATGACTTTCACTCCTCATCTTGAAGCTTGTGCTAGCTTTCTTTGGTCACTAAGTAATTTACTACCTTCAGTATAATCTGACTAAACTTTTTTAAACTAATACTGTTCTATTAAGTTTTGAACTTCCCCCTTTATTCCCCGCATCCTCAGATAAACATATTTTATATTTTATCTATTTACCCCCTACTATTGCATCTACCTGTAGTTTTCAATCTCATAAGTTCCAACAACTTCTTCAAAAACACTTTTTATTAGATTCTTGGCATAAAATCAATCCTGCTAGATGCCAATTTACTTTTTATTCTCTTCCCCATAAAGCATTTCCCGTATTGATCACATTTTGATCTCACTAAATATGACCCCTGAACTCCTTTCTTCAGCTATTATCCCTTTTACATGGACTGACCATTGCGCTGTACTATCAACTTTCACTTCTCTAATACCCAAGATTCTACATGGCATATTAATGATTCAATCCTATCTCATCCATCACACTCTTCTGATCTAGAAATAGCCATAAAAGATTACCTGGCCAATAATAAGACCCCTGATATATCCTCACTGACCTTATGGGAATCTCTTAACCACTTAAGACCCGGACCTTTAGGCCTCTCACACACGATAGGTTAAACAAAGGACAACGGTCTGATGGACCGTTTTCGTCGGTCAAAACCGATCGTGTGTGGGCCCCATAGGTTATTTAACCATCGGTTAAAAAAAGTCAACTTGCTTTAAATTTAACCGATGGATTCCTAAACGATAGGTCAAAACCGATCAATAGTAGGCACGACCATCGGTTAAAAATCCACGCATCCTCAGAATCAAGTCGACGCATGCTTGAAAGCATTGAACTTAATTTTTTTCAGCACGTCATTGTGTTTTACGTCACCACGTTCTGACACGATCGGTTATTTAACCGATGGTGTGTGGGTGCGACGGACCATCAGTCAGCTTCATCGGTTAACCGATGACAACGGTCCTTCAGACCATTCTCATCGGATGGACTGATCGTGTGTACGCGGCTTTAGGCAGCTAAAACAAAGAAAAAACATTTAGAAGGGATATCGAAGGAAAAGGTATGTGAACAAACAATGCACTAGCTTAAAGGAACCTATTTTTTAAATAAAAAACAAACCTTTACAACCCCTTTAAGTTACTAGCGAAAGTCTTAGCGACGCGCTTAAATAGTATAATAGGTTCTTTAATAAATAAAGACCAGGTCGGCTTTATCCTACAGCACCAAGCGTCAGATAATGTACGCAGGACTACTTTACTAATTCAAGCAGTCTGCCTTGTCTAATGGCTGTTTCCCCTAAACGTAAGCTCTTTGGGGGGGGGGGGGGGGGTCTCCCGCCTCAAACGCAGATGAGACATAATTTCCTTGGCCACTGATTATTCCCATTTAAAAGCTGAGCACAGCCTTTAAAGTGGTTGTTAAGTCACTCTAACCTGTATTCACCATCAGCACTGCCTCCTATTGTAGCATCCCCCTGTGTGTGATTCATAAAAATAAATGCTGCGCATACCTAACTTCACTGCTGAGATTGCGATCACATGACTGGCCAGCTTTCTCCTTTCCTCCTCTGAGAGATGCAGTGGGCAGAGCTAAGATTTACCTGCTGATGTCAGTTTGGAGAGGAGGAGGAGAGAGCTGGCTGGTCATGTGATCGCAATCTCAGCTCTTAAATTACGTATTTAAAGCATTTATATTTATAAATCATTCACAGAGGGGAACACTGCAATAGGAGGCAGTGCTGATGGTGTATACAGGTTAGTGTTATGAGAGCAGGGGGAGGGGCTGCTCACACACAGACAGAGAGGGTAGGGGAGGAGTACTCAGGAGCAGAGAGGAGAGCAGATAGCAGGCTGCTGATGACAGAGGCACTTAAACTGACCACAGTGTCTGGTCTCAGCAGCCATGATACACCGTGGTTAGTTTACAGAGGGGTGGGAAGAAACTGGCAGGATTAGCTAGTTTTTTTAGGTGTTACAGGGGGCGAAATGACACAGGACAAGCACTGTGTCATATAACATTGCTATGACATAAGCAGGATCCATTTTCTTTTTTTTGGGGGGGTTAACAAAAACTTTAAACTGATTTTATAATCTTGCATCTTTTTCCTGATGAGTGGCTGTAAGCCATGAAACGTGTAGAATTTCCAACTTAGGGTGCCGAGACTAAACTGCCCAAATGATCAATTTTAAATGTTGAATTTAACTACTGTATGTATTGGCTTTTATTAAGGATGTATGACCTATCTATCCTGTTAATTATGTTTATATGATAATCTGTATCGTTGTTTCTGAATTCTTTGTACCAATTATGTGTATTTATTATCTGTATTAAATATTTATTTTCATATTTGGTATGTTAATTAATCTTTTATGGTTTAATTCAATTATATTATCATTATTATTATAATTATTGTTTATAATAAATTATGCATTTCTCTGTCATGGATTATCCTATTTAATTGTGTCATCAAATTATATTTATATATATATATATATACAATTCATTTTTTAATTGGGATATTTACTATAACAAAAATTAAAAGATGTGTTTTTTTCAAAATTGTCGCTGTAACAGAATGGCCCATGACACCCAGAGACTTTTGAAGGATGGGGGATACTCCTGTGCCAGCGTCACTATTGACTCTTGGGTCTTGGACCTTTGGGCATAGGGTGACTGAGAAATTATATCATAAATTACATAAGATGGGACATTACTGATAAGTCATGTATTGCAGGATATCTTGGAATATTACAGTTTGGTTAATGATGTCCACAACCGGTCAATAGTGACTCATTCCCACTGTGTAACAGGCTGTTGAAATGCTAATTGAGTCTGTCTAAGATATGGGTTGAGGGGAACTCATTGTGTGATGCTGTTTTGTGTGAATAATAGATGTGGAATGTGTCTTGTCAGCTGTAGTAATTAACTCCTGTAATTCGGTGCCCGAACGTCTGACATAAGAATGTCTATTATGCAGGTGAATAGCTGTTGTCGGAGTCGGGACGTCTGGGGGATAATTAAAGGAACACTAAAGGTTCGTTTTTTATTAGATCAATTGATTGCTGTAAGCTAGAGCATTTAAATATCCCTTACCTCGTTTTTCCTTTTGACTTCCAAAATACAGTAATCCAGGTTTGAAAATGCCATTTCCTGTCTCTCCTCTTCTTGCTTTCCACCAGCACCAGTATGGTGGAAAGCAGAATGTGCTCACCCCCTCCCCATGACTACAGCCCTGTGTGAAGATGCTCTCTTAACCCTTATAGGCATGGAGGCTAAGCCTAATAGGAACTGTAGTTCCCATTAGGCCGTGATGTAGCAAGAATGAACACGCACCTCAAACCAGGAAGCCAGTGAGAATAACGATTCAGGAGTGACGGAGGTGAATAAAACCGCTCAATTTCAACAGGTATCAAACTAGTTATAATGCAAAACATTACTTTTTACTTTATCAGCTACTGTCAGACTTTAATTTAAGAGGAAAATATTTTTGTCTTTACAACCCCTTTAACTCACCTGAATGTCATTATCTAAAAGGATGTGTATGAAGGTCATTGTGTAATGTGGTGGGTGCAGGGTCGGCCTTAGGTGTTCAGGCGCCCTGTGCGACCCAATCCTCTTGCGCCCCCACTCTCATCTTCACCCCTCGCCCCCTGGTCAATAACTTTTTATCTCAAAAAGTAGATGCATGCAGGGCAGGGGCTCAGTATGACTTACATTTCGGTGGACGGTGCGGCTTTGCATTTAAAAATGGCGCCGCCCGGTGCTTAGACACCGCTGCGCATGCGCCGTCTGCCCGAGAATAGCCAAGCGTTTTCGGCCTTTCCCGAACAGAGGCGGTGCATTCGCAGTGAGCCTGTCGGGGGCCGGCAGCAGCCATTTTTTTTCAGGTGCCGCAGCCGATGCGTTGCTCTTCACCCAGTCTCAGGGCAGGGGGACCTGGCAGCATCTGCTGTTGTGACTCGTAGAAGTCGGACTCCTGTGATGATTATGTGAGTAACTGACTGCGACTGACATGGCGCCCTGTGCGGCCGCACAGCTCGCACACCCCAAAGGCCGGCCCTGGGTGGGTGGAGAGTCTCTTTGTTCCTTTGATAACTGTAACATGGCTGTACTGTATATAAGAGAGCTAACCATTAAAGAGTTCATTCATACATTTTGAAACCAGAGAGAACGGAGCTTGTCTCATCTTTATTCTGGGAAATAGAATGGATCGTGTCTACATGGATTGTCGGACTGTCGGATAAGCTGTCTTGGGTGGGTTGATGGAAGATCGTAAATGGTGGTGACGTTACAGTCGTTTTTTTTTTGTTTATAGCGCAAAAAGTAAAAACCGCAGAGGTGATCAAATACCACCAAATGAAAGCTCTATTTGTGGGAAAAAAAGGACGTAAATTTTCTTTGGGTCCAATGTCGCACGACCGCGCAATTGTCAGTTAAAGCGATGCAGTGCCGTATCGCAAAAAATGTCCCAGTCATTGGGCAGCCAAATCTTCCAGGGCTGAAGCGGTTAAACTCAAAACCGATCACTCTCTCCTACTGCCAATTAAAACTCCTATTAGCTGCAAAACTAACAATTGACAAAGCTTGGAAATCCCCATCCTTAATAATTTTGCCTTCTAATTTTGATGCCTCCCTACTAAGACCTTGGTAATCTCGATTTATATTTCCATTCTCTGCATTCATAATGTGTGTTTATTACCATGTTATACCCCGGGGATCCCTACTACCTCTCATTTCTTTCTTCCCTATCTATTTTTTCTCCTACCTAAGATTATTTTTTCTTTTATCTTTTTTTCTTTTCTGCTAACCCCCCCCCCCCCATTCTCTCTATCCTCTTTCAATTAACTTTTTATATAGTTCTGGCAGCAGAACTTTTGTTTCCATGGTTATCATTATACCAATTGGACATAGTTCCAATATGTAGTATAAGATTTTAGATTCTATAATAAATTATTATTCTTTTTTTTAAGATTTAATTTAAGACTATACTCTTCATAATAATTAATACCTTTTTTCTTATCTGAGATCATCTTATATTAACCTGGTCTAAGTTGGTTTTATCCTTTCTTATACGATATATGCTGTAATCTTTTGAGTAGTTAGTTCTATGCTAAAATTGTTTTAGTTAAAGCGGAGCTCCACCCAGGAAAACAACATTTTCCCATGTTGTTTAAAAAAATAAAATAAAAAAAACCTGAAAAAAAATAAATAAATACTCACCCAAAATACCTGTTGCTATGCGGAAGTCCGTATTCTGCCTCACCTGCACCGCGGTCCGATTTCTTCTTCTCCTTCTCCTAATGAATGGGGCGCGCTGCTTTCTGGGAACTGTGTGTGTTCTCAGAGAGCAGCGCGCCCATTCACAAGCCAGCGTGATACTCACGCAGGCGCAGTAGGAAATGGGCAGTGAAGCCGTACGGCTTCACTGCCTGTTTCCCATAGTGTGGATGGCGGCGCGGGACCCAAAGCGATCGTGGGACTGGCATCGGGGGGCCCATCAGTGCGGGCAAGTAGGACAAGGTAAGTGTCCTTATTTAAAGTCAGCAGCTACACTGTTAGTAGCTGCTGACTTTAAAAAAAAAAAAAATTGCGGCTGGAGCTCCGCTTTAAACTACTTTTAGTTTATGTTGGAACTGCAATTCAATATTATTACCATATATGTGATCTTTTCTTTTGCTGTCACCATATGATATTGAGCAATATGGTGCCTTCTGTGAAACAGCCACTAGATGGGGTAAACGTCCAGGAACACTAAAGGAAGCATCTTTGTTTCTGTAAACTGCATATGAAAAGGGAGGACCACACAAGAGTGGAACATTTTAATTTAATACCGTAATTACCATTTTAAGGCTCCCAATGTGAGTGCAGCTGCAATTTTTGTTATTTTACAGTATAAATTCATATTGGAGTGTGGATGCCAACATTCCTACTTCAAACCAAGGGCTGGGGTTTTGTTTGAAAAGTCAGCAGCTTTTAAGCTCAAGAAAGCATATTAAACATCAGCAAGCTTATGCAGGGCTGTATATACATCCCAAAACTGTTACTTTTGGTGATTTGAACAATTTTGAATAAACTGCATTATATTTTCCTAACATCTAAGCCCTTTTCACACTTGTGCGACTTGTCCTGTGACTGATAAAGTTGCAGGACAAGTCGTACCCCATGATTTTCAATGAGTACCATTCATATCTGTGCGATTTCAAGTCACCCAGACTTCAAAGTAGTCCCTGTGCTACTTTGGGCTGACTTCAATGCGAGCTGAGATCCATAGACCTCGAGTTTACACAGGCATTCTCTGAAAATGTGGCCACAAAATCGCAGTAAATTGTGGCAACATCGCGTGACTTTCAGGTCGCAGAAATATGAATGGGGCCTTAGGGACCTTGCTCCTATTATAGGGGATAATAGACAACCCTTTATTGGCGCCTCTTGCATTCCTGAGTACTAGGGACAGTATTCATGTTCACAGAAAAGGCAGCATTCAGATGTGTTGCTAGGGGGTGGTAAAACCAGGCAGTTGTGTTGCCATACCTCCCAACAATTTGAGATGGGAAAGAGGGACACCTACTAACAAACGTATGTAGGCATAGGACAGGCCCCCTGTCACACCTCCTTAAAGGAGAATTAACAAAAAAAGGTTAAAGTGAATGTAAACCCGGAAAAAAAAAAATGTTTTCTTTGCTGTCACAATGAGTATAAGATTTCCTATCATATGTGCCCAGTCTTGCCACACAGAGTTAATCCAGCTCTGAGCAATCCTCTTTTAGTCAGTTAAATAAAACGGACTTACAGAGAAAGACCTTAGTCAGTTCCGCCCCCTTGCTGTGAGTGACAGATTATTTACATATCTCATGCACTATGAAAACAGAAGGGCCTAAATTTAACGTACATCAATAGCAGGGTGATACTGCCGATACACCAGTAGTCAGTGTGCCACCGTCCCGATATTAATAGAATTGACTGGAGACTAGTGAAATGTTTATGCTCCTGAGAAAGCGCTAGTTATAGCGCACAACATGTAGAGCAAGCCCTCCTGTTTCTCTGGACCATCACTCGGTTATACACTATACAACCAACCTTACAATTATGCTTTATATCTGAGCCTTTTTACTTGGTAGAACTGTATAATTATTGCAATAACCCATGTGGACCAGCTATTTACCTAATTTCTTCCTTTTTTTGATTTTATGTTTATAACTGCTTTTATGACATTTTGATATCAATAAATCTACCTAGTTTTTCATATTATTTGTACCATGTGCCTTTAAAGTCCATCTCACTAGTCTCCAGTCTATCTCATGCACTAGCCTGAGACAGGCATTCTTTTTTTATTCCCACCCCCACTCCTTTTTTAAAGTCATGTGGTTACTTTTCTGGATTTTGACTGGATGTTAGTGATCATAGCTGAATTTAGTGTAAGGGGAGTGTAGAGGAGGGCGGGGAGTCTGCTGACATCACGACTCCACCCACAAAGCTCCAGACAACAGACCCACCCACAGAATCTGCAGTTTTTCAGTTCTTAGAACTGACAGAGGGGAAACATTTGACAGGTAAGGATACATGCAGGAGGCATCTATATCCTTATAGATCAGCACTATGGCAGTAGTTTAGAAAGGATGAGAGTGGCTTTGCATCCACTTTAATTAAATCCACAATGACTATTTTTCACGACTACTTTTACTTTATATTGACTTTTAAAATGTACAAATGCTGCAATTTAGAAATTGGATGAAAGGTTTAGCACTGGGAAACACTTTTTGAAAGATAAAAAGTGCTTTTTATATACAACTATATGAATCAGACCAAACTGAGGGACAAATGAGGGGGGAAGAGGGACAGAGGGACATTGCTCCAAATCAGGGACAGTCCCTCAAAATCAGGGACAATTGGGAGCTATGGTGTTGCTAGGCGGTGGTAAAACCAAAGCTGGCAAGCCGCATGAGGAAACAGAGTTGTTGTCTTTGTCCAGGTTCACACTGCACCTGACTTCCACGTGACTTTGTAGTAGGACCCCAGCGTGACTTTGGCATGACTTGCATGCGACTTTTTTAACAGTAGTAGTGCAGGAACCTTTTTCTAAGTCGGAGCAACTCAAGTCGCACTGGATAGAACGTTTCCATTGCACAGAATGGGGTCCAACTTCTGATGCAACAAGTGCTCCAAAGTTGGAGCGATTGACACATCAGTGTGACCCCACCTTTACATACCAACCAAATTCCTCCTATCATTCTCCCACACTGCAGGCGGCATTTTGTGTATTGGGTCTGCTGGGAACCTCCCACAGCTCTCCTCTCTGCACAGACTATGTACAATACAGTGATGATGTCATAATGTAACAATGTAACATCAGGGTTTGCAAAGGCATTTGGGGTTAAATTGCAGTACCATTAGCGGTAACCACTCAGGATTGCATTGAAGGATCCTGGTGCAGGTTACTTACCTTGTCCCCCCCCTGCATCCTGCGATGTCCCCCCGCTGTGTCCTCCACCTGATGCCTCTGTGTGCCAGGCTCTGTTCCCTGCGAGTGGCGCAACACATGGGGGCGGAGCCCAGCGGCAAATCCAAAAAATGTTAAATTCATAATACATACAGTACACTGTAATTTTATAGATTACATTACTGTGTGAAATCATTTCATATCCCTTTTGTCCCTAGTGTTTTGTCCAGTGGCCTGCATGCAGTTTTATATTATATATACTGTTCTTTCTGTCTGAAAACTTGAGATTGTCCATAGCAACCAAAAAGTGTCCCTTTATGTCAAAAGTGGTTTGAGACCAGCTAGAAAACAACAATAGTAAATAAGAACACTTGTGGCATTGAGCGATAGTGAATAGTGGTGATTTTATTAAAATTATTATAATATTATTTTTTATAATTATTTATAGTTATTTTTTATATTATAATTTATGATTTTGTGTTTCAAACTTTATCATACCCGGCAGTGGCGGTGCGTGCATAGAGGGCGCAGGAGTGCTGCCCCCTCTCTCCTGCACCCGTCAATCAACAATAGATAGATTCATACATTGCATGAATCTATCTATTGTCGCCGCTGCTGCCCTGTATTCAGATGTCTGGCCCCTTGCCGAGTGCCAGCCATCTGAATTACAGCAGTGGGGGTCTTTTGGAAGTGCCTGATTAGAGCCAGAGGCTTTAACAGGCTTCCTGATTAGAGCCTGTTGTCTCTAATAGGCTTACAAATTGTTAAACCGTGGGCGAACTGCTGTGCGTTCGCTGTTTAAACAGTGCTGTGTTAGGGAATTGCATCCCTAACACTAACCCACCTCTCAGCCAATCAGGTGCACCGGGTCTGGCTACCGGTCACCTGATTGGCTGAAGCGACAGGTGCTGTGATTCGACGCCTATCAGGGGTCCAATCATAGCAGAGATGACATTAAGAGGACAGGAGAAGACGTCGAGGACTCAGAGAGAGTTTTGAGGGTGGCGCTGACCCAAAAAAGGTAAGTGCCGGACAGGGTGCAAACTGGCAACATTTGATAGGGCAAACTGGCAGTGTTTGATGGGGCAAACTGGCATTTGATGGGGCAAACTGGCGGCATTTGATGTGGCAAACTGGCGGGAAATTTGATGGGGCAAACTGGCGGGAAATTTTATGGGGAAAACTGGCAGCATTTGATGGGGCAAACTAGCGGCTATATATGGGGCAAACTGGCGGCTATTGATGGGGCAAACTGGCGATGTTTGATGGGACAAACTCGCATCATTTTATGGGATGAACTGGTAACATTTAATGGGGCAAACTGGCAGCATTTGATGGGGCGAACTGGTGGCATTTGATAGGGCAAACTGGTGGCTATTGATGGGGCAAACTGGCGACAATTGATTGGGCAAACTGGTGGCAATTGATGGGGCAAACTGGTGGCAATTGATGGGCACAGTGGCTGCATTTGATGGGCACAGTGGCAGCAATTGATGGGTACAGTGGCTGCGTTTGATGGGCACAGTGGTGGCAATTGATGGGCACAGTAGCTGCATTTGATGGGCACAGTGAGGCTGCAATTGATGATTTTTTTTTCAGTTTGTTTGTGCCCCCCAAAATATTTTTCAGCACCAGCCATGACTGATACCCGGGATGTCTGCTAGACTCTTGTTTGGACAGATTTAAGTGTGTTATTACTAGGAATTACAGACCTAAAATTTTAACTGCCAAATTTCTATGCAAAACAATGTACCACTTTGTGACGCAAAAATCTGACATAATCATACCGCCATGGTGGCTAAATAACAATCTTTTTGTGGTGTGAGTTTAGCTTTAAGTCTGCCTAATGCATTTGACAGCTATTTTACTTTCAATGAATAACATAGAAAATTATTTAAAAAAACAAAACACAAGGAAATCTTTTTTGAATATTGTGTTAAAAAAGATTGAACCTCTGTGAGGTTTTATTTTTATGTTTTCTGCTGTCATTAGGAAGATTTCATCTCACTTTCTATCCTGGTAGCATTGTTACAGAGGTGGGAAGTGAACGGCACTAACAGGAATACAATAGCAGGCTAGGTCTGATATATTTGGTGAATTTTACAACCATGTACTGCACATTGCTGGTTTATTGCTGCGCTGTGAATACAGACCTGAATAGCAAGACCTCCGGTTACATACATAGCTGAATGAGTCAGCTGATTGACTACAGGGGGTAAGGGGTGGGGGACCCCCCTTCAACTCTCTAAGTACAGATAGTACTGTCTACATCTCCACTCTTCTAGAGCAGTCAAAAAATGCAGAGCTTATGGTTATTATCACAGATCTACACACAGTACGGTCTACAAAATACCTAATTTCACCTTGTAAGGTGTTCAGTTTTAGTACTGCAAGTTTGAGCAATTCACTTACTGAAAATTTTATACCTACAACTAAAGCAGAGCTGATTTCCATGCTTCCTTATTAGATGGCCCAATATGTACTGCACACACTGAAGCATGGAAGCATAGCTCCCAACTGTCCCTGGTTTCGAGGGACTGCCCCTGATTTTGAATTACCATTTTGGTCTCATCTATATAGTTGTATATAAAATACTTTTATCTTTCAAAATGTGTCTCCCAGTGCTAAACCTTTCATCCAAATTCTAAATTGCTGCATTTGTAAATTTTAAAATACAATATAAAGGAATAGTAGTGGTAAAAAAACTACATTTTTGGGTTAATTCTCCTTTAAGAGGGTGTGGCAGGAGGTGTGTCCTATGCCTACATACATTTGCTAGTGGGTGTCCCTCATTCCCATCTCAAAATGTTTGGAGGTATGTGGAAGCACTCTGTATTAAAGTGATTCTAAAGCTAAAACGTTTTTACCGTTTTTGGCACCGGGGACCGGCTGCGTAGAACAAAATTGTGCCAAGGCCCGGTGAGGGGGGGGGGGGGGCAATAGCAGGTGTTCTGTCACTTGCCACATTGCCTGCCACCAGATGAGGAATGCCAATTGCCACACTGCCTGCCACCAGATGAGGAATGCCACTTGCCACACTGCCTGCCACTAGATGAGGAATGCCACTTGCCACGCTGCCTGCCACCAGATGAGGAATGCCACTTGCCAACGCTGCCTGCCACCAGATGAGGAATGCTACTTGCCACGTCATTTTCCAGTGCCATCAGATGAGGAATGCTACTTGCCACGCCACCTGCCAGTGCCACCAGATGAGGAATGCCACTTGCCAAATCACCTGCCTGGTTCAGTGGTCATTCTTGAGTGAGAGCAGGAGAGCGGAGGTGCGGGGCGGGCGGTAAGAGATGCTGCGAGGGCGGAAGAGCGGTGATGCTTTGTGGGCGAAGAGAGATGAGGTCATCTCTGCTCGCCAGCTTGCTTCTCTCATCTGTCAGTCCACCTTAAAATGTCATGCCTCCTGCCGCGGCCCTGCTGCAAAGACACTACGGCCCGGTAGTGGGCCGTGGCCTGGGGGTCGACGACCCCTGCATTAAAGTGTTACTAAACCTGTGAAGGAATGTAGTGAACATCATAATAATCAGAAAATTACTATTTTCAACTCTTTACTTGTTATATAGTATACAGCTTGGCTTTGCCTTGGAACTAAGATGGCGTCTGCACCCTGCCAACTACGCCCTGGATGTATGAGGAAGTAAAGCGACAACCAAGCTTCAAGCATCAAGTTCCTGCATTCTTCCTGTATTTCAGCCAACTAAGATGTGCCATTAACATATTTAGGAATAAAGATTACAGCTAGAGTAGAAGAATTATATGTGGCCAACTATATTCCATTAGTTAATGAAATAAAACAAGATTTGAAAAACCTAGCAAAGAGACCGATTGCCTGGGTAGGGAGGATTAACACATTTAAAATGATGGTTCTACCAAAAATAATATACAAGTTCCAAATGCTTCCTATAAGAATTCCACAAAGCTTTTTCAAGATAATAAAAACTATAATTTTGAAATACATTTGGCAGGGGAAAAAAGCCAGAGTAAACTATTCCACTCTAAGTCGTAAAAAAAAGGGGGATTGGCGCTCCCAGACATAAAGAGATATTACCATGCCGTAATTTTAACAAGGTTAAATGAATGGACAAACATATAGGGTCAGATTCAGGTAGAAGTTACGCGGCTTATCTCTAGATAAGCCGCGTAACTTCTAACCTACGCTGGCGTATCTGTTTTCTGTATTCAGAAAACAAGGTACGCCGGGATTGAGTTAGGATACGAGCGGCGTAATTGTATTTCGCCGTCGTATCGGAACTGCAATTTTAAAATGGCCGTTAGGGGCGTTCCTGCTGATTTACGCCGAGAATATGTAAATCAGTGAGATACGGCAATTCACAAACTTACGCGGGCCCGACGCAGTCACTTTACGACGTTTACGTAAGGGCTTTCCCGGCGTAAAGATAAAGCAACAAAAAGCAGGCGCATCCTATGTTAAGTATGGCCGTCGTGACCGCGTCGAATTGAAAAAGTTTTACGTTGTTTGCGTAACTCGTCCGTGAATGGGGATTGACGTCATTGACACGTGGTTTAACGAAAAATGTACTTAAAATATGGGACACATTATATAAGCGGGAAAAATGGGAATACAATTCCCCATTAGTCCCATTAGCGGGCACAAATTTCTTTCCACCCGGCAACAGGAAACGAATGGGAAAAAATGTGGGTACTAAAAGACTAGGGGAAATTGTTACACTAGGGAAAATAAGGTCAAATAAGGATTTTCAAACACAGGAAGGGGTGCAACAATTGAGCGAATGGGAATATTTTCAATTAAAACACTTTGTGAGCACTTTACCACAGCCAATTAGAGACAATAAAACACTAAACGCAATAGAAAAACTATGCTCGAGACAAGGGCGGATCCAGAGTCTAGTCTCGGGAGGGGCACTGCCAGAAAATGAGGTGTTGCTTACAGAACTCAATTAGGTGTCCAATGTGTCCGCTGCAATATTGCAGTACCGCTAAAAAATCAATGATTGCCGCCATTACTAGTAAAAAATATTTAAATAAAAAAGGCCATAAATCTATCCCAAAGTTTCTAGACGATTGTCAGGAATGCAGACATGGTACAAGAGATGGTCAGAGAATGCAGACATGGTGCAAGAGATGGTCAGAGACTGCAGACATGGTACAAGAGATGGTCAGAGACTGCAGACGTGGTACAACAGATGGTCAGAGGCTGTAGACGTGGTACAGGAGATGGTCAGAGACCGTAGACGTGGTACAAGGGATGGTCAGAGACTGCAGGCATGGTACAAGGGATGGTCAGAGACTGCAGGCATGGTACAAGGGATGGTCAGAGACTGCAGGCATGGTACAAGGGATGGTCAGAGACTGCAGACATGGTACAAGGGATGGTCAGAGACTGCAGGCATGGTACAAGGGATGTTTAGAGACTGAAGACATGGTACAAGAGATCAATGCAGCCTCATCAGTGCCCATCATTGCAGCCTCACTGTGCATATGAACGCAGCCCCACCTTTGTATACAAATTCTGTCCCACTTTTGTGTATTAATGCAGTCCCACTTTTGTTTATTAATGCACTACCACTTTTGTATATCAATGCAGCCCCACCTTTGTATATGAATGCAGTCCCACCTTTGTATATGAATGCAGTCCCACCTTTGTATATGAATTCAGTCCCACCTTTGTATATAAATCCAGTCCCACTTTTGTCTATGAATCCAGTCCCACTTTTGTCTATGAATCCAGTCCCACTTTTGTCTATGAATCCAGTCCCACTTTTGTCTATGAATCCAGTCCCACTTTTGTATATAAATGCAGCCCCACTTTTGTCTATTAATGCATCCCCACTTTTGTCTATTAATGCAGCCACACTGTGCATGGCACTCACCATGGCATTACCTCGATCACACACAGCAGGTAACTCCTCTACCGACGTGTGTCATGGAACAAACAGGAGCTGTAGGTCTGTGTTCGGCAGGGCAGTGTGCTCTAGCAAGGTCCCCCCTAGACGGGCTTGTGTGATAGACAAAACACTGATCAGTCAATCAGTGTTCCATCTCCATCTACTATCACACAAGCAGGTCTAGCACAGGCAGCACAGCCGAACACAGATCCAGCTCTCACACACAGCCAGAGATGCCCAATGTCATACACACAGGAGAGAGGGGAGCGCTGCAGTCAGCTACAGCTCAAAGCAGCCTCAGGACAGGCAGCCTACCGGCCCTGGTGATGAGAGAGAGAGAGTGAGAGACTCGGCAGCGGCAGCGGGGGGGGGGGGGGGAGAAAGAAAGATAGATAAAGATAAAAAGAAAGAAGGGAAGGAAGGAAGATAGATTGATAGATGGATAGAAAGCAATAAGGGAAGATAGATAGAGAGATAGATAGATAGATAGATAGATAGATAGATAGATAGATAGATAGATAGATAGATAGATAGATAGATAGATAGATAGATAGATAGACAGACAAGAAAGATAGATAGATAAACAAGAAAGATAGATAAACAAGAATGATAGATAGATAAACAAGAAAGATAGATAGATAAACAAGAAAGATAGATATAGATAGAAAGCAAGAAGGGAAGGAAGGAAGATAGATAAAGAAAGAAATATAGATAAAGAAAGAAGGGAAGATAGATAGATAGATAGATAGATAGATAGATAGATAGATAGATAGATAGATAGATAGAAGGGAAGGAAGATAGATAAAGAAAGAAAGATAGATAAAGATAGAAAGAAAGAAGAGAAGAAGGGAAGATAGATAAAGATAAATAGATAGATAGATAGATAGAGATAGACAGTGGCGGTGCGTCTATAGAGGGCGCCGGAGCGCCGCCCCCTCTGGCTCAGCCGCGACAATGGGCACAGTGGCGACGATGGGCACAGTGGCAACAATTAAAGGGCACAGGGGCATCAATTGGCACAGTGGCGACAATTAAAGGGCACAGTGGCCCTTTAATTGGGCACAGTGGTGACACTTGATGGCACAGTGGCTGTGTTTGATGCCATGGCACAGTGGCTGTGCTTGATGGCATGGCACAGTGGTGACAATTGATGGCACAGTGGCTGCGTTTGATGGCATGGCACAGAGGTGACAATTGATGGCACAGTGGCTGTGTTTGATGGAATGGCACAGTGGTGACAATTGATGGCACAGTGGCTGCGTTTGATGGCACAGTGGCTGTGTTTGATGGCACAGTGGCTGCGTTTGATGGCATTGCACAGTGGTGACAATTGATGGGCCCAGTGGCTGCGTTTGATAGGCACAGTGAGGCTGCAATTGTTTTTTTTTTTTTTTCATTTGTGCCCACCAAAAATTTTGAGCACCAGCCGCCACTGTAGATAGATAGCTAGATAGATTATTATTTATCTATCTACAGTGGCAGCTGGTGGGGGGGGGGGGGGGGGGGGGGGGGGGGGTGTAAACGAAAAAAAAAAGAGAAAAAAGAGAGAGAGAGAGAGAGAGAGAAAGAAAGAAAGAAAGGTGAAGAGAGAGAGAAGAGAGCCCCATACATCAGTGTACAGTACTCTCAGTACTCACTCAGAGGCAGGAGGGACTGACTGGATGGATGGATATCAGACTCCATCTTTCCTTTCTGATTGCTGGGCTTGAATCTTCCCACCCACATCCCTTGGGCAGCAGAACAGTGTCCGTCGGGAGAGTGGGCGGGGCAGACACGGGAGGAGAAGAAGAGAGGAGGGGGAGGAGTAGAAGCAGCTCCTCTCCTCTAACTGGCCGTGGGGGCAGCAAGGGGAGGGGAGAAGTGTCAGAGCTGGCTATGATACCCCAGCTGATCTCTCTCTATGTGGCGCTGTGTTGGTGGTGTACACCCCTGGGTCTGGGCCTGGCTGCAGGCACCGCAAAGCAGTTTAAAAAAAATGGTAAAAAAATGGTAAAAAAATTTTTTTTTTTAAAGCCAATGTGACATGATTGCCTCGGCCCCCCCCCCCCCCCCTGGATCCGCCGTTGGCTCCAGAACAGTCTAGGAGCAATGGAGAGTATTTAAAACGTCAGAAAAATTTGTACAGGCAATGCCAGAAATAGACAGGTGAGACCTAGGTAGCAATAGCGAAACTCAATTTAAAAGCGGACCGACAGAACCAAAGGGAGGGGGGGGTTAGGATTAGTGGGGAATTAAAAGATGAAGGAAAGGCAGCAACCCAAGGGCAGGATTTTTCCTATGGAATAATGGCCATAACAAAGAAAGTCTATTTAAGAGTGACTCTCTTTCTTTGTCTCTCCCTTTATGATAATATAATATATATATATATATATATATATATATATATATATATATATATATATATATATATATATATATATATATATATATATACATAAGGAATAAAAGAAAAAAGGGAAAAGAAGAAGAAAAAAAAAAGAGAAAAAAAAAAAGAAAAAATATTTAAAAGCATATAAATATAAAAAAAGAGATGTGAAGGGCGGAGTTACCTTAAGCATGTCTCGCTGTCCAGTTCTCTGGTTAAGTCTGATGTGAATAAAAAAAAACAAAAAACTAAGATGTGCCTTCTAGACTATGATCACTTTCACATAGTAGTGACGTATACTAACTGTTCTTTGTGTATAAAAGGTTGGGCACCGCCCTGCAATAAACAGAGATGAGGAAGTAATTGAACTGAGCAGACGTCAGTGTGATTACTCCCGACGTGCACATACATCCACACTTCATAATTAGGAGCAGCAGCAGACATCCAACCTGAGCCTGATTGCGGTTCTGATTCATTACAAACCCACAACAGTAAAATCAGCCTGTATATGCATTAAAGCATGCTTGTTATACACACTGTGGAACCTAAGGGGTTAATCCTCTGCATTGTGTAAAAAGGCTGTATGATCCTGTCTTCTCTGATCCTCCTCTTCTTCCACTGTCCCCAATTCATCTCCTGATAAGATAAAGCCTTTGGAGTCACTTTGCACATGCTCCGTTTGGTGTATATTGCTAGAGAGGTTTTTTTCTTTCTCTTGAGAGGGTGCACAAGGCCAATCAGCGATGTCCAGACAGAGAGTCAGGGGTCCTGCAGCCTTATAGGACAATTAGAGGAGAATGAAATCTTCTCTTACAAGCTTTAACCAGACACTGATAGAAGTCACAAGACTCCTATATACTGCTGTCACAGGCTTTGCTAAAAGCAGCAGGAGCCCTTGGCTCTTCTTACTGTCAGTCAAATCCTGTGAATCTGGATCTCGATCAGGTGGTGTATGTCTATAGACGCACACAGCCTGGCTCTAGAGTGTACCTGGATGTGTTCCCCTGTTGCACACACCTTGCTATTGGGGCACGCACAGAAGAGAAAGTCAGCACTGGACTGGGGCAAAAATCTGGACCTGGACTTCATGCAGACCGGCCCACTTTAATTTTGCAAACACGCACAAAAACAGTATATACATTGTTGGAGGGGGGTGGGGGATCCAGAGGGACAGCGCGTGGTTGGAGGACACAGTAAAACACCGTGGGAGGTGGAGGACACAGTTGGACACTGTTGGGGACCCAGTGGGGGTGGAGGACACAGGGGGGCACAGTGGTGGGTGGAGGACACAGGGGGACACTGTGGCGGTGCAGGACACAGTGGGACAAAGTGGGGAGGGGGTGGAGGATGCAGGGGGACACCGTAGGGGGTGGAGGACACAGGGGGGTGACGTGGGAGGTGGAGAACAGAGGGGGATGCAGTGGTGGTGGAAGACACAGGGGGACACCGTGGGGAGGACACAGGGGGTGGGTGAGGGACAGATTGGGACAGTGTGGGGGGTGGAGGACACAGGGGGACGACATGGGGGGGGGTGGAGGACACAGTGGGGGTGGAACACAGAGGGTGATACAGTGTTGTGGAAGACACAGGGGGACACCGTGGGCGGTGGAGGATACAGGGCGACATTGTCGGGGTGGAGGACACCGGGGGGATGAGGGACAGATGGGGACAGCGTGGGGGGTGGAGGACACAGTGGGATGTGGGTGACAAAGGGGGACAGCGTGGGGGGTGGAGGAAACAGTGGGATGTGGGGGAAAAAGGGGGACAGCATGGGGGGAGAAGGAAACATAGGCAGGTGGAGGACAGAGGGAGACAGCGTGGGGGATGGGGGACACAGTTGGGGGTTGAGGACAGAAGGGGACAGCGTGTGGGGGGGGGGGAACCAGGAGAGTATCATGGGGCCTCCTGCGATCCAGTTGGGGCCCAGGCTCCCTACATCTGTACTGGCTGCCTTGTCTCCCCCCTCCCCAGTGATGGCGGTAGTACACATCCTCACTCGATGCCTGCAATAAGACCTCTCATGGCGCGCTGCTCTTTGCCGGCCCCTCCGCTCTTCTGTCCATCCCGGATAATGTCATGTACAAGCACCTGGGGGGAAGGTGGGGAAGAGGGGTCAGCCGGAAACAGCACACTGTGAGAGGTCCTATGGCAGCTGCTTCCATTGCATAGAATGCAATAAGATAAAAAACCTTCTGCCTTTATAACCACTTTAACCACTTTTGGACCGCCCGTGCATATATACTGCTGCATGGAGGCCCTCCTGCGTGAAATCACGTACCTGTATGTGATTTTGTGCACTGGCTCGGGGGCCGGCAGCTCGCGATTGTTCTGAGGAGAGGCAGAACAACGGTCTGACTATGTAAACAAGGCAGAACTCCGTTCTATGGGAGGGGAAGATGGACATCTTGTATTCCTGCTAAAAAACGCTGATCGCCGCCATTACTAGTAAAAACAATAAAAATAAATAAATAATTCCATAAATATATCAGATAGTTTGTAGAAGCTATAACTTTTGTGCAAACCAATCAAAATACCCGTATTGGGATTTTTTTTTACCAATAATATGTAACAGAATAGATATTGGCCTAAATTGATGAATTAATTCAATTTTTTTTTTCAATTTCGTGTTTTATAACAGAAAGTAAAAAATATTGGCCCAGATTCAGAGAGCCATTACGCCTGTCTAACTGGTGTTAGACTGGAGTAATTTCAAATTACGCGCGTTTTCTAGCTAGTCGAAAACCTCAAACCATGAATAGACGGCTGCGGGCTTCAATTAGACTGGATTACGTGTTTGTACGCCTTCGGATCTACGCTGCAATAAAATTGCGGCCACTGGGTGGACTTCCCGTCGTTTTCCGCGTCGGGGTATGTAAATGAGCCTTTGCCGGCGATCCCCGAAATTACGATCTTCAATCGCAATCTCTTACGGCACCTTTAGTCATCTTTTATTTGCGTAACACTATACCAGCTTTTTGCTGCTCTAATATTAGACAGCCCATGTTAAGTATGGCCGTCGTTCCCGCGTCGAATTTCTACGTTTTTCGACGTCTTTTATTATTTTTAACGTATGTCGTCCGGGAATAGGAATGTTCGTAAACGCCGCTACTCAAACAACGAATGACGTAACGACGTGATTTCGCGCAATGCACGGCGGGAAATTTCTGAACGGAGCATGCGCAGTTCAATCGCCGCGGGAACACGCTTAATTTAAATGCTTCACGCCCCCCAATCGCGTATTTCGATTACGCGGCGAGAAATAGACTATGCCGCCGTAGTGTACGGGCATAAATCTAACAGGATTCGGTGTAGAGCCTGGTAAAATATGGCAGCGTAGAGTATTTCGATTACGCAGCGCAATATTAAGTGTATGTGAATCTACCCCATTGTTTGTCAGTCTTTTTTTGTTTGTAACGCAATGAATAAAAACCGCAGAGGTGATCAAATACCATCAAAAGAAAGCTCTACTTTGGAAAAAAAAAGGGACATTGATTTTATTTGGGTACAGCGTTGCACGACAATGCAATTGTCAGTTAAAGCGACACAGTGCCCTATTGCAAAAACTGCCATGGTCACGAAGGAGGTAAACATTTCCGGTGCTGAAGTGGTCAGTTTTTTTTTAAATCAGCACCAAGGACAGTACTTACTGTATATGAAGAGTATCCTGTGTACTGGTGACTGCTTCTTGAAATCTTTATTCCTCTGCCCCCAGTGCTGCAGAGTTAAAGCTGTTGTAAAGCAATTTTTGTGGAGCGTGCCAGATGACGTCAGTACTGAAAACAGGACTTCTTATGGCTTTTTTTCAACAATGGCCTCCAAAAAAGCCAGATTTGTGGAGTGCGCAACTAATAGTTGTCCTGTGGACAGATTCTCCCACCTGAGCTGTGGATCCCTGCCGCTCCGCCCAGGGCCAGATTAAGAACATCATGGGCCTGGTGCTGAGGATTTTGGTGGGGCCTTTTATAAATAATAAATAAATGCGTGGGAATCACAGCGCAGCAATGGAGGGCCCAGTCTGAAAATGTAAGTGTACCCTAATGTGCTAATATGCTGTGCATACTTGTACATTGTGGCATAACCTACCCCAGGGCCTCTAAAAAGTAGTAATGTCAGGAAAGTAGCTGAGATCCCCGATGTTCCTCTGTACATCACCGTAGTAATCACAACATTAAATAAGTTCTAATAATGGGACAGAACAAATATGAGAACTGAGATTTCCTTTAGTTGAACTAACAAGTGTGTCCATTCTAGAGCTGGTAACATTGAGGGTATTCAGTATCATTTTAAAGAACTGTTTTTGTGGGTAAGCGACATAGGGGAGGAGTACGGACGGTATATAAGTGGGAAGTATGTGCAGGTGAGTGAGAGGAATGTGGAGGGTCTAACATGGGGCACTATGTACAGGAGAAGAGTGCAAAGGGTATGGCAAAAGGCACAATGTACAGGAGAGAAGTGTGGAGGGTATGACAGTGGGCGTCATGTACAGGAGAGAAGTGTATGACAGCAGGCACCATGTACAGGAGAGGAGTGTGGAGGGTATGACAGTGGGCACTATGTATAGGAGAGGAGTGTGGAGGGTATGACAGTGGGCAGTATGTACAGGAGAGTAGTGTGGACGGTAGTGGGCACTATGTATAGGAGAGGAGTGTGGAGGGTATAACAGTGGGCAGTATGTACAGGAGAGGAATGTGGAGGGTATGACAGTGGGCAGTATGTACAGGAGAGAAGTGTATGACAGCAGGTACTATGTACAGGAGAGGAGTGTGAAGGGTATGACAGTGGGCAGTTTGTACAGGAAAGGAGTGTGAAGAGTATGACAGTGGGAAGTATGTACAGGAGGAGTGTGGGGGTATAACAGAGGGTAGTATGTACCAGAGAGAAGTGTGGAGGGTATGATGGGGCAGTATGTACAGGAGAGAAGTGTGGAGGGTATGACAGTGGGCAGTATGTACAAGTGAGGAATGGGGATGGTATGATAGTGGGCACTATGTATAGGAGAGGAGTGTGGAGGGTGCGACAGTGGGAAGTATGTACAGAAGAGGAGTCTATGACAGCAGGCAGTATGTACAGGAGAGGAGTGTGGAGGGTATGATAGTGGGCACTATGTACAGGAGAGGAGTGTGGAGAGTATGACAGTGGTCACTATGTACAGGAGAGGAGTGTGGAGAGTATGACAGTGGGCACTATATATAGGAGAGGAGTGTGGAGGGTATGACAGTGGGCACTATGTACAGGAGAGGAGTGTGGAGGGTATGACAGTGGGCACTATATATAGGAGAGGAGTGTGGAGGGTATGACAGTGGGCACTATGTACAGGAGAGGAGTGTGGAGGGTATGACAGTGGGCACAATGTATAGGAGTGGAAGGATGTTTAGGGACTGCATAGTGGTTAAGCGGGTCATACATGAATTGAAATTACACCAATTATGCCGAGACAAGCCATAGTCGATCTATGTATGGGCTAGCTGGTTTTACACAAGTCAATCTATTAATTGACTTGAGTACAACCAGCCTGTTTTTCCAAAAACAATCAGTGCTGCCAGCTATAGATAGCAACACTGATCATTGTACTCACTGGCAGGACACAATAACACTACAGGAGTGATTCCCCCATCTACAGGTCAGCAGGTGAGAGGGTGTGTGGGGACAGGCTGGGGAGAGATACCAGCCAGTAGCTGGGTAGGCACTGGCTAGTATCAGAGCCAGATACACACAGGTTACATACGTCGCGATCATTCGAGCGAGAGCGATAATCCTAGCACTAGACTTCCTCTGTAACTCTAAACATCTAACCTAAAAAATGTTTAAAGCATCGCTTAGGATACCAAAAAAAAAAAAAAATCGTGCTAACTTTAGTGTTTTTTTAATGTATGAAACAGTTTATTTCCAAAAAAAACATGTTTGAAAAATTGCTGCGCAAATACAGTACCGTGCTAGAGCTGCACAATTAATCGTTAAAATTGTGATCTTGATTCAACCCCCCAACATGCAGAGTTTGCTGATTCTTTCATATAACAAATGGAGAGACTTTCAGCTGTCAAAAGAAAATATCTGGACAGTCTGCCAAGTTCTTAGCAGGAAACATTGTAACTAACGCATTCTTCTTATATCAAAGGGATAAACTTCTGTGTGTAAAGAAAATATCCGGGCAGTCTGCCAAGTTTGTAAACAACATGAAACATTGTAACCAACTTCCTTTTTAGGTCAAACTTCTGTGTGTAAATGCAAGAAATGTAACCACTTAAAGTCCAACACTTGTTTAAGTTAAAAAGCAATATTTTTTGCTAGAAAATTACTTGGATCCGCCAAACATTATATATATTTTAGCAGAGACAAAAATGACAATTGCTGCAATATTTTATGTCACACTGCATTTGCCTACTTCAATGAATAATAAAAACCATAAAAACAAAACAGTAAAGTTAGCCCATTTTTTTTTCATTTTAATGTGAAAGACGATGTTATGCCGCACGAATCGTGAGAGAATCGTGATCTATCTTCTAAGCAAAAAAATTGCAGTTGTCGTTTTAGCCAGAATCGTGCAGCTCTATACCGTGCAACATAAAAAGTTGCAAAGACCACCATAGAGTAATTTTCTAGCAAAAAACAAATGATGATTTTTTTTCTCAGTCTGCTGCAGTGTGTCAGCTTGTATTTATAATGGCTGCTCTGTATGTAGCTTCTGACAGGCTGTGCAAGCAGGCCCGTATCTCCAGAACCATAAATGATAGCCATCCCATATTTTGACCGGTTGTGGGGTAGGTCTTCAACTGACTATCCCCCAAATGTGGGGTTTCTGTGACCTCTGGTCATCGAGCTACAACCTCTGAAGTCGATCTAAAAAAAAAAAAAAAAAAACTTTTTTTTTTTTTGGGGCAAATGGGCCTATCTTGAGAAAGGGGCCTGGAGCTGCAGCTCCATCAGCCCCTCTGTTAATCCGGCGCTGGCTCCGCCAGAGTTATCATGGGCCTCTTGGCTGCTTCTCCGATTAATGCACTCCTTGCCCGGCCTGTCAGTTTAGGTGGACGGCCATGTCTTGGTAGGTTTGCAGTTGTGCCATTGTCTTTCCATTTTTGAATGATGGATTGAACAGTGCTCAGTGAGATGTTCAAAGCTTGGGATATTTTTTTTAAACATAACCCTGCTTAAACCTCTTTACAACTTTATCCATTACCTGTCTGGTGTGTTCGTTAGCCTTCATGATGCTGTTTGTTCACTAACGTTCTCTAACAAATCTGTGAGGGCTTCACAGAACAGCTGTATTTATACTACGATTAAATTACACATAGGTGGTCTCTATTTACTTATTAGGTTACTTCTGAAGGCAATTGGTTCCACTAGATTTTAGTTTAGAGTAAAGGGGGCTGAATACCAATGCATGCCACACGTTTCACATATTTATTTGTAAAAAAATAAATAAAAACCATTTATCATTTTCCTTCCACTTCACAATTATATGCCACTTTGTGTTGGTCTATCAGATAAAATCCCAATAGTTTTTTTTTTGGGTTGTAACATGACAAATGGGGGAAAACCTCAATGGGTATGAATACTTTTTCAAGACACTGAAACACAGAAGTGTGTGCCAGCATAGGGAAATTTGTTACCACAAATGTAGAGAGGCACAAGCTATGATGGCTCAAGACATATCCTGGCAGGAAAGCCACTATATCAGAAGCAGTCAGTTACCCTGTAGGCTGGAGTTTGTATAAGTAAGAGGAGGCCAATAGTGTGCTGAAAGTGGACCTTGTTTTACATGACTTGAAATAAACAGCGTTACTCCTACTTCTTTACTAGAGACTGCAAATAACACAGGCAGTAAGTTGATAAATTGTTCTAGAACAGGCAGAAACTGTACGTCTTTCTTTTAGAAGTCCAACACTCTTTGCGAAATGTGACCTGAGAGCTGTGGATGCGTGGGAGTAAATAAAATGTCTAGCAGAGTGAGATTGAATCAGGCTCAGTTTATTTCTGACAACAGTCCTCCTAGTATTCAGTTTCATTCAAGCAAGTTCCTTTTCAGCGGCAGATTTCTGGTACACAGATATTTCTGTTGGCTCTTTCGGAGGAGTTCAAGCAATGCTTCTATAAAAAAAGAAAAACTGTTATTAAGCAAAGGCTACAGGCAGCTATGAAATCTTTTTGGTTTCTGTGCAATCAGCCCTTTCATTTCTACACTCTATGCTAATTGGTTCTATAACATAATAGGTAATCGGCCAATGATTAGACAGAGAGTAACTGTTATTTGAAGTTTAACCACTTGCTTATTAGGCACTTAAACCCCCTTCGTTTCCGGACCAATTTTCAGCTTTCGGTGCTCTCACAATTTGAATGTCAATAACTCAGGCATTCAAATGAATTGTTTGTCCTTTTTTTCATACAAACAGAGCTTTCTTTTGGTGGTATTTTATCACCTCTGGACTTTTTATTTTTTGCGCTATAAATGAAACAAGATGGAAAATTAAAAAAAACAAAAAACAAATTTTTCTTAGTTTATGCGATAAAATTTAGCAAAATATTCATTTTTCTTCATAAATTTTGGCCACAATTTATACTGCTACATATCTTTGGTAAAAATAACCCAAATCAGTGGATATTATTTACTCTTTGTGAAAGTTAGAGAGTCTACAAGCTATGGTGCAAATCATAAAAAAATTATCACACCTGTTATACCGGTGCCTATCTCAGTTCTTGCGACCCGAACACGCCAGGAAAGTACAAATACCCCCCAAATGACCCCTTTTTAGAAAGTAGACATTCCACAGTAATTAGTAAGATGCATGATGAGGTTTTTGATGTTGTAATTTTTTCCCACAATTCTTTGCAATATGAGTATTTTTTTTCTCCCCCCCCCCCCCCCCTCACAAAATTGTCATTGTAATAGGTTATTTCTCTCACATGGCATGTGTATACCACAAATGACACCCAAAAATACATTCTGCTACTCCTTCTGAGTATGGCGATACCACATATGTGGGACTTTTTCACAGTCTGGCCACATACAGAGGCCCAATATGCAGGGAGCACCATCAGGTGTTCTAGGAGCATAAATTACACATCTAACTTGTTGACTACCTATTACACTTTTGAAGGCCCTGGAGCACCTGGACAATGGAAATGCCCACAAAGTGACCCCATTTTGGAAAGCTAATGCCCCAATGTATAATCTATGAGGCATAATGAGTCTTTTGAACGATTCATTTTTTTCCACTGGTACGTGATCTTGCTTGCTGAGGTATTGCTGTTCTGGTGGATGGCACAGAGGTTCTGGTGGATGGCACAGCGGTTCTGGTGGATGGCACTGCATCCTTAGCAATACGTCTTCGTCTGGCGGGTGGACCCTCCTCCTCTTCTTCTTCCTCTTCTTCCTCTTCCTCCTCCTCTTCCTCCTCCCTCTCTTCCTCTTCCTCCTCCTCCGAGGATGTCTCTGCTCCACTGCTAACTATCGGCTCGTAGTTAACGTCAGATTCGTTGTCTGAATTTTCAGGGAAATCCGAATCGCAGAGCTCCCCGTTGCTCCCAACAGCCGCAATAATTTCATACGTCTCCTCAAGTGAAAATTATCTTTTAGCCATTGTTGGCACCGATGACACTGACAGGTGGCACTGACGGCAAATGGGACTGGCAGATGGCATGGGCAGATGGCACAGGCAGATGGCAGGGGCAGGTGGCACTGATAGCAGGTAGCACTAATGGCAGGTAGCACTGATGGCAGGTAGCACTGGTGGCAGGTGTCACAGGTAGATGGCACGAGCAGATGGCACTGATGGCAGATGGCACTAATGGCAGATGGCACAGATGGAAGATGTCACGGGCAGATGGCACAGGCACTAAAGGCAGATGGCACTGATGGCAGGTGGCACTGATGGCAGATTGCACTGGCAGATGGCACTGGCAGGTAGCACTGATGGCAGATTGCACTGATAGCAGATGACAGGGGCAGGTGGCAGGGGCAGATGGCAGGTGGCACTGATGGCAGGGGCAGGTGGCACTGATGGCAAGGGCAGATGGGACTGATGGCAGGGGCAGATGGCACTGATAGCAGGGGCACTGATAATAACACTGGCAGGTGGCACTGGGTGATTGCACTGGCAAGGTGGCACTGGCAGGGACTGTGGGCACTGCTTTTGCGTTTTTTTTTTGTATTCACTCACTGTAGTCACTGTAAAATCTTTCTCTCCTCACACGCTGTCTCTGTGTGAGGAGAGAAAGCCGGCGATGAGAGATTATCTCTAATTGGACGGCGGGATCGAGTGCTGAATGGCCTCTGCGATTGGCCATTCAGCACGATCTGTGATTGGCTGTGTCCAAAGGACACGGCCAACACAGTTTTTCCCCAGTGCACGCTCGCGGGGACGCGCGGGGAGCCTACAAAGAAATCACGTCCAAAGACGTCTTGTTGGCGCCTCAGGTCCGCGCTGTTGACGTATTTTGTCAATAGCATGGGTCTGAAGTGGTTAATAAGCTAAACAGGTTCAGGATTACAAAAAACATACAAAAACTGAAGAATAATGAAAAACAGGTTCAAAGGTTCAGGGCGGCAAAAAACATGCATATACAGCAGAAGCAGATTATGAAAGCTGCACAAACATGGGCTCTTCACAGCAATGTTTCTGTGGTTCAATCACTGTAACATGCTGAGGCATAGCATAGTCTATATAAGACTCTACAACACTGGTACCTGACAAAAAAGAAAAACGACAAAGGCCTAGTATATGACCGCTAAAAATAATTTATTCAATTACAATATAAGAAACCTACTCACAATAGTAGTAGAAGAAATCGCAGTAAAATGTATGCACCAAGCAGGCTGTAGCGTGTAGAACCCGAACCACACTCCAAATGGTCATGGAGGAAATGAAGAGGGTCACCTCTTCATCAGAACCCAGCAGACTGGTGGTGATCCTTTTTATTGCAAATGCGGAAATACAGTTGCGCGTCGTCTGCATATGAGTGATAGAGCAGTTTTTGGCTGCTGATGACTTCAAAAAGAGGACGAAGATAGATGTTGAATAACACCAGCGACAGAGGGGATCCTTGAGGGACTCCGCACTATAATGTGCGTTTTTCAGAAGTAAAAAGTCCAAACTTCACTATTTGCGATCGGTTTTCCAAAAAAGAGGAGAACCAAGCTAAATCACCTTCTGCGACTTTGACTACTTCAGCTAGCCGAGTCAATAAAAGCTTGTGGTCTACTGTGTCGAAGGCTGCGCTTAGGTCCAACAGAATCAGAAGACAAGATTCTCCTTCGTCTGCGGCCTCGAGAGCGTCGTCCCATATCTTGAGCAATGCTGTTTCCGTCCCGTGTCCGGGCCGGAATCCCGATTGAAATGGATCAAATAGGTTGTGGGTATCTAGATGCTGTTGCAGCTGTTGGGAGAGTGGGAGAGTGGGAGAGTTATGTTGCTCCCACTCTTAATTTTGCTAAATTGGGCTGCTGTCAGCCCTGAATTATCCTGTGGGTCATTCTGTGCCCCAGAGATGTATTTCCATCTCTGTGTGGCAGGTGGCGCCAAAGGGTTCAGGCAGAGCCACTTTTCCCCAGCAGCCAATTGGAGGAGTTTCCCTCACGGGGCATGCTGGGGAGGGGTATATCTGTGGCAGATGCCATTTTTCCGGGTTCTTCGCAGGTTCCAGGTTCCAGGTGCGGCACCCACCTTCAGGGTGTGCACACCCAACGGACCCCGGCGATATGGCCTACCAGGCCGGGGTCGCATGTGACGCGGAGTTCACTACTGATGCTAAAGGGGCCCTAGCGACTTGCTGGGGGCCCATTCCTATTGAAAAGATCCTAAGCTGTATGCTGTTCAGTGGGTGATCGGCTTGAGGAGAACCCTGAGGCAGGTGATCCAAAAGGGCTTGAACAAACCATCGGGGATCTGGTCGCCAGGAACTGACAGATAACCATAGACTGGCAACTGGTAACCCCTATTGAAAAGAGAACTTTCTGGGAGGATTTGCTCTACAGTCCAACATTGGGCCTGTGGCAGAGGTCTTCATCTTGAAACGCTAAATTCTATTAGAGCCAAGTCAGTGAGAGAGACTTATTCCTCCCAGCAATCCTAAGTGACATTCCAGCTGCCAGACTTGTGGCAGAAGTCTGTCCGGAGGCACTTTACCCACTCTGGCTAGCAGAAGGCTTCTATTGCAGAAGGCAGGACTGCTTTCTTTCCATCCAAGCCTGATACCGCAACGTTATCTCCTTTCATCAACCTTTTCTCTCTACCTCATGTTGATGTTGGTCGTGTTGGACCAGGAAATAAAGCATTCAGAAAACTTCAGCGGCAGGTTTGGACATTCTCTTATTGCTCTGCTCACTGCAATCACCCCTAGGTCAGTCAAAATGAGGACCGGCAAAGTGGTACCTTCGAGGAGATGCCTCCATTCTGTAAGAGCTATAATGATAGCTAACAATTCTCTGTCCCCAACCTCATAATTGCATTCTGCATTTCTTAGAAAAGTAGCCAAAAGGATACATAGCACCCTAAGGCCTTGTACACACGAGCAGACACATTTGTTCAAATCGGTCGGACAGACCGAATTGAACAAATCTGTCTGCTGGGGACGTATTGGTTTGATCGTGTACACACGATCAAACCAAAATCCCCGCCGGCAGACGACGTGGTGACGTGGCGCACCAGGAAGTAAAACACTTCCGCGCATGCGTCGAAACCATTCGACGCGTGTGCGAGAAGACATGTCTGCTGGTTAGCGTACTAATCAGCAGACATGTCGGGCGGACGGGTTCCCAGCCGACAGATTTCAAAGCATGCTTTGAAATCTGTCGGCTGGCCAAATCCGTCGGCTCGCCCGTACACACGATCGAATCTGTCTGCTGGGACGGTCGGGCAGACCGTTTCCAGCAGATAGATTTGATCGTGTGTAAGCGGCCTAAGAGGTAGGAGGTTGAGACAGAAGGGCACCCACTCCAGTCTCAGATGCATCAACCTCAAGAATGAAGGGTAGCATAGGATCAGGATGTGTCAACAAAGGAGCTAAAACAAAGGCGTGTGCGAGAAGACATGTCTGCTGGTTAGCGTACTAATCAGCAGACATGTCGGGCGGACGGGTTCCCAGCCGACAGATTTCAAAGCATGCTTTGAAATCTGTGAAATCTGTCGGCTGGCCAAATCCGTCGGCTCGCCCGTACACACGATCGAATCTGTCTGCTGGGACGGTCGGGCCGACCGTTTCCAGCAGATAGATTTGATCATGTGTACGCGGCCTAAGAGGTAGGACGTTGAGACAGAAGGGCACCCACTCCAGTCTCAGATGCATCAACCTCAAGAATGAAGGGTAGCATAGGATCAGGATGTGTCAACAAAGGAGCTAAAACAAAGGCAGCCTTGAGAGACTCAAAGGCTTTAATGGAATGGGGGGGACCAATTCTGTGTTACTGTCCTTTCTGGTCAAATCGGTCAGTGGTTTGTCCAGAGAAGAGAAGTTCAGAATACATTTTTGATAATAATTGGAAAAGCCCCAAAAAATTGTAACTGACAAAATGTTTGACAGTTTGCATTTATTCGTGTGTATGTATCTCACATTTGAGCTGCTGCTTATTTTATTTACATATTTTTTGTTATTTTCATTAGGCACAGCGCTGTATTTTTTCTAATTTGTAACAGGCATAGACCTGCGGGTCAAGGCCACTGTAGAACTAACTTCTCCAACTTACAATACAGGTTTTTATCTATCAGCCTCTGTAGAACACGGGAGACATCAGTGTGGTGGCTCTGTAGAGATTTAGACTATATGAAATTATCGTCGAGATAAACCACCACACATTGCTGCAATATATCTCAGAGGACATTGTTGATGAACTCCTGAAAAACTGCAGGAGCGTTGCAAAGACCAAACACATTACAAGATATTCGTAACGTCCTGTCCTGGTGTTAACATGCAATTTTCCATTCGTCATCTTCCTTGATTGACAAGATTGTATGCTCTTCTCAGATCGAGCTTTGTGAAAACCCTTGCTCCCTTGAGGCGGTCAAATAATTCCGTAATCAACGGAAATCTGGTAGGCGTTCTCAGGGCCGCTGATAGGCCAGTACAACTAGCCCAGTTGTACCGGGCCCCGGCATCAGGGGGGCCCGGCAACCTGAACAAAATAAAAAAAAAAAAAGTAAAAAAATAATATTAATTATCAACCAGGGTCCCTTAACATCGTCCAGCAACAAACAGCCATTTAATCCCCCCCCCCCGTACATTTTACGTTTTTTATTTTTTTTATTTCCTATGTTCATTCTTATATAGCGGCCGCGGGAGGGACTATTTCTCATATTTCGGGTGCTGAAGAATACCTCATCCGCGCCCGCTCCTCATGCCATGCTGATGCTGTCTCAAGTTCCGGCCAGCGCGTCCTCTGTAGCCGTCACCTCCTGGCTCGGCAGAGTGATTCTGATTCCTCTCGCTCCACGTGAAGAAATAGCAGTGAGGCTACTCAAGAGGAGCAGTGGCGGCAGAGGATGGAGGCAGAGGCAGAGCAGAGGCATCCCATGATGATCATCTGACTGGAATAGTTTGTGGGAGACCCTCCAGGCAACAGCAGGATCACCAGGAATAAGTGACTCAGCCCAGCCAACAATTACACAGGTCAGGTGTGTGCTTGCTTGGGGGGGGGGGGGGGGTTTGCTTAAAGATCTACAACCACTGTTTTATTTGTAGCATGGCACCTCTAGTAACACTGCGTTACTCTATTTGCATTGTTTCTGGTAATGGCATACATTGTGGCATAGGTGGCTTTGCACGTACTGCCTGCAGAGACAGTGCCACCCATGCCGCCAAAGCGCCTATGCCGTAATGTGCTGCAGACAGTGCCACCCATGACGCTAATGCCATAATGCATGTGCTGCTTGCAGAGACGGTGCCACCCATGCCACACAATATGGCATTGGCTGCATGGGTGGCACTGTCAGCAGGTATCACATGAGTTATGGCATTGGCATCATGGGTGGCACTGTCTGCAGCACATTGCTGCATGGGAGCGGTGCCACCCATGCCGCCAATGCAGTAATGTGCTGCAGATAGTGCCACCCATGCCGCTAATGTCATAACGCATGTGCTGCCTGCAGAGACAGTGCCACCCATGCTGCCAGTAGAATTATGCCATTGGCGGCATGGGTGGCAGTGTACAGCACAATATGGCATGGGTGGCACTGTCAGCAGGTAGCACATACGTTATGGCATTAGCGTCATGGGTGGCACTGTCTGCAGCACATTGCGGCATGGGAGACAGTGACACCCATGTCGCTAATGCCGTAATGTGCTGCAGATAGTGCCACCCATGCCGCTAATGTCATAACGCATGTGCTTTCTGCAGAGACAGTGCCACCCATGCTGCCAGTAGAATTATGCCATTGGCGGCATGGGTGGCAGTGTGCAACACAATATGGCATTAGCGTCATGAGTGGCACTGTCTGCAGCACATTGCAGCATGGGAGACAGTGCCACTAATGCCGTAATGTGCTGCAGACAGTGCCACCCATGCCGCTAATGTGATAACGCATGTGCTGCCTGCAGAGACAGTGCCACCCATGCTGCCAGTAGAATTATGCCATTGGCAGTATGGGTGGCAGTGTCTGCAGCACAATATGGCATTGGCAGGAGGCATGGAATGGGTGGCACTGTCTGCAGCACCATATGGCATCTGGGGAAGGGCCAGGGGTGAAGCCAGAGTGGGGCTAAAGGAGGGACCAGGGTTGGAGCTGAAGGGGGCCCCGTCAGGTAGGCTGTACGGGGCCCCAAGATTTCTATCAGCGCCCCTGGGCGTTCTTAATTGTGATGAGATTAAGACCCCTATAATTGATACAAGGTCTCAGTTCACGACTCTTCTTTTTCACAAAGAAGAAGCCAGCACCAGCAGGAGAAGAGGATTTGTGGATGAACTCTATGGCCGCGTACACCGATTTGAACAGATTTGTCTGCTGGGATGTTTTGGTTTGATCGCTGTACACACGATCAAACCAAAATCCCCGCCGGCAGACAGCGCGGTGATGTGGCGATGACGTTGACGCCGCCACGTCACCGCACCAGGAAGTAAAACACTTCCGCGCATGCGTCGAATCCATTCGACGCATGTGTGAGCAGTTATGTCTGCTGGTTAGTCAGCTGCTGTCAGCATGGGGACATCCTCCCCATGTTGAGGGCATGTGGCCTGGTAGGGTTCAGGAGGGGGGCTGCTCTCTCGTCCCCCCTTTTCCTGCGGCCTGGCACGTTGCATGCTCTGATAAGGGTCTGGTATGGATTTTTGGGGGGACCCCCACGCCATTTTATTTTCACATTTTGGCGTGGAGTTACCCTTAAGATCTATATCAGACCTGAAGGGTCTGGTATGGATTTTGAGGGGGACCCCCACGCATTTTTTTCAACATTTGGGTTCTGGGTTCCACTTTATACTCATACCAGACCCAAAAAAGGGCCTGGTAATGGACTGGGAGGGAACCCATGACGTTTTTTTTCAATGACTTTTATCTGTATCGTGGGACTGACAATTCATTAAAGCCACTAGTATGTTTAAAGCATCATTTTTCCTTTAGAAAAGTCATTTTGTGCAGGGACTGTTCTAAACATGAGAAAAATGCACCACTTTACAAGCATACCAAAGACACCCCCCTGGTACGAAATTTAAAGGAACATTTCCTTTTTATTGTTTCATTTTAAGCATTATTAAAATCACAGCTCCCGAAAAAAATTCTGTTTTTAAAACTTTTTTCCTGGTGCCTCCATGGCAGCATACCTGTGACAAGCTCCGCCTTGGCTCCTCCCTCAGGACTAGTGAATATTATAAAAGAGTTGGCTAGCACCGCCCCCACATTCTCCTTTGTTTCCTCATACCTCATGGCAGTGAATTCTGGTCGATCGTCCTACCTTCTGCATTCGGCAGCGTCCATCCGGGTTCAAGCCTCTCCCGGATGCGGTCCCTTCTCTTGGGCAGCTAAACGCGCTAATAAGGTTGGGAGTCCCTTCTGTAGGGTCTTTTGGGACAGGCAGTTTGTCTCTTAAGTAAGAGCTGTATCTGCAGTATATCTCATAGGCATTTGGCTCCCATGGTAACAGAGGCAGCAGCTATAACTTTTTCTTTAGTTTTGTCTTTTTTTTTTTCTTTCCTCTCCCTTTCTCTCTCCCCCCTTCCTAGGCTCTCCACTGGCATCCTTACTTTTGCCCCTGTCATCTCCTCGCTTCCCCCGTGGTTCGCTCACTCTACCATACGATACATTTAACCCCCTGTTCCCCTTGTTTGTTTTTTTTTTTTTTCCTCCCCTGTGATACCTGGCGTCTCCCTTCATCTCCCTGGTCCTCTTAGGGATCGCGCGCGCCACCTCCAGTAACTTTTGTATACCTGGCAGCCCCCTCTGCCGCGTCCCACGCTGTTGCCGACGACCGAGCCTTCTGGGTCCTAGAGCCGCCGGTTCGCGCATGCGCGATGTGCGCGGAGGCCGCGGCGGCCATCTTGGAATAGGGCAAAACGGTGAATTTTTGCCCTTTTTGTTGGCAATCAGGGCAGAGGCGTTCCTCTGTCCACCTGGCTCTTTTTTATCTCCCTGGCTGCCTCAGTATGATGCCTGAGGCTGTCCAGGGAGATCCTTGTACAACAGAGCTCCAAACAGGAAACTTGCCTTTTGCAGGTAAAAAAAAAAAAAAAAAAAAAAAAAAAATATATATATAATAAATAAATAAAAAAAAAAAAAAAAAAAAGAACAAAGGGGGGAGGGCAGGAAAATTTTATAAAGTTTACGTCCTCGCGGGGGGTGCAAAAAAAAAAAAAAAAAAAAAAGGAAGAAGAAAGTATGGGCCAGATTCACGAACACTTGCGCTGGAGTATTTGGATATGCGCCGCGTAACTGTGATGATGCGCCGTCGTTTCTATGTGCCCGTACCCACCAAACTAGATGCGCCCAATAACGGGTCATTTGCGACCGGCGGAACGTTCCGACGCCAGAGTATCGTCAGCGCTTATTTTCGCTGGGCGCATCAGTCGCGCCCATTGATTTCCCCTGCAAATATGCAAATGAGGGATATTTCACAATTCACGAACGGATTAGCACCATACGCTGGCTACATGCGCCGCGCGTATCTGATCCGTCCGGCGCAAAGTTATTTCTACAAAAGGCTGCTTTATCTTTACTCCAGACGGTCACAGGTCAGCAGGAGAGCAGCTACAGCAGCGTTACCGACGATAGGAGCTAGCTGAGCACCCCCACTTGCAAGGACAACACCTCTGTGTGCCAACATGCCAGGGGCACTCGTGGTCCTAGAACTACTGATGGGTCCCCTGGAACCAAGAAGGCGGGCACGTGAGAGGATATACCGCACACGTATGAGCCTCTTTGGCATGGGGGATGAGGAGGTGTATCGCCTATTCAGATTCAGCCCTGATGCAATACTTGAACTAACCACAACCCTGCAGGATGACATCACCAGCCCAACACACCGATCACAAGCAGTGCAGCCACTGGTCAAGGTACTGGCAACACTTCATTTCCTTGCCAGTGGATCATTCCAGCGTACAAGTGGAGTGGTGGCTGGGATGTCACAGTCCTCCATGAGCAGATGTGTGCACCAGGTTGTCCCTGCAATCCTCAGACGCATGTCCAACCAGTTCATCAGACCCACCACTGAGGAGCTGCGGCAGAAGGCAATGACAGATTTCTACAACATTGCCAGATTCCCACGCACTGTGGGGGCCATTGATTGCACACATGTGGCCCTACAGCCCCCCAGTGCCACAGAGCACATATACCGCAATCGGAAGCATTGGCATTCCATCAACGTACAGGTGATAGCCGATGCCCAACGCCTCATATGGCACGTCCGTGCCAAACACCCCGGGTCCAGCCATGACAGTTTCATATACCGTCAGAGTCCCATCCCAGCAGAATTTAACCAGAACATGTATGGGGACAGCTGGCTGGTTGGTGAGTGACAAGGGAGTCAGGCATGACTATCCCCTCCCGTCATGCACAACAGAAATCGCACATGCATGACTAACATTCTCCTGTCTTTTCCCTTACAGGTGACTCTGCATATGCACTGGGACCCCATCTAATGACTCCTTTCCGGAACCCCCAAACCAGAGGAGAGAGAAAATACAATGAAGCACACATCAAAACCCGTGCAGTGGTGGAGCAAACATTTGGGCTCCTGAAGTCCCGTTTCCGCTGCCTGGATAAGTCTGGGGGGGCCCTATTGTATTCCCCTACCTTTGTGTGTCAGATCATCGGTGCATGTTGCATACTACATAACTTTGCTATGAAAAAAGGCCTGCATATTGACATACGTGATGACCTGACCCCCGACCCACACAGCCCCCCCCTGCCAGAGGACACCCAGTCTGCTGATGGAAGAGCAGTCAGGAGGGTCCTCGCCGTAGGCATCTTTGGACACTAAACCAAAACATTAATTACACAGACAATGCACGCGTGTACACCACTGATGTCCCTAGATCACACACACCACATGCACATCGCATTGGATTAGCCCAAGTCCAGCATGTAGGAGTTGGGAGCAGTAACGCCAGCGTCAAGGCCCCAATGATGTCACTGTCCATTCACACACCTTTCACACATCATTCATTCAGCCGTGGGGTTCACTTCACCACCACGGCCGAGGGTGACACCCCTTACTTTCAGGAGTGCCACCCTCTCACATTCACACACCATTCACACTGTCCCCTGCACTCCTGACCGTGTGCAGTACAAAAATAAATTAGAAAGATCATATCCTGATCAATAAAAGAAAAATAATCTCATAACCTGAGAAAAAAAATAAATAAACTCATGACCTGAGTATGTGAAAAATAATAATATAAAACCAGCCACAAAAAAAAGGCCTCATCGGGGATGCCGGGGGCTTCTTCTGGGGGCCCCTCTCTGGCTCCGCAGCTGCCTGGATGGAGTGGGTGGGGGTGGGGGGGCATCTGGAGGTGGCTGATCCCCAGGTGGGCCACTCCTGGCAGGTGTGGCCTGCGTGCCCTCCAAGGCCCTGGCTATCCGTCCAAGATAACTGTTGGTCTGGGCCTGCATCCGGAGCTGACGGGTCATCTGGTAATGCTGGGCCCGCCGACTCAGCCTCCCCTGCTCCCGGATGGCAGCAGTGTTGGCCTGGACGGCTGCAGTGAGGTGCTGGATATCCCCCTGCACCTCCCCCAAAGTGGTGACCACTGCAGCGCAATTAGAGCTCACATCCTGCACTGCGTTGCTGAGGTTGGCAACGGAGCCCAGGCTGTCCGACACTTTCTGCAAGTGGTCCGCTATGGCCCCCATTTGTTCTGTCTGTCTGGCGTGATCCCTTGCCAACTGGTCCTGGACACCATCAGACACCCCCCTGGTCTTCTGGGTCGCCTTCCTGGGGCCAGAAGATGGAGGTCCTCGGGTGGAAGGAGTCGCCCTTGAGGGGCTTCCAAGGATGGGGGAGGGGACGACAGACGGGCCAGGAGAAGGGGAGGAGACAGACAACACCAAAGAAAAGTCCTGCTCTGCCACAGCAGGATCTTCCACAACCACCTCGGCAGGTGTGGTGTGGCCACTCTCCTCCTCCACAACCTCTTCACCACCCAGTGGCTCAGGCACACGATGGCGTGGGGGGGATGGGGTGGAATGCAGGCTGACAGATGATGGCCCAGCTCCGTCATCTGTGGATGACACAAAGCAGACACATGTTGGTGGTCCCACACACTTGGCACATGTACCCCCCCCCCCAAATGCAAAACATCAAATAGGGGATTAAAAAACACTTACCTGTCCTTGTGCCTTCCTCCACGGAGTCATAGCCTGCGACCCCCTCCACCTGCTCCCTCTCCAGGCAGCGAGCAACCACCTCCTCCTCTGCGGTCAGGGTGACAGGACATGGGGGACCACCACCTGTGCCCCTCTCATACCTCCTGATGGAGGCCACCTTGTCCCTCACCTTGCGCCGCAGGTCATTGATTTTCTTTTGTATGTCCCCAGCAGTCCGGGTGGAGTAGCCCAGGACATTGACCCTGGCAGCAATCGACTCCAGGATGCCCTGCTTCCTCTCCCGGCTGGTCTTGCGGCTTTTTTTGCCATGGAGAAATTCATTCTCCGTCTCCATAGCCGAGATAATGACAGAGACCTCCTGGGTATTAAAATTGAGGTTCCTCCTCTCTCTGGGGGTAGCGGGAGCAGCCATTACAGAGCAAAAGTATCTTCCCTGGGGTGGGGGGAAACGGAACTACTTTTGCGCCGGAATGGCGTTTCCGCCAGCGCTTTTAAGCGCCCAGCGGAACGCATTGCGCTGACGTTTCCCAGGAAGTGGTGCCGACGGAAGTTGTGAGCATGCGCACAAGGGGGCGAGTGGAGCCGCACTCACTGCGCATGCTCCGTGGATGATGCGCTGAACGTAAGCCTCTGCGCCGGGCTCCGCCCATCATTTACATATGATCACACCCACTTCCACTTGCGTCGGGTTACGCCAGCGCATTATCGTTACTCTGGCGCAAGTTTACGCGCAACTGCTATGTGAATTACAGGAATTGCGCTGAAAGGGTCTTCAGAGTAACGTAAATGAGAAGCGTTACTCCAGAGGAAAGATACTCTCATCTACCTGAATCTGGCCCTATGTATATATATGTATATGCTTGTGTATGTGCATGTGTATATATATATATGTAGATAAAAAAAAAAAAAAAAAAAAAAAAAAAAAAAAGAGAGAAGAAGGGGGAAACCTAAAACTTTTTTTTTTTTTTTCATGTTTAGCCTGGTTAGGACATGCCGGTTAACCCTTTCCTGTTCCTTTCTTAGCTGCTTCCTCTGCTAATCCACCTAACATGAGCCATTCGCCGCCCATACAAGATCCTACTCTACACTTAAGGTAAGGACCTACGTCCAGGTAAGTTTACGCAGAAGAGAAAAGAGTGCACTTAGGCTCATACTCTTATGTATTGCAGCCCTGTACGCCAGAAGACGTCTAAGAAGACCTCAAGGCGACATGAGGACTCTGACTCAAGCCCCAGCAGAGAGAGGTCTTCCAGGCGAGGCGACAATGGGGGTGGCAGGAAATCATCAGCCAAAAAGCGCCATCACTCGCGCTCCCCGAGACCCAGATCTCCAAAGTGTCAGGCCTGTGGTGCCACCCCTCTTCCACATAAACGAATCTGTCGAGATTGCCTGAGGGACTATGCTGCGGACCGAGAGTCCGAAGGCCTCCAAGTGGCGGACCTGCTTAAGAAAGCAATAAAAGACTCCTTTGCAGAATTGGTGGCCACAATACTGCCACAGCAATCAGTATCTCCTCATCAGGAGCAAACGGCCCAGGAGGCCATTCCCGGCCCATCCACTAGTGGAGTCCCTCGCACGACAGCGGCCTCTTCCTCTAAGCATCAAGAGGGGAATGACGCCTCAGGGGATTCCTCTGATGACTTGGATGCCTCTGGCTTTGCCTTCTCCATGGTCCAGCCCTATGTACAGGCAGTAAAACAGGGTAATGGCCAAGCGGGCCTTGTGGCTGAAACCATGGTCAGCAGACATTGCGTCAAAGCAAAATTGGTGCAAAATTCCATTTGATGGAAAAGCCCTATTTGGGGAGAAATTAGATGAAGCCATCTCTCGTGTTACTGGCGGGAAGTCAGGCCTTTTACCCCAGGACAGGCGACCCAGGCGCTCCAGGTCATTCGCACCCAGATTCCAGCATTTCAAAAACAAGGACTACAGACAGTCCAGGCAGGGAAAAGGCTTCAGGCAGAATTGGAAAGGTACGCAGTCCACCTTCCTCAAGAACCGTAGACAGGGAACCGTGCCTACTCCACAGAATTCCACTAAGCCCTTTTGACGCCGAACCATTCCAAGCGATTCCCGTGGGAGCCAGACTCCAACACTTCTCGAAAATATGGGAGAAGAGATGCAGGGATCCTTGGGTAATTTCCACCGTCAAATACGGGCACTTCTGGACATTTCTAGACAAACCTCCGTCAGAAAGATTTACAGGTTTTTATTCCACCCTGTTTGTAGTCCCCAAAAAAAACGGAGGCTGGAGACCTGTCATAGACCTAAAAAGGCTAAATCGCTACATTTTCCTACATCGATTCAAGATGGAATCGCTACAGACAATCATCCGTGTAATTCAACCGGGGGACTGGATGTTATCGATAGACTTACGGGACGCTTACCTGCACATACCCATACTCCCTTCTTTCCAGAAGTATCTGAGGTTTGCAGTAGGCCAGGTACATCTACAATTCCGGAGTCTCCCGTTTGGCCTATGCACCTCTCCAAGAGTCTTCACAAAGACCTTAATTGCCATCATAGCCCCTCTAAGGGAGCAGGGGCTTCGAGTTTACCATTATTTAGACGATCTTCTTCTCCTGGCGAAGGATCCAGGCCAATTAGTGGAACACAGGGAAGTTCTCCTAACAACACTAGTAGAGTTTGGATGGAAGATAAACCAGGAGAAGAGTCACCTTTCTCCAACCCAGGAAATGATTTATCTGGGTGCACTGTTCAACACCGAGAACGGAACAGTGTCCCTTCCACCTCAGAAGGTGACGTCAATTATTCGGCAGATGAAGAGTGTGAGGGCGAGACCCCATCTGACCGCCTCAAACTGTCTGAGCCTGATAGGCCGGATGTCGTCATGCATCCCTATGGTCCCTTGGGCTCATTGGCATTTGAGATATTTCCAACTGGAATTCTTGAGGCAGTGGAACAAACGATATCTTTCTCAGCCCATTCTCCTGACGACCCTGATGCTCAGAAGTCTTCATTGGTGGATGAAGAAACACACGTTGATGAAGTCACGTCCGTTAGGTCATGTCAACTGGATCACAGTTACCACCGATGCCAGTTTAGCAGGCTGGGGAGCGCATTGCCACCAGATCTCAGTGCAGGGGAGATGGTCCTTTCGGACAACTGGCCTAGTTTCGAATATTCTGGAGATTCGGGCGGCCTACCGTGCATTGCTAGCCCTGGAATTCGAGATCACAGGGAAACCAGTTCTTCTACGGATGGACAACAGAGCCGCCGTATCATATATACACCGACAGGGTGGGACGCACAGCAGGTCCCTGCTGAGGGAGGTGGAACCCATAATCCTCTGGGCGGAAAGAAATCTAAAAGACCTAAGGGCAGTCTACCTGCCCGGTCATCTAAACTCAAGAGCCGACATCCTGTCTCGCAGGTTCATAGATACCAACGAATGGTCCCTACACCCAAGAGTTTTCAACTGGATAGTGAACCAGTGGGGGCCCTCCGAGCTGGACCTATTTGCGACCGCGTGCAATACCAAGCTACCAAGGTTCATCTCGAGGCTCCCACATCCCCAGGCGGAAGCAGTAGACGCTCTCTCAGCCCCCTGGGCATGCAATCTGGCCTATGCCTTCCCTCCGCGGCCTCTCATTCCGAAGCTCCTGGCGAGGATAATGACGGAATCCACGACAGTAATAACGGTTCTACCATACTGGCCGAGACGCCCTTGGTTTCCTACGGCAATGTACCTGAGTACTCAGCCCCCGGTCAAAGTTCCATTGATACCCTTCCTCCTGTCTCAGGGACATCACACCCATCCAGATCCAGGCAGGCTGAACCTTCACATCTGGCAGCTGAAAGGCAAAGGTTTGAAGCCCTAGGATGTTCCAACGAGGTTATCGCAACCCTCCTCAGGGCTAGAAAGCCTTCCACAAACAGCATATACGATAGAGTGTGGAACAAGTTCAGGGCCTTCATGATGGGCAGAAGCAGCGATCCAGGTTCGCCATCATCCTCTCAAATTCTTGAATTTCTGCAGGCGGGCCTGAACTTGGGCCTTGCTCTAAGTACTTTAAAGGTTCAGGTAGCAGCAATTTCAACAGCAACCAGTAGAAGGTGGGCCGAGGATCCGTTAATAATCCAATTTTTCAAGGCCGTCAGAAAGATCCGACCACCAACTAAACAGTCTTTTCCCACCTGGGACCTCGCTATCATCCTAGAGTCCTTAGCTAGCCCACCCTTCGCTCCTTTGGACTCGGCATCACTTTGGAATCTAACCTTGAAGCTTACCTTCCTGATAGCCATAACCTCTGGCAGACGGGTTTCAGAGCTCCAAGCCCTAGGGGCAGATGATAATCATATCGTATTCTACCCTGACAGAGTGGAACTAAGAACAGTGCGAGGATTTATCCCCAAGGTCGCATCATCCTTGTCTATGTCGGAGCCCTGGGCACTCCCAACGTTTTTGGAACAGGACTCCGATTCTCTTCACGAACTGGACATTGCCTCCACCCTGAGATGTTATCTTCAGGCCACGGCATCCTTCAGAGACTCTACCAGGTTGCTCATAATTCCCTGGGGGAAGAACAAAGGCAAGGAGGCGTCAGCAAGAACAATTGCCTCATGGATCGTGAAGCTCATCCACAAGGTGTACAGGGCGAGAGGTCTGGACCCCCCTTTGATGGTCAAGGCCCACTCCACGAGGGCGGTATCTGCCTCTTGGGCGGCAAGGGCAAACGTGTCAATCGAAACCATTTGTAGGGCAGCGACCTGGTCATCCCAACATACATTTTTGAAGCATTACCGGGTAGACCCAGGAGCTCTCTCATCGGTAGAGTTCGGCAGACAAACGATCAAATCAGCCGTCACTTCCTCTAATGATCAACAATAATAATTCCTTTGAAATAAACCTCTAAGCATTATCCCACCCGTCTCAGCTAGTTATTTGTCACAGGTATGCTGCCATGGAGGCACCAGGAAAACAGAAAATTGTACCATACTTACCGTAATTTTCTTTTCCTGGTGCCTATCCATGGCAGCATACAATCCCACCCTCGGTATTCTATATTACGGAGAATGTGGGGGCGGTGCTAGCCAACTCTTTTATAATATTCACTAGTCCTGAGGGAGGAGCCAAGGCGGAGCTTGTCACAGGTATGCTGCCATGGATAGGCACCAGGAAAAGAAAATTACGGTAAGTATGGTACAATTTTCTGTTTTTGCATTGATACATGTCCACTGGGGCGGGACCCAGGTCCCCTAACACTTTTTATGACAATAACTTGCATATTAATCTTTAAAATTAGCACTAGATTTTTCATGTTCGTGTCCCTTAGACTTTAATGGTGTTCGTGTGTTCGAAACAAATTTTTTGCCTGTTCGCATGTTCTGCTACGAACCAAATGGAGGGGTGTTCGGCTCATCCCTAGTGAATATCAGTTCATCAGAGCTTTCACCTAGGACAGGGGTCTTTAAACTATGGCCCTCCATCTGTTCAGGCACTACAATTCCCATCATGCCTAGTCATGTCTGTGAATATCAGAGTTTTACAATGCCAGAGCGCCGTAGTTTGAAGATCCCCGTCCTAGAACATCATGCATTAATCCTTTGGAAGGGTTTACATTTCGTCTCAGTCTAATGGGCAAAAAAGCTTCAGACACACACGTAGAGTCTATGTCCAGGTTCTCAGCATTGGTAGAGTTGGGTGTTCCAAGGGAGGAACTAGCATGGTTTAACTCAAGCAGAGGGAGACCCGCTACTTAAGTATTAGTAGTGTAAGTGCATGGCTTTCAAGAGGTTCCAACTCCGATGATATGGCTCTTGTTTAGGGGGACAGTCTGGTTCAGGTAATAGTAGGTATTTGTCCCTGATACTGATCAGATCTCTAACACCTCCTTCAGTGAACGGGTTGATGTTTTCGGTCTTGATTTCATTAACTCTTTCAGGAGGAGACAAAATTTCCACTTCTGAACTGGAAGGACGTTCCCTCTCATTTTCAGTGGTGCAAGGTCAAGAGTTTGTATCTGATGTTAAAGGCCAGAACCAATGAGGCACTGTTTCCTCCACTTCACTGTCTTCATCTTCCACCGTCAAAGATTGGCTTGGACACCGCCGGCGCAGCCAGGTTTTGGGAGATGTCAGTTTACTACTCCTACTTTACTACTACTACTTTACTACAGCATTGGAGAGTGGAAGCAGGTGGTTGTGATGCCATATTTTCAGAGGGCCCTTTCCATTCAGGGAGGATATGATACACCGGTATACCAGGGAGCTGCTTGCAGACAATTATTGCTTTCAAAGTCTCTGCCTGGATCAGAGTGTACCCCTATGGGTATCCCATAATGCACAAAGAACTTCTCAACCAACACCTTTGCCACTGTGGTGGCTTGCTGATCCTTGGTGGGGTAAGCTTCGGCTTATTAGGTGAAGTGATCAGTCAACACTAGAACATTGCTTCTGCCGCTGCTATCAGGCTCCAGGCATAGAAAGTCGATGCAAACCAATTCCATGGACCCTTAACTTTGCAGATGTCAGATGGGGGCACATTTCACTGGTAGAGTCCTAAGTGTCCATGTTCATTATGCAGTGCTCCCATAAGGGGCGAACGTTGTTTTTCCTAACAAAATTCTTAGCAAGAATCTCTTGCGGGCCGAGTGTACAGACTCTCCATTCAAAAAATTGGCCGTTCTTTTGGATGGCACGAACGCAGTGACGTCATCGACTACGACGATCATGCGTTCGTCACATTTGATGCAGTCACTACCATCTTGCTACACCCTACCTATGCCTTGGAAGCTACCGCGCATGTGTCGAAGTTATATCGAGCATCCACAGGTTTCCACGGCGACAGGTAAGTATACAGACCAATGAATAATGCAAATAGAGGGTGCAATCAGCGCAAAAATATGTATGATCAACGTGATTAATATAGCATAAAAAATATAAATAAGTAAATAAATAAATAAAGTGAAAATATGTATCACTACAAATTAATCCATAGAAAAGATGCAGAAACCAAACAGTTAATGTATCTAGGGAATGCTAGCTAAGCACAAAAAGGACCTTCACACAAATCCCAAGTAGTACAAAATATATATATATAGTGCAGCGCAAACCATGTAAAATAAAGAATATAATAAGAATATAATAAAAAAATTGGTAAAGTCCAAACAATTCGTGACAAAAGGAGAAAAACTTCTGTAGAACATTCAGTGAGATGAATGATTGAATGAAGATCTTCACCACGTGAGAGAAAGCTAGGGTAGCAGGTATTGAAACTTATCCCTCCACCAGTGTAGATGGCTACTCTCACCTTAGGTTAAGACCACTGTAACACAGCTCACGGACTTCACCAGGAATGACACCGAGCGACGTGTAGGCTTCAAAAACCCCTGGACGCGTTGCGTGAAAACACTTCCTCAGTAGGTCCACTCCACCCTGCTGAGGAAGTGTTTTCACGCAACGCGTCCAGGGGTTTTTGGAGCCTACACGTCGCTCAGTGTCATTCCTGGTGAAGTCCGTGAGCTGTGTTGCATATATGTACATGCCTGTTTACATCTGAAGAAATGTGAGTAGCCTGTCAAATGCCTATTTGATTAAAGCAGTGATCAAGCGGAAGCTCTTAGATGGTTGTTTTTTCTTCCATGTCCCCTTGCTCCGGTATCCATGCTGAGACCATCAATAGGAGACCTACTTCACATCCTGTTTTCCTAATGCTCTAATGACCATCTGCTAACCCAGTGGTCTTAACCTAAGGTGAGAGTAGCCATCTACACTGGTGGAGGGATAAGTTTCAATACCTGCTACCCTAGCTTTCTCTCACGTGGTGAAGATCTTCATTCAATCATTCATCTCACTGAATGTTCTAAAGAAGTTTTTCTTCTTTTGTCACGAATTGTTTGGACTTTACCAATTTTTTTATTATATTCTTATTATATTCTATATTTTACATGGTTTGCGCTGCACTATATATATATATATAGGGCCAGATTCAGGTAGAGTTAGGCTGGCGGATCAATGGATCCGCCAGCCTAACTGTCACTTTAAGCCGGCGTTTTTGTTTTCTGTAACCAGAAAAGAAGAAACGCCGGGTTGGAGTTCCGATGCGATCGGCGCAATTGAATTTCGCCATCGCATCGTTACTTCAACTTAAAAATGGCGCCGGGGGCGTTCCCGCTGATTAACGCTGAAAAAATATGTTAATCAGCGGGAGTCGGAAATTCACAATCTTTTTCGGGCGCGACGCAGTGACTTTACGACGTTTCCGGAAGCGATACGCGGCGTAAAGATAAAGCAGCCCCCTAGTGGAGTATCCTATGTTAAGTATAGGCGTCGTCATCGCGTCGGAAAAAAAAAATATCGCGTCGTTTGCGTAAAACTTTCATGAATGGGGATGTGACGTCATTGACATTCACTCACAGAATTTGGAGCATGCGCACTGGGATGCATTGACACTCGACGCATGCGCAGTACGTTCGCCGCGGGTTCGCGCTTAGTTTTAATAATACACGCCCCGTACCCCCCCAATTTGAATTCCGCCGGCTCATTTGCGATGCGCTGCCGCAACTTTAGGAGCAAGTGCTTCATGAATAACAGCACTTGCTCCTAAAATTTCGGCAGAGTAACGTAAATGAGAAGCGTTACTCCAGAGCAAAGATGCTCTCATCTACCTGAATCTGGCCCTAAGTATACAGACCCTCTGGTTTCTCAGCAGGAAAACACTGCCGAGAATCACGTCGCGAAAATAGAGAGCAGGTTCTCTATTTTTCTCGTGGAGATTCTGGGCAGTTTTCTTGACGGGAAACCTCAAAGCCTCGTACACATGCACGGTTTACTCGGCAAGAAAGCTCTTTCAGCAGTTTTCTTGCTGGTTCTTGCCGAGAACACCGTTTGTGTGTTCGAGGTTAAAAGCAGGGGTTCACCCTAAAAAAAAATTCTAACATTACATTGAGCTGACTTGTTAGACTGACGGTATGCTGCTCTTTTTTTTCTTTCTGCCGTACATACCTTTTTAGCGCTATTTCCCCCCCCCCCCCCCCGGCTTCCGGGTAGTACATATTGCTGGACTGGGCATTTCTAGTCACAGGCTAAGTGATTGACGTGCTTCCGACCGGCGCATACGGAGCGTCAAGAGTTGCCGAACTGAGCCGAACGTCGATGCGCAAGCGCCGTATAGTGCCGTATAGAGCCGACTCGCAGTCCGGCTTCTTTTTCGGGAACTTGTGACGTGTCGTATGCTCCGGTCGAAAGCACGTCAATCACTTAGCCTGTGACTAGGAACGCCCAGTCCCGCAAGATTCACTACCCGGAAGCCGGGGGGAAAAAAAGCGCTAAAAAGGTATGTACGGCAATAAAAAGAAAAAAGAGCAGCATACCGTCAGTCTAACAAGTCAGCTCAATGTAATGTTAGAATTTTTTTTTAGGATGAACCCCAGCTTCAAGCCTTCAAGCGCAGGAGATTGTAATGTGTTGCTCCAAGCTGACCCAGGTCCTGCCCCACTTCTTCTCTTAATAGGACATTCACATACCTGTCTTTACCTGTTTAGCAAACTGCATGTTACAGCTACTCTGTCTGATTTCTGGACCTATTCACCTATGCTGATAAAGTATTACAGTGTACCCATTTCATTTTTAACTATCAGTAATTAGCACCTTGGCTGTAGAATGCAATTAAATATTACCTTACTATTAGTGCCAAACACAAGGACACCCCTACCTTTTCAAGCTATCTGCCAACTTGGATCAGTTTAGGAGAGAGCGAGAAGTGTGGGTCAGATACTACATCAGGGATACTGAATCTTTGGAGCTCCTCTGATGTTTCTTGAAGCCATAAAACGTATTTGGCACCTTCAGTAGTGGGCTTTCTTTAACACGTAGCTGTCATCACCTTTTAGGAGACAGACAGTGGAAATGATTAGAGTTTCTCTTCACAGGTTCTGGAACGAAATAAAAAGGTCAGGTTAGCAGCATATTGCTAAGGAATGGGCTGTCTACTGAAACCGCGGGCCTGTTTCCACTCACTTCCCATAGCAATTAACCGGATTTTCTTTATCATTTTCTAGTGATGATTAGAGAATTAAAAAATAACCTGGTTGGTTGCAATTTGAAAGATAATACAAGAGCCACTGGTTTTATCTGTACAATATATGACATAATTTTGGATTGATAAAAAGGACTATATAATTGTGTGCTGTTTCCATAGTGATAAACACAGTAGTAGCCAGCAAGCTCCCCGACATGTTTATTTTGCAATCAGATTGTACAATGTATGGGTCTCATTCAGAAGGCCAGTCAGGGGGCTTAACAAATGGCACTGCTTGTCAAACTCACCTATTGAGTTCAATGGGGCCATTCTACAACCGTGTACAATGCATGTGACTGTGGAGTGGTAGAGAGGCATCATAGGGTTAAACAAGGCAGTGTGGAGGCAACATAATGCTCCCTTACCGCCTGTCAAATGCTCTCTGAAAAGAATTCCCTCTTCACGTCTCACTTTTCCCTTTTCAGAGGTGTGTGTGTGACGACCAGACAGTGACAGTCCAGATGCCCAAAAGCTGATGCGATCCCAGTGTGGAGATAGGTGTCACTGCTGTGCTGAATTGATGTTCAGAGTCCTGCAGCAGTAGGCCACCAATCTGTCTCTGGAGGAGAACGGCAGTCTCCCTGCATTCAGCTATGAGTCACACGCTAAGAGAGTGAGCCAGTCTCTTACTGTAGAATATATCTGATTTCATAGCATCCTTCTCCTGTGCAGACTCTCTTGTGGTTGTAGTTTGATCAGCATTTAAGAACACAGTGTATAGTGACAGAGGGACTACATGTCCAAAGATCCTCTGCTGGTAGCTGGAAAATGGCTTAGCTCTGCAAACAGGAAATAAATTGTGTAGCTGTCCCGATGTTGGGCACTAGGGGGAAAAGCATACTCAAAGTCCCACTGGAAAGTGTCTGTTGTATAGAGTGATGTCATAGCCAGCACGTGGCTACATCATGCACATTAAAGGCCACACCTGGCCAAGTGTGTTTATGGATTGTGGAAACAGGGCTGAGTCAAAATAGGCCACTGTGTGAAAATAAGAAAAGTGTAAGCCGATCGTCAACACTACAGGGAAATGTTTGAGCTTGAAAATTTGATTTTGGGGGTCCTGCAGCAGTTTCTAAACACCTGAAGATGCCTTCAGACATCTCTAGATATCTGCTCCCTAAGCTTTGCACACTTCCCAAAGTTTATGTTTCTAGTGAGTTTTACTGTCATTATGTTACCCTATGTTCACACGTCTGCATTTTGTACAGGCCGTGTTTGCATGGGCATAAATAAGTGGGGCTTTCAGCCCTGCACATCTCTTAAGAGCAGCGATACCCGCAACCAGAATGCACAGTGATGGCAATGAAGAGGAAGAAAATGGACTGCCGCACTCCAGAAGAATTTCAAATGAAAAAGTTGTCTTTAATGTAAAAACAGGAACATGTACAGTCACCGCAGCCACAGAAACAGGACAGCCGACGCGTTTCGCACTCAACTAGTCCTTAGTCATGGCTAAGGACTAGTTGAGTGCGAAACGTGTCGGCTGTTCTGTTTCTGTGGCTGCGGTGACTGTACATGTTCCTGTTTTTACATTAAAGACAACTTTTTCATTTGAAATTCTTCTGGAGTGCGGCAGTCCATTTTCTTCCTCTTCATTGCCATTGCTACTTGCATCGCCAGCACCTTGGTAATCCAACCATCCCTAATTATCTACAGGGATCATCTGGAGCGGTGACTCTCCTTCTCAGAATGCACAGTGAGGGCTAGTGTGGACCTAGTCCTAAGGTTCTTTCACCTTTGATGGATTACTATGTGGACCATATTGCATATGCATACAAATAAATTCATACTTTCACTGTATTTATAAAAGTCTAGCACCAAAAGCGGAGGTTCACCCAAATAACATCTATATCAGACCAACTTCTTTATACTTCTAACATGTACAGTCCACTTTTTTTTTTTTAGGCTGTACATACCTTATAATCTATATTTGCAATCCGGCTTCCGGGTACTTATCCCCACAGGAGTAGGCGTTTCTATGCTGAGGAGGAATGTCCACCTGGGAGGTCGCCCAGATGATTGACGTCCTTTCAGAAAAAGTTCCCCCCCGGAGGATAAGGCCCCACCCCCCGTATTGCGTAGGAGAGTCACAGCGTTTCCGAAAGAACACAAAGATGCAGAGCTGCGAGTCGGCTCTATACCGGGCCTGCGTAGTCAGCTCTACACGGCTCCTAGTCGGTGCGCAGGCGCCGTGTAGAGCTGACTCGCAGCTCTGCATGTTCGTGTTCTTTCGGAAACTCTGTGACTCGTGACACGCCTACGCAATACGGGGGTGGGGCCTTATCCGCCAGGGGGAACTTTTTCTGAAAGGACGTCAATCATCTGGGCGACCTCCCAGATGACATGCCTCCTCAGCATAGAAACGCCTACTCCCTCGGGGAGAAGTACCCGGAAGCCGGATTGCAAATATAGATTATAAGGTATGTACAGCCTAAAAATAAGAAATAAAAAGCGGACTGTACATGTTAGAAATATAAAGAAGTTGGTCTGATATAGATGTTATTTGGCTGAACCTCCGCTTTAAAGGCTTACCTGTAGTTGCTTGCAATATCTCCTTAACCCACACGGTTAAGGAGATATTTTCAGAAAATCGGGCACTGAGCAGGCTCACTGAGTGTGCAGGGTCTAGAATAATGTCGGAAAAGCACGCATGTGCAGGGAGCGTGTCAGTTCCGCGCACATGTGCAGGAGTGAAGTCACTCCGAGTATCATGGCGGCGGCGGAGGAAAGGAACGAGGGGCGCTGTGGGGGCTTCAATCTAAGGTAAGTAATTCATAATGAGCTAGGGGAAGGTTCAGGTACGCGGGGAAGGGGAAGGTTCAGGTACGCTGTACAGAATGGACAAAAAGCACAAAATCTAAAGTTCCAGTATTCACCACTCACTCCTGAGTGGGTATTTCTCACCCAGATAGACCCCTCTCACATGGCCTAGCAGCCGGAATGATGCCAGGACTGTATGGAAACAGTCTCTGCCACAGACTGTCTGAGAACAAGATGGATAGTCAGGGAATCCTCTGCCACAGGATTTTAGTCCCAAACTTGCCATACAGCCAAAGAGCCTTTAAGCCGATCCGGCGGACTGTAAGACAAATTGAATGGTGGATCCCTTTAGTTAACAAGGTCACCAGACCTATCCCAAGACTTCAGCTTGCCTTGCTTGGTCTCCTCCAGGGCAGGTCCTTCCCCGGTTTCCTTCGTTAAGAAGCTTCCCCCACTTGGTTTGACAGCTTGGGATCCCTTCTAGAACCATAGGCCCCAGCCAGCATAGCGGGGGAAAACAGGGGAAAACTTCTACTGAACACAACCACAGCTAGAACATAAGATTAGTAGTCTGAGCCTAACTATGGTTCAGACACCCCTAAGTTTATAATAGTGCCCACTCATTGGAAGACCAGCGTTACAAATGTTTTTTGGGGTTTACAACCACTTTAAGAATACATTGAGGATAAAAAATTCCGCTTTATATCACGTATAACATTTAACCTTGTTTGAAGGGTTCATTCCATTCTGGCTCCCTAGAAGAAAAGTCCTTAGTCAGAATATCTTAGTCTTTATACAGTCTTTGCTCAAAGGCATTTGAACTACACGATTTACAGTTGCATAATGCTTATGCGTGATATGAAATCTATAGGTATGCAGCCGAGGACTTTATTAGCACCAGGGAATAGCTTGGCTGTCCTCAGGTTTCAGACACATTAGGAGACAAACTTGTCTCTTCCACAGGGATCTCCCCACAGCAGTATCTCAGCAAATATGGAGTGTATAGTGTATGCTCTGCTTACTCCTGGTAATGCGCGTATATTAAAAGGTCAGCCCAACCAACATTGATCTTTCAAACTCGATTCCAACCATTACTTTTTTCAGTTTTGAATATCACAAGGTTAGAAATCCTGTAGAAAGGGTACTACTGTAAGTTCATAAGGGTGTATTTTTATCAATATATATAGTATGCCTGTGATACCAGCAAGGGGAATTTAGAGAACAGGGCTAACTGGGACATTAGGACAGCAAGAAAAACCTCACTGAGGTTTTTACTCTTTCCCCACACAAAAAAAAAGTGTTCACTGCTACTGCTCATTGATTGGAGAAATTTCCCATCACTTCCTGTAGTGGTGACACTGACAGAAGTATATGACCTAAACTTAAAAATGTCTGGAGCTGGGCTTTTTATATATTAGTATATAACACAGAGTCAGGGCCGTTTGAAGGAATTTGGGGGCCCCAATCAAAGAATTTGGGGGCCCCAAGCAAGGAATTTGGGGGCCCCAAGCAAAATGGACATGGAGGCCCCCAACCCCCCCCCCCCCGCACGGACACAAAGCCTCCCTCCCTGTGTACTTCTTACCCCCCCCCCCCTGTGTCCTTATTACTCCACTCTCTATGTTCTTTTCACCCCCCCCCCCATGTTTTTTTTACTCCCCCCATGTTCTTTTTACTCCCCCTCCCTCCCTATGTTCTCCCCCCCTTCCTACCGTACCGCGCGGTCAGAGATTCAGTTTTCATGACAGACTGACAGAAGGGTGACCACATGTCCCGGATTGCCCGGGACAGTCCCGCATTTTGCAGGTCTGTCCCAGGCACATTCATGTCCCGGAATGAAACACAGCTACCCTCCTGGCCAATCAGATTCCCCCAAAAAAGGCAGCCACATCACCGCTTAGCTCACTGACAGTACTTGTCCTGGCCGGGAATGCCTGGAGGAGCACAATCCCGCCCCCTGCTTGTGATTGGAGAAATCGTAAATCCCGCCTCCTAACTGACAGGAAGTGAGCACTCAATGTGCACTTCCTGTCAGTCTGACTGGGAACAGAGGAAACTGAATCTCCTGTACCCTGTAGTACCCGGCTGGACTGACAGGAGGAAGGAAGAGGAGCTCGGCTACGTTAAAAGGAAGGGGAAGTGACGAGAGAGGCAGCAGTGCTGCAGTCACCTGAGGCTCTCTATAGAGCGCTCATGCAGCTGCAGCATTTATAGGAAGCGCGGCAAGGGCCCTGCTTGGGGCCCCAAGCAATTACTTGGTTTGCTTGCCGCGATGGGCCTGCAGAGAGTTAAAGTGATACTAAAGGTAAAATAAATGAAATAAAAATAACAAACATGTCATATTTACCTGCTCTGTGCAATGGTTTTGTACAAAGTTTTGAGAATGACACAAATGTTTGTTTTTACAAAGTCTGTCTGCTGCCTCAGTTTTTATGATGGGCGACTATGTGGCAGATGAGGTTTAATGTTGATAAATGTAAAGTTATGCACTTGGGGGCTAAGAATATGCATGCATCATACATGCTAGGGGGAGTTCAACTGGGGGGATCTGTAGTGGAGAAGGATCTGGGGGTTTTAGTTGATCATAAGCTCAATAATAGCATGCAATGCCAAGCTGCGGTTTCCAAAGCGAGCAAAGTCCTTTCTTGTATTAAGAGAGGTATGGGGGGGGGGGCGTGACCAGAAGCCGACCTGGACGGACGCTCTGCTTGAGAGCTCTCCACCAGCCCATAGCTCCTAGGCCGATTCTCGGGGGGAACCAAAGCCATCCATGAGCAACACCCGCACCACTAGAACCTCTTCGGCTAGAGGATCATCCCAGCCGCCCTCCGGAGCCTCTATCTCCTTCAGGGACTATTTCACAAAGCCCGACATGCCTCGGGCCGGCCATAGCAAAATGGCGCCGGACTCCGGGGCCTTGCAGCTCCAGAAGCCTCCATCACTGTGCCAGCCGGACAGCCACTCACCGCCATCTCCACTGGATCAGATGCCATCGCGGCCCCATCCGCATATCCAGCCGGGCTCCGATGGGCTCCAACAAGCGGTGAGTGACCAGCAAGAGCCCTGCTTAGCCCCCCGCGTTCCGCCGGAAGAGCAGGCCCCGTCACAGCCTCCGTAGCAGTACACACACTGCACGGAGGCCTTCCCGCAGCTGCTCCGCACACTGCCGGATCCGGACTCCCGGGACTGCAGCTCCATGTCCCTCCCCGCCCCTCCGGACAACATTCGGGACTTTCCAGCCCTTCCTAGCCCCATGCACCCCCCAGTGGTATCAGGGCCCAACGCACACGGCGGACCATGCATCCCCGCAGACCATGCTCCAACCCCACCACAAGCACAGGGGGACTCAAGCCCCGGAGAGGTCACCTGCTCTGGGTCCCAGGCTGCAATCCACCGACCCCCCCCTTCATATGCACAGATGGCCCAGCTGCGCCCCCCCCACCTCGGTTCCCTCCGCTTTAACGCCCACAACAACCTTGGCGGACTCCGGGATCCCTTCATCTGGGCATTCCCTACCCCAGACTCCAGGAGCGTCTGCTGTGGCCTACCAACCGACCCCCCTTCACCCCCCTCCATCCTGGGGCCCAGAGGACAGGGGACAGCCCACCTGGCAAACGTACCTTCAAGCTATTCCTACCAAGGAAGATTTTAAACAGTTGATAGCAGATGTCAAGGCCACCTGCAGGGCAGAGATCCAGAACATCCAAGCGGGCCTTAAGCACCTCGCAGACAGAGTCAAAACGGTAGAGGAGGAGATACAGGAGACGAAGCTAGCAGTGCACCGGACCCAAATTCAGAATTCGGACCATCGCCTCATGCTACGCGACATGCAGCGCCACATGGAAGACCTGGATAACAGGGGACGCCGGAATAACATCCGCGTACGCGGCCTGCCAGAGGCGGAGGGCGCTGAGGACTTGCAGGACACGCTACAAGAAATGTTTAATGGTCTCCTTGGGGAACCTGCTGACAAACACATTGCTATGGACAGAGCTCATAGGGCTCTACGCCCAAAAGGCCCCGCTTCCAAGCCCAGAGACGTTATCTGCTGCATACAATCATTTCCAGTGAAGGAGGAAATAATGCGCAAGGCGCGCATTGCCCGAAATATAGTATTTGATAACTCCCCGGTCCAAATCTACCCAGATCTATCCTGGATCACACTACAGAAACAAAGACTCCTGCAGCCACTCCTTCGTACTCTTCAGGACGGGGACATCCTCTACAGATGGGGGTTCCCTTTTAGTCTTACAGCTAAGCACCAGGGGAAATCAGCGGTTCTGCGCTACCCAGAAGATCTGGACTTTTTTTGTCATACCCTGGGCATCGCCGTCCCCCAATTGCAGGAATGGGACTTGGTGGCCACTCCCCCCCCTCCACCAGTGATTTGGCAAAAGGTTCCACTGCCCAAGCGCTCCAGAGGATCGGAGTTCTCTAGGCAACCACCCAAATATAAGTCCAGTGGGCCGCCATCTGGGAGGCCTTCCCCCCGGCGCTCCACAGCACTCCATGCCTAACCTACTCTTCCCGGCTGGGAATCATCTGGCATCAAGCTCTTTCTCCCCCTCCCTTCGCTCAAGACATTCAGGTCTTAGTGACATCACTCTTCCCCCCGAAGGCCCCAGCATTGCCCTTTTTTATTTGTTTCTCTCCACGGGCTGCTCTGGACCGACCCTGTCCTCTCTGGTTGAACCTGAGGTTACGGACCCCCCCCTGTGGTTTTCCACTAGAGAGTTCCCCCAGGGATCTTGGTCCCTCTGAGTCTTCCCGACCGGACCTGTTCAGGTCCGCCAGTTGGGGAGTCCGATTGGAACTGTATAGACCTAGGACCCCTTGGACTGCTAGTGTCTATTTGTTGATGTTTAATCTGTGTGTTGAATTTGTTCTTATTTTCTCTCTCTCTCTCCTTTTCAGTGCTCTTTCTCTCCGTCTCCTGCAGTCTGCCTCCCGGCCCTGTGGCCTCCTGGCCCTCCCCGTGTTGATGCCACCCCTTCGGACCCACTCACGCTTCCTGCCTAACCAGATAAGTATACCTACCATGCACCCACCACCTGACAATGGCTAAGGTACTCTCACTTAACGTCCGCGGACTCAACTCCAACAAAAAACGGCACTTGGCGCTCCGGGAATTTAGGCAGTCAGGGGCGGACATTGTGATGGTGCAGGAAACGCATTTGGATGGGGGGGATTCCTTCACGTTTGTATCCCGCTACTTCCCCCAGGTATACCAGGCTTTTGGCCCACGAAAGAGGGCGGGAGTAGCAATCCTCATAAAAAAGCGAGCCCCCTTCGTGTGCAACTCCACTTATGTAGACCCAAAGGGGCATTACCTTATTCTTCGGGGCCTGTGGCAGTCACAGGCCATCACCTTATGCGTAGTCTATGCCCCAAACACACGTCAGCACCGCTTTCTCGCTGGGGTGTGCGCCCGCCTCTCCCAGGAGCCACATGACTTCCTGGTGATTGGAGGGGATTTTAATCTGGCTCACTCCTCGACCTGGGACCGCCTGGTGGCAAATCCCCAGGCCTCCCAGGCCCGTGCCCTGAGGGACTCTAAGCTATTCCAGCAGCGCACTAGGAAACATGCACTGTTTGACGCCTGGCGAGCTTTCTATCCGGGCGATCGCCAATTTACATTCTACTCAGCGCCGCATCGCACTCACACGCGCATTGACTACTTCTTTGTAAATAACAACACACTGCGCATTACAGAATCAGCGAGTATCCTCCCCATTTCCTGGTCCGACCATGCCCCCATCACGCTCTCCTTAAACTTAGGTCCCCCTCTTCGTCGGCCCTATAGTTGGAGGCTCAACGAGTTCCTCCTGCAGCATGCCCCCTCGAAGTTGGAACTAGGGACGACGTTACAGCACTATTTCATGGAGAATGACACGCCCGACGTCTCTGCCTCCACTTTGTGGGAGGCGCATAAGGCGGTCCTCAGGGGCCGGTGCATAGCGCTCTCTTCAGCTCTGAAGAGAGATGCTGATGCTGCCAGAGTGCTGGCGGTCGATCAACTCAAGGCCTTAGAAGCTCAACTCCTGTTGAAACCCTATGTAGCTCTCCTTAAACGGATAGTCCAGGTACGCGTAACACTCCGTGACCTTGCCTTAGGCAAGGTGGAAAAAGCACTTATCCGCCTCAAGCAACTCTATTATGACAAAGGCAACAAAGCGCAGGCGCTTTTGGCCAGAAAACTCGCTGACAGGGCTCTCGCCTCCACCCCACACCAGGTGAAAAATAGGGGGGGGGACCTGCTGACACATCCCGGGGACATAGCGAATACCTTTGCTAAATTCTATACTGACTTATACAACAAACCAGAAGTTCCGCACAACCCCCCCTCCCCCGACTTGACGGCCCGAATGACCCGATACCTCGCACAGGCCGGCCTGCCCCAACTTAAGAGAGAGAATCTACAGGACCTGAACGCCCCTATAACGGCAGAGGAATTGGCGGAGGCCGTGAAGGACCTCCCTGCCCGTAAATCCCCCGGCTCAGATGGGCTGCCCTATGAGTATTACAAGGCCTTCTTCCCCCTTCTAAGCCCTCACATGACCAAACTGTTCAACACCTTTCTCCATCAGTCCCCGATTCCCGACGATATGCAGAGGTCATTTCTGACTCTTATCCCGAAGCCGGACAAGGACCCAGCCTCCTGTGCTAGTTACAGACCCATAGCCTTGCTTAACTCAGACCTTAAAATTTTTACCAAACTGTTGTCTACCCGCCTAAACCAGATTCTTCCTACCCTAATCCACAAGGACCAAGTGGGCTTTGTCCCACTCAGCCAGGCGTGCGACAACACCAGGAGGGTCATAGACTTGATAGACGTAGCCAGCAGGGAGGGAGCAGAGGCCTTGGTCCTGAGCCTTGACGCAGAAAAGGCCTTCGACCGCTTGAGTTGGCCATTTATGATGGCCACCCTGCAGCACATGGGGTTCGGGGGACCTTTTCTCCAGGCGGTACGGCACCTTTATTCTACCCCCACTTCCCAAGTAAAAACCCCGTTTGCCACTTCGGCCCCGTTCAACATCACCAATGGCACCCGCCAGGGGTGTCCGTTGTCGCCCCTGCTCTTTGCCTTATGTGTAGAACCGCTGGCGGCAACCATCAGGAAGCACCCTGACATCCGGGGCATCTCGGTACGGGGCAAGGAAATTAAAACATCCTTATTCGCAGACGACATTATCCTCACCCTGACCCGACCCAGAATCTCCCTCCCTAACCTACACGCGGCGCTGGAGGAGTACGGGGCACTCTCGGGATATAAAACAAATGCGTCAAAATCTGCAGCCCTCCCTGTTAACATCCCGGCCGCTGAGGCCCGCCATCTCCAGCTGAACTTCCCATACACTTGGGAAAGTTCCTCTCTTAAATACCTGGGGGTGCAGATCACCCCATCCTTCGGCTCCCTGTACCAGGCCAATTTCCCCCATCTCTTCCGGACGATTGGGGCTCTCCTCCAGAAGTGGAAAGCCCACCACATTTCCCTACTAGGTAGAATTGCATCCGTTAAAATGGTTATCCTCCCCAAGCTCCTGTATCTGTTTCAGACACTGCCCATTCCAGTCCCCTATGCCCACTTGCGCAAGTTCCAGAGCGACGTGCTGCGATACGTTTGGAACTACAAAAAACATAGGATACCCTGCTCGGTCATGAAAGCGGCACGGGCGGACGGAGGACTGGCCTTTCCTGATTTCGTCAGATACTACCAGGCTACACAGTTGCGAGCCATAGTGTCATGGTTCCCCCAGAGGTCCTATAGTAAGTGGACGGAGATAGAGAAGATATGGCTAGCGCCAACCCACCCTAACAGTCTCCTGTGGGATGCAGGCGTGGAGGTAGACCCTTGCCGCCTCTTGGGCTCGATGGCCCTGCTACGAGGGCTATGGCGCAAGCTCTCCCAGGAGAGGGCGCTTAAGTCTGAATGTTACCTTCTAAACTCATTCATTTGCAACCCCAAATTACCAGACAGCTTAACGCACCAGATGTCCTGGCCCTGGGCCTGGCGGAACCTGTTTCACTTCGGGCACATAGTCGACCCGAGTTCCCGCAGACTCCTGACGTTCTCAGAGCTCCAAACGAAACACGATCTTCTGAAAGAGGTGTTCTATAGCTATCTACAAATCAGGCATTACGCCCAAACAATATCCCCCCGGCTCCAATTCTCCCAACCTTTTCCATTCGAGCGTATTGTTCTGGGGGGTCGCCACCGTAGGGGGCTGATCTCGGACATATACCGGATCCTGAATGAATATGACATGCCTGTGCGGGGAAAACATGCGTATATGTTGAGATGGGAGAGGGAGTTGGGAGAGGCGCTGTCACCGGAGGCCTGGCAGGCTATCTGGAGACAGGCAGCCAAAAGCTCCATGTGCACCCTGTACAAAGAAAACACATACAAGATTCTTTTTTTCTGGTATCAGACCCCAGATATTTTGCACAAAATCTACCCCTCTGTCTCTGATCGCTGCTGGCGCTGCCATCGGGACAGAGGCTCCCTCTTCCACATCTACTGGGCATGTCCCCTTATTACCCCGTTCTGGCACTCTACACAACAATTGCTCATCCGTCTCTTCGAAACACCAATCCCCTTGACACCCAAATTATTCCTACTGGGCATCTCGCAACCTAAACTCCCCAAGCCATACAAAAAATTACTCAGGCACATTCTGACTGCGGCGCGGTGCTTGATAGCCCTCAATTGAAAGAAAACCACACCCCCATCTCAGGAAGCTCTTTATGCTAGGGTGAAAGATGTGGAACTTATGGAGAGGATGACGGCTAGGATGCGTGATGGTCTGGATGACCACGATGAGGTCTGGAGGGAGTGGCATCGGCGGGAGGACGCCCCGGACACGGAGGCAGACACGGTAACTTAGACTCTACTCTTACTCACTATCCCTTCCTTCTTCTCTCTCTCCTTTTTTTTTTCTCCCTTTTCCTTCCTCCCTTTTTCTCTCCACCCCTAATTGAATATTATTGCATTAACATCTGCGCTTAGTATTTGTGTACCACGATTTGCGGGGCCAGGATGATGGACATGACTACTTGAGGGACCAGTTCTGTTTTGCCTCACCCTTCTTTTTGCTGTGGTCTCTATATCCTGCTCCTGCCGTGCCAAGCTACGTTGACCCACAACCCAACCCCGCCCCCCCCCCGATCCCACATGTGGTGAGATCAGTTTAAGCACCTCTTGGCACGTAGTAGCACCTGTACTGGACTTTCAATGTATATGTGGTATTAATACCTGTAAACTGTTTTCTATAAATAAAAACTGTTATTTGGAAAAAAAAAAAAGAGAGGTATGGACTCCAGAGATAGAGATATAATTTTGCCCCCTGTACAAATCATTAGTAAGACCTCATCTGGAATATGCAGTCCAGTTTTGGGCACCAGTTCTCAAAAAGGATATCGGAGAACTGGAGAAAGTGCAGAGAAGGGCAACTAAACTGATAAGAGGCATGGAGGAGCTCAGCTATGAGGAAAGATTAGAAAAAATGAATTTATTCACTCTTGAGAAGAGGAGAATAAGGGGGGATATGATCAACATGTACAAATATATAAGAGGTCCATATAGTGAACTTGGTGTTGAGTTATTCACTTTAAGGTCAACGCTGAGGACAAGGGGGCACTCTTTATGTCTGGAGGAAAAGAGATTTCACCTCCAAATACGGAAAGGTTTCTTCACAGTAAGAGCTGTGAAAATGTGGAACAGACTCCCTCCAGAGGTGGTTCTGGCAAGCTCAGTAGATTGCTTTAACCTCTTTCCCACTGCGCCATAAGCATTTTACTGCTACGGCGCGGCGGGGTTATCTTGGGACGACGTCCCTGGGACGTCGTCCTTCATGTTCGCGATTGCGCGTCTAGAAGACCCGGCGCATCACGGATCACGGTAAATTGCCGCTGATCGCGGCCGTTTACCACATGACGGCGCGATCACTTGTAAACAAACTGGCGTCCTCTCTCTCCTCTCTGTACAGTGTGCGAGGAGAGGGGGGGGGGGGAAACGGGGTGTCAGCAGCTGAGCTGTGGCTGGATCTGTGACAAATGCAGTCACAGATCCAGCCATCCCTCAATCCATCCCAGCAGTACCCAGCAATCCCCCCAGTACCCAACAATCCCCCAGTACCCAACAATCCCCCAGTACCCAACAATACCCCAATACCCAACAATACCCCAATACTCAGCAATACCCCAGTACTCAACAATACCCCAGTACTCAACAATACCCCAATACTCAACAATACCCCAGTACTCAACAATACCCCAGTACTCAACAATCCCCCAGTACCCAACAATACCCAACAATACCCCAATACTCAACAATACCCCAGTACTCAACAATACCCCAGTACTCAACAATACCCCAATACTCGGCAATACCCCAATACTCGGCAATACCCCAGTACTCGGCAATACCCCAGTACTCGGCAATACCCCAATACTCGGCAATACCCCAGTACTCGGCAATACCCCAGTACTCGGCAATACCCCAGTACTCGGCAATACCCCAATACTCGGCAATACCCCAGTACTCGGCAATACCCCAGTACTCGGCAATACCCCAATACTCGGCAATACCCCAGTACTCGGCAATACCCCAATACTCGGCAATACCCCAGTACTCGGCAATACCCCAGTACTCGGCAATACCCCAATACTCGGCAATACCCCAGTACTCGGCAATACCCCAATACTCGGCAATACCCCAGTACTCGGCAATACCCCAATACTCGGCAATACCCCAGTACTCGGCAATACCCCAATACTCGGCAATACCCCAGTACTCGGCAATACCCCAATACTCGGCAATACCCCAGTACTCGGCAATACCCCAATACTCGGCAATCCCCAATACTCGGCAATACCCCAGTACTCAGCAATACCCCAGTACTCGGCAATACCCCAATACTCGGCAATACCCCAGTACTCGGCAATACCCCAATACTCGGCAATACCCCAGTACTCGGCAATACCCCAGTACTCGGCAATACCCCAATACTCGACAATACCCCAATACCCTGCATGATACTTTGCAATACCCCAATACTCTGCAATACCGCCTATGGGGATTTTTAAGTAGCGAAGTTTGGCGCCATTCCACGAGTGTGCGCAATTTTGAAGTGTGACATGTTGGGTATCTATTTACTCTGCGTAACTTCATCTTTCACATTATGAAAAAAAATTGGGCTAACTTTACTGTTTTGTTTTGTTTTAAGCACAAAACAGTTTTAAAAAAAACACGCGTTCAATAAATTTCTGCGAAAATACCGTACGAGATAAAAAGTTGTATTGGCCGCCATTGTATTCTCTAGGGTCTTTGCTAAAAAAGCATATATAATGTTTTGGGGTTCTATGTAATTTTCTAGCAAATAAATGATGATTTTTCCATGTAGGAGAGAAATGTCAGAATTGGTCTGGGTGTTCCAGAACGCCTGATGGCGTTCCCTGCATGTTGGGCCTCTGTATGTGGCCACGCTGTGTAAAAGTCCTACATATGGGGAATAGCAATACTCGGGAGGAATAGCAGAATGTGTTTTGGGGTGTAATTTGTGGTATGCATATGCTGTGTGTGAGAAATAACCTGTTAATATGACAGAAACAAGTTTTTTTTTTTTACAGAATTTTCAGTCGTTTTTCTTTTATAGCGCAAAAAAACAACAACCCAGAGGTGGTCAAATACCACCAAAAGAAAGCTCTATTTGTGTGAAAAAAAGGACAAAAATTTCAAATGGGTACAATGTTGTTAGACTGAGTAATTGTCATTCAAATTGTGAGAGCACCGAAAGCTGAAAATTGGTCTGGTTAGGAAGGGGGTTTAAGTGCCCAGTGGTCAAGTGGTTAAGAAGGGCCTGGATTCTTTCCTAAATACACATAATATAACTGAGTACTAAGTTCTGTAGGTAAAGTTGATCCGGGGTAAATCCGATTGCCTCTCGGGGGATCAGGAAGTCATTTTTTCCCCTCCGGTAGCAAATTGGATCATGCTCTGCTGGGGTTTTTTGCCTTCCTCTGGATCAACTGTGGGTATGGAGTTGGGTGTATTGGATGTACTGTGTTTTATTTTGTTTGTTTATTTATTTTTTTATGGTTGAACTGGATGGACTTGTGTCTTTTTTCAACCTGACTAACTATATAACTATGTAACTATGTAATTTGCATATATTCCAGAATATTATGAAGAGTGATCGGATGAATTGCAATTAATTGCAAAGTCCCTCTTTGCCATGAAAGTGAATCCCATAAAAAAACATTTCCACTGCATTTGTGAAGAAAGCTTCAGGGCACCCAAGAAAGTCCAGCAAGTACCAGGACCATCTCCTACTGCAGGATCGGGGCACCACCAGTGCAGAGCATCCACAGGAATGGCAGCAGGCAGGTGTGCGTGCATTTGTATGCACAGTGAGGCAAAGACTGTCAAGAATGGCAGCATAGAAGCCACTAGACTTGTGCACAATGGAAAAATTTGTTTTGTTTAGTTTAGTTTCGGTCCTGTTGATTCATAATCATTCGTAATTTTGTTAAATGGGATTTTCGTGTTCGGAATAATTCGGATTTACGTAAGCGTCATTTTTGCAGGCTGGGAAGCTGATTTGCCTGTGTTTAGGGCGTGTTCGGGGACCAAGTGATGCGCCCGCAAACACTCCCCACTCTACTGTCATTTGTCTCTGGCCTCCTTTCCTATCTTTTTATTGGCTGGGATCGGAGGATGTGAATAGTGATTTTTGCAACACCACTAACTGCTGTGTGCTCTGGGAGTGTAGTTGGTTAGTAGGATGGCCAGGCTTTGGTATAGTGGGGTTTATATTTCTGATATGGAGGGCAGTGGTGCAGAACTGACTGTATAGCGGAGGTTGGTATCGGTACCGGGGGAGGACGGTCAGGCTCGCTGCTGTATTGTCGGCGCTCCACCCCCTTATCTTATCCCGAGGGGTCTGGGGGCGACATTGGGGGGATGGGCTGGCCCCTGTTCGGGCGGAGAACACGTTAAGACCCCCCCAGCTGGAGTCCCATGTGACCTGGGTGGTGTCTGGCTAGGCGGAGAGGGAGGGGGGTGCCTCTGCTGCTCGGATGGCCACAACGTGAGCGGAGGATCTGCTTTGAGGCTGCACTGAGGAGGATCAGTGGGGACATGGTCAGGATCCTGAAGGTATAAGAGCATAGGCCCATCCACAATTACTGACCGACATCTGCTGATTAGTGTGAGTGACTGCAATTGATGGGTACAGTGGCTGCAATTGATGGGCACAGTGGCTGCAATTGATAGGCACAGTGGCTGCAATTGATGGCACAGTGACTGCAATTGATGGGCACAGTGGTTGCAATTGATGTGCACAGTGGTTGCAATTGATGTGCACAGTGGTTGAAATTGATGGGCACAGTGGTTGCAATTGATGTGCACAGTGGTTGCAATTGATGTGCACAGTGGTTGCAATTGATGGGCACAGTGGCTGCAATTGATGTGCACAGTGGCTGCAATCGATGTGCACAGTGTCTTGATGTGTATTTTCATCATTTTTCTGATTTTTTTTTTCAGTTTGAGCACCAGCTGCCACTGCACTCAGCATACATGAGGATGGCAAATACACCAACCTAAGACACGCACCAATCCAAGACAGGGTCTTTGTACTACTCTGTGCCACATCTTGTTGAGGTGTCTGTCACAGGGTAATACTAAAGGGATAGTATAGTGTATTTTCAGTGATTGAATATTTTAGTTTATTATTGGACTTTTTAACTTTTTTTAGGTGTTTATTTTTACACATTTTCCCTTTCATGTGCTTGTATTTAATACAGAGATTTGTAGACTTACCAGTAGAGGGAGATCGCCTCGGTTTATTGAAAGAGCTTCTCCAGGCAAACAGCTTGTCTGTGTTAAGCCAAACGCTTTATTTTCTGGTCCTGGATAGCGTGCAGAAGTTGTAAGGGTCTCCTGTCAGATTTTTACAGCTAAGCAAAGCTCCATAAGCCCTGGTCCACACCAGCGTAGTTTTGAAAACCGCGCTACTTCAGCTCGGCCTCAAAGCCGCAGATTAGTGCGATCTTTACCTCTGATTTAATCGTGGCTTGCGACTTCATTTAACAGAAGTCTTTGCAAGATGCAATGAAAGCAGAAAAAAGTAGTGCAGGAACCTTTTTTAAAGTTGATGTGATATAAACAGTTCCATTGTCGGCAACGGGGTGCGACATGTCATGCAATTTGGTACTGTCAAATCACATGACAAATTGCACCGGTGTTAACCAGGGCTTAGAGAGATTTAGCCTAATTTCCTGTCCTCCTAGCAATGGCTTTACCAGACAGGAAGTCACAAATAATTAGCAAAAGTGACACAAATAGGAATGCAAATCTTTTCTCCTAATCTACTAATTAAAATCATTTCTGTCTATGTTCCTGTTGTAGCCCTCTTTTCAAAATGGGGTTTGTGAGAAATGGCCCTCCCTACACAAGATACTTCATAGAAGGGGGGAATGTGGGACTTTAAATGAGGCACAGGCCAGTGCCTCCATCCCTGGTTCAGATACGTAAAGAAGGGGAGTTGGGACTTTAGATGAAGCAAAATAAAATGCGGAGGTGAGAGTAGTTAAAAAATATTTTATTAATAACAAAATTGTAGTAGACCAATAGTTTCATATATATACATATTTGAATTACACAAGGTAACAATATGATGGATAAAAAAGTAAATGTAAGTTCAGACATAAAACATAATCATAGGGATAAATAGTAGTTGATGTAATTATACAAACATGACCGATGAACTGGCCTATAATTGCCAAGGCCTCCTGCCCGATAGCTGTGTCTGTGTTCACAAGATATATGAATACATTATGTTATATATTAGGCAGATGGATAACAGATCATATCTAATGTGGCTGTGGCATCAGGTATAGCTCTACGTGTTTCGTGGATATCTCCACTCATCAGGAGCAGATGCGACAGAATCCTATAGGATATAAACATATAATAGTATAATGAACCACACTATGAATATAGAGGGTAAAGGTAAAGTATGTGATCTTATTTTGTGATCTTATTCTATAGATGGTTGACCAACCCCACTTACCAACAAGGGCAGTAAATGTAGCATGTGGTAACTAGTACATGGTGAGCCGAAGGTACCAACCCCGTCGTGGGAGCTGAGGTGGAGATATATAGGGCCGCAGTAACGGATGATGTAGGGAAATGCATGGGTAGGGGGATAATCTTCTTGTGACAACAGTGATAGTTGTAGCTCATCAGGCATACATATCTATAAACAAGTATTAGAAGTATAAGTAATTCATAGATATTAAACACAATAGCCCAGATTCTCATATCCCGGCGTATCTTCGAGCGGGGCGTAGCGTATCCTATTTACGCAAGTGCCATGTTCTCAAAGCACTTGCGTCCAGAGTTACCGTGGTGTAGCGTAAATGGGCCGGCGTAAATGCGCGTAATTCAAATGTGGATGAGGTGGGCGTGTTTTATGGAAATGAATCGTGACCCCACGTTTTTGACATTTTTTTTTAACTGCGCATGCGCTGTCTGTGGATGTATCCCAGTGCACATGCTCCAAATTATGCCGCAAATACATTGGTTTCGACGTGAACGTAACTTACGCAAAGCCCTATTCGCGAACGATTTACGCAAACGACGTAAAATTCAACGCTGTCCCGACGTCTATACTTAACATTGGGTAGGCCGGACCTACGCAAAATTACCCCTCATAAAGCAGGTGTAACTTCACACTTACGCAAACGACGTAAAATATGACGACTGGGCGCAAGTACGTTCGTGAATTGGTGTATCTAGCTCATTTGCATATTCGTTGCGGCTAATCGACGGAAACGCCCCTAGCAGCCAGCGTATAATTGCACACAATTATACGCCGGCGTAGGCTAGTTACGTCGGCGGAATAAGCCTATTTTTTTAACGTATCTGCGTTTGAGAATCGGCGTAAACATACGCCGGCGCAGATTTTGAAATTACGGTGGCGTATCTGGAGATACGCCGCCATAACTGCTTTAAGAATCTGGCCCAATATGGCTACATCTAAAGTGTTAATAGAAATAGGACCAAGGACAATAATTAATAATGTGCCTATGTGTAAGGGGAAAGTTTTCATGTCTTAAAATTAAGTATGCACCAGACTCATAAGGGATGGTGAAATGACATAGTAGAAAAACTACAAGTGAAGGGAAAAATATGGTGTGTAATAGGACTAAAAGACTCAACAAGCGAGATAGACTCAAACCCAGAGAACACTTACCCTAGTACTGCGGACATGCGACACCAGCAAAGGTAGCTGGTGTGCAGAGATCCCGGACGGACAGCTAGCTCCAACTGGGAGAGATATATATATATATATGCTCCACCAACGCCACATGTGTGAGCCTTGTGAGGGGAGGTGTCCGCACCTGAGCTAATTATCGCTCAATGAACGGCGCCATATTTCCCCTTCAAAGGTCACGTAGTTGGTACACGTTACGCCTGCGCAATGATGACATAAATAACGTCATGTGCACGACGCACGGAACGTGGCGCCGATGTGTGAAGGTGCACCCGCCCAATCCTCCCGAACACAAAGTGTAAAGGAAAGAGAGGGAGGACCCACAAAGCGCTACACAAGATACCGTGCAAAACCTGTAGATAGATAAAACAACCTTGTGAGAAAATTAAGTCTCACAAGGTTGGCAGCGCCTCCACCCAATTTCCTGGAAAATCAACCAGTATTCAACCAAAATCAACCAACCATCAAATTAAACATTTCAAGAAAAGGAACTACAGTATCCTGCATATAACATTAACAATAAGAGACTTAGGTATGTGTTGAAAGCAGAAAAAAACTGGCATTGCAGTCTGTTGTGTATGGGGCTGAGTAGACTGGTGGGGGTGCCCATGCTGACCCATGTCCATAGCCAAAAGCTCCTACAATGGGCACATCATCAGAACTGGACCATTGAGCAATAATAGAAGGTGGCCTGGTCTGATGAATAAAGTTTAATTTTAAATCATGTGGATGGGCAGAAGAGAAATCAGCAGACAGATTAGGTGATCTCTCTGTCACTCTGTTTTCTATTCTTATCTCCATATTTCTTGTTCGCAGCACTGCCAACAACTGATTGTTTACTTGTGCTACCCCTCTCTCAGCTCTGCTGTACACGGATTGCAAAAAACTGATCTCCAGACAAATACAGCTGCTTACACTAGTTGCTTTATATACAGTGATATCTCAGTTCAGGAAGAACTCTGTTCGCGAACAGAAGAGTTCACAAAAATTTGCTTCAGTCCGCTCACTCCGCTTCAGTTCATGAACATGAGTCACGGCAATTGTCCCTGAACTGACACTATATTGAGAAGCAGTGGCGGTGCGTCCATAGTGGGCACAGGAGCGCCGCCCCCTCTCTCCTGCACCCACTCACTCAACAATACAGTTGCAATAAAAAGTATGTGAACCCTTTGGAATGATAAGGATTTCTGCACAAATTGGTCATTAAATTTGATATGATCTTCATCTAAATCACAACAATAGACAATCACAGTCTGCTTAAACTAATAACACACAAAGAATTAAATGTTACCATTTTTTTATTGAACACACCATGTAAACATTCACAGTGCAGGTGGAAAAAGTATGTGAACCCCTAGACTAATGACATCTCCAAGAGCTAATTGGAGTGAGGTGTCAGCCAACTGGAGTCCAATCAATGAGATGAAATTGGAGGTGTTAGTTAGTGGTTACAACTGCCCTGACCTATAAAAAACACACACCAGTTCTGGGTTTGCGGAGACAGCTCACACAGACACAGGAGGGGGAAGCGGAGACAGCTCACACAGACACAGGAGGGAGAAGCGGAGACAGTACACACAGACACAGGAGGGGCTGAGACAGCTCACACAGACACAGGAGGGGACAGAGACAGCTCACACAGACGCAGGAGGGGCTGAGACAGCTCACACAGACACAGGAGGGGCTGAGACAGCTCACACAGACACACAGACATGGGAGGGGCTGAGACAGCTCACACAGACACAGGAGGGGGCGGGGACAGCTCACACAGACACAGGAGGGGGCGGAGACAGCTCACACAGACACATGAGGGGGGGCGGAGAGGACAGAGGAGAACTGCGCATGACAGACAGACAAAAAATTACCACGGTGTCAGCAGCCATGATAAAATGTGGTCAGTTTACAGAGGGGAGGGCAGAAACTGGCAGGATCAGCCAGGTTTTTTGAAGCTTCCAAAGGGGCAGTCTAGACAGAACACGCACTGTACTGTTTAACCTGCTATAAGGGAACAGGATTTCTCTTTTTTTTTTGTACAATAAAATAATTATTCCCTGATAAACTATTTGTTAAGATTCTTACCCAAGCACTTGCACTATACAATTTTCAATACTGCTGGCTCTTGCTCGCTTAATGCTGCTTCTCTGAACTTCCGATCTTCATGGCAAAGTGTTAACAGTGGACACTGCCGTCTACAGTCAGACTGTTAGCTTGGAGAAGGGAGGAGCAGGCCATGCCATCCTAGGCTACAGAGCTGTGTGTCTCTATTGAGACACACAGTGTAGGGTGAGATTTGTCAGACATCTGAGCCATACTTTCTGATTGTATTAGATATTCATCATCATTTAGGTAAGGGAATACCTGGGTCAATTCTCAGGCTATGCATTTTTGAATTATTTGTCAATTTGTTCATGTATTTGTTATTTGTAAATTTGTTGTTTATGTTTCTAATATGTTTTTAATATGCTGTTTTTAATCCATAGTGATTGTACATGCAGTATTCTTCAAAGAGTCTCCTGAGGAAGCCATCATTATGGCGAAACATGTAGAGCAAGGAGTGACTGCTATCTTTATATCACATGGATATTGTATGATGATATCATGATGATGTTAATTATGTTCAAATAAACTTTGATATTTTTTATACCCATGTTGTATTTTGTATATTTTGGCACCTTAAAAGTCCCATTCTTTCTTTCTACAAATGTTTTGCTAATTTAAGGATGTGGTGCCATTAGCTTGCTAACATCCAGCACTAAATAATATATGGTATAATCATTAAATAGTTTCTTATTTATATTTTCTGGCTAGAGTTGGGCTTTCACAGCTGGAAACAAAAACTATGGTGCTTAGGGAGAGGAAAAAGGAGGGAGAGGTTTAGCATCATATCTAGAAAACTCCAGAAGTGAGTGTAGAAAAGGAGGAATAGAATGAGCTCACACTTCCAGCTAACCAGCAGAGACATTGGGGGTTATTTACGAAAAGGCAAATCCACTTTTCCCTAAAAGTGCACTTGGAAGTGCAGTCACTCTAAATCTGAGGGGTAGATCTGAAATTAGGGGAAGCTCTGCTGATTTTATCATCCAATCATGTGCAAGCTAAAATGCTGTTTTTTTTTCTTGCATATCCCCCTCGAATCTACAGCGACTGCACTTCCAAGTGCACGTGCAACGCCCTTGAAGTGCAAAGTGGATTTGCCTTTAGTAAATAACCCTCATTGTGTGATTGCCAGAGTCCAACAGTGGCGGTACGTCCATAGAGGGCACAGGAGCGGCGTCCCCTATCGCTCCTGCACCGCCACTGAAAACAATACATAGATTCATTACTGAAAACAATACATAGATTCATCACTGAAAATGAACATGCATTGCATGAATCTATGTATTGTCGCCGCTGCCGCTCACTATTCAGATGGCCTGCCCCCTGGCGAGCGCCGGCCATCTGAATAATGGCAGCTGGTTGGCTGTGGAAGTGAGGGCTGGTTAACACTGACACGCATCTCAGCCAATTAGGTTCACCTGATTGGCTGAAGCGTCATCGAGGGTGGGACTACATCGAGATATCGTGGAGGAGGATCCGAAGATGGCTGACCAAGAAAAGTAAGTGCTGGGCGGGGGGGGTCAATCTGGCGGCATTTTAGGGGGAAACTGGCGGCAATTGATGGGCACAGTGGCGAAAATGCATGGCACAGTGGCTGCATTTGGCATGGCACAGTGGCGACAATTGATGGGCACAGTGGCGACAATGGCATGGAACAGTGGCTGCGTTTGGCATGGCACAGTGGCGACAATTGATGGGCACAGTGGCGACAATGGCATGGCACAGTGGCTGCGTTTGGCATGGCACAGTGGCGACATTTGTTGGGCACAGTGGCAACAATGGCATGGCACAGTGGCTGCGTTTGGCATCAAAACGCATACTGCGTTGGAGGAAGAGTATGTACCATTAGTAGACATGATGTTAAGATATTCCCAAAGGTCTTGTAGTGGGACCACCAGGCCAAGGTTTTGGCGAATTTTGACAGACTGTCCTGTGAGGCGTAAACGAGCTCCTCTACCGATACGCTTTTAACATCAAGCTGATCTCTTTTAAATATTTACCAAAAAAAAAACGATTAATTCCCATTAATCTAATTTGCCATTTCCAGTGAAAAGGTGGAACATATATCTTGTTGCCTAGCAAGTGAAATAAACAGGCGCCCAAAATGCTTGTGAATGCCAGTTGGGCATCTGGTATAGTTCCAAGTTTTTCAGCTTTCTTCATCTTATGCAATGAACAGCTGACATCTGCTGAACACTCAGTTTCTAGGTAGTGTTCAATTAGTTGAATAGCAAAGGCCCAAGGCAAGATTCCACACTCCTTCACACTGCTAAAGGGGGTGAAAGGGACTACCATATTTAACTTACCGGGAGAAAAAAATCACATATGTACCATGTTCTGTTTTTTCTTTTGTTTTTTCTTTTAGGAAAGGATTTTTTTATCCAGAGAGAAAAAAAAATCTAAACGTTAGTATATCCATAAGGTTACAGTAACATTGGTGGCCATTGGCGGATAGTTTGCTGTGTTCAGGTGGCTAAGGCTGCATTCACATGCTCAGTTAGTGGGAACCAGGGTTCCCAACCGCCCGCAGCATTTTTTACTGACAAAACATGAAAAATGTACTGGCGGAGCACATTTTTTACTTACGACCTGAGGAATTACAGAACCCCTATTGAAAACTAACACAGTTAAAGGGGTTGTAAAGGTTCATGTTTTTTCACCTTAATGCAGTTGTAAAGGAAACATTTATTTTTTTTGCTGAAATGACTGTTTACAGGGTATAGAGACATAATAGTTAACTGATTCCTTTTAAAAATGATTAAAAATAGATAAAAATCAATCATATAATGTGCCTGCAGTTTCAGTTTCGTTTTTCATCTAGTTTCATGCTTCTGTGAAGGACAGAGACAAAGAGTCAATACAGGGCAGTGTTTGTTTTTAAAATGAAACTGATTGGTTCTGAGGGGTTTTAGACACACAGTAATCCACACCTTCATGATTAGAGACCACAGAGAGAAGCTCCCAGGACTTTTTTCATAAGGAAACAGACAACCAGGAAGTATCGGTATCGGGACCGATACCGAGTATTTGCGAGAGTACTTGTACTCCCGCAAATACCCCTGATACCTAAATAGAATACTTCCCCCCCCCCGCCGCCGCAAAGCCGCCGCCGCATACCGCCGTGTTAATCCCCGTACATTACAGTGCGCATTACAAGCTTTCGTTTGTATACTTGTAATGTGCGCCTCGCCATGTATAGACACTCCCCTTCTCGGGATTGGACGGATCTGTCCAATCCCGAGCAAGGGGGAGTGTCTATGCACGGATCCGTGTATAGACACTCCCCCTTGCTCGGGATTGGACGGATCCGTCCAATCCCGAGAAGTGGAGTGTCTATACATGGAGAGGCGCGCATTACAAGTATACAAACGAAAGCTTGTAATGCGCACTGTATTGCACAGGGATTAACCCGGCAGCAGCTACTACAGGTATGGGGCACAGGACATGGCTGCATTATGTGGGGGACAGGACATGGCTGCAATATATGGGGGACAGGACATGGCTGCAATATATGGGGGACAGGACATGGCTGCAATATGTGTGGGACAGGACATGGCTGCATTATGTGGGGGACAGGACATGGCTGCAATATGTGGGGGACAGGACATGGCTGCATATGTGGGGGACAAGACATGGCTGCAATATGGGGGAAAGGACATGGCTGCAATATGTGGGGGACAGGACATGGCTGCAATATGTGGGGGACATACATGGCTGCATTTGGGGACACATTTTAAAAAAGTATCGGTATTCGGTATCGGCGAGTACATGAAAAAAAGTATCGGTATTTGTACTCGGTCCTAAAAAAGTGGTATCGGGACAACCCTACTTAAAATGTCAACACAGCTTGAAATTATCAGCCCCTGATAATTACTGGCAGTTGTAAAAAAAATCACAGATTTTTACAAACTATCAGTAAATTGTTTTTCACCTGTATGGGCTGATGTATGCCGCAAAGAAGATCCAGTGCCTTTTCAGGCGTGGAGCATGGCGCATTTTTTTTTCAGCGCCCATTTTGGCGTGATTGCCATGCAACAAAGGGCACAATTTCTCTAAGCGCCAAGTGCGAAATGGAGCCTAAATGCTACGGCCACATTCAAACTGATGGATTAGCTGCAGCCAGAACTCCAAAGAAACGGCAAACCTGAACGCACACTTTCTGTGCCCAAAGTCAGTCGGAGGCTCTATTTGTATGCAACTGCTCAGGAAAGGCGGCAACATCGGCTATTGATTTGCGCAGGGCGCTGTTTTTTGCACATAGTGTGCTCAGGTAGAGTTTACAACCGCCAACATAAATCGACCAGTTCCTGCCAACCGCTGTCGTTGGCTGACCCTGTACAGCCATATGAATGTAGCCTAAGGCAGTAATTGCATTTTAATTTTTGTGTGCATTTTTCAGATTTTATATATATATATATATATATATATATATATATATATATATATATATATATATATATATATACATTAGGGCTGTGGAAATTAACTATTGAGGCCGTGTACACACGTACGAGAACCTCGTCGGACTAAACTCATCGTTCCGCCCGACGATGTTCCCGATGAGCAGTCGGAAAAACTCGTCGAGCCAAAGTCCTCATTGAACAACAAGGAAAAAGAGAGCATGCTCTCTTTTTTGGCTTGACGAGCTTCCCGACAGGACGTTCGTCGGAAGTGTACACACGACCGAGAACCTCGGCAGAATATGGATCCCAGCGAGCTTCTCGCTGGATTCTGCCGAGAAGCTCGGTCGTGTGTACGCCGCCTTAATTCCTCCATTAATCGTTCATTTTTTTGATCGATCAAAATTCTCTCCACCGGCTTCCGGGTCTTCAGGGAGCTCCGTCGGAGATCCGGTGACATCACGGACACTGGCCGGGCTTGCTGTGTCCATCTGAAGGACTCCTTTGCTGTGCCTTCATATCTGCATGCCGGCGGGACCTTACTATCTGCCACATGGAAGGGCTGTTACACTTCCCTCTATCACTTCCCTCTATCAACCTGGGATTCTACATCCATCCACTGGGAGTTGTGATAGTTCCCTTCACGGGACCTCTACATGCCGACGGACTGATGTTAACCCCTCCTCATCTGGATTCAGCAGTGGTATCGTTGTACACATTTTTATACCAGTATCATTCTTAGCTACATGTTTTTATGACTGCTTTTGCTACCGTTTTGTATTACTCACACCATTTTTACAGTTTATGTAGCTACATCGATTTTATCTCTAGTGCAATATTTATTTTGTTACCTTCTTGAAGACTATAAAAGTTTTAATGCTATTCCCATCGAGCGCTGCCTTTGTGTGTTTTTTGTATCCTGCTACCCATTTTTCCAGTGGTTGGAGCTGCACTGGGAATCAGCCTGCAAGGAGATCAGCTAAAAGTAGTTGGATCTGTATGTGCGTTATAATTAATCAAAATTAGTAGAATAATCGATAAAAAATAAAAAACTATTAATCGAACACGTAAATTTTAATCAGTAACAGCCCTAATATATATTGGTATATTTCAGGTTAGCCAATCTGTTGGCTTAGCATCAAAGTCACCAAAGTTTACATAAATTGTAAATTTGGGCCTATAAATATAACTGCACACAAGTTGTTCAAACAAATTAAATGTGTATTTTTCACTGTAAACCATAAGATTCCTGATGCCTGATTCAGTGACTATATTATTTAGTCAAACATTTATTCCAGAAACTTTTCATGATATATTTCCCATCAGTGCTGTATAAAGTAATTGCTGTGTTAAGGGCATTCTAGAATGTAGAGGCTTCACACCCATTTCACTTAATCAGCAGTACTGTCTGCAACCCACAGCTATTTATATCTGGTACGAAGGCCATCTGGGGAAAGCTAAAAGAGATTTCTCATTTATCAACACTCTCAACCATTTGCATGGCCTATTTTTCAACACAATGAAAAATAAAGAGTTCTGTGGTCATATGTGTCATAGATCCTGTATCACACATTACACACAGGAAATAGACACAGATTTTATGAGATTGCAGCTTTGAGAGGAAGTTGCACTTGGTAATGACAATGGCACTAAGCGGCCATTGCACTTTACTATGAGTGACTATGCATTTTGATTTATTACCGTAAAGTTTATGCAATGCTTGGGGTGGTCTTCACGTTTTTACTTGCGTGCTGGTCTGTATTTTCATATTTTTATATCCTAAAACAATTTGAGAACTCTGGCCCGGATTCACAAAGCACTTGCTCTGGTGTAAATCAAGTTACGCCAACGTAAGTGCAAATGTGCGCCGGCGTATCTGTGCACCTGAGTCACAACCCAATATACGCCTAAAAACTGGCCACCCTACACCGACGTATCTTACTTACCCCGGCGTAACGTGGGCACATTTTTCTTCTGGACGCATATAGCTGCTCCCATTGATTAGCCATTCAAATATGCAAATAAGGGAAATACGCCGATTCATGAATGCGCAGGCTCTACGCAACGTTTTCCATCCGGCGTAAAGTTATTCCCCATAAAGGAGGTATAAGTCAGCACCAGACATGCAAAGGTCTGCACCAGGGAACTCAAGCCTATGTATTTTATGTAGGACGTGGCTCTGGCTGGTCGTAGGTTACGTTAACAGCGTACACAGTTATCCGGCGTATCTTAGGCAGTTGTTCCGACGTGGTTGTGAGCATGCGCACGGGGATACGTTCACGTCTCGACACATGCGCAGTACTTGTCTGACGCCCGGCCCATCATTTGCATGGGGTCACGCTTCATTAGCATTGATCACGCCCACTTCTAGCCCACTTCCACCTACTTCCACTTACGCCAGCCTGCGCCTTCAGAATGTACGCTACGATGGCGCAGAGTTGGGAGCAATAGCTTGCTGAATTCAGTGCATGCCTCTCCGTGATATGCCGGCATAGCGTACTATGTGTGTGCTACGCCGGCGTAAATATGCGTCCATCTCTGTGAATCTGGGCCATTATGTACATTCAGGAACATTGATGACTTACTCCTGCAGTAACAGAATATCTCATGCTGAGGTTGTGGCTGTCAGCCAGTTTGCATACTTGTACTGCAGAGCAGTAAAGCAAAAACTACTAAGCTGGAGGCATATATTATAAGCCGGTGTACATATTTATACATTTTATTTTAATTTTGTTATTTTATGTTTCAAAATAGATATTCAAAAGTTATATAAGCTGCACTACGTCAAATACACTACCTGCCTTAACACGCACGTGAACTTTAATGGCATCCCAGTCTTAGTCCGTAGGGTTCAATATTGAGTTGGCCCACCCTTTGCAGCTTTACCAGCCTCAACTCTCCAGGGAAGGCTGTCCACAAGGTTTAGGAGTGTGTCTATGGGAATGTTTGACCATGCTTCCAGAAACGCATTCGTGAGGTCAGGCACTTATGTGGAAGAGAAGGTCTGGTGCGAAGTCTCTGCTCTAATTCATTTAAAAGGTGTTCTATTGGGTTGAGGTCAAGATTCTGTGCAGGTCAGTCAAGTTCCTCTACACCAAACTCACACATTAATGTCTTTATGGAGAAGAATTGAAGCTGTTATAGCTGCAAAGGGTGGGCCAACTCAATATTGAACCCTGCAGACTAAGACTGGGATGCCATTAAAGCTCTTGTGCATGTAAAGGTAGGTGTCCCAATACTTTTGGTACACATGTCGTGTATGTGCCTTTTCACACTAGTGACAAATCAGAAATAGAAAAGCTGCTGCTATAACTTTTGTTACCACAATCAATAAGCAAAAATTATGATAATAGCAATCAGCAAAGTGCAAATGATGCTCAAAATATAATTAGAGTTCCTTAAAGTGGAGGTCCACTCCAAAAAGAATGAAAAATAAAGAATACACCAAAAGCCTGTAAAAAAAAGATTTTTTTTTTTATATTTTTTACTTACCAGAAATGCCGGTTGCTAATCTGCCTCTTCCAATACCGCGGCAGGTCTTCTTCCTCATCCTCCCCGCGTTGTCTTCTGGGAAATGGGGCACGCTGCCTTCTAGGAACTGTGTGTATCCCAGAAAGCAGCCGCCCATTCACAAAAGCGCTTCAAGACTCGCGCATGCGCAGTAGGAAAGCCGCAAGGCTCCACTGCCTGTTTTCCTCAGTAAGGATGGTGGCGCCGGGAGATGCCAGGATCGAGCAATCGGCCTCGGGTGACAGGTAAGTGTCCTAATTAAAAGTCAGCAGCTACAGTGTTTGTGGCTGCTGACTTTAAAAAAAAAAAAAAATTGCGGGTGGAATCACGCTTTAAAGCGGAGGTCCACACAAAAAGTGAACCTCCGTTTTTCAAGGCACCTACCTCCTTCAGGTATTTGCACCCACTTCCGGGAAGAGACTCCCATGGGAGTCAAGTACCTCCCCACCCCCCTCCCCGCTGTCTTCTGGGAAACACACTGATCCCAGCGAGACAGAGGGACTTACGAGGAACCACAAAACAACGTTGGGGCAGCGCAGGCGACGCAGTGTGCGCAACAGCAAAATGTCCTGTCTAAAATTAGAGCTGATAAAAGCTGGTCTAAAAAAAGAAAAAAAGTCTACTTGTTAGATAAAGCAACACTGTTAGTGAGCAGCTCAGCAGTCACACGTGTTGCTCAACAATCTGTATGCCAAAATGCCAGGGGCATCGTCGCGCATAGCTATACTACTGACTTTAGATGAACAAAGAAGGAGGAGGGCACGGAGGAGGGCACGGGAGAGGATATACCGTACCCGCATAGACCTGTTTGGCATGAGTGATTCTGAGGTGTATCGCATCTTCAGATTCACCCCTCATGCCATCCTGGAATTCACCACAACCCTGCAGGATGACATCACCAGCCCAACACACCGCTCACATGCAGTGCAGCCACTGGTCAAGGTCCTGGCAACACTCCATTTCCTTGCCAGTGGCTCTTTTCAGCGTACAAGTGGAGTGGTGGCTGGGATGTCACAGTCCTCCATGAGCAGATGTGTGCACCAGGTTGTCCCTGCAATCCTCAGACGCATGGCCAACCAAATCATCAAACCCACCACTGAGGACCTGCGGCTGAAGGCAATGACAGATTTCTACAGAATTGCCAGATTCCCACGCACTATGGGGGCCATTGATTGCACACATGTGGCACTCCAGCCCCCCCAGGAGACAGAGCACATGTACCGCAATCGGAAGCATTGGCATTCCATCAATGTACAGGTGATAGTCGATGCCCAAGGCCTCATATGGCACGTCCGTGCCAAACACCCAGGGTCCAGCCATGACAGCTACATATACAATCAATGCCACATCCGAATGGAATTCGATCAGAACGTGTATGGGGACACCTGGCTGGTTGGTGAGTGACATGGGTGGCAGGCATGACTATCCCCTCCCATGATGCACATCACAAGGGTCACATGCATGACTAACATCCTCCTGTCTTTTCCCTTCCAGGTGACTCTGCATATCCACTGGGACCCCATCTCATGACTCCTATCCGGAACCCCCAAACTCCAGGAGAGGAAAGATACAATCAAGCACATGCTCAAACACGAGCAGTGGTGGAGCGCACCTTTGGCATCCTAAAGTCACGTTTCCGATGCCTGGATAAGTCTGGGGGTACCCTCTTGTACTCCCCAAACTTCGTGTGCCAGATCATTGGTGCATGTTGCATGCTGCACAACTTTGCAGAAAGAAAGGGCCTGCAGATTGACCTACGTGATGACCTGACCCCTGAACCAGACAATCCCCCCCTAACCGAGGTTAACCCGTCTTCTGAGGGAAGAGCAGCCAGGAGACAGCTCACATTGGGCATCTTTGCACGTTAAACATACACATTAATCATGGCACAATGAGAATGCATGCATGCACACCACTGTGGTCCCTAGCACACACACCCCACATCCACATCAAATTGGATTGGCACCAATCCACCATGCTGGACTTGTGAGCAGCAACGCCACGCCAAGGCTCCAATTATGTCACTGTACATTCATACACCATTCACACGGACCTGGGGATCACTTCTCCCTGGTCCTGGGGAACCCTTCTCCACCAAAATTGAGGGTGACACCCCTTTTCAGGCAGGAATGTCACCCCCACATTCACACAGCATTCACAACCCAAAAAAAAAAAATGACCTGCAAAATCAAAAAATTTCCAGCAAAAAAAAAAAAAACATTTGAAAAAAAAAAAATTTGGGGGAAAAACAAATTACTGCCCTCTGCGTGAGCCACGCCTGGGGCGCCCCCGGCCACGGCCCCGGCTTCTCAGGGGAGACTCATGGGGAAGGGGTAAAACCGGGGAAGGAGGATCAGCCCCTGATCTCTGCCCACCTGGTGGCCTGCCCTCCAAGGCCACGGCAATTCTGTCCAGGGCAGCACCAACTGTTGCCGTGTTGGCCTGGATAGCCAGGGTAAGGGCCCTCACATCCTGCCCAACGCCTGCTGATGTCATCTGCAGTTCATTTAGGCAGGTTGTGAAAGCCCGGGAGTGGGAGTCCAGGTTCCCCAGCGTATCCTTGATGGAGGACAGGCTCTCCTCCATCCGCACCAATGTCTGGCTGACCTGTCCCAGATGGCGGGTCTGGAGGAACTGGTCCCTTCTCAGGGTGGCGGGCAGGAGATCGGCCAACCCCCTGGTGGTCTGGGATGACATCCTGCCTCCAGCTGATGCTTGTGGCCGGGGAGAAGGGGAGGCCCTTGTGAGGGGAGCCATGTTGGGGGAGGAGGGGGGGGGGCTCCCCCTTAGGGAGGCCTGCCTGCTGGCAGCCAGAGGGGAGGAGTCCTCAAAACCCAAACGTCCAGTGCCTGACATGGACTCCTCCTCCTCATGATTCTCCTCCTCCTCATGATTGTCCTGCTCCTCATGATTGTCCTGCTCCTGTTGAACCTCCTCTGCGGACTCCGGCCTTGTTGGGGGGGCCTCATTAGGCTGCTGTCCTGGGGTTGGTGCGGTCAGGCCAGATGGCCCTGCACCCTCCTGCACATCTGTGGATGACACAAAACATTCACAGGTTGGAGGATCCACACACTTGCCACATATTCCCTTTCACCCCCTCCCCCACACATGCTACACACCTGATATTAAAAAAGAAAACAACTTACCTGGCACCACGGGCTGGGGACTGGAGTCAAATCCGGGCAGGCCCTCAACTTCATGCCGATGAAAGGTCAGGGCCACCGCACGCTCCTCCGCTGTCAGGCTAATACGGCATGGTGGGCCCCCTCCTGTGCCCCTGGCATGGGCATGCATTCTGGCCAACTTCTTTTTGACCAGACGCCGGAGGTCATTGATTTTTTTGTCAATCCCAGACCTGGTCCGTGTCTCCCCCTGCCCCGCAGAATTCACCTGGTCAGTGATCCTATCCAAAATCTCCCTCCTCCTGGCCGGGGTGGTGTTGGCACTCTCTGGGCCGTGGAGGTAACGCCCATACTCGCTAATGGCCCGGGCAAGAATCTGTTTTTCCACAACTGTAAAATTAAGCTTTCGTTTTCTCTCAGTCATCCTTCCAAAAAAAAACAGTCCCAGTCAACAAAATTCACACACACAAACAAGCACAACCAATCACAAAAAAACACACACACAGAGAGAAAACTACTCACCAAGAAACAGTCCCCCAAAAAAAAAAAAAATATATACAGCAGGAAAAGAATCAAAAAGAAATATATCAATCAAACAAACAGTCTCTCAAACACTTATCAAAAACCACTTTCAAAAATCTAACAACAACCACTTGATCACACAGAACACTAATCTGACAACTACAAAACACACCGCAACGAACAACAAGAACAAAAGCACTTTGTTAAATGGGAAGGGACAAAGGGATGTACTTTTGCAAAGGAAGTGCGTTTGTGTGTGTCTATTTATACTGTTCGCGTAGTTCACAACGTTGCCCTAGTCCATTTCCAATTTCACTGATTGCGCCGCTCCCGAGTTGTGAGCATGCGCACATCGGAGCTGACATGGTCTCGTTCAAGCGCGCATGCGCGAGCCGGCCGGCCCTTCATTTGCATGGGGTCACGGCTCATTTCAATGTAACACGCCCACGTCCCTCCCAATTTGTATTACTCCTCCTTACGCCTCTGGAAAAACGTTACGTATGCGCAATTTCCTGCGCAAAAGCTACGAGAATAGGGTGATTACGCGGCAAAATTGCGCACGTCTAACGTAAAGGCGGTGCGCTACGCCGGTCCAATAATGCGCAGATGTACGTGAATCTGGGCCACAGTATCTAAAGTGTGTATCTCACACGTAGAGATATGCAGGAAACGCACCAACAAAAAATATATTTTTTGCACCAAAATGGGTGATTTTTGAATAGAACAATAGAAGAACAGTAGCTAAAGTGTTTATGTCACACGTACAGATATGGAGGAAACACTGCAATTTTTTTTTTTTTTTTTGCCCTAAATGGATGTTTTTTGAATAGCACAATAGAAGAAAAGTATCTTGCAAAGTATCTCACAGTAACATATGCAGTGCTGGTGTAATTAGATTTTAGAAGCAGGACAGACTCCTATATATTTCTCTCCCTACAAGCACAAGCTGGAACCTTCCCCTAAAGTATCTTGCAAAGTATCTCACAGTAACATATGCAGTGCTGTTTTTTATTAGATTTTAGAAGCAGGACAGACTCCTATATATTTCTCTCCCTACAAGCACAAGCAGGAACCTTCCCCTAAAGTATCTTGCAGAGTATCTCACAGTTACATATGCAGTGCTGTTTTTTTATTAGATTTTAGAAGCAGGACAGACTCCTATATATTTCTCTCCCTACAAGCACAAGCAGGAACCTTCCCCTAAAGTATCTTGCAGAGTATCTCACAGTAACATATGCAGTGCTGGTGTAATTAGATTTTAGAAGCAGGACAGACTCCTATATATTTCTCTCCCTACAAGCTCAGGTGAGAGAATCTGTTCACAGGACAACTATTAGTTGTGCACTTCACAAATCTGGTCTGTATCTGGCCTTTATGGAAGAGTGACAAAAAGAAAGCTATTGTTGAAAGAAAGCCATAAGAAGTCCCATTTGCAGTTTGCAAGAAGCCATGTGGGGAACACAGCAAGCATGTGGAAGAAGGTGCTCTGGTCAGATGAGACCAAAATTTTACTTTTTGGCCTAAAAGGAAAACACTATGGGGGTTATTTACGAAAGGCAAATCAAGGTCTCCGCCCTCTCCTGGTTTTGCTATACAGCTGGTTTCAACCCCCCTCCAGACCCTGTACTTTTTGCTTCCCAGCTCCACCCCCAGCTTCTTCCCGGCAGCAGCACAAGGTAAGGGGGGTGAACTTTGATGTAAGAGAGGGTGGGGGACTCTTGACTTCTGATGGTGAGGGGCTCTTAGCATCTGGTGTAAGGTGGTGTGTGGTGCTCAACTGGCACTTTGAGGACAACGATAATGCCCCTGCGGTCCGTGATGAAATTGAGTTTGACACCCCTAGTTTAGATCAAAGCATATTCATCATGTGTTAGAATGGCCCAGTCAAAGTCCTAACCTAAATTCAATTGAGAATCTGTGGCAAGACTTGAAAATTGCTGTTCAGACGCTCTTCATACAATCTGACAGAGCTTGAGATTTTTGAGCATTTTGCAAAGAAGAATGGGCAGAAATGTCACTCTCCAGATGTGTAAAGCTGGTAGAGACATCCCCAAAAAGACCTGCAGCTGTAATTGCAGCGAAAGGTGGTTCTACAAAGTATTGACTCGGAGGGGGGGGGGGGGGTGAGGGGGAGCTGAATACAAATGCACACCACAATTTTCACATATTTATTTGTAAAAAAAATCTGAAAAACATTTATTATTTTCTTTTCACTTCACAATTTTGTGCCACTTCGTTTTGGTCTATCACATAAAATCCCCAAAAATGCATTAAGTTTTTGGTTGTAACATAACAAAATGTGGAACATTTCAAGGGGTATGAATACTTTTTCACAACATTATTTGTTAATGAGAGGAAACTCAGTGTGTCCCTTTTGGTCAGTGGGGACAGATTATGTTTTCTTTAATTTCAAATTGTTTCTTGTTAAAGATCAAACATATAAACACACAGCTTTGTATTGGGTGAACTATTTTGCCTAGGGAGATAAAAGGGGGAGCTATGCACATTGCTGGCTATATCATGAAAAAGCTACAGCACTGAGCCAAGCAAATCCTTTGCAGCTGACTGATGGTTTCCCCAAGCAAGTTCAGACAGGAGGCACCAGAAGAAGACCTTTGGCCCCTGTCACATGGGCTTTCCAATCAGATCTGCCTGTCAGTTTTTCAAGTGGACCTGATCAGACGCTCCTTGCACCTCTATGGAGCTGCTGATATCAGCGATGACATGTCCGCTTACATCTGCCGATATACGATCCAATGCTGTCCGTGAAATCCAGACTGATGGAGACCCTATTTTCCATCTGTCTGGCGGATCGGATCAGATGAAAACAGACAGGTGGTCCGTTTTCATCTGATCTCCCATGGAGGAGAATGAGACTGTGACAGGTCGGTCTCTGCACAGTGAGCAGAGACAGACATGTCACCCGCCTGCTCAGCGGGGGTCCGTTGAAGCGATCCCCTGCTGAGAAAAGCAGTCTGCTAAGTGTGAAGGAGCTCTTACAAGCTTACACAGGCTTTCTGACCAGGTCTGTCTGGCAGTTTTTTTTTTCCAGGCAGAACTGATCGGAAGATCCATGCAGATCTAAGAGCAGGAGGATGTAAATGGAGTTGTGTCCATACCATACCTTTGTGTTTGTCAAGGTTTGGAAAAAAAGGGAAAGGACTATATCTAGGGCACTAAACATAACAGATTGGAAGTAGCATGATGTAAACAGGCACAAGTCGGTCTACATTCAGCAACCCTTTGATCCAGCATGGATCTGCTACAATCTACTGGCAAAAACTGAGCGGGCATGTATGCTACAAACCTGACAATCCTGCCACTGTGCTCTGATTCAGCAAGGGATCTGCTAACGAAACCCCTACTGAAAAGAGCGACCCCATGTAAAAGGACCCTATCAGCGTTTTCTGATCCAACTGCAAACAGCCAGTCCAGCCTTATGTCTGTAGGTGTACTATTTCAAGTTTATGTCTCTCATCTGAAGAAAATGTGAACTGAATGGCTCTGAATATCCTGTAAGGATGATTTAGTCCAAGTGGATTCCAGGCACCTAAAGTCCTTGCAAGACATGAGAAGTCAGCATGTTATTGAGTAAGCGCAACCCTTTCCTCCTGTCTTATTTGCTTGTTCACAGTATTCCCCATGGCTTGGGTCCAGTGTGGGTTTCCTAAGAGGTTCTACTTGACTATTTAGGGAAACAATACTTCACAAAGGCCATAGGGAATTCTGCCCATGTGCACATACCCCTCACAGGTCTTGGGAGTTGAAAATAAACGCTCTGCTGTCACCAGTAACTGACAGCATACCAGAACTGCAAACATAGGGTACTTTCTGTTGCTGTTGCCTATAGGCTGTAGAATAGAAATAGAAAAAGTGTTTTGAGTCTGGTTAAGATGCAAAGAAAAGTGCACATTGGGGATTATATACAAAAGGCAAATCCACTTTGCAAACTATAACTTCATAAATAACTTTGTAAATAACCCCCCATTGCATCACTGTATTTATACTTTATATGTTGCAAGAATGTTGCAGATGCTTTTATTACAAAGCCTAAATTAGTGGATCTCAACGTATTAACCTATAAGTATGACCTGACTTTGTAAACGATTTTTTGTTATGCGTCATTCCTTCTGTAGGCCGTTGACATAATGGGGGTTATTTACTAAAGGCAAACCCACTTTGCACTACGAATGCAAAGTGCACTTGAAAATATATTGAAAGTGCACATGGAAGTGCAGTCGCTGTAAATATGAGGGGGACATGCAAGGAAAATAAAAAAATGAATTTTAGCTTGCAAATGATTGGATGATAAAACGAGCAGAGCTTCTCCTCATTTCAGATCTACCCTTTAGATTTACAGCGACTGCATTTCCAAGTACACTTTCAGTGCAATTTCAAGTGCATTTGTAGTGCAGAGTGGATTTGCCTTTCGTAAATGTAGTAGTGGCATCATACTATTACGAACTACTGATAGTAATGTAACCATAAATCCCCGCCGGAGTTCCTGTCACGATGGCACATATGTTTATTTTTCCTTTAAAAGCAATGCATTGTGGGATTAGAAGTATGAGTAGAAAAGGACTCCATTGACAATTGTTAGGAACGAACTATACTTCCCACAATGCCTTGCTCTCCAGGAGCACATGATGCCTCCGCACAGCCTGATGGGAGAGGTTATTAAAAGACGGGGACGAGCTGTTTTCAGTCTCTTGGGACCTGACTTCTTCTCCCTGCAGAGCAGGAGAGAGCTCCACAGCCAAGCGGTTAGGCCTGAAGCCTGAGAGGGGATCCGTCCAGAGACCCACCATTTGGAGAGGAACAGGCCCAAGTGCCTCCAGCCTGTGCTTTCAGGAGACCGGAGGAACTCACCAGCCGACTAACGTATCAACGGTGTTGAGTCACATACTATTTACTACTTTAATGAAGACGCCCAGCATCTTAAAGTCACGCTAGCAGGATTGACTGACGCTGAATAGACGATAGGTTCACCAGTTCAGAATCTGTATTCTTCAAATTGAGTTCATCATACCTCTTTGACTGAGTTTAAATTTGTTCCCCTTTGGATTACAATTTAAATAAGTGCACCAACGTTTTCAACATAGACTTCATCCTGCAGGATCTTTCTGAAGCTGTTTGAGCAAGGCCTGGCCAGGCACTTCTGCACTTGCATCTTACAGAATTGCCCACTAGGGGAGCATAGACTGTCTATAGTAGTTCCTATATTTAACAATACTACCAGTTTATTTCAAGTTTTCCTCTCTCATTGGTTGACTCTTGCAAAGGGCCCTTTTTAGAGTCATTTTTACATACCTATTTGTGTATGTTTAACCTGTTATTTAAACTTCATTTTATTATCTTTACCATATGTCAAGTAAAGTTACCCTCTCTTTTACTATACCGACTGTGTGAGGTGTGTTTACTCATTGGAAGCCATAACCAGAGAAAAAGGTAACAAATTATTATTCTGCCTTGCATATTTTGTGTGTGTTATTGTGAGTCCAACCAAGTAGGGACCACAATATTTTTACATTGGTCTGGTGTGCCAAGGGAGGGTTCGAGCCGCTTTAAAGGGGTGAATAAATTAGTGAGAGTAGATCCCAAATCTAACCAGCGGCTCCCGTTGGGTAGCGCTACATAAATAACCCCCTATGGCTATAATTTAAAGTGGACCTTGTTGCAGTCCTAGTAGATAAGGGATATATAAAAGCTAAAAAAAAAGACAGAAAAAAAAACATACGTATCTTGGAATCCACCCTGTACAGTGCAGGAGAATGTTCCTGCAAGGGTTGGGATCCTCGGCTTTACCAGGATCCCAGCAATGATGTCAGAAATGCTTAGGTAAAGCAGCAGTCCAAGCATGGGTGTTGCTTGGTGACAAAAAGACCAGCCCAAAGCCGTCACCGGGAGGGGGGGATGTGTGGGCGCGGTGGAGTGGCACGAGGTGACCTATCAGGACACCACAACCTGTCCTAGCAGTCATGTAGACTGCAGCATTGTACTATCTCTAACCAGTGATTGATTATAATAAGTTTTGGTTTCAGATTTGGTGGCTACAAGGGGGCCATGACTCTAGTGTGCCCTATGGAGATGCCTATGCACTGTTAATAGGACATTTCAATTTTAAATTCTGTGGTTGCTATTTTTGTCAAGAAGCAAGTCAAACACAGCATGCTTTCAGGGAAAATGGCCTAAATTTGAATTCAGAATGAGACAAGTTTGAGATATATTCACATTGAGAAGGCAAGCAAAGTGATGTGATGCATGGCAGAAACATCAACAAATGCAAGTGTACTTACTCTTTGTAAGATCCATTTCTAACTTCAAACAGTGTATTCCAGGTCCTTTAGAAATGCTATACAAACACAACACATGTCTTTGTTAATATGCCCTCATGCATGAAACCATTAAACTAGCAGGGGAAGGGCAATGAACTGAAAACAGCACAGTGCCCAATTTACCCACCAAGACATACAGTAGACACACACACACATATATATATATATATATATATATATATATATATATATATATATATATATATATATAACGTGTGTGTTTGTGTGTGTGTGTAGCACTACCCCTGTAGTATGGTCTTCCCTGGGCCTCCCTCTGATTTTCCTGCAGCAAGACACTTAGGGATTTTCACACTACACACATGCACTCTTCTCCTCGTTATCCAATAATCAGTCTTGCGCAGTTGTTTTTTTATTTATTTATTGGTAGAACTTGGATAGGAGACAGGATTAGTGGGATACTCCAACTTGAACTGTGCACAGATGAGGACAACTCTCACTTGACCCCACTAAATTGATCCGGATAGAAGATTTACCGCTAGACCACACTATGGTCCTGTGGGAAGGTAAGTCCTATGCTTGCTCTGGCAGCAGACTTAATGTACCACTTTTCTTCAGGACACTCACTAGTATTCCTTTTAGCTGACACCCGTCCACTGACTTCTCTAGCCTAAAGGGAGGGCCCTCACAAAACAGGCCCTCAGACGCAGGTCTGTACTCACTGGGCCAGATTCTCGTAGATGCGCGCCTAATTATGCAGGCGTTGCGCATCTCAGATGCACTACGCCGACGTAACACGGAGTGGCAAGTACCGCATTCCCTAGTAAATGCGCTCCAAGATGCGCCTGCGTCGCGTAAAATCATGGGCGTAATCCGGCGCAACTCCAAAGTAGGAGGAAAGTGGGCGTGTTGCATTATAATGAAGCATGACCCCATGCAAATGCAGGCCGGGACGAACGGAGCATGCGCCGTGACATGGATGACCCGCGCCGTGACATGGATGACCCGCGCCGTGACGTGGATGCCTTCTGCGCATGCGCAAAGCCTCCCTCCGATGCGCCGGCGCAGGGTATATAATGCGCCCACACATGCGCCCGTGCAGCGCAAACGTCTCCCATTTTTTTGATAGTGACGGCCAAAGTTTGTGCTGGACAAGATGACAACCGCGGTTAAGGAGAGGAGGAAGAAGAATTTCTCCCCAGAGGAGAGGGCCATTGTCGTCAGGGCCATGGAGAAGTATGACTCGCGGCTCCATGGTGCTGACAGTGCCCGGACCAGCAAGTCCCGGAGGGATCAGATTTTAATGAGGGTCGCGTGCCAGGTCAATGCCCTCTCTCATGAGGTCCGGACACCGCAGGACATTCAGAAGAAAATGAATGACCTGCGGCGTCATGTGAAGGGCAAGCTGGCTGCCATAGCTCGGCATGCCAGGGGCACTGGAGGGGGCCCACCCTGCCCTGTCCGCCTGACTGAGGAGGAGAAGGTGGTTGCCCGCTGCCTGCAGACGGAGCAGGTAGAGGGAGTTGGGGGCTATGAGTCCCAGAAGCCAGCCGTGAGGACAGGTAAGTGTGTTTTAGATTCTATCTGTTGTGTACATGTATGGGGGTGGAAGGGAACATGTGCCAAGTGTGTGGGTCCACCAACATGGGCATCTTTTGTGTCATCCACAGATGTGCAGGAGGGAGCGGGGCCATCTGTTGATGCCAGGGCCCATCAGGATCCATCCCCTGAAGATACAGTCCCTCTGGCTGCCCCCCTGGAACAGGACTTGGAGGGAAGTGGGCACACCTCAACGGAGGAGGTGGTTGAGGAGGGTGTGGTAGTCCAGGACCAGGCCCTCTATGTTGTTGTGGAGGAGGATGGTGGGTTGGCCGGACCAGCCCAGGCTATTCCTCTACCTGTAGCGAACCCCTCAGTGTCCCCCTCCAACCTCTCCAGTCCCTCTCTTCCCCCCCCCCCCTCATCTCCGGCCCCTCAACATCCTCCCCTTATGCCCGGTCCCCTGCCACTCCCCGCAAGGCGACGTGCAAGACCAGGGGTGTATCCAAGGTCCTGCCGGAAGAGCTGGTCAGACAGCAGGACCAGCAAAATCAGCACCTGGCCGAGGTCGTGGAGGAGATGAGGCGCCTGGCCGACAGCCTGGCATCCTCGGACAATATTACAGATGCCATCCAGGATGTTGCTGTTAACAGCGCAGCAACGCTGACCAGCTTGGGGGAGCTGCAGGAAAACACCTCGGAACTTGTGGGGGAGGTTCATGCCCTGCGCCTTGCTGTCGAGGCGCAGACTGCTGTGCAGACCCGCATAGCGGTTGCCCTGGAGGGCATGCAGGCAGCCAGGGAGGGACGTGGGGATGCTCCTCCTCAACCTGCTGCCCCCCCCCCATCTGTGGCTGCCCCCAGGCAAGTGAGGGGCAGGACCCGTGGCACCAGGCAGAGCCCCCGCCAGGCCCATTAATTTTATTTTTCTTTATTATTATGCTCTGGATAAGAGCTTTTTGTTATTTTTTATTATGCTCTGGATAAGAGCTTTTTCTTATTTTTTATTATGCTCTGGATAAGAGCTTTTTGTTATTTTTTTTATGCTCTGGATAAGAGCTTTTTCTTATTTTTTTTTATGCTCTGGATAAGAGCTTTTTCTTATTTTTTATTATGCTCTGGATAAGAGCTTTTTTTATTTTTTTTTGGATACTGAACACGGTGCAGTGTGAATGGTGTGTGAATGTGAGAGGGTGGCACTCCTGACAGTAAGGGGTGTCACCCTCGGCCGTGGTGGTGAAGTTAACCCCACGGCTGTATGAATGATGTGTGAAAGGTGTATGAATGGACAGCAACATCATTGGGGCCTTGACGTGGCGTTGCTGCTCCCAAGGCCTACATGCTGGACTTGGGCTAATCCAATGCGATGTGCATGTGGTGTGTGTGATCTAGGGACATCAGTGGTGTACACGCGTGCATTGTCTGTGTGCCATGCTGTATGTGTGTGTTTAACGGTCAAAGATTCGTAACACGAGGACCCTCCTGACTGCTCTTCCATCAGCTGACGGGGTCTCCTCTGGCGGGGGGGGGGCTGTGTGGTTGGGGGGTCAGGTCATCACGTAGGGCAATGTGCAGGCCCTTTCGCATGGCAAAGTTGTGCAGAATACAACATGCACCAATGATCTGACCCACAAAGTTGGGGGAATACAATAGGGCCCCCCCAGACTTATCCAGGCATCGGAAACGGGACTTCAGGAGGCCAAATGTGCGCTCCACCACTGCACGGGTTTTGATGTGTGCTTCATTGTATCTTCTCTCTCCTCTGGTTTGGGGGTTCCGGAAAGGAGTCATGAGATGGGGTCCCAGTGTATATGCAGAGTCACCTGTAAGGGAAAAAACAGGAGGATGGTAGTCATGCATGTGCCACTTCTGTTGTGCATCATGGGAGGGGATAGTCATGGCTGCCACCCATGTCACTCACCAACCAGCCAGCTGTCCCCATACATGTCCTGCTCAAAATCTTCTGGGATGTTGCTTTGACGGTAGATGTAGCTGTCATGGCTGGACCCGGGGTCTTTGGCACGGACGTGCCATATGAGGTATTTGGCATCGGCTATCACCTGTACGTTGATGGAATGCCAATGCTTCCGATTGCGGTATATGTGCTCTGTGGCACTGGGGGGCTGGAGTGCCACATGTGTGCAATCAATGGCCCCGATGGTGCGTGGGAATCCGTCAATTCTGTAGAAATCTGTCATTGCCTTCTGCCGCAGGTGCTCAGTGGTGGGTCTGATGAACTGGTTGGACATGCGTCTGAGGATTGTGGGGACAACCTGGTGCAGACATCTGCTTATGCTGGTTTGTGACATCCCAGCCACCACTCCACTTGTACGCTGGAATGATCCACTGGCCAGGAAATGCAGTGTTGCCAGTACCTTCACCAGTGGCTGCAGTGCACGTGAGCGGTATGTCTGGCTGGTGATGTCATCCTGCAGGGTTGTGGTTATTTCCAGGATGGCAGCAGGGCTGAATCTGAAGATGCGATACACCTCCTCATCACCCATGCCAAAGAGCCTCATGCGCGCTCGGTAGATCCTCTCACGTGCCCCCCTCCTCCTACTCCTCCTTCTATGCGCCTCTTCCTCTGCATACCTTAGTAGTGATAAGACCATGGCTGGCCCTGGCATCATTGGCATACGAATGTCTTGTCCAGTAAGTGTGATTGCTCAGCTAGTCCGTTACGGTGCTGCTGTAGTTGCTCTCCAGCTGACTTGCACACGGCCTTGAGCAAAGTTACCCGTGCTTTTATGAGGGGTATGTTTACTCAAGGCTTTCGAGTTACGCGCACCACGAGTAGCCAACGCCGGACGCGCGTAGTTTCGGGAATACGCGCATCTCCCTCATTTGCATATTTGCATGCTAATTCAATGGGAACTGAATATTTTTCATGCGTAACTATGCGCCTACGCCGCGCTAGCTTAATGCATTTTCGCCGGCCAGACGGAAACAAATTTCGCGCGTATGTGGTTCTGTGTTTACCGCGCATCGATACGCAGGCGAACATTTACTATTACGCCGCGCATATACATTTACGCAGGCGTAGCGCCTCTGAGAATCTGGCCCATAGTAGCAAGAAACAGATCCTTTAGATGCATGTCCCTTTTAGTCAGCTCCACAGGACATCTGAGTTGCAGCTTTCTCAATTCCTCTTGGCAGCCTGTACAGAGAAGGAGCAGCATCCCCCTCCCTCCAGGACCCTGCTCTCCAGGTGAAGACCTTGTGCTAAAGAGGCAGGCAACATGAGCAGCACCTGTGTACAATGAGTAAACCTCATCAATGGATCACTGCTCCCTGGTAGGCAGAGAACACCTAGAATTACATAATAGCCTCTCTGGTGTGCAGGGAGACCCAAAACTATGCTCTCTCTCTCTCTAGCACCTACCTAAGAGGATGCTACATATATACATATACATACATATATATACACATACAAGTTCAAATGGGTTACAGCTTTTTATATTGTATTGTGACAGTGCAAGGATCTGCCACTGTGAAAATGTAGGAGAAAAGACCATAAGATTCGTATTAAGGCTTAATGTGAGGTGCCATACTATCATTTCTGAGCAGAGAAAGCTTGGCTTTCTCTAGATTCTGTAAACCTAGATTGGGGCCTGAAGCTTTGAAGGTTCCAAATTGTCTTGTGTGGAACGAAAACTATAAAAATATAGTATATTATCTATTGATTTAATTTATACTGTGGGATGTGGGATGGGCAGCGGGTCAGGCAGTGGGTGACAGCAACGAGCTGTTTGACGGGATGTGGGACAGGTGCGGGTCAGGCAGTGGGTGACAGCAGCGAGCTGTGCGATGGGCGGTGAGCTGTGGGTCAGGCAACGGCTCCTGTGTTCTCAATGCGTCTCTTCTTTCCTCCTGCTAGGCATCCAATAGGATCGCATGTCCTTTCAGCCAATCGGGTGAAGGGTCTCAGACTCACTTCCTGTTTGGCCAGGAGGAGGATTAGTGTGGCGATAATGAATATTCATTGATGGCTTGATAAAGCATGGTGCAAATGTGCAAATGTTGTGTAACATTAAAAAAATGCATCATTGTTTTTAAGTAATTTTCTAGCCAAAAGTGCAGATCTTAACCTATCTGCAAAAAATGAAAGATTTACTTTGAGAGAAAAAGAGATTAAAGTGGTTGTTAAGCCACTATGTCATCTTTATATCATCCCCTCTATTATATAAAAAGCACACATGTCTCCAGGCTCTCAGCTCCTGCCGTGTGATATCTCCAGTGAGCGGAGTGAAACTCCCCTGCTGACGTCTGCCAGGAAGGCGAGGAGGAGAGGAGCAAAGAGCCTGGAGTCATGTGATCGCTGGAAGACACTGTTAACCATCTCAATACTGAGCACTTTCGCCCCCTTCCTTCACAGACCAATTTTCAGCTTTCAGCGTTCTCGCACTTTCAATGACAATTGAGTGGTCATGCTACGCTGTATCCAAATGAAATTTTTCCATGTGTGTTTTCTTTGTGTGTTTTACCTTGTGGGGACACTAGACTGGTGACCAGTGAGTAAAAAGCTGTAAAAAAAACAGCTCAAACTCACTTTTAACAGCCGGCTGCAGTGATCCGCTTTCCTCACCGACAACTTCTGTGTGAGGAAAGGAGAGCCTAGCAACCGGCTCTCTGTTTACATCACATGATGGCTGTGATTGGATATGGCCATCATGTGATCAGGAGGGCCAATCACAGAGCCCTCCTGCCGATCTGAGATGCACCGTGTCCGGGTGACTCGAGCGCATCGGGATTGTGCGTGATCCCCCTCCTTCTAAGGGATGTTCCTGAACGTCCACTCTGAAGAAAAGAGCACCCACCCGGTCGTATATGTGCAGTGGCCGGGTGGGAAGTATTAAAAACAGGTAGAATTTTTATTTATTTTTTTAAACGCACAGGCACTAAGATTCAGCTTTTTATCTGACAGAGGGGATGATATACAGATCAGCTAGTTTTGTATCAGTGGGGAGAGAAGCAGATCAGCGATAGTGAGAGATGGCAAGCAGGTAGTGGAGAGGGGAGGAGGACAGAGGAGACATAGAGAGGGCTGCAGATAGCTACGGATGACTGTCTTTTGCAGACTGGTTTTCTTCTAAGATTGCCCTGTATTTGGTTCATCCATCTTCCCATCAATTCTGACCAGGTTCCCTGTCCCTGCTGAAGAAAAACATCCCCACAACATGATGCTACCATCGCCATGTTTCATAGTGGGCATGATATGTTCAGGGTAATGTGCAGTGTTAGTTTTCCCACACACATAGCATTTTGCTTTTAGGCCAACAAGTTACATTTTGGTCTCATTTGACCAGAGCACCTTCTTCCACGCGTTTGCTGTGTCCCCCACATGGCTTCTCGCAAACTGCAAACAGGACTTCTTATGTTTTTCTTTCATCAATGGCTTTCTTCTTGCCATTCTTCCATAAAGGCCAGATTTGTAGAGTGCACGACTAATAGGTGTCCTGTCTACAGATTCTTCCACCTGAGCTGTGGATCTCTGCAGCTTCTCCAGAGTTACCATGGTCCTCTTGGCTGCTTCTCTGATTAATGCTCTTCTTGCCTGGCCTGTCAGTTTAGGTGGACGGCCATGTCTTGGCAGTTGTGCCATACTCTTTCCAGTTTCAGATGATGGATTGAACAGTGCTCCGTGAGATGTTCAAAGCCTGGGATATTTTTTTTATAACCTAACCCTGTTTTAAACTTCTCCACAACTTTATTCCTGACCTGTTTGGTGTGTTCACTAATGCCCTGTACACGCGTTTTTTGACGCACCTCCGTTCAAGCTGTCTTGCATACACATGGACACACCAAATTCCGACCCTCAAAAACACGGTGACGTATAACACTACGACGAGCCTAGAAAAATTAAGCTTAATGCTTCTGAGCATGCGTCAAATTGTTTCCGAGCATGTATGTTGTTTTCTCCTTCGGAATTCCATACAAACTAACGGAATTTCCATTTGAAAAAAATTCTAACATGTTCTCTTTCTAACTCTGTCGGAATTTCCGACGGAAAAAGTCCAAAGAGGTATACACATGGTTGGTATATCCGATGAAAAAATGTAGTCAGACTTTTTCAATCGGAAATTCTGATTGTGTGTACAAGCATAACTCCGTTAGAATTTCCGACGAAAAAAAAGTCAGATGGGGCATACCCACGGTCGGAATATCCAATGAAAAAATTCTGTCAGATTTTTTCCATCGGAAATTCCGATCGTGTGTACGGGGCATAAGGTTCTCTAACAAACCTCTGTTCTTTACAGAACAGCTATAAGGCCCCTTTCACACTGGGGCAGGAGCCACAGTGGCGGTATAGCGCCGCTAAAAATATTGGCGATATACCGCCAGAATTGCCGCGGGAATCGTCCACTAGCGGTGCGGTATTAACCCCCGCTAGCGGCCGATAAAGGGTTAATACCGCCCACAATGCGCCTCTGCAGAGACGCATTGTGGGCGTTATTGCCGCGGTTTCCTATTGTTTTAAATGTGAAGGAGCGGTATACACGCCACTCCTCTCACCGCTCCAAAGATGCTGCTGGCAGGAGATTTTTTTCTCTCCCGCCAGTGCATCGCCTCAGTGTGAAAGCCCTCGGGCTTTCACATTGAGTATGCATTGCAGGAGTTTTTCAGGCGGTATAGCAGCGCTATTTTTAGCGCTGTACCGCCTGAAAAACTCCTCAGTGTGAAAGGGGTCTAATTATACTGAGATTAAATTACACACCGGTGGACTCTATTTACTAATTAGGTGACTACTTAGAGGTATCAGTGTAAAGGGGTCTGAATACAAATGCATGCAACACTTTTCAGATATTTATTCATAAAAAATTCAGAAAACCATTTATCATTTTCCTTCCACTTTGTGTTGGTATACCACATACATTCCCCAATTTTTTTTACGTTTTTGGTTGTAACATGACAAAATGTGGAAAATTTAAGGGTTATAAGATACCTTTTCAAGGCACTGTAAACTAGGGTTCTTCTTTAGGTTTCTTAACATGTATGTCATTTGAATATATTTGACATAGAAGACAAACAATAATATTTTAGTTTTCTTGCAATGTTACAATTACTATTTATATAAACGTTTATTGCAATAAAAAATTTAACCACTTACTCCTCTTCTAGCTGCTCAGAAGATCGTGGAATTAGGACTATCTCCCTCTAAAGGGAATCCCCTCTCAATTCACAAAGAGCTAATGAGGACTGAGAAGGTTGAGCTCGTATGTACTCAAATGGCTTTGAGAGGAACAGGGGTTTTTGGTCAGCTGAGGTGCAGGATATCTGATATAGCAGATCCTAACTGGAATTTCCTTACTGGATGAAACGGTAGAGGGCAAGCTGAATTGTCAAATTCATTAGTCAACTTAAAATAGTCCCAAATTAATCAGTAGAAAATAATTTTTGTTGATCAGATCCGAAAGCCATCAGCAAGAAATAAGATGGATGGGATTCTTCAGCTTACATGAAATCTAATGAAATCTTTCCCTGTTCTTTTTAAATGTAAACAAGGATTAGAACCTCCTTTACTGTAAAGAAATGTATAATTGTTACAGTTTAAGACATGCTGAAAAAATAGATTACCTAAGGCTACATTCAAACTAGCCCACGTGGTAAAACTCGGCATTCTAATGTACGGGTTAGTGAAAGTGCTGTATCCTTACTTGTTTTTTTTTATTTATTTTTTTACTTTATTTGAAGTGTCATGTAGTGACATTTCATTCATGTCTCTACACAGCAGTGCGGTGCATTGCATTGTGAGAAAATGCAGATCTGCTAAGTTTTACCACAGCTCACCGCTCTGCACATCACACCAGAGTTGCAGTGTGAACAATTGTTTCCTATGTGCGCTGTGTTTATCCAGTGCAGAAAAACGCAAGTCATCGCTGACAGTGTGAACAAGCAAGTTTTTACCTTTTTCTTATAAAATAATAACCATGTTATACTTACCTGCTCTATATAAGGGAAGCTCCGCAGCGAGGTGGAACCATAGCGCAGGTGCGCATGACTGGGGGGACCCTTAGCAGGGGGACAGGAACAGGATGGGGCCGCAATCGCGGCTGCATGGGGAGGCTTAGACCTCGAGGCAGGCTCCCTTAAAAGGTCCGGGGGGCGGGGCTATCCATTCGGGCGCCATCCACAGTGAGGAATCACACAGGTAGTTTTTCTCTGTGCTGCTGCCTCACCTATGGATCGTTTGGAAGGGATGGTGGAGCGCCTGAGGGCTGCTGCTAGGATCCATGGAGCAGACTGGTATGCGGAGCAGCTGCTGGAGCTGTTCCCTGATCCAGGAGAGGGTAGGTCCAGCGACCCCCTGTGGGGGGTCCTGGATGTCGGGTCGCTTATGTTGCAGCAGTTGCTTTAGTCCATGTTGCAGGGATGTAGGGCCATGGCCGAGGGGGGCGGTTGTTCCCCCTCCGGCTGTTGCGGGGCCTCCCACGGCTGCGTGGTTGGTCCCTCCGGTTGCTAGTACAGTTGAAGCAGTGTCTGCGGCGGTGCCGCTTGTGGGGGGAGTGGGGGTTTGTCCCCTGCTGGCCAGTCGGTGGTGCTGACCCCGATGCTTGGGGAGGCATTAGCGGGTGCTGCGGTTTCGGGGGTGGCACACAAGTTAGTGCGCAGTCGGGATCGGCGTCGGGTTTGACGGCTGATGGTGTTCGGTTGTCTGACTCGGCGCGTTGCGAGTTATACCTGTGTTATGATGCACCCTTGGGTTCACACTTGAAGCAGGAGGTGCGGGAACATATCTGGAGGGGGAGTTTGTGGAAATATTTTCATTAATTTCCCTGGAGAAGTTCAATTTGGATAAGGTGAAGCCCGATGAGAGTAAGAAGGAGGAAGAGGAAAAACGGCGCTTCTGCCTTATTCCCCGGACTTTTGCAAACTGGGCTCAGGCGTTTTACATCTTAGCCAGTGTGATCGGGGAAAAAGACCCGCATCAGTGTATGGGCTTGTTCAGTTATATTGATTCTATCAGTGAGGCGCAGAGGGTGTATGGGGGGGGGGGGGAGCCTGGCTGCGATATGACGAGCAGTTCAGGCAGAAGAAGGCATGGAGGCCTGAGATAAAATGGAATCAGAAGGATATCGCCTTGTGGATGAGGCTCATGTCTCAGGCCAGGGTAGTGCCTCAGCCCTTTCGTGGAGGGGCCGGGGTAGCTCAGTCCTCCTCGTTGTCGGCCGCAAAACGAAAAGGTTTCTGCTGGCAGTTCAATGAGAGCTCCTGTAAGTTCGGGAGCTCTTGTTGCTTCCGGCACGAGTGTTCGGGTTGTGGCGGGGCCCACCCCTTGTCAAAGTGTTTCAAGAAGGGCAGGAAGGCAGGAGCTCAAGTTTTTGGGCATTGTTATTGATTCAATGCGGATGGAATGCCGGCTCCCAGAAGACAAGTTGGTGGACTTGCGGGAGTCCATCGCGCGGGTGGCCAGTAGTCCAAAGTTGAAGTTACGGGAGTTACAGTCATTGTTAGGGAAGCTCAACTTCGCCTGTCGCATAATGCCGATGGGGAGGGTTTTTTGCCGCCGGTTGTCGGCGGACACAGCGGGGGTCAGGGCTCCTCATCATTCTGTGCGGTTGGGTCGTGAGCATAGGGAGGATCTTAGAGTGTGGGACTCCTTTCTGGAAAACTACAATGGTAGACCCCTTTGGTTGGCCCCGGTGGTCGTAGCCAGTGCATTGGAGCTCTTTACTGATGCAGCGGGTTCGGTGGGTTTCGGGGCCTATTTTCGGGGACAGTGGTGTGCGGGTCGATGGCCACAGCAGGTAGTAGAGTCGCTGCTTATTCAGGATTTGATGTTGCTGGAATTGTTCCCTATCGTGTTGGCGGTGGAACTGTGGGGTCAGGAGTTCAAGGATCGGAGGGTGAGGTTTCACTGCGACAATTTGGGTGTGGTGCAAGCCATTACTTCTTTGTCGGCTTCGTCATTACCGGTGGTTCGTCTACTGCGTGCATTAGTGCTAAAGTTTTTGGATTTGAACATTGTTGTTTGTGCAGTGCATATTCCCGGGGTTGAAAATGAGGTGGCTAATGCCCTCTCTCATTTGCAGTGGGATCGGTTCCGGCGTCTGGCTCCGGAGGCGGAGCAGGAAGGAGTGCCGTGCCCCAGTGGCTTATGGGACCTCGTTTTGGCCGAGTGATGGCATTGGTGAAAAGGTCAGTGGCTGAATCCATGTGGAGGGCTTATGAGAGGGTGTGGCAGGAATGGCACGGCTTGGTAAGAGATCTGAGAGTTGGTTCCTCGGCTGAGGACCGGTTGCATTTGCTGTTGTATTTTTTGGGTAGATGTTGTGAAGACGGGGTGTCGGTCTCTGCTCTGTCCACAAAAATGCCGGAGTTGGCTTTCCTCTTCCAACTTAACGGGGTGGAGGATGTTACCAAGTTGTTCGTGGTCCGCAAGGCTTTGCGGGGATACAGGAAGGGCCGCGTCCAGCCGGATACCAGGAGGCCGGTTTCGCTGCTTATGTTGGAATCTTTGGTTAGAATGTTACTTCAGGTGTGTTCGTCATCGTTTGAGGTTGGGTTGTTTCGCACGGCGTTCATCTTGGCCTTTTTTGGGGCCTTTCGTGTAGGAGAATTGGTCAGCTCCTCTAAGGCGGTGGCTGGGGGCCTGCACGTGTCTGACGTTACCGTACTTGCTGATTCGGTCTCAATATGGCTCTGTAGGTCAAAAACTGACCAGGCGGGGAGGGGGTCCAAGGTGGTGCTGGGTAAGTTGCCGAATCTTGGGGTCTGCCCGGTGGAGGGGGTACGGGCGTGGCTTGGCGCCAGGCCTCCTGGCGCCGGTCCGCTGTTGGTCCATGAGAACGGGATTCCGCTGACTAGGTTCCAATTTTCGGCTGTTTTTAAGCGGTGTTTGGTTGCGGGCGGTTTCAACGCCACAGACTACTCTTCCCATTCGTTTAGGATTGGGGCAGCTACGGAAGCCTCACGCTGGGGCTTAAGCGATGATATCCTGCAGCGGATAGGTCGCTGGGAGTCTCTGCGGTTTAGGTCATATGTTCGGCCACAGTTGTAGGGGTCCCAGTGGGCCGTAGTTTTGAGCACGTTCAGTGGGGTTTCTGGGGTTTCTTGGAAAAAAGGGGGAGTGTTTCTGTCTGGTATCAACTCTCTCTCTCTCTCTCTGGATGTGTGATGTGTTCTGTGTGTTTGGTTTTCTCTTGTGTGTAATTTCTTGTTGTTGTCCCCACTCTTTTCGTTACAGGCCCCGTTGGCTTAATTTGGATTTTGGGCCACTCTTATGTTCATTGGGGGGCTAAGAGGGCTCTGGTCAGGAGAGAGGGCAGACAGTTGGGTTTTGCCAGGGAGGAAGCCACGGTCCGATGGATCGGTATCCCCGGCATGCTTTGGTCCAGGGTGATGCTGGAGGTACAGCATTACGCCAGTTTAGACAGGCCCCCGGATGTGCTCTTGCTGCATGTTGGGGGCAACGATCTCTGCCTTAGGGCTGCTCGCGAGCTGATTCGCGACATCAAATGGGACTTCATGCGCCTGCGCAGTGCATTTCCATACACTGTCTTGGTGTGGTCTGAAATGGTGGGGAGGTTAGCTTGGAGGGGTGCTCGTTCCGTGGACAGGGTCAATAGGGCCCGGATTAAGGCCAATAAGGCAGTGTTCAAATTTGTCATTCAGAATGGTGGGTTGGTGGTTCGCCATCGCAAGCTCGAGAGTGACTTAGGCCTTTATTTAAGGGGCGATGGGGTGCACCTCACCCAGGTTGGGATAGACATGTGGGTCCTGGGGCTCCAGGACGGTCTACAACGGGCCTTAGGGCTGTGGCGGTCCGCCCACGCGTGAGGTGTCACCGTGGGTGTCTGTGGCGTTGGTTCAGGATTCCTGAGAATTGGGTGGGTTTTTGGTACATACATATTAGATGTGTGTACCTTAGTTGTTGGTAGGAGTTGGGGCCCGTCATGGGATGGGCACCTTCCCTATCTGGTTAGGTGGATAGTGGTATATCGTGCTGAAGAATCAAACGAAGGAGGAAGTCATGGCCTTGTGAGCTGATGGGAGCGCGGCTAGAGGTCCGAAGACTTTCTATGGGGTACAGCCGATTACCGGGCACTTTTTTCTTTCCCTTTCTCGGGAACCTCGTGTCTACAACTGTTTGGGGTTAATTGTTTTTTGTTAGGTTAATTTATTGCGTATTGGTTAAAATTATATATTTAATGTTAAAAAAGTTCTATATTTAAAAAGTTGGTTATTTTTATAAAGTTATTTATTTTACCTTTTGGAATTTTAAATAAAAGGTGCCTTTGGTGGCCATTTAATCCAGAAGGTGCTGCGTGATTAATATGGGTGGGTAGAAGGTTTTCAGGGGTGGGTTTTGTTTTTTCCCAAGCACTAGGCATACACCAGTCAAGGAAGCTCCGCAGCGAGGTGGAACCATAGCGCAGGTGCGCATGACTGGGGGGACCCATAGCAGGGGGACAGGAACAGGATGGGGCCGCAATCGTGGCTGCACGAGGGGCGGGGCTTAGACCTCGAGGCAGGCTCCCTTAAAAGGTCCGGGGGCGGGGCTATCCATTCGGGCACCATTCACGGTGAGGCATCACACAGGCAGTTTTTCCCTCCATCCCTCCCTGGGGAAGTGTCTGGTATTGGGTGTCTGTTTTGTAATGCTCTTTGTTTTTCAGGTGGACGTTGGCGTTGGTTCAGGGTTCCTGAGAATTGGGTGGGTTTTTGGTAAATACATATTAGATATGTGTACCTTAGTTGTTGGTAGGAGTTGGGGCCCGTCATGGGATGGGCACCTTCCCTATTTGGTTAGGTGGATAGTGGTATATCGTGCTGAAGAATCAAACGAAGGAGGAAGTCATGGCCTTGTGAGCTGATGGGAGCGCGGCTAGAGGTCCGAAGACTTTCTATGGGGTACAGCCGCTTACCGGGCACTTTTTTCTTTCCCTTTCTCAGGAACCTCGTGTCTACAACTGTTTAGGGTTAATTGTTTTTGTTAGGTTCATTTATTGCGTATTGGTTAAAATTATATATTTAATGTTAAAAAGTTCTATATTTAAAAAGTTGGTTATTTTTATGAAGTTATTTATTTTACCTTTTGGAATTTTAAATAAAAGGGGCCTTTGGTGGCCATTTAATCCAGAAGTTGTTGCGTGATTAATATGGGTGGGTAGAAGGTTTTCAGGGGTGGGTTTTGTTTTCTTCCAAGCACTAGGCATACACCAGTCATGGTACTGAATAGAGCAACCTGAACCTCCTCTTTTGGGCTCCTCCTCTTCTCAGTGGGCCAGAATAGTAAGCCGCTTCCTATGGAGGTGCTTCTGCTCCCAAGCCAGACTGTGTACTTCCACATACACAGTGCCGCTCAGCTATGCCCCCTGCCTGCTCACAGAATTTGATTGACAGCGGTAGGAGCAAATGGCTCTTCTGTCCTGTGAACGCAGGAAGAGAGCCACTACAAGAGGGCACAGTGCTGGAGCGGGAGAGAACTGTAAGTATGTAAGTATGGAAGGTGGAGGGGTGAGGGGCATTGCTAATATTGGGACATTTTTTATTTTAATGCAGGGAATAAATTAAAGTGATGATAAAGGTAAAATTAAAAATAACAAACATGTCTATACTTATCTCTTCTGTAATGGAATTGTACAAAGCAGCCACAGACCTCCTTTTCTTGGGCCCCCCGCCAGCGCTCTTGGCCCCTCCTCTCTGCCCAGTTTGCCCCGGGAAACTGCTTCCCATAGGGGCACTCGTGCATTCTCGTTCTTGCTTTTGCCCACTTACGTCCTACGTGTTAAATTACTGTCACGTGGAAAGTACCCTGAGGAAGTCAAATGACAGTGACGTAACACGTAAGACATAAGCAGAGGCAGATGGAAAACTGGAAATAAAGTGAAGCCAGCGGAAGCACAAAACTCATGGTTTTTGTATGCAAAATTACACTTTTTAAATTGTAAGTGCAGTATTTTACCTAAATAAACAGATTACCTTTTAAATTAATACACTATGGAAAAGTTTTCTCTACATTTTCCTATAGTATGGGCGAGACTAACTTAAGAGCAGACATACAGGAGTACCTTAAAGTGATTGTAAAGGCTCTTTTTTGTTTGTTTGTTTGTTTTAATAGCAAACATGTTATACTTATCCTCTCTGTGGAGTTGGTTTTGCACAGAGCAGCTCGGATCCTCCTCTTCTAAAGTCCCTCTTTGCTGCTCCTAGACCCTCCCTCCTTTGAGTGCCCCCTCAGCCAGCAGCTTGTTACTGGGGGCAACCAACTTGAGCCAGAGCTCTGTGTATCCATTCAGACACGGAGCCCCGACCAGGCCCTGTGCCCTCTCTCCCCCAATTGGCTAACTATCTTTGATTGACAGCCTTGGGAGAAAATGGCCTCGCTATGAGGGGCTCAGGTAGGTAATTGGGGGGTGCTGGGAGGGTGCTGGGGAGGCTGGTACACACAGAAGTTTTTTTTTATCGTAATGCATAGAATACATTAAGATAAAAAACCTTCTGTCTCAGACCAGAATATTGGAAGCGATTCCCTGGAGGGTCCCTAGTGGAGACTGGACACAGGAGGACCTACATACTTTGGAGGATAACTGATACATGCTGTGATACAAGTGTGAAGGAGGTGGGAGTTCTGTGAGCACAGTGGTGGAAGATCATTAGTTACAGGCGACACAGTAGCATTATTTTACACAAAGATGATGGGAAAAAACAATGCAAGAGACTTTTATTCACATGAACTTTTATTACAGAACATGGGAACTTAATCATTTATTATGTACTGGAATACAGATTTGATGAAGTTTTAAGATTTGAGATTACATTTGTGAAGCTCATATTACTTTGTGTATACATATGGTACATTACTTTATTTTGCACATATAAGTTGTTGCTATATTTGCACACATCATAATTTCTCAGGTTGCACACATACAATATAGCATAGTTTGCACACTATACTAATAATAATTTTATTTCAGTTGCACATTCTACTTTATTTATTTTGTTTATAAGCAGTGCATCACTATTCAATTATTGCTTTTAAAGGTGTCATTAGCTGTATTCTGGCAGCAGTACAAGGACTTCTTGTTCTGTTCTGGGAACAAAATTAAGTTGTGCTAAATACTGCTTAGCCATTCACAGGGAACTTTGTATTTCTATGGTGGAAAACAAGGCTTACTCTGATTGGCCAAGGTAGAGAGTAAGGCAGATGACATTACAATCTCCACTTCAGCCATTTAAGGAAGCCTTGTCTTCATTTAAAAAAATACAAGGCTGTATGTGAATGGCTGAGCAGAATTTAGCCTAGATTTTTCTCCAGGAATGGGATTTCTGATGTCAAGGGGAATATTATATTGAAATATATTGACTTGGATGGTTTGGCAAGCAGCACCGCTTACAATACTACACATGCCAAGTTAAAACTGCCACACCATGAAGCAAAGCTTTGTGAATAAACCTGAGTAGCCACCGTGTCACATTATAGGTGTGAAGTCAGGGTACAGTAAAAATGCTGATCAACCACTAGACATGTGCACACTGAAATATTTTGTTTCGTAATTTCGTTTTCGTCCGAAAAATACATTTATTCAGTCACTCCCGAAATTCTTTTATTTTTTTTATTTTTCGTTAAAAAAATGCATTCGTCCGAAAATCCAAATTAAGGTAGAATCTGTCATTAAAGGCTTATGGTGTCTGTCGAATGTTCTAAGAAGAAGAAGAAGAAGAAGAAGAAGAACAAAAAAAAGATTTGACAGAATCTAAAAAAAAACTCTTTATGTCTCTCTATGTCGAATCTTCATGTCTCTCTATGTGAAATCTTTTCTCTCCATGTGAAATCTTTTCTCTCTATGTCGAATCTTCATGTCTCTCTATGTCGAATCTTCATGTCTCTCTATGTCGAATCTTCATGTCTCTCTATGTCGAATCTTCATGTCTCTCTATGTCGAATTGTTTCTCTCTATGTGAAATCTTTTCTCTCTATGTCAAATCTCCATGTCTCTCTATGTTGAATCTTCATGTCTCTCTATGTTGAATCTTTTCTCTCTATGTCAAATCTTTTCTCTCTATGTCAAATCTTTTCTCTCTATGTCAAATCTTTTCTCTCTATGTCGACTCTTCTTCATGTCTCTATAATGTCGAATCTTTTCAACGAAAACGAAAATAAAGCATTTGTTTATGTCGGATCTTTCGGTTTTCCTTTCCTGTGCTTTCGTTATCGTTTGTTATGTCTGAAATTCAGATGAAAATGCATTCGGACGAAAACGAATGCACATGTCTATCAACCACCTGTTTTACCACCTCCTGTCTGCCCATGTGAAATTAGCCATCTTTTTTATATTTTTAAAGAACTTATATGCTGCAGCTATGGTTCAAATTACTTTTGCTGGCAGCATGCTGGTGATCCAGACCAGTGGTTCTCAACCTCAATCAACAAGTAACCTCAACTGGCTTTATTTGCAGGTTTTCCTTTATCTTGCACAGGTGATTTAAATCAGAGTCAATGGCTTGGTATTTTGGACAGCTATTTCATCTAAGAGAAATTCCCAAAACATGGCCTGTTGTGGGTACTTGAGGACTGAGGTTGAAAACCACTGATCCAGACTACTTCTCAACATAGAAAGCAGGGGTCCAGGACTTCAGTGGTTCAATATGGGCCCTGTTCAGTGTTTTAATCAAAAATATGACTAGGGTATTAAATTTGGCTTGTCTATATTCTGCTCCGACCATCACCCCATCAAACTTTAATAAAATAAAGACACCACAACAGGTTGGAGTTAAATGGCCATAGCAACCTTTTATTAACCAAAATATAAATAACAGAATAATAACTTTTAAATCACTTAGCATCACAGTGTAACAAAAATGGAGCCCCAAGGTCCTGATAGGCATTAAGAGAAAGGAATGTACTTGCGTATCACTTAATTGGGCCTCCAGCCACAAGACCACTGACTCAGAGACGACACGCAGATACACATCCTTGCAATTGGGAGCCGTACCTCGGACAAGGTCCCTACAATGTACCTTTTTACCTATCCTAACCTAAAAGGACCTTGTACCCTACCTGCTGCATGAGATAAAAAAACAAACAAACAAAAATTTTCCACACTCAAAACCATAAATACAGGGCAAGAGGTTGGGAAGTTTTCCCCAACTCTTCAGACCTTCAACTAAAGACCTTACCAGACCAATTGCCAAACGACCCCCTGGAGCTCTACCTGTCCCTGACCTTGACCCAATCAGATACGTTTCAAACTTCAAAAAAGACCCCACCTAGACCCAAGCCCCTCTATCCCCTGTCATGCCAGCCCTCCATCTATTTTTCTTGTGCATTTTACTCTGGGCCTCCCTTTCATTCTACCTGAGCAGTGCTGTTGATAGTTGGAGCACTGTCTAGAGCAGCCTTTCTCAACCTTTTTACCGCTGGGGAACCCTAAAAATTATTTTCAGGTCTCGGGGAACCCTTGATAAAACCCATTCTTTGGGGGTCAGTGGGAACAATGCCCCTTACTTTGGTGGTCAGTGAGAAGAATGCCCTTTTTTACAGTAGTGGTAACAATGCCCCCCTTACAGAGAACTATAAAGATCATTGGTGTAATACCACTGGCTCCTTCAAGTGGAATTGGCTCAGAACTATGTAGGCACCATCAAACAGGAGGTAAATCAGCCACAGCTCAAGGAACCCCTAGCCACTTCTGGAGGAACCCTATGGTTCCACGGAACCCTGGTTGAGAATGGCTGGTCTAGAGCCAAAACGTTTCCCTTACATTACAAGTGATATTGTTTGCGCTGTGGTGGTGATGCCTAAAGGGTGATGGGAAAGGGGACGTGAAGTAGTAAACTAGGTGAATACAATAAGTGACAAAAATGTATAAATATATAGAAAAAATTCCATAAAACACAATGTGAACAAAGTAACAGTAAATAACAGTGACCGTGTCATCTATAAAGATGTGTGGTGGACATAGTAGAATGCATGGTCAAACTCAGTCCTGCAGACAAAACCAAATAAAAGAAGAAAGTCCAACTTAATCATGCAACTCGGTGCAGCAAGTGAAATCTGGTGTGAAGTCAAAAGGAGATGTTCCAGCAGCCAAAATGAGTGAAGGTGCAATGGAGGATTCCAAAACGTGCAGCCCACACCTCTAGTGATCCTATCAGCTTACCTTACTATCTGATATAGCCAGAAAGATAGGGCATCAAACTCTTGATGAATGGAAGCCTCAGATCCGATGGTGCATGGAAGGGGAAAGTACAAAAAAACAAACATAGAGTAGTCCTGTCACCACTGGAGGGATTCCTGCTAGCAATCAAAAGATGTGCACTTACACAGAGTGGTGAAAGGGGGTGCCTATCTCCACGAGCAGCGAGCTCGTCAGGTGCTGCTCTGATGCCGCTGTTTGGCTAGATGTTGATCCGCCGATACTCAAACGTGACCCTGATGAAGTCACGTGGTGTGACGAATACGCGTCGGGATTGGAGCACTGGACCCTTTACACCTGACGGACGGTAGACGAGCTCACCGCTCGTGGATGTATGACCGCCTCAGCTGACTTTATGTGAGTTTTTATTTTGTGCTTTGTTTATTAAATCTTTATTTTGCGGTATTATGCGATGTGCCCTCCTATTTTTGTTTCAAACACCATCGTTTGAGTATCGGCGGATCAACATCTAGCCAAACAGCGGCAGCAGAGCAGCACCTGACGAGCTCGCTGCTCGTGGAGATAGGCACCCCCTTTCACCACTCTGTGTAAGTGCACATCTTTTGATTGCTAGCAGGAATCCCTCCAGTGGTGACAGGACTACTCTATGTTTGTTTTTTTGTACTTTCCCCTTCCATGCACCATCGGATCTGAGGCTTCCATTCATTAAGAGTTTGATGCCCTATCTTTCTGGCTATATCAGATAGCCTTGAGGTAAGCTGATAGGATCACTAGAGGTGTGGGCTGCACGTTTTGGAATCCTCCATTGCACCTTCACTCATTTTGGCTGCTGGAACATCTCCTTTTGACTTCACACCAGATTTCACTTGCTGCACCGAGTTGCATGATTAAGTTGGACTTTCTTCTTTTATTTGGTTTTGTCTGCAGGACTGAGTTTGACCATGCATTCTACTATGTCCACCACACATCTTTATAGATGACACGGTCACTGTTATTTACTGTTACTTTGTTCACATTGTGTTTTATGGAATTTTTTCTATATATTTATACATTTTTGTCACTTATTGTATTCACCTAGTTTACTACTTCACTTCCCCTTTCCCATCACCCTTTAGGCATCACCACCACAGCGCAAACAATATCACTTGTTGTATACCTTTTATTGTCCATTTGGATAGACCTATTTTTTGTTTGCTGCAGTATACCTCCCGTGCCCCTTTCCCACGGCCCCTTTCCCACGGTCCAATCCCTTTTCACCCATTTCAGCGCAGGAGTTTCACCTATCAGTTTCCCTTACATTATTATTACAGTGTGGAATTGTTAGAGCTTCTGTCAGGTTTTTGATTGTTGTCTGTTATTGTCCCTTTGGATAAAATGTACTCCCTTTCTTGGGAAAACAACAGGAAGTAAAATTAAATCACCTCAAAGTGGGAAGAAATCTCATTTTAGTTGTCTCTGGAACAGATATTTTCATTAAAAGAATTCCCCCTATACTCCTGTTCTAGTGAAAACCATACCATTTTGAATTCCCCTTCAGTTTCTGTCCCAGCATCAATGGTCACCAGGGCAAATTGAGTGGGTGAATTTCCCCTGCAGGCATACAGACATCAATAAAAGCTTGATAGAAGCTCTAAGGCCACGTACACACGATCGGTTAAACCGATGAGAATGGTCTGATGGACCGTTTTCATCGGACAAAACCGATCGTGTGTGGGCGCCATCGGTTAAAAAAAAGCCAACCTGCTTTAAATGTTAACCGATGGATTCCTAACCGATAGGTCAAAACTGATCGTTAGTAGGCACGACCATCGGTTAAAAATCCATGCATGCTCAGAATCAAGTCGACGCATGCTTGGAAGCATTGAACGTAATTATTTTCAGCACGTCGTTGTGTTTTACGTCACCGCGTTCTGACAGGGTTGGTTGTTTAACCAATGGTGTGTTGGCGCGACGGACCATCAGTCAGCTTCATCGGTTAACCGATGAAAACGGTCCATTAGACCATTCTCATCAGATGGACTGATCGTGTGTACGCGGCATAACCCTTCTCCACCCTTTTCAAAAATAGGAAAAAGTTCTAGCTTTATCAGTTATTAAGCAGAGGCTTAGTGAGCAAGAGACTTACCTATAAACCTGTATATTAAAATCTGAACTCCAGGTAGATGTAAATGACACAAATTAGTGAAGCTGAGTATTCATGAATACATTATTACAGTCTCCTTCAATCCCTGTACAGCTCAGACTGGCAGAGGTAGAATTAGTGCAAGGAGCAGTTGTGCTGAAGTTAAGGAGCATGCTGGTAGGTGCGAGCAGGGGCGGATCCAGAGTCTAGTCTCGGGAAGGGCACTGCCAGAAAATATGTTTGTTTGGGGGCAACAGCCTGGTTCTCTCTCTGGTGGTGCGAGTACCGAGTGGCTCCCTCTCTGGTGGTGTGGGTACAGTGTGGCTACCTCTCCATTGATGTGGGTAGAGCGTGACTCTCTCTCTTTGGTAGTGCGGGTACAGGGGTACAGCGTGGCTCCCTCTCTAATGGTGCAGGTGTATAGGTTAGAGTGTGGCTCTCTCTCTAGCTTCCCCCAGCAAGTTCTATCTTTTTCTCTACTCCTGTAGCACTCCGAGTTCCAGGTTCTCCCCCTCCACAGAGTACATGCACACTAGGGGCTGTAGCCAGCTATCTGTGGACACACTGGGGCCGCCAATCTTCAGGGACTACATTTCCCATAATGCCCCCAGTGTCTTCTGATATGTCCTTTCGGCACAGCGTACCAGATTAGAGCCGGTCTCTCTTCTCCCTTCGGCGCCACTGCTGAGTTCTCTGGTAAACAGAGCAGGGGAAAATATCACTGCTTTACCAATGGGGCAGGTCAACGGCATCCACTAAAACGGCTTCCTGGTGTCACCCCCTCTGGTGGGTGTCATCTGGGTACGGTATGCCTTTCTCCCCCACACCCGAATAGTGACACCGCTGCTCTGGGATTCAGGTGTACTCCCCTGATGGTGGCCCTTCGTAAACACTACAGAATTCATCCGGCCCGTTCTGAATTAGTTTTTTAACAAATTATCCCAATTGAAGAGAACCCATTTAAGCAATTTTTCCACATATTCTTAAATTTGTAAATTTGTAAATTCGCAAATTCGTAAATTTACAAATTCGGGAATATTAGATATTCTAATAGAAGAAAAAAAGCCAAAAGGCTGACGCTGCGCTAGTTGGTGTGAATTAATAAATGAAAATTAAATGTGACAAAAAGCTGCCAGCACTAGAAGTTCAGTACAACAACTCGGTAAGAATAAAAATAAAAAAGAAGTACAGCGCTAATATATATAACAAAATTAAATTATACAACAATGTTAAATAAGTGAATGAACACACAAAATAGTAATGAATAATAATAATCAGAAAAGCACTCAAAAAAGAAAAAATATTAAGAAAGAAAAAGTAAAAATGGTTCTGAAAGAAAACCAAAATCCCAATTAATGAGTGAAGAGAAGATCAGTGTAGAAGATTTGGCAATTAAATATGTCCAAAAAGATTCCAGAAATCCAGAGAAATATGGTAATTGAACGCCAATCCTCCTGATTTGAAATCCTGTCTTCAAAGCACCTGTGAAACAAGATAAATATTTGGGTGTTTGGATCAGCAATTTCATTTGATCTATCAAATAACTGAAGGACACAGTAATATTTTAGTAGTGAAATTAGGTTTATTGGATTAAAAAAAAATGTGCAATATGCATCAAAATGAAATTAGACAGGTGCATACATTTGGGCACCCCAACAGAAAAATCACATCAATATTTAGCAGAGCCTCCTTTAGCAGAAATAACAGCCTCTAGACGCTTCTAGACGCCTGTAAAGAGTGTCTGGATTCTGAATGAATGTATTTTGGACCATTCCTCCTTACAAAACATCTCCAGTTCAGTTAGGTTTGATGGACAGCCTGCTTCAAATCACCCTGCAGATGTTTAATGATATTCAGGTCTGGGAACTGGGATGGCCATTCCAGAACATTGTACTTGTTTCTCAGCATAAATTCCAGAGTATATTTTGAGCAGTGTTTTGGGTCATTGTCTTGTTGAAATATCCAGCCCCGGCGTAACTTCAGCTTTGTGACTGATTCCTCAACATTATTCTCAAGAATCTGCTGATATTGAGTGGAATCCATGTGACCCTCAACTTTAACCAGATTCCCAGTACCGACACTGGCCACACAGTCCCATAGCATGATGTACCTCCATCAAATTTTACTGTGGGTAGTGTTTTTCTTGGAATGCTGTGTTCTTTTGCCGCCATGCATAATGCCCCTTGTTATGACCAAATAACTCAATCTTTGTTTCATCAGTCCACAGCACCTTATTCCAAAAAAAAGCTGGCTTGTCCAAATGTGCGTTTGCATACCTCAAGTGACTCAGTTTGTGGCGTGTGTGCAGAAAAGGCTTCACTCTCCCATACAGCTTCTCCATGTGCAAAGTGCGCTGAATTGTTGAAGGATGCACAGTGACACCATCTGCAGCAAGTTGATGTTGTAGGTCTTTGGAGGTGATCCGTGGGCTGTTTTTGGCCGTACTCACCATCCTTCGACTTTGCCTCTCCAATATTTTATGTGGCCTGTCACTTCTGGCCTTAACAAGAACTGTGCCTGTGGTCTTCCATTTCCTCACTATATTCCTCACAGTGGACACTGACAGCTTATATCTCTGTGATAACTTTTTGTAGCCTTCCCCTAAACCATAATGTAGAACAATCTTTGTTTTCAGGTCATTTGAGAGTTGTTTTGAGGCCCCCATATTACCACTCTTCAGAGGAGAGTCAAAGAGAACAACAACTTGCAATTGGCCACCTTAAATACCCTTTCTCATGATGGATTCACCTGTCCGTGAAGTTCAAGGCTTAAAGGGGAGTTCCAGCCAAAAATTGTGTTTATTAAAAGTCAGCAGCTACAAAAAGTGTAGCTGCTGGCTTTTAATAAACACTCACTTACCTGCTCCTGCGTTCCAGTTCCGCTCCTCTCCCCCCTCCCCGGCCAGCGTCTTCGTTCCGACTGTGGGCACCCAGCCGTGACAGCCTTCGGCTTCACGGCCGGGCACCCACTGCGCATCCTGTTTTGACACTTAGCTGGTGAGACACATAACTGTTGATTTAATTGTTTATTTATGACTTTTACTGCTTTACAATGTGTGCAGTGAACTGCTGATCCTGGTGTTTGGTAGACCCTTATGTCCCACCTAGAATTTGCACATTCACTGATGCTCTCTTAAAATACAATATGCAATGTTTAAACTTTGTACCAGACAAACATGACTCTATTCCCAGGCTATGCGGTTAGAGGAGTTTATTCTCTCCCCCTGGTGGCAGATTAGCATCTCTCCAGTACTGGGTGGACTTCCTCTCCGGTCAGTACCACCCACCACTTCTCCCTAATGATGCTCAGCGTCATACTAGCGAGTTCTGCGCTTGCGCCCGACCTTTCTTCAACGCATTGCACAGTAGGTAGTGATGGACCCGATGACGTGGGCACTCAGCGCTTGCCGGCAACGTGCGTGCATCATCACGGTTGGAGGATTTAAATGGTGGCTTTTGACCCCCCTAACGTGGACGGCGGAACCTCCTGAGAATTAGGTATGCACCCTCCATACATGTTCTCATGCCTACACTTTCCCTATCCAAAAATGTTGTAACTATGAGGTGTCTCCCCCCTATACTTAGGGGATTGGGCTCTACATTGGGACTGTTTTATTACCTTTTGCAGAGTATCGCTGCCTTTATAGCTCAGATCCACTGGTGTACAGGTATATTCCTCCTGGTGTACTGGGCCTGACTTGTTTGATCCAGCTCAAGCCCAGCCGTGGATAATTCTGGCTACCTTCTATCCTACCGATTCCGATGTCACTAACTATTACTGTTTGCAGCAAAAGGGTGGGTAGTCACACTATGTCTTGCTTCCATCCCTAGTTCACATTGGTGGTACACCTTTTCTCTTATCATCACCACAACCTGGTATCCAGATATTTTCACAAATTGTTTTTCTTTTCCTCCCTCCTCACTTTCTCACTCATATTTTTCCCTTTCCCAAGTTTTCCTGCCCTTCTTTCCCCTTCTCTCTTTTCCTTTTTTTCCCCCTCCCTTTCTTCCCCCCCCCTCCTTTTCATCCTCTCCCCCCTTTTCTCTATCAGCCTTTTTATTCCCCCTCCCCCCTCTCTTTTATTTCTTCCTTTTCTCTGCTCTTCCCCTTTCCTCTTTTTCTTTCATTCCATTTTCCCTTCTTTCTTTCTTTCTTTCTTCCCCTTCCCCCTCCCTCCCCTTTTCTTTGTATTATCTGTGGCTTTGCTACTATGGAATATGTTTTGATTTGATTATATGTTATATCATTCCAGATGTTAGAGCTAGACACGTCTCCTGAAGAAGTCACTCAGTCACAAAACATGTTGAGGAACTGTCAATAGCCACATCCAAATTGCGCTGTATACACCTGTGGAGTTGTAATGATTTTAACTCAGTGTCTAGTCACTTATGTGACAGTCAAATGTTATAGTTTGTAATTCTGTGCTAATCACTTTGTAATAAATTGTTAATTTTTATCAATCAATTGTTTCGTATCTGGGTACCGCAACTGTCCTATCACTACTGGCAATCAGGGCCCTATGTGGGAGTAGTCCTTGATGTATCTCCTTTTTGACTGCTCTGAATATAGTAACGAGATTCGCCCGAATTTCGGAAATTCAGACTGTAATTCAAATCTAATTTTACACTGAACTCCAATCGAATTCTCACTACACATAATGCTGAAATAAAAGACTGTGGCCCGGATCCACAAAGGCTTTACGCCGGTGTATCTCCAGATATGCTGCCGTAATTTCAAATGTTCGCCGTCGCATCTTTACGCTGATCCACAAAGCAAGATATGCCGAAAAACATAGCTTCAGCCGTCCGACATAACTTGCCTATGCCGGCGTATCGTGGGCCCATAGTTACGCTGGACGCATTCGGCGTTCCCATTAAAAATATGCAAATGAGCAAGATACGCCGATTCACAAACGTAGATGCGCCCGTCGCTGTAAACTACGTCGTTTACGTAAGGCGTACGTCCGTCGTAAAGTCAGGGCTCAAAATTTTAAGTCCTGAGCTACTAGCCAGGCCTCAAGAGTTACTCGCCACCAATTGCCCCACCTAATTCATACACTGCCCTGCGCCTAATTGCACCCGTAAACACGCCCTCATAGATTATCTCATGGAATGACACTGTTAAATGTTTTATGCAGAATCAAGTTACACAATTACATATTACCAACAACAACTTTAACAAAATGGGACAGGGCATTGGGGGCAGACCAGAGGAACAGGGCATTGGGGGCAGACCAGTGGAACAGGGCATTGGGGGCAGACCAGAGGGACAGGGTTTGGTCATGCAGCCCTGTCATCACTTGCCCCCAGCTTAAATCCACTCGCCAAATGCTAGTAGGCGAGTGGAAATTTTGAGGGCTAGTAAAGTTACCCCCTGCTATATGAGGCACAGCCCATGTTAAGGTATGGACGTCAGAACAGCCGTCGAATTTTACGTTGTTTACGTAAGGCGTACGTGAATGCGCCTGGGCGTAAGTTACGCTCACGTTGTATGCAGTGTTCGACGTATCTTAGGAATACTATCCGGCGTAATTCTGAGCATGCGCACAGGAATACGTTTCATGCACGTTCGGCCATGCACCTACATGGGGTCACGCTTCATTAGCATACACCACGCTCCCTACCAGCCTACTTTGAATTACGCAGGCTTACGCCGGCCCATTTACGCTGTGCTGCCGTAACTTAGGACGCAAGTGCTTTGTGAATACTGCACTTGTCTCTCTAAGTTGCAGCGGCGTAGCGTAAAAAAGATACGCTATGCCGCTCTTAAGATACGCCGCCCTACGGGCCTGTGTGTGTTATTAGAGTACCATTTCAAAATAATGCTGTTTCTGTTAAGCCAAAATGTATTTGTAATCATTTGATGAAGGTTTTATTTTGTTTGTTCACTTTGCTGCAATCGAATCGAAAACTATATAAGATTTTCGTTAAGACCGATTGTTTAGAAACAAAAAAAAGGTAAATTCAAAGAAAATTTCAAACACGAATTCCGAATACGGATTCCAAAAACGAATTCTGAAAACGAATTGAACGAATCAACCGAATTTAACTAAACAAAATAACTAGATTAACAAATCAAAACAAAACAAAACAAATTGGTCTGGCTTTTTTAGATGTTTTCTGGCAAAGTCTAATTTAGCTTTTCTATTCTTCAGGCTTATTAATGGTTTGCACCTTATGGTGCAAAGCTCACCAGTGCGTTCTTCTTTCCTCAAAATTGACAAACCTTTTGATTTAGCCACTCCTAATGTTGTTGCTATCTCTAGGATGGATTTGTTTCATTTTTGAAGCCTTACAAAAGCCTTTTTCTCTTGCATGGACAACTCCTTTGAACGAATGTGTAGGTTCTTAGCAACAGACAAACGCAAATACCAAACTTAGAATCAACTCCAAACCCTTTACCTACTTAATTGATAAATAAATAACAAATGAGTAGCCCTTACTTGGCCATGAAACAGCTTTTGATTCAAATGTCCCTCCTGAAAGAGCGAGAGGGGGTAAGAGAGAGAGAGGGGTAAAAAGGAGGAGGGGAGAGAGGGATGACAGAGAGAGTTGGAGGGGTGACTGGTGAGAGGGGGTCAGAGAGAGATGGGTGAGAGAGAGAGGGGGTGAGAGAGCGACGCCTAGCTCTGCTTGCAGCCCCTCTTGTGCCCCCCATGTCCCAGCCCCTGTCTGCCGTAAGGTTTGTATGATGGTCACTACAGTACCTTCCATGGCATCAGCATGCAGAACCCATTTTCGTGGTCATAGAGGTGCTCTGCAGTGAATCTCTGAGGTAGAGCGGTCCCTGGCTGCATGCGCCTCCCTTCCCTGGTCAGCCTGTCCTTTCGCCTGGGAGTGGTGTGGAGGTTGAAGGAGTCTAGGGGTTCCAGGCTCTGGGAATGCTGTGGCCGCATCTTTGGAGGTCTTCTCCCTCCCAGGCTATCGGTGCTTGCCCTGCCCTCACTGCTCTCCTTCCCTTTGGCCTCTGTCTCCTGGGCCACCTGCTCACACTGCAAAGATAGTAGCTAGAGTCGGGATGTCATCCTGTCCCTTGGCTAATCCAAGACATTGTGCTGCCTGGTGTGCTTCACCTCTCCAAAAAAATCACACCCACCAAAAGAACCCCACATCCATTATTTTATATCATGATAATTGAAACTAGAATTTAATCTATCAGGAAGTCAGATTTACATGCAACAGCACCTTGTCAATATGCTAAATTATATGACCTACCACCGTGTTACCGCTCCCCTATCTTGGCGCCCTAGGGCATCCATGGGTGCAGTGTGTGTCAGCACAGTCAAGGCCCCCCTCCCCTCAGGGCATGTGTGCAGTAAACATGTTGCACCCATGGATGATATGCCACTGGGATAGGGCTGTATAGGGGCGGGCTAGGGCAGTATAGGGGCAGGCTAGGGCAGTGTAGGGGCAGGTAAGAGTAGAATATAGACAGGCTAGGGTAGTATAATGACAACCTAGGACTGTATGATGATTTTTGAGCATGACAGGTTATGCAACATTTGGCCATCCAGCAGATCAGCAGCCACTACTAGAAAGAATGATGGACTCCCTTTGTGTCCTGTCACATAGAATTAACTTATATTACCTCTCTATTGCTCTCTCCCAGTGCTCCCACAGTCTTCAGTGCCTAGCCTCATGCATGCACCAAAACAGAAGAAGGCGGGCCGGGTGCAAGGCCGACTGGTCCCCCTCCTCCAGTAGAGATGCAAGCCTCGCAAGCTGCGCCTGGACATCGGCTGCTGGAAGAGCTGGTGGGGAAGGGATCATCATTGCTCTCTGTCTCCTATCGATGCCCCTTGCAGCACACACACCTAAGCTCTTCATGTTTGGGGGTGCCGAAAAGGAGCCCAAGAATTTTTACAGTATTAGAAGCAACACTGCTATGGGTGCATATGGGTGCTCTGCTATCCATACATAACACTTAGCTTACAGATGTATTTGCGCACAAGGAATAGAAACCACGTGTTTCTTTTTTTCTGTTGGGTATACCAGGTGTCCTTTGTTAATCAGATTTTCTCTGAACATTTCTCTGTACAAGTTCTTCTGACAACAGATAAGGTCATTAAATAGTTGCATATATGGACAGTGCACAAGCAGATCTTCCAATATACCGGTATTCATTCCCAATCTGATTTATCCTGATCAATAATCAACAGGCTAGAAAGCTATTTACTCCTCATGAAAGGTCCAGTTCTTGGCAGATTAAGTATAAAATGACTTGCCCACTAACGTAAATACTCCATATATTGGCACCTTCAACCGCTTTATACATTTAAATATAAAACTTTTGTCTGTTGCCTGATCCCTGCTGTCATACTTTTCTGGCAATCTAGTACCTACTGTCTCGGTGAACATGTCTGTTCACACTTCAACTAGCTGTTTACAGACGGAGCATTGCTTTGAGGTTCTCCTGCTGCAAAATGGTTTGAGAGACTATTAATACAGTTTATTAAAGTCCAGGCCAGCTTGAATATACTTGGACTGATGCCTGAGTGACCTCAGGAGCCAGTCATCTGAACCTCAGTGTATTTACCCCTTCGTGTCTAGAAACAGGGGTGTTTAAGTATCACTTCCACATCACTATTTTTATTTTATTGAATTTCCCTTACTCTACAAGCACATTTATAGCAATTTTACCCCTGCAGTATCCCAATACCTACATGTTGCTGAATACTAAGTCAATAGGGAAAATTATAACTTTTTATGATATAAAGGATTCACTTCTATGTCCGCAGCACTTCCTAGTAAGACTGGAACAGATTAAAAAAAAATATATATTTTTTGTAAATAAAATCATTGATATTGTGTAACTAACGAACTGCTAATGCTATTCGGGAGCTATTGCACACCTGCTAAAGCCCTTACAGTGGATCCTAAAGCTGGAAGGTTATGTTGCTGATCATGTGACCACTGTGATTGGCTTTCAAAGTGGTCACATGATTGGGAGCTTGTCCCAATGGCTCTCAATCAATCGGTGATCGGGAGCTGACGTGTGATGGTTTGATCAATGTGTTGTGAGCATGCAGTGAGCATGCTTTCATCACACAACAGCAGAGCCATGGATATATGTGGATGCCTTGTTGAGTGCTTTAAGTCTCTGCAAGGACACAAAGAAAACCAGAAAAAAATGGGCATCACCGTTTATTGTGTATAGGGCTGTGAAGCCGCAGAACAGTCAGTGTGCCCATGCCTCCACAGCTAAAAGCATCTACAATGGGCACGTGCGCATCAGAACAGGACCATGGAGCAATTGAAAAAGATAGCCTAATCTGATTAATTATTTTGTCTTTTATATCACGTGGATGGCCAAGTGTATGTGTATCACCTACTTGGGGAATAGATGGCACAAGGATCCAGCATGGGAAGAAGACAAGCCGGTGGAGGCAATATGATGCTAGGCAATGTTCTTCTGGGAAACCTTGGTTCTACAATTCATGTAGATGTTACTTTGAGGTGTACCACCTATCTGAACATTGAGGAACACAACAACAAGCTTGAGGTGTTGACCTGACCTCCACATTCTCCAAATCTAAATCCAGCATCAGTGAAATGTACTGGAAAACAAGTCTGATCCATGAAGGCCCCACTTTGCAATTGACAGGATTTAAAGTATTTGCTACTAATAACTTTGTGCCATATACCACATCATACCTTCAGAGGTCTAGTGGTGTTTATTCCTTAATGGGTCAGCACTGTTTTGGTGACAGAATGTGCTGTTTTGGTGGCAAAAAGGGGCCTACTCAAAATTAGGTGGGTTGTAATAAAGGTATGGCTAAGTAAGTACCATAATTTGACCTGGTATCAATTATTGCAGTTCCTGTACAGGAGTACAGAGTGTAAAAAAAGTAGCACTATGAGAAGCCAATTCACAGTTTGGTGAAATTGTTTAAAGTTAGGGCTCCTTTACACTAGTGAGAACCCTTGAACCCCTCTCAAAAATTATCTGAGGCGTATTGCTTTTTAGAGTGTGGTTGTCTGGTGTACCTGTCCAATTTACCCTTGTATCCTTGTATAGGGGTTGTAATAGGGTGGCTACCCAATAGTGGTTCTGCACTTTGATGACCCAATTCTTGGAACCTTAGTGCAGGCATGTGAGCATTAAAGACTCCATCCACCACAAATTAGGGGCAGCAGAGAACCCTAGTCCCCCACCCCGTCTCACTCTACCACATACTGGTTGCAAGGAGTCAGAAGATGTGTCCAGTGAGGAAGAAGGGGTATGGTAATTGGACTCTCATCATTGGACAAGACATGTGGGGGAACCACCAGCTCAGGGAGTATGCCTCATCATGTATTCTTCCCAACCCCCAGAAGATTGACACATTGTGCCATAAAGGATATGTAGTCCCTGCCCATGCTTACTGAACATGAGTCCATGGGCAGTGTAGTACAGTGACATTACTGTACATTGCCGTGATGGAGGGCAGAGAAGGCTTTGTTTTAAAAAAAAATAATGGTGGCTGGGTACCTGCCATAAGCTCACAGAAAGAAGTTGATTCCATGAATTGGTATGGGAACAACTGCGAAGCCAGCAGTTTTGCCAAACTAGTATTAGAACACTGGACACTTTGGCTCCGGCAGCTGCCTTGTAAAGGATGCTACTGGAGATGGTGGGTTGGGTGTAGGAGATTTTTGCAGGTTCAAACCTTCACTTAACCCTCTGCAGCTTGGCCTCATGACCATCTTCCCTGCTTGACATGGCATATTTTAAAGCTGAACTCCAGCTTTTGATACACTTCACATAGTTTCACCTAGCCAAGTTGGCCCAAATAAACTATGTCCATGTAACAGGCGCTCTCTCTGCGCCATCGTAATGTGTTCTGGCGTGGAGCGCATGCGTCGGCCGCGCGATGAAGTCCCCAATGCAGCGCCGCGTGCGTTCCACTGTGGAACGCGGAAGTGCGCCGCAACTAACGGAGCTTTCTATTGAATTAGTGCTTATGCACTGCAGCTGCCTTGATGCTATAAACAGAGCGGTGTGCTGAATGCACACCGTTCTATTATTATCAGCCACAGCTCGGGCCACGCTACAATCATTGGTGCCATCGCTCCCCATGCTGCAAAACTTCACCAAGCTGCAACTCCAGCATTTCTGCTGTTACCTTGGCTACTTCACATTGCCATTGCTGGGGACAACCTTCAAGACCTTCCTTGCTGACACCCTACTCTACCGAATTCCTTGTCGCTACACTCAAGCCCTGCAAACGGATAAGTAGCAATTGTTTCACTTGTAGTACTATAGGAAGAACTGCTGCATATATTCCACCTAAAACAATTGCTGTTATTTATTATGACTTGTAGCTATTAACATACTGCTTGGGACTAACTGTTATGTCTATGGCTGTTTGCTGAGGAACATCTTAAACGGACATCTACTCTCAAAATTACCTGAGCTATATTTGCCTCTCATATTCAACTATAAGTTGTCTCTACAACTCCTATTTACTACGTGCTTGACATAAGTGTCTTTGTTTATGGGCATTGCCCTAACATGCTGAACATGTTCGCTCTAACTTTTCTATGCTAAAGGTTGATGGTATTTTCATACCAACTCCCTTAGTGACCTAATGCTTTTATTTATGTTTAAGTGGTATTATGTAGCCAACCCCCAAACTCCTGTTTGCGTGGAGTGACGCCTGGGGTCCCATACTGATAATCACTTGCATATAGAAGTGCATTGGAATCTTCAAGTGTATGTTATAATTGTAAACGCTAAGCTCTGGTCGCATGTTGTAATGCGTCCAACCTTAGTAGATCAAAGCCTTTCTTTATGTGAGAGACACATGATGTAGAGAACCCCCAAACTCCTGTTTGCGTGGAATGACGCCTAGGGGCCAATACTGAATTCTCACATAGAGAAGTGCATTGAAATCTTTGCTAACCGCAGTTGTGGTTCACTCCGTTCACCAGAGCTGTTACAGTCCCTCAGTAACATGCGAGGCCTCTAGATGTGCTGTATAAACTGTATGTAGCCAAGGTTACATACAATATTCCGCACCGTGTTTTGGGTTTTAGCCAAGATCCTCCTGCCTCATACCTGGAACACAGTAGAGTCTTTCTGATCGGTACTCAGCCATTCAGAGAAAGCAATGTATTCTAGAAAAGAATACAAACCTTCCTCTGATTAGCTGAGCCAGAGAGGCAGGCTGATGATGTCACAATCTCTGACTCTATCCAATCAGAGGAAGCTTTGTATCTATTGCTAGAACACATCGTTTTCGCTTAATGGCGATCAGATAGACTCTATTGTATTCTGGGTATCAGACAGGAAGATCTTGGCTTGAACCCGGAAGACAGTGTGGTATGCTATATGTAGCCTTGGCTACATACAGTTTATACAGCACATCCAGCAGTCTCACATGTTACTGAGGGACATAGATTGTTTAGGCTAGCTTGGCCCAAACTGTGTGAAGTGTATCAAAAGCTGGAGTTCAGCTTTAAAGGATCACTAAAGACAATTTTTTTTAAAAATAACAAACATGTTATACTTACCTCCATTGTGCAGCTCGTTTTGCACAGAGTGGCCCGTAACCTGGTCTTCTGGGGTCCCTCGGCGGCTGTCTCGGCTCCCCCCGCAAGAATTCAACACCTTCATGCGAGCGAGGGTGATACAGCCTGTGGCCATAGCCGCTCACTGTATCACTCGGCCCCGCCCCAGGCGCGCCGTATCTTTGGAAGTGATTGACGCTAATACTCGGATGTTTTTTCACCTTAATGCATAGAATGCATTAAGGTAAAAACGTTTATCTTTACAACCCCTTTAAGCCTCCAAAACCTCTCCCTGTCATTAGAGGCCTCAGATGTTGTGGCAGATGCTGTTGGAGAAAATTGAGGGAGGTAGATGGGGAAAGCAAGGAACAAGGGGAGAAGGAGTGCAGGCCTTTTGCTAACTTGTCTCATTGAGGGCTACTCTCACTGAGCTCTGTGCTGCAGAGTCATGCTTTACCGTATGCAGCAGCATATACATTGCAAAAGACCCATACTGCAGAGCTTTTTCTATTTGCTGCCTATTTAACTGATGCTAGTCAGTTTCTACTGAACACATAGTTGAAGTCTATGGCCCAGATTCATAAAGCAATTATGCCTGTCTAACTGGTGTTAGACAGGAGTCATTTCAAATTTCGCAGGCCGTATCACTAGTTTGAATCCTCAAACCATGATACGGCGGCTTCGGGCTTCGATCCGAAAGGCTTACGTCTTCGTAAGCCTTCGGATCTACACTGCGATATTTTTGCGGCCGCTGGGAGGAGTTTGCGTCGTTTTGATGCGTCGGGATATGCAAATGTGTTTTTACGGCGATCCACGAAGATACGAGCGGTCTTCGCAATCGCTTACGTCTGTTTTTTTTTACTTACTGTTAGACCAGCTTTTTGCTGGTCTAACGGTGCGTAGCCCATGTTAAGTATGGCTGTCGTTCCCGCGTCAAATTTAATTATTTTTTTTTTTTTTTTGCATAACTCGTTCGGGAATAGAAATGTCCGTAAACGACGCTACTCAAACAACGAATGACGTAACTACGTGATTTCGCGCAATGCACGGCGGGAAATTTGCGAACGGAGCATGCGCAGTTCGATCGCCGCGGGAACGCGCCTATTTTAAATCCTTCACGCCCCCTACTCGTGTAGATGGATTGCGACGGGAGAAATACACTACGCCACCGTCGTTTACTGGACAAAATCTACCTGGATTCCACGTAGAGCCAGGTAAAAAACGGCGGCGTAGTGTATTTCTGATACGCTACGAGAATCCAATTCTCTCTGAATCTGGGCCTATATTTCTAGTGGAGAATGTCAGGTTGTGGTTTGAACTGTTTTTGTGCACTCTGTCAAGACAATGCACTGCGAAAAAAGAAGCTCGCAGACTATAATATTAAACTGTTGTGCCACTGGCCAATTTAGAATGTTAAGGGCTTTATATTTATTTTTTATATGTAAACTTTCCTACAGGGAGTGCAGAATTATTAGGCAAGTTGTATTTTTGAGGATTCATTTTATTATTGAACAACAACCATGTTCTCAATGAACCCAAAAAACTCATTAATATCAAAGCTGAATATTTTTGGAAGTAGTTTCTAGTTTGTTTTTAGTTTTAGCTATTTTAGGGGGATATATGTGTGTGCAGGTGACTATTACTGTGCATAATTATTAGGCAACTTCCTTTCCTTTGGCAAAATGGGTCAAAAGAAGGACTTGACAGGCTCAGAAAAGTAAAACATAGTGAGATATCTTGCAGAGGGATGCAGCACTCATAAAATTGCAAAGCTTCTGAAGCGTGATCATCGGACAATCAAGCGTTTCATTCAAAATAGTCAACAGGGTCGCAAGAAGCGTGTGGAAAAACCAAGGCGCAAAATAACTGCCCATGAACTGAGAAAAGTCAAGCGTGCAGCTGCCAAGATGCCACTTGCCACCAGTTCAGCCATATTTCAGAGCTGCAACATCACTGGAGTGCCCAAAAGCACAAGGTGTGCAATACTCAGAGACATGGCCAAGGTAAGAAAGGCTGAAAGACGACCACCACTGAACAAGACACACAAGCTGAAACATCAAGACTGGGCCAAGAAATATCTCAAGACTGATTTTTCTAAGGTTTTATGGACTGATGAAATGAGAGTGAGTCTTGATGGGCCAGATGGATGGGCCCGTGGCTGGATTGGTAAAGGCCAGAGAGCTCCAGTCCGACTCAGACGCCAGCAAGGTGGAGGTGGAGTACTGGTTTGGGCTGGTATCATCAAAGATGAGCTTGTGGGGCCTTTTCGGGTTGAGGATGGAGTCCAGCTCAACTCCCAGTCCTACTGCCAGTTTCTGGAAGACACCTTCTTCAAGCAGTGGTAGAGGAAGAAGTCTGCATCCTTCAAGAAAAACATGATTGTCATGCAGGACAATGCTCCATCACACGCGTCCAAGTACTCCACAGCGTGGCTGGCAAGAAAGGGTATAAAAGAAAAAATACTAATGACATGGCCTCCTTGTTCACCTGATCTGAACCCCATTGAGAACCTGTGGTCCATCATCAAATGTGAGATTTACAAGGAGGGAAAACGGTACACCTCTCTGAACAGTGTCTGGGAGGCTGTGGTTGCTGCTGCACGCAATGTTGATGGTGAACAGATCAAAACACTGACAGAATCCATGGATGGCAGGCTGCATGAGTGTCCTTGCAAAGAAAGGTGGCTATATTGGTCACTGATTTGTTTTTGTTTTGTTTTTGAATGTCAGAAATGTATATTTGTGAATGTTGAGATGTTATATTGGTTTCACTGGTAAAAATAAATAATTGAAATGGGTATATATATGTTTTTTTTTAAGTTGCCTAATAATTATGCACAGTAATAGTCACCTGCACACACAGATATCCCCCTAAAATAGCTAAAACTAAAAACAAACTAAAAACTACTTCCAAAAATATTCAGCTTTGATATTAATGAGTTTTTTGGGTTCATTGAGAACATGGTTGTTGTTCAATAATAAAATTAATCCTCAAAAATACAACTTGCCTAATAATTCTGCACTCCCTGTATAGCTTTTAAATCTTTATGGCTGCTACTTCCACCAGTCAAATCAGACTCATTACCGGTTTATATAACAATCAGTTACATTCAAAGTTAACTAGAAAGCCTTATTTAATTGGAAACAAATCAGATTCTGGAGCTGCTGCTGTGTTCAGATATAGAACTCCTGCTTTTGGAGTGCTGTGGAATGACCCCCTGAGTAGTGTAGCAGGCTAATATTTCCATCTCAGGATTTAGTTCTTTGTATATGGTGGGGAGAAAAATAAGTTAGGCACCAATTGCGAGTCATTTTACCTGTTATTGCTGAAGTCAGTTTAGGGTTGAGAATTAGGGGGCAAAATACCCCAAAAAAATACAAAATTGGCCATGTATTCTGAGGTAGCTATAGTAGTAGTAGTGGTGGTAGTAGTCGGCCCTTTTAGAGCAGCCTCTTGGTAAGTACTGGCCCTGTGAGAGTAGTCATTTAGATCTATGGCCCTGTAAAAGCAGCCACAATGCTTCTTAAGTTGCAGTGGATCTCTTAGTAATAAATGTGTCTCTTGACCCTCTGATAGTAGTCAAAGATACCTTGGTTTGGGAGCAATGAACCTTTCTTACAATGTCCAGTAGTAGCTTCTACCCAGCACTTTTGCGACAATCTTCAGCACAAAGATTATTTTCAATGTGTTTAAGGCCCCGTACACACGGCCGAGGTTCTCGCCAGAAACCAGCGAGAACCTCGCTGGGAGCTGCATTCCAGCGAGAACCTCGGCCGTGTGTACGCTCTCTGCTCGCCCCGCCCGTCGGGAAACCCGTCGAGCAAATAGAGAACAGGTTGCCATTCCCGACGGGCGGGTCGCAGATTCTGACGGCCGGCAGAGAACCTTGACGGGCGGAACGATGTGTTCCGCCCGTCGAGGTTCCCTGTCGTGTGTACGGGGCTTAAGACCCACATGGTAGACTATGTGTGCCAGTTACATGAATTACACCCCTTTCAGTAACTTCAGACCAGGCAAGAACAACTTAGAAAAGTGCAAAGGCAATTACAGAGTCCAACATGCAACAGCATATTTCCTCCCTAATTATAACTATGGGCCCCAGTATACTTGCAAAGGTAGTGATCGTGTAACACAGGGTTCAACAGATGCATTCTTCCAGAGCTGGTATCCTTTGGGAAAAATCCAGGTTCTGATGACTTTACATCCAGGTAGTTGTGAGCGACATCCTTTTGTTTCATGCGAGTATCATTCTGCGTCTAATTCCCTTATGGGCATCAGACATACTGCAGGCTCTGGACCTCTCTGCTTTCTACTCCTGTAGCCTCTTCAGTAGATCTCTTTTGGGGGCTGCTGCTCTTCCCATGCTAGACCACTATCCCCTAACAGGATTAGTTGACTGGACACAAAGAAGAACCCACCAAAAGACCAAAGAATCAATAACAAAAAGCAATAACTCCCACCTTCTGCCCATAACAGCGCCTAAATTGCTATTTTAACCCACTTACAAGCTGCCTCTAGATATCCAGTCTGACAGTCAGCTAAAGTCCTTTAACCTCTGACACATGCCTTAGGTTGAGACAAGGATGCACTGAACACCACCTGGTTTGCTCAGAACACCTCGAACAGTCAAAAAGTTCTAGCGAATATGCAAACCCTATTAAAGTCTATGGGGCACCAACACGAAAAATCAAAAGTCCTCATTAGACATGTGCCCAGAATTTTTTTTCGTTTTTCTTTTTTCCGTTTCGTATGGTCCCGTCGGTTCGGTTTCCGTTCGTTTTTCGTAAGACGCCTGTTTTCCCGTTCGTTCTCGTTCGTTTGTTGTACAACGCGTTTTTTTCGTATTCCGATCGTTTCGTATTTCCGTTACCGTTTTATATTCGTACATGCGGGATGGTTCGTTAGTCTGTTTAATTCATGTTCGTTACTTGTTAGACAATAATTATTGTGAATTTTCATCAATTTGCATTCTGTGTATCTTGAATGCTTTTTTTTTGTTAGTGTCAGTTGTATGTTCGTTGTTCAATGACATCTATAACAAAAGAATTTCATTATGTATATTGAATGAATACCTTTTTCTGTTCGTATTGTGTATTCAAAATACTGAATGCAAATCTTTTGTTATAGGTGTCATATCAACATACGAAAATAAAAGAAAAAGTATTCAAATGCAAATCTTTTGTTTATCGTTTTTTTTTGAATGGCCAGAGAGTTAGGCTGGCCATACATGATACAATTTTCTGTGCAATTTTCTGTACAATTTTTCTTTAGATTTACCTTCAACTATGTAGTGCAAGGGCCTGCCTGATTGCATACAATTGAAAGTGTTGTTTAGTTTGACCTCATATTATATGGTTTTTGGTAAATCTAAAAGAAAATTGTGCAAGAAAATTGAACATGTATGGCCAGCCTCAGTGACTGAAAGCAGCTTCTCTTTTTCTGTGTCAAGTTTTATTATAATTATTATTATAATTAATTTTAATTTTAGAATTTAGAGGAGGTAAGTATTTTGCGCTTGTTTTGCTGTTCCAATTTGGATATATGTAGAAATCTATTATTATTCTTTATTTAAAATTCCCTTCATTGTAATTTTTCTCAAATATATTATTGTGGCATATCTATTTTTGTTTATATGAGAATATTTTTTGTATTTACATTTATTCTCAATTTTTTTGACCATCTTTATGTATGTTTGTCTTTTTAGAGACTGTGCAGTTGTTTGTAAAAGCTCTTGAAAAAGCTCCTCCCGGAGCGAAACATGTCGGGCAAGATATAACTGCATGGAACTTTCCTCACATTGTCGAAGTTCTATTTATTTGTAAACTTCAGATGGTCTCTCTATTTATATGTATTTTCTGTATGAATTAAAAACTTTTTCTACTATTTTAATTTTGGTCTCAGTACATTCTATTTGCACCTTCTCCTCCATGTCTTTACTGTACCAGTGTACTCACTACTCAGCACAAAAGAGAAACTGCTTTCAGTCACTGAGGCTGGCCATACATGTTCAATTTTCTTGTACAATTTTCTTTTAGATTTACCAAAAACCATATAATATGAGGTCAAACTAAACAACACTTTCAATTGTATGCAATCAGGCAGGCCCTTGCACTACATAATTGAAGGTAAATCTAAAGAAAATTGTACAGAAAATTGCACAGAAAATTGTATCATGTATGGCCAGCCTAATGCCCTGTACACACGATCACTTTTTGTGATGAAAAAAAATGTCATTTTTTGTCATGAAAAAACCGACATTTTTCAAACTTCATTTTCAAAAATGACGTTGCGTACACACCATCATTTTTGGAAAATGAAAATGATGAACAAAGTGACGGCACTCTAAAGGGGAAGTTCTATTTGCCTTGAGGCTGCTTTTAGCTGGTTACTTGTTAGTAAAAGACGAGTTTTACCTCCTGTCTCCTAACTTGCTTCTGGGCATGTGCGGGTTTAAAACGTCATTTTTCACGTAGTTTTGCCCACACACGATCATTTTTTATGACACAAAAAATGACATTTCGAAAAATGACATAAAAAATTCAAGCATGTTCGAATTTTTTTTTGGTCATTTTTCAGAAGACATAAAATGACATTTTGCCCACACACCATCATTTTAAATGACATTTTAAAAAAATTCATTTTTTTCATCACAAAAAGTGATCGTGTGTACGGGGCGTAACTCTCTGGCCATTCAAAAAAAAATGATAAACAAAAGATTTGTATTTGAATCCTTTTTCTTTTATTTTCGTATGTTGATATGACACCTATAACAAAAGATTTGCATTCAGTATTTTGAATACACAATCCAACGCCGAACCCAGCCCTGACAGGGAGGGAGTCTTAAGTACTCTTAGACTCCTCCCACAAATTCCAACTTATTTACAACAACAAAAATCCTAATTTTTGTTATTTTTTCATTTTTTAAAGCCAAAAAAATAAAAGACTATAAAATGATGGATTGCATGAGGGAATATGAATGAATGAATGAATAAATGAAATGAATGAATGAATGAATGAAAAACTTATATAGCGCGGCACATGCGAACTGAATCGCCTCTGGGCGCTTGTTGTTTCTGTCTCTCTGGTCATCAAAAGAGCAGAGTTTTTATCCGTCTTCTGAAGGTCAGGTGGTTTTCCTCCAACCGAATGCTGGTTGGTAAAGCGTTCCATAGTTTGGGACCTTGGAAAGCAAACCTTCTTTCTCCTTTGGACTTGTATCTGGCTTTGGGTATCTTGACCAGATTTTGGTCGGTGGATCGCAGAATGCGACTGGGGTTGTGGACTTCTATCTTTTCGCATAGATATTGCGGAGCCTTCCCATGGATGCACTTATGTGTCAGACAGAGTGCTTTGAAGGCAATTCTGTCTTTTACTGGCAGCCAGTGAAGGGTTCTCAGAGAAGGTGAGATTGATTCCCAGGGTTTTTTCCCAGTCACAAGTCTGGCGGCCGTATTTTGAACGACTTGCAGACGAGTGATTTGGTACTTGGGCAGTCCGAGGTAAAGGGCATTTGCATAGTCCAGTCTGGAGTTCACAATTGTTCCCACCACGACTGCTACGTCTTCTTTGGGGATAAAAGGAATAAGTCTGCGTAGTAGGCGCAGCAGATGGTGTGATCCGCTGACTACTGACCCTATTTGTGCGTCCATTGTCATGTTGGTGTCAAAGATGACTCTGAGACTTTTGACTTTGGAGCTAGGGGTGATGATCTGGCCCAGAATGGGGGGGGGGGGGTGTCCAGGTTGTTGCAAGTTGACTCTTGCGATTTGCATGAAACAGAAGAAGTTCTGTTTTGGAGCTGTTGAGTTTAAGATAACTCTTTGTCATCCAGTTTTCTATCAAAGAGAGACAATTCTCTAAACTGAGATGATGATCCTTTTTGTTGCAGATGCGAAAGTACAGTTGCGTGTCGTCTGCATAGGAGTGATAAAGCAGCTGTTGGCTACTGATGATTTCGAAGAGAGGGCGAAGATAGATGTTAAAGAGCACCGGTGACAGGGGTGATCCTTGAGGGACTCCACATGACACCGTGCGTTTTTCGGAAGTAAAAGGTCCTAATTTCACTGTTTGTGATCGGTTTTCCAAAAAGGAGGAGAACCATGATAGATCACGTTCTGCGACTTTGGCTACTTCAGTCAATCGAGTCAGTAGTAGTTTGTGGTCTACTGTATCGAAGGCTGCACTTAGGTCCAACAGAACCAGGAGACAAGATTCTCCTTCGTCTGCGGCCTCAAGTGCGTCGTCCCATATTTTCAGCAATGCTGTTTCCGTCCCGTGTCTGGGACGAAAACCGGATTGAAATGGATCAAGTAGATTATGGGTATCTAGATGCTGTTGCAGCTGTTGTACCACTGCTTTCTCCATTATCTTTGAGAGGACGTTTAGGCCTGTTATGGGACAGGGGTGAGTTGGGTCTTTGGGGTCTAGGGTGGGTTTCTTCAAGATGGGCTGGATAGTGCCCTCTTTCAGCCGGGAGGGCACTATGCCTTCCCTGAATGACTGGTTTATAAGCTGCATGATAGGTGGTGCCAGGATGTCGGCGCATTCCTTCAGCAGTTTAGTTAGGATAATATCATTAGGCGCTGTGCTGTTTCGCAAAGTGTCGATGACAATAAAAGAGGGGAGTACACACTGTATAATGCAGTGTGTCATGGGTGTATACAAGGTAGGACAGGGTGTGATGGGGCGCCATAACTGTAAGAAGGTGTGATGGGTAGTGAGAGGTGTAGTTCTTATGTGACTGGTGTATGCAAAGTGTAGTAGGGTGGGATCTGTGGTGAGAGGTGTTGGTAGTGTTGGGGTGTGATTGGTGTATGCAGAGTATAATAGGGTATAATGGGGAGTGTTGGGTGTGGGGTTGCCACCTCATACCTTTAAACCCAAACACACATGAATTACACAGGTTCTGAGGCTGATTAAGGTGGTAATTAAACTCACTTGGTGCCTCATCTGCATCAAATTAGACTCGGAACCTGTGTAATTAACATGTGTTCAGGTTTAAAGGGATGAGGTGGCAACCCTAGTTGGGTGGTGTCAGGGGTCTGCAGGGAGTGGATAGCTGTGCATTAGTCGTCTGTAGTTGAGCAGGTGTAATGGATATGTGCAGGGTATGAGGAGTACACACAGGGTATGGTGACTAGGGATGAGCTCCGGTGTGTTCACACACTCCACGTGCAGAGCCCACCAGGAAGTCGGTAACTGCGCTGCGCTAATAACCGGCAGGGAGACATTTCCCGATCTCTGTAGCCGAGCATTGGGACAATGTCTCCCTGCCTGTGATTAGCGTTGCGCAGTGCCGACTTCCTGGCGGGCTCTGCACGTGGAGTGTGCGAACATGCCGGAGCTCATCCTTAATGGTGACATATAATGCAGTGTACATTGGCCTGAAGGGTAATAGAGAGGTGTGATGGGTGGTGACCAATGCAGGGTGGGTGTATGTGGGTGAATGCAGGATGGGAGAATGCAGGGTGGGTGTATGTAGGTGAATGCAGGGTGGGTGAATGCAGGGTGGGTGTATGTGGGTAAATGCAGGATGGCTGAATGCAGGGTGGGTAAATGCAGGATGGGTGAATGTGGGTGAGTGCAGGTTGGGGCGAGTGCAGGATGGGCGAGTGCAGGATGGGCGAGTGCAGGATGGGTGAATGTGGGTGTATGCAGGGTGGGTGAATGTGGACTGTAACGGAATGGCCCGTGACAGACTGAGTTATTCCTATGTCTAGGGTCACCTTATGTCCACTAGGGCCATAGGGTGACAAAGAATCATAATTCATTCATTACAGAAGATGGGACATTAATAATAATTCACGTTTGCAGGATGTCTTCAAATATCAAAAGCTGTTAGCTATTCAATCTGGGCACACATGATTTGGAAAGGTGTTAATTCAGGACTACAAGACCAGAGTGAGTCATACCTTTGTATAATATGCTATTGAAATATCTTAAGGTGTTCGCTATTCACTGTAAATACATTCCGTTGAAGGTGTTGATTGCACCCACTCTCACAAGAATCTGCCATTGTGTGATAAAGCTGTCTAGATAACTTATTCAACTAGATGTCTGTGTATTATTCAAGGTTAATTGAACCCTATTGATGATACGGTGCCGTCATGTCTAGCTACCAATTAAAGAATTATCCTCAGTGAGTGAATAGGGGGGTGGAGATTACATTGTCCTGTGACTAACTGCATTATGCTTGAGACTGTATAAGAAGCTGAGAAAATACCAATAAATTGTCATCTCTTTGGAAGCAAGTACGGAGCTCTGTCTCGTCTTATTCTGGGAATTGATATGGATGGTGTATGCAAGATTGTCGCAGTGTGTCAGATAAGCTTGTCGTGGTTGGATGGAAGATCGTAAGCGGTGGTGACCGTTACATTTGGTGGCACAGCAGTGGGATGATTCCATCTTCAGAAGGACGGCTACAAGGACACATGACAATGGAGACGCTGTATGAACGGATGAAGCTCTCTTCCCTCATGGACTTACTGGAGAGCCGGGGCAGACCGGCCAGCAACCGTAAGAAAAGGGACATTATCGCAGAACTGGTCGAAATGGATAGAGCTAAAAGGCCCGCTGTAACGGACAGGACACCCGAGGAAGAAAGTTTTGATCGGGCTGTTAACCTAAGACTGGCACATTATGGTCCTAACCCTCCACCGGAGATCAGGGACCGAGTTATTGCGGCTCTGAATGCCACCTTGCTACAGCGAAGAAGTGCTGCAGCAGCTGAAGTCACAGCAGCACCAGCTAAAGGGAGAGGAGAGGTGCAGATACCAGTCTCCATGGAAGAGGAATTCCAAAGAAGGTTGCAAGAGATGCGGATACAGCATAGAGGACCAGTATCAGAGGAGGTCCTGTTGGGATGGTAGGATGTGATTCGGTGCCAACTCTGGAGGGAAGCGTTAGCTCGGGAGCAGCAAAACCAAGGAAAGGTCCTGCCCTCCATCTATGCAAGGTACTGGCCGCAGTATGACGTACGAATGCTGTTGTTGGGGAAACAACCGAAGCAGGAGTGGACAGCCGAGTTGAGCAGGCTGATCCAGGCAGAGATCCAGCTGGATGAAAGCTACAGAGCCCTCCAGTGGTATGTAGCCCTAGAGTGCCCGTGGCCAGCAGATGACAGCCCCACAGAAGGCCATGACTATGATGGCCTGGGATTATTGTATTGAAGGATGTCCAGTGATCCAGACTTCGGGGATGATCGGGAGTGGCGCTTGGAGGACATAATGGAGCACAGAGAGGAGAAATTGAATATCTCGGGAGGCCACTGGTCACAGGAAGATTTAGAATTTCTGGCCATTCAAGAATGGGAGCTGGAGGTCGCCTACAGACAGCTGCTAGACTCGGCTCAGCAGCAGGATGGGGCTCCCATTGCCTGGGACTATGAGGAAAGGTCAGATAACTGGGAAATCCTGACTGATGAATCGGCAGTGGAAAAAATGGAGATTTTCATCCCTGGTGCCCCAGGTCTCTGCTCCCAACTACCGGAAGAGGGGGACCCTGTGGTAGTGGATGGGACTGTGGTCTCCACTCACAGCAACCCAGCGGAAGAGCTGGCAACAGAACAGAGGGTCATGGACCTCTGCTCTTCACTAACGGAAGTGGGGGAACCTGTGGTAGTGGATGGGACTGTGGTCTCCACTCACAGCAACCCAGCGGAAGAGCTGGCAACCGAACAGAGGGTCACGGACCTCTGCTCTCCACTAACGGAAGAGGGGAACCCTGTGGTAGTGGATGGGACTGTGGTCTCCACTCACAGCAACCCAGCGGAAGAGCTGGCAACAGAACAGAGGGTCACGGATCTCTGCTCTTCACTAACGGAAGAGGGGGACCCTGTGGTAGTGGATGGGACTGTGGTCTCCACTCACAGCAACCCAGCGGAAGAACTGGCAACAGAGCAGAGTGCCCCAGGCCTCTGCTCCTCACTAACAGAAGAGGGGGGCCATGTGGTAGTGGATGGGACTGTGGTCTTCACTCACAGCAACCCAGCGGAAGAGCTGGCAACAGAGCAGAGTGTCATAGGCCTCTGCTCCTCACTAACAGAAGAGGGGGTTCCTGGGGTAGTGGATGGGACTTCAGTCTCCACTAGCACAACCCCAGAAAATGGTACAGGACTTGGACAGGAGGATGTCTGCTTTGCTTTGCAAGCACCGGGGGGTTTTCACCAAGCACCAGTGGATGGGACTTCAGTCTCCACTGGTATACCCCAGGAAGGGGGGGCAGTTGGCCCAGACCCCCAACAGCATGATGGACTGAGCCCAGCCACCCTGCCTTCTCGCCAGCGGCAGGCGTGTTCTCTGAGAGAGGCAGAGGTTGGCGGGGTGAGTAATGCTCAGTTTGGAGCCATTTATTTGGGGTACAGTATGGATACCAGCATTGGAGGACTGGAACTACTGACGGACTTCGGTGTCCGTCTCCCACCGAAAGGGGAGAGATGTAATGGAATGGCCCGTGACAGACTGAGATATTCCTATGTCTAGGGTCACCTTATGTCCACTAGGGCCATAGGGTGACAAAGAATCATAATTCATTCATTACAGAAGATGGGACATTAATAATAATTCATGTTTGCAGGATGTCTTCAAATATCAAAAGCTGTTAGCTATTCAATCTGGGCACACATGATTTGGAAAGGTGTTAATTCAGGTCTACAAGACCAGAGTGAGTCATACCTTTGTATAATATGCTATTGAAATATCTTAAGGTGTTGGCTATTCACTGTAAAGACATTCCGTTGAAGGTGTTGATTGCACCCACTCTCACAAGAGACTAACTGCATTATGCTTGAGACTGTATAAGAAGCTGAGAAAATACCAATAAATTGTCATATCTTTGGAAGCAAGTACGGAGCTCTGTCTCGTCTTATTCTGGGAATTGATATGGATCGTGTATGCAAGATTGTCGCAGTGTGTCAGATAAGCTTGTCGTGGTTGGATGGAAGATCGTAAGCGGTGGTGACCGTTACATGGATGAATGCAGGGTGGGTGAATGTTGGTGTATGCAGGGTGGGTGTATACAGGGTGAATGCAGGGTGGGTATATGTGGGTAAATGCAGGATGGGTGTATGTGGGTGTATGTGGGTGAATGCAGGATGGGTAAATGCAGGATGGGTGAATGCAGGGTTGATGTATATGGGTGAATGCAGGGTGGGTGGGTGAATGTGGGTGTATGCAGGGTGGGTGTATGAGGATGAATGCAGGATGGGTGAATGTGGATGTATGCAGGGTGGGTGAATGCAGGGTTGGTGAATGCAGGATGGGCGAGTGTGGGTGTATGCAGGGTGGGTGTGTGCAGGGTGGGTGAATGTGGATGAATGCAGGGTGGGTGTACGCAGGGTGAATGCAGGGTGGGTAAATGCAGGGTGGGTGTATGTGGGTGAATGCAGGGTGGGTGTATGTGGGTGAATGCAGGGTGGGTGAATGTGGATAAATGCAGGGTGGGTGTATGTGGGTGAATGCAGGGTGGGTGTATGTGGGTGAATGCAGGTTGTGGTAGTGGTAAGGTTACACTTCCTACCAGCTCCTCTGGGGTTGTTCTCTCTCTCTCTCGACAGCAGCAACACAGCACATATCTCTCCCACAGATTGCCATCTTCCAGCCCTGTCAGACAGCAGCCTGTCACATGAGTCAAGCAGCCATCTCCCCAAGAGCCCCGTCCCTGTGTACCATCCGAAGCCCCGCCCACCACTGGTCACATGACAGCCATAACGGTGTGATCTCCAGGCATTGTGCATGGGACTCTGGAGCAAATCTGTGCTGGTACTATAGTCAAGACAGACTCAGTACTGTACTGCACTGCAGGGTCCGCAGCCGACAGCCTATTCAAATCTATTGCAGGCACCGCCGGACATGCGCAGTTCTAAGCTGGCAGTACAGCGGCTCTTTTTACAGTAAATCAGTGCGGCCCGGGAGGAAAGTGCCACTTTGCATCCCGGCCCAGTCCGCCCCTGTATACACTACAATGACTGCACTATATACTCTGCACTGCGTTATATACACTACAATGACTGCACTATATACTCTGCACTGCATTATATACACTACAATGACTGCACTATATACTCTGCACTGCGTTATACAGTATACACTACACTGACTGCACTGTATTATATATTTGACTATTCTACACTGACTGCACTAACTAACTAACCTGCTTAATCTCTCTTCATTCATAAACACTATGCACGGCGCTGCGTAAGCATCCTTATATAGTGTGGGGCTTGGATTAAGCCCCTGAGCCATGATTGGCTAAAGGCACCCTGCTCATCTCTATTCTAGACACATATCTTCCCCAGGCTGGAACCCAGGAGGTAAAGACCACTTGGACTAGTGCCTTTTAAATTGATCATCTCTAAAACCATCAGTGGCGGAATTTTCACTGTCGCAACAGTCGCACTTACGACTGGGCCCTGTAGTTCTCCGCCGCCTTCAGGGGGCCCGCCAACCGCCCGTTCGTGTGACTGTGAGGGGCCCGCTGCCACGCGAGTGGCCCACCTGACTGTCCAGTGTGTGTGACAGACAGTGTTCATCCATGCCGCGAGGAGGGGGGTTTTCGCCCGCTGAGGGGAGAGAGAAAAGGCAGAGGCAGCGCGGCGCTGAGACAGGCTGTGTGTGTGCACACACTGAATAATAAAGATCAGCAGACCAATTGAGTGAAGGCGGGGGAGGAGCTCTCCCCCTCTGCGTGTAATACCTGCTGTCTCGTCTACGATCCATCTACCCATGAGGCAAGGCATTCCTGGAGGAGGCACGGTGAAGGATCTTTTCTGTGGGGGATTGATTAATTGGCGGTAAGTCGTGACATTTTGCACTGCAATCGATCCCTAACACCACCACCCCCCTCTAGTACCACTGCTATCAAACCCCCCTTCCAGTACCACTGCTATCACCCCCCCTCCAGTACCACTGCTATCACCCCCCCTTCCAGTACCACTGCTATCACCCCCCCCTTCCAGTACCACTGCTATCACCCCCCCTTCCAGTACCACTGCTATCACCCCCCCTTCCAGTACCACTGCTATCACCCCCCTTCCAGTACCACTGTTATCACCCCCCCTTCCAGTACCACTGCTATCACCCCCTTCCAGTACCACTGCTATCACCCCCCCTTCCAGTACCACTGCTATCACCCCCCCTTTCAGTACCACTGCTATCACCCCCCCCCCCTCCAGTACCACTGCTATCACCCCCCCCTTCCAGTACCACTGCTATCACCACCCCTTCCAGTACCACTGCTATCACCCCCCTTCCAGTACCACTGCTATCACCCCCCTTCCAGTACCACTGCTATCACCCCCCCTTCCAGTACCACTGCTATCACCCCCCTTCCAGTACCACTGCTATCACCCCCCCCCTTCCAGTACCACTGCTATCACCCCCCCTTCCAGTACCACTGCTATCACCCCCCTTCTAGTACCACTACTATCACCCCCCCCTTCCAGTACCACTGCTATCACCCCCCCTTCCAGTACCACTGCTATCACTCCCCCTTCCAGTACCACTGCTATCACCCCCCCTTCCAGTACCACTGCTATCACCCCCCTTTCAGTACCACTGCTATCACCCCCCCCTCCAGTACCACTGCTATCAGCCCCCCTCCAGTACCACTGCTATCACCCCCCCTTCCAGTACCACCGCTATCAGCCACCGTCCAGTACCACCGCTATCACCCCCCCTTTCAGTACCACTGCTATCATCCCCCTTTCAGTACCACTACTATCACCCCCCTTCTAGTACCACTACTATCACCCCCCCTTCCAGTACCACTGCTATCACCCCCCCTTCCAGTACCACTGCTATCACCCCCCTTCCAGTACCACTGCTATCACCCCCCCTTCCAGTACCACTGCTATCACCCCCCCTTTCAGTACCACTGCTATCACCCCCCCCCCTCCAGTACCACTGCTATCACTCCCCCTTCCAGTACCACCGCTATCAGCCCCCCTCCAGTACCACCGCTATCAGCCCCCCTCTAGTACCATCACCATCACCTCCCCCCATCCAGTACCACTGCTATCAGCCCCCCTCCAGTACCACTGCTACTACCCCCCTCCAGTACCACTGCTATCAGCCCCCTTCAGTACCACCGCCACCACCCCCCTCAAGTACTACCACTAACCCCCCCCCCCCAAATAACCACTGCTAACACCCCCCCCCCCAAGTACCACCACTACCACCCCCCCTCCAGTGCCACCACCACCACCCCCTTTAAAGTTGAAATCGGAAACAGAAATGTTTTGCTTTGTTGTACAATGGAAAAAAATATAGTATCAAAATCATGCTTTTCAGGGGGGGGGGGGGGGGGGCGCCTTCATGATTTCTTGCACCGGGGCCCTGAAGTTTCTAGTTACACCTCTGAAAACCATACTTTTGAACAAGGTCTCCAGGGATCAGTTTAGTCAGATATATGTACATAGCTCAGTGATTGAGCTTCCCACTGTAAATACTAAAACCTCTTTAAATGAAACAGGCAGATGCAATCAACAAAAAGTCACAAAAAATAAAAATGGAAGCTTAGGCTAGTTATAGCCTAGCTGCAAAAGCACACTATATTTAGTCAGATACAACCCAGCATGGGGCCACTATACTAGCCAAGCTATCTATTAAATATATTAAACATCAAAAATTTGTGATACTAGATAACTGTGTCACTGATGCTGTCCATAAAAAATATCAAACTATTCTGTAACAGTGAATTTAGTTTAAAGGTATCTCCCAAGCATGGAATTTAAATAAGTGGTGTTTTTTATATGTCACCCTGGAAGTCACGCAAAAAGGACCCTTTATCCACAGTACAGTTATTTTTTATTATTATTATTATTATTAGGGTTGTCCCGATACCACTTTTTTAGGACCGAGTACAAGTACCGATACTTTTTTTAAATGTCCCCCACAAATGCAGCCATGTCCCCCACAAATGCAGCAATGTCCCCAACAAATGGAGCCATGTCCCCCACAAATGCAGCCATGTCTCCCACATATGCAGCCATGTCCCCCACAAATGCAGCCATGTCCCCACACATATGCAGCCATGTCTCCCACATATGCAGCCATGTCCCCCACATATGCAGCCATGTCCCCCACAAATGCAGCCATGTCCCCCACATATGCAGCCATGTCCCCCACATATGCAGCCATGTCCCCCACAAATGCAGCCATGTCCCCCACAAAAAGCCATGTCCCCCACAAATGCAGCCATGTCACCCATATATGCAGCCATGTCCCCCCTACCTAGCCACCGCCGCTCGGGGAACATCACAGCATTCATTTGAATAGCTGTAGTGTTCCCGCCCGTATAGACACTCCCCCTTGCTCGGGATTGGACAGATCACGATCACCCATCCAATCCCGAGCAAGGGGGAGTGTCTATACGGGCGGGAACACTACAGCTATTCAAATGAAAGCTGTGATGTTCCCGCACAATGTTTAACCCATGCGGCGGCGGGTTTCGATGCGGCGGCGTTCGGCGGCGGGGACGAAAAAAGTATTCTATTCTGGTATCGGGGGTATTTGCGGGAGTACAAGTACTCCCGCAAATACTCGGTATCGGTCCCGATATCGATACTGGTATCGGTATCGGGACAACCCTAATTATTATTATTACTTTAATATATGCCCCATCCCTATGCTCTTTTTTCTGACAATGGCTTGCCTATTAGACTTGAAAATGGGCAAAATATAGTATCAGAATTTGCCTCCAATGAACTTCAGTGGGAATAACCGCTAAGTTTGAGTTTCACAAGTTGTAGAAAGTGTTATAAAAATAAGTTTTCCTACAAATGTTTTGGATATAGCATTATTATTGATGAGGTGTTACTGCAGCCAATGATCCAGGGTCCTGCAGTGGGGGGCCCCCTTTAACTGATGATGCCGCTGTGCTGACTACAAGTTACCCACTCCAGCTAAAAGGTCTCCTTCATGCTGCCCTCTCCATGTGGTGTTTGGCTTAACAGTCTCCTTCTCAGCTTCCCCAGCCGTACGGTACACTCTGGTCCAGAAAAGAACAGCTTGTCACAAACACTCAAACACTTCTTCCCTCTGCAACGTCTCTAACCTAACTCCCCCCCCCCCCTTCCTATACTGCAGCAGCATATCCATCAATAAGGAAAAAAGATAGCACCGATAATATACCTGCATCGGCTGTACAAACCCCCCTATGACCAAATACCACCCATTCTGAATGGGCAGCTCTGACACTCTGGACAAGGTCTGGGCCTGCCTGTGTTGATGTCAAAGATGCCTCCTTGGTCAATAGAAAAGTGTGCGAGAGAGACAGTCAGTACCATCGCTTCCAAGAAGTGTCAAAGCTTTGCCCTTTCAAAGCAAGGTACTTTAGATGAAGGAATCTCCTGAAAGGACATTGTATTCTGGCAGCAGCTCCTGCTGCTGTCAAAATGCACTGATCAGGGACTGCAGCTAATTTGTTGCAGCATCTGATCGACAAAAGTTTTCCTGTTTATACATTTGATCATTTGACAGAAGTTGATCTAACAATCAACTTCTGTTGAACAGGAAGGGCCACACACAGGTCAAAATTCCTCCAGTCCCTGCTGAGCTGGCCACATTTCAATTCATGTATGCCCAGATTTATAGTATGTAACCTTTTTATAATTGTCATCTTCGTTCTGTGCAATTATTGCTCCCTGCTTTCAACTAATTGTCCTTTATATCTAGTTTGTAGCTACTGCAACATAATTTAAAGATAATGAAACCCTGATGGGTGTTACTTCCTCTTTGTTTCCCTGTAAAGGTAAAGTATAATGGGCTACTATGCATCGCATAGGAGCTCATTATGTGACACTTACCTGCAGGAAAAGCCTGCGATGTCCCTGTCTTCCTCTCTAGTAGCGAGCGGCCATTCTTCACCCCTTTTCCTTTTGGTGCCACGAACTCCGACACTGTGACTGGCCGGAGTCGTGTGATGTCACGTGACATCACTCCCACGCATGTGCATGGGAGCTGCCTTTAACGGCATAGTTTGATATATAGAACAAAGGTGTAACTGAAAGGCCTATAGTACACCTCCCAGCGCCTAATTGGAAACAAATACAATATTGATTAAATCACAATCTGCACAATTAAGTGCAATATATGTGAGAGAGCCAGAAGGATGAAGGGTGCTTTTTATGACAAAAAGATGCCCACAAGTTAAAACCAAGCTGCTGTTTAAAATAAATAGAGATGCAAAAAGTATGGTGAATCAAAACTTATAACATATACAGAAATGTCCAAGTCATAAACCACAAACAGCGCTGATGTTGGTATTTCAGTGTGACTGAATTTTTTTTTCGAAATTCAGACCAACTCAACACATTAAAAAGTTGTGGTTTTGGAAAGAAAATGGACTTTATAGGCACCAGTCATAAACATAAAATGAGTTTTTTATTGATACAATACCAAAAGAATTTTGGTGTTGCAATCAAAATTACAATACAGGTTTATAAAAATACATTTAAAAATCACATATGATTGATCACAGAATAAAAATAGTGAACAACAGGAAATAGTCGTTGTAACCAGAAATGGTCCGGCGTAGAAATCAATGTTGGTTGATGACTACTGTAGATACAAGTACAAATAAACATAGACTCTACATGTTTCGCATTTAATGCTTCCTCAGGAGCTATGATTTTTCTAGAGAAAAAGGAAGGGACCGTTATTAGTATACAGACATACATTTATATAGACTAAACAAACATTTGTACTTATTTAAATGCTGAATTGTACCCTTTGTGCGTCAAAGCACTATAGGAGGGATGCAGTAAAGACCAGATTTACCGTGGTGTCATAGAGAGGACGGCGTACTCTTAGGGGGCCGCAAGTAGTTGTTTATGACTGGTGCCTATAAAGTCCATTTTCTTTCCAAAACCACAAATCTTTTTAGCTATTTTAGGACGTGACACTGTAATAATTTAGGTCACCCATAGTCCATCCTATGGTTTGTGTACCTCGAACCTCGTTTTCAACATTAAAAAGTTGCTGAAGTGCAGAGCAGTAGGAAGAAAAGAGTCCATAGGTGATTGTATTGGAAATCAGATAGCAAGCACCTTCCACCATAAAGATCCAGGTCCACCACGTGAGACAAATAATCCCCCTCTGGGGTGCACACTCACGCATTTCGTCATATCCTGACTTCGACAGAGACGCAAGGATATGAAAAAACGCGTCAGGTGTGACCTACACGACGCAAGGAAGTTGGTCTGAATTTTGAAAAAATAAATCAGTCACACTGAAATACCAACATCAGCGCTGTTTGTGGTTTATGACTTGGACATTTCTGTATATGCTATAAGTTTTGATTCACCATACTTTTTGCATAGTTTGAGATATAAACGGCACAGCGTGCCCTTTCTAACTCTGGCGCATGCGCAGGAGAAATTGCTGTACAGCGATTTGCAAATTTCTCCTAGACTGTGCAGGTCTGGGAGATATTTCAAGCACCTACATGTAAGCCTTAACCTAGGCTTACCTGTAGGCTAAAGTGGTTGTATAGGGTTTACAACCACTTTAAGGACATATTTATATAGTATATGACAATGTGATAATTGATAAGCTGCAAAATGTCAATGATTGATTGCCCACTATTACATTTTGTGAACTCTTCTTTTTTTAAATGTTTCATTTGTGAAGCTGTTTCTGTATTCTCTCTAAGGCTGGATTCACAGCTATGCATTTTTAGTGCTTTTTGCATTTAGCAGATTTTCACTACAGAACGTGTTCCATAGGAAACCATGTTCAATGGACTGTAGTGCAAATCAGCAAAATGCAAAAAGCATTTAAAATGGATAGGTGTGAATCCAGCCCTACTGGAAAGTTTGGTGGATGTTCCTGGGCCTTGTGAGAGGGAACCTTGTATTGTCTACTTTTTAGCACAATTTATGAACAGAATCTGCAGAAATTCTGTTTGTGTTGTTGTTGCTTTAAGAGCCAGTGTGGTTCAGAATAACCTTTGGGGAATCCCTCAACGGGACACCCAAACAGCTCTGCCAATGACACACCTCTCCTGCACCCTTGGCCTCTTATTTCATTAAATGTTCCACATAGATTGCTGGATTGTTACCAGTCCTAGTAGGTCACAAAGCTGGCATTTCAATGCCTTACACTAAGCAGGAATCTCAGCAGCCAATAAATTAAATGTTGTTTTTTTTTTGTGGTTTTGTATTTTTTGGCTGGCTTGGATATTTACCCAGCTTTTTCTCCAAGGGGTGGGCCAGTACCTAAATGTATATAATGAACTGGTTTTTATAGAAAAATAACATAATGATGTTTTTACGTACATAGGCTGAAACCTAGATAGATTATTAGAACAGAAAATACATAAAATCAAGGTGGCAGAGTAGGGACCAATATTTTAAAGTTTGATCCTATAGGAAAAAAGGGCTCCCATTTTGGCAAAAATATAAGCATACGGCAATAGTTTGACAGTAAATTACATGCTAGTGTAGGATGCTAACTCAAGAACAGGAATAAGGCAAAACATGTTTCTAACTTTTGGGTTTTCAGTGTAGTTCTTGCTTGCTAAAGACCTCTGTTTTACTGAATGTAAAAATACTGAAATATAGAATCGTCCTAGTAAAACAGAAGGCATTTATGACATTTTTTCCCAACAGTAATTAACATTTTTTTTTTCTAATTTACAAATTAGAAGCACGGTAATCACTTCTTTATATCCCGTGTCCATCTGTGCATTCACAGCCTAATATGTATAAATCTATTTATACAGTACAACATGCATACATCTTCTCTCTGCCTTCTGACTGTAAAGGCTCTCATTTATCTGGGTCATGGTGTAACTAGTAGCAGTAAGTCACATTTAACTGGACTTGCTCTGCAATGCTGAAGTCGTTTCACCAGATGCTTGAATGAGCAGTAAAACATTACAGAACAAGTTCAGTTGAATATAGTCTCTAGCTGTTCTTTCCCTCATAGAAAAGGTACAAAAAGAGTATTTTCCTGAATCCCAAAAGCACACAGGAATTTACTATAAAGCTTGCATATAACAAAACTATAATTTCTTAGACCATAAAATAAGGGTATCAGATTTTCAAAATTAAATACAGGCACACCCTATTGTCCACTTTCAACCACCCCCTTCCCTTTTGTGAGTACTCTGAGTAGAGGAATAATGTGGCGGGCGTAGCTATGGTTGGTGGGTGTGGCAAAATTGCGCTAACAGTGGGAGGGTTTTAGAGGGGTATGATTTAATTAAACCTGAGCATACTTTTCTATGTGTCGGGAGTGTGTAATGCACACAGTGCAGGAGTTGGGAATGTAATACACAGAGTCCAGGGGTCAGGAACAAGTAATGCACAGGGTGACGGGGTCAGGATTATGTAACATGCAGTATTAAGTAATACAGCAGAGTTCATGAGTTAGTAGTAAGTAATGCAGCAGATACATAGTTAGTCAGGTTGAAAAAAGTCACAAGTCCATCCAGTTCAACCATAAAAAAAAAAAATATCGTACATTCCCATATACCCAATTCTATATCCACTTGATCCAGAAGAAGGCAAAAAAAAAACAGCAGAGCATGATCCAATTTGCTACAGCAGGGGAAAAAAATCCTTCCTGATCCCCCGAGAGGTAATCAGATTTTCCCTGGATCAACTTTACCTATAAATGTTAGTATTTAGTTATGTTAATTTAGAAAAATATCCAGGCCTTTCTTAAAGCAATCTACTGAGCTGACCAGAACAACCTCTGGAGGGAGTCTGTTCCACATTTTCACAGCTCTTACTGTGAAGAAACCTTTCCGTATTTGGAGATTAAATATTTTTTTCTCTAGAGGTAAAGAGTGCCCCCTTGTCTTTTGTGTTGTCTGTAAGTAGTAAATAATGCAGCAGAATTCAGAGGTTGGTAGTTATACAGCAGAATTTAGGAATCTGTAGTAGCACTGGGGTCAGTAGTAAGTAATGCAGCAGCGTTCAGGGGTCAGTAGAAAGTAACAGTGTGTCAGTATCATATCACATTATGTGAATCCTCCACCGTACCTCCTTAGGCCCCACTGCTTGGTAAGAGAAAGGGAGTCACCGCTCCAGGTGGGTCTTCTAAGCAATTAAGGATTGTTCAGGATACCAAGGGTGCTGGCAATGCACTAAGCAGATAGTGAAGATTTCAAAGATAAACAGCCGCACTCCAAAAGAACTCTTGAGTTGTCTTTATTGATAAAAACAGTAGAAATGCACCTCAAAGTCACAGCAAAAAATCAAGAAAAGGGACAGCCGACGCGTTTCACACTGGTTCAGTGCTTAGCCATGAAATATATATTATCTGCCCCTTTGCTTGGTGTTGGCAGTGGATAGTTGCAGCTGGCAATTGGCAAGCCAGGACCAGTAGGATTCCCACAGTGAACACATATTTCTACAACAAGTCTTAATTCATCTGGTGGCTGCCTCACACAAGATTTATTTATAGGATACAAGTTTACATTTTTTAAAGTGGTGGAGGTATAAAGTAGAAACCTGGTCTCACTAAGGTCTTAAAGTAGCTCTATGGAAAAACTTTAGTGCATATATTGTTGGAACCCAGACTGTGTGTGCTATATGTCCACGTTCTTATAATCATACATTGAACAGAAATCTATCTGGTAGTCATGGACTTTATGTGGAATATATAGAAATAAACTGAATATCAAAAATAAAAATCATAAAAAAAATACCCATATTAAAATACTCTCTTCTGAGAGGTTCACGTCATGTACAGATTCCAACATAATTTACATGTAGACTCAACGTGTTTGGAAAAATCTTTTTTAGGAGCACATGTAAAAAGGATCAATAAACTGGAACCCACAGTTGTTTTTTAAAGGAAAAGAGAAGAAACAATGCAATCCACCGGAATTCACCTTGTGTAAGCATTTCCTATTGAGGTATATCCTTATAAACCAAACTGGAATCCCCTGTCTCTCAGGTAGAAACACATTTGTATAGCTAAAGGTCAACGGATCATCTAATGGTCACAATCTTCAATTTTCTGCCCAGATTCAGGCAATATAGGAGTGATTCAACATCATTAGTTATTAGCCAATGTATCAAGATGGTAATCACAACCTGTATATCCCAAAGGCATCAGGAGCTCTCAGTCCACATTCATCAAAAAGGTCATAGGAACAAAATGGTCACTAGGTCCTGTGTCTTCCACATCGTTCCAACATGTTGTCATAACATGTGGAAGACACAAGGCCTATTGAAAACTAATTTTGTGCCCCCTGAAATTAGTCAGAGAGCTAAAACTTTGGCTGAGTCAACCTTATAGAGGGACTTCATTAAAATAGGCAGGGACTGCTTAGCAACCTGAAACTGTTGAGACAATGAACACTGTGGTGAGAAGTATGTAATATACAATATAGTGTATATAGTGTAGGAGTTTGTCTTGTATAATATATTGTATATCGTGCAGGACTTTGTTTAACTGGCCATAGACAGTTTTTTCTTGTTAAGCCAGCAGACTGATTCCTCTATCCACACAAATTAGATGAATGGAGGAACCTGTCAATACATTATCTGTCCTTCAGTACAATCCCCCCTCTCTGGTCAGTTTGTCCCCCAGTACAATTCCACCCTGTAGGTCAGTCTGTACTCCAGTACAATCCCCCACTTGTCAGTTTGTCACTAGTATAATCCCCTCTCAGGTAATTTTGTCCTCCAGTACAATTTCCCCCCAGGTCAGTCTGTCCCCCAGTATCATCCCCCCTTTGTCAGTCTGTCCAACAGTACAATCCCACTGATATCAGTCTGTTACCAGTACAACCTCACCCCAGGTCAATCTGTCCCCAGTACAATCCCCCGGGCAGTCGGTCCCCCGGTACAATCCCCCCAGGTAAGTCTGTCCCTCAGTACAATTCCCCTCAAGTTTGTCGGTCCCCAGTACAATCTGCCCTGGTCAGTCTGTACCCAATACAATCCTCCTAGGTCAATGGCTTTTCAACAAAGCAAAGATTGGACTTACTAACCACTGAAGAGATAAGTATTAATGACCTCTATGCAGGGTGTTCTAAAAAATTAAGCTGATAACAGGGCTCATGTATGCTTGATACCTAAACCAGATAGGGATCATAGTGACGTGACCAATGATCGATCAAGTATAGACCAATAACCCCGATTAACAATGATTTAAAATTCCTAACCAAAATATACACAAATCAGTTGAATACATTCCTGGCACAATATATACACAGATCTGGTGGGGTTTGTCCCAGGGTGACAGGCCACGGACCAGATCCGATGGGCTATAGATTTGGCCTGGGACGCGCGCCCAGCGAGGTATGTTGTTGTCACTGGACCTTCCAGCCTACAAGGTTTTTGACTCTTGGCCCTTCGTTCCACATACTGAGGAAATGGAATTGTGGACCTAAATTTCTTACCCTTCTAACTGCACCTACCGCTCGGTTAATATTATTAGACACAGTCCTAAATTGGATTTTTACATATCTGGAAAGAAACCAAGCAAGGATGCTTTCTTTCACCTCTCCTCTTTGTGATAGCAATTGAGACACCGGCAATAGCTATCAGGTCTAGCCCAAATATTCATAGCATTACTAGTGGTGACATCACTCAAAAACGTGCTCTATTTCCTTATGACCTGTTGTTATTTATTACGGATCCTATTATGACCTTGTCTAATTTATTTGCCACATTGTCCAATTTTGGAACCATATCGGGTTTAGGGTCAATCAAGCAAAACCGGAAGTGTTAAACATAAACCTTTGCGAATAAATGTATACATGGCCTCGACTCACAGGGAGGAATCATGGAGTTATATGTACTATTTAATAGCAATAAACCCTTCTACCAAAGAACATGGGAATCGGATCTTGGGGAGACCATAGAGGAGGAGGTGTGGACAAAATGTTCGACCATGGTGCACAAGGGTATACTTAACACTTCCCTGGCTGAGGCAAATTACAAGGTTCCAACTAGGCTGGCAAAAATACACCCGGATTATGATTAATGAAGAACTGCCCAGTATCCGTAAAGATAAACAAGCTAGGTTTGATAAAGTGTGTAACACTTGGATTGAGTACCTCCAAGCTCCCAAGATGTTAGGATATTTTGTGGATGGAGGCTTGGCCTAAGGGGACCAATTCAGACCTGTTCTCTTATTTTCTTTCCTTTTATTTTTCCGCCTTCTTTTTTTCCATTTTTGTTTTTGTTATGCTCCCTAAAGGATTTTTAAGTGGATGCCGATGGAAGACTATGAAGCCTTTTTAATAACTGTAGCTCTATGGGTTTGAGGTATTGTGCTAGGAGGCACTAAAATTACCCTTGGCAATTAACGTTTCCCTACCTCTCCATATTATTTTAGATATGTGGACCTACAGTTTATCTTAATATGTCATAACTTTTCCAATTTCATGAAGTTTTGCAATAGGCTGCTGATACCGCGGGGCCTCACTGCCATAGACATAGGGTTGCTATATTAGATAGAGCCTGTATGTTAGGGCTGACTTTATTGCCCCACAAGAATTCTGGTTATTTCAATAAAACCGTTGATCAACAAGGGTGCATCTACTTGTTGACATTTATTCTGATATTGTATATTTTTTTATATGATGTTTAAAACTCTGCAATAAAAATTATCGAAAGAGAAAAAAACTAAGGTGACTGAGTAGCTTTTCACTGCTGTGTTCCCTGAAGGTAGGTCCTTTGTCTCACACCCTCTGGCCCCAGTTTCCCCAGTCCAACATTGCCCATGCATTTTTCATCATATGCTTAGTTTAAATTGTTCTGGCATGTAATAGATTTACTTTACATTTGCAACATAGTACTGCACATTTCAAAATGGAAGCAGAAGCATTAGCCCAGCAACAGAAACAAGCGCCTAAAGACAGTTCCCACAGTCATATTCAGTGCAACGTAATAAGCACTTGCAGTGACAATGATTTTTACAACTATTTTGAAATAAGATAAGCCTCCTGACATGTGGTTCTTACATGTTTTGTTAGTGTGCCATGAAATCCAGTCTGCCAGATGAGCTGTAAATCAAATTGCAAAGTATTGTCACAGATCGTTCAGTACAGCTCAAAAATCCATCCTATGTATAGCCCTGTGAGGAACGCAAGCAAAGCAGGCTACCCTATTGCAGCACCATGTCAGTCTAGTGTAACACAGCTCACAGTAACTGAAGAAAAACAAATCAAGGGGCTATTGCTCATTTGACCTTTTTTGCAGTGAATCCCATCGTACAAAAGTCACCTGTACACCCTGCGATCCGATATTTGTTTAAGCATTTTTTTTTAAATGTATTACATTTTTCATTCAACAACGAAAGAACCCTTTCATATAAAAATATGATACGCATATTACAAGCAGATATTTTCTCAGGGGGAGGGTAAGTACACAAGGTACTGTCAGGGCTATAACCCTCTTTCAGTAGGCTGGTATTATGTTTCCGTATTTCTGCCGGCGATGGTCGAATGCTTCTTCAAGCCTGTGATGAATACTGTTGGGTTTAAATTTCTCAGACACATGCAAGAACAGTTAGGAAAGCTCAAACACATGAATACAGCCTATAGCAACCTATCTCTTCTTTAAAGTACCCATAAATGGACACAGGCAATTAATCAATAAGAATAATTCAAATGACAATATATACAAGTTAAAAGAAAAGATCAGACCAGATAATGGCTGTTCAAATGAAATTAGAGAAAACATCAATATTAATTGTCAAACAAGGTCAATGTATTAGAATGAGAATTAGAAAATATATTTTTACTTGTCAAAAATATTTTATTGAGTACAAAGGTGTAATACACATTACAGGGAATACATTAAATACATTGAAAATAGAGAAGCTCAAATATTCTTATTCCAATATGTAAATATACAAAGTAAATATTTGTGGACAAAGTATGGTAACTATTTAGTCACTAATGATATTAAGATTATTAAGTTTAGAGGTTTTATATAGTTATCACTAACTACTGACATATATATTGTCCTCTGTGAAGCAAAGAGTTATTAACAATACAAAGGGAGCTTAAAAATCATAATAGTAAAATAGAGAAAATATATTTTTAATCTCCTATTTATATATTGCCATTATACTACTTTATGTAAATTATTGACAAGAAAAAAAAGTCAGTTGCTCCAGGCAATTTTTTTCTGATCAACAATTTATAGAGTATAGGATATAGGGATGATATCTGTGTGCTATACAATGCTATATAGTGCTAAACACAGTATTGTATTTATTGTGCTATATTACTTTTTGTGTTTCTAAATCTCTTTTATTATTTTCTTTTATTTGATGTTGTCATTATTTTATAGACATTGTTAAAAACAAGCAAAAATACATGTCGGGTTGAATTTAAAGGGGAGTTACAGCCTTTTTTTAGGTTTATTAAAAGTCAGCAGCTACAAAAAGTGTAGCTGCTGACTTTTAATAAACAGACACCTACCTGCTCCACGGTCCAGCGACGCAGCCGCTCGAAGCTCCGCTCCTCTCCCCCCCCCCCCCTCCAGCTGGCTCCTCCATTCATAGTGTGGGCACCCGGGTGTGACAGCTTTTGACATTCACGGCTGGGCACTCACTGCGCATGAATGAACAGGCAATCTCCTGGGATCTGTCACGTGTCCCTGGAGATCGCCTAAAGGGAGGGGCCGCCTAAGGCGAGAAGAGATGTCGCCGAAATGGTCCCTGGGTAGAAGGAGGAAGCGGGACAGGAAGTCCCACTCCTACTGAAGCCCCCACTCCTCCCCAAAAAAATGACATGCCAAATGTGGCATGTAAGGGGGTGAGGAGTGATTAAAGCGAATGTTCCACTTTTCGTTGGAACTCTACTTTAAGTGTTTTATTATTTATTTTTTGTGGGGGAGGCATAGTTAATTTTATTTTGCCAGGAAGTAGGGACTAGCCCTTTTTGGGTTACATAATATAAGCCTGTCTGGCTCCTTTGCCTATCGTTAAGATATATATAAATACACTATATTGTCAAAAGTATCGTAATGCCTGCCTTTACACACACATGAACTTTAATGGCATCCCAGGTTTAGTCCATACGGTTCCAGAGTTGAGTTGGCCTACCTTTTGCAGCTAACAGCTTGAACTCTTCCAGGAAGGCTGTCTACAAGATTTAGGAGTGTGTCCATGGGAATGTTTGACCATTCTTCCAGAAGAGCATTCGTGAAGTCAGGCACTGATGTTGGATAAGAAGGCCTTGCTCGCAGTCTCTGGTCTAATTCATCCCAAAGGTGTTCTATCGGGTTAAGGTTAAGAATCTGTGCAGGCCAGTCAAGTTCCTCCACCCCAAACTCGTTCATCCATGTCTTTATGGACCTTGCTTTGTGCACTGGTGCGCAGTCATGTTGGAACAGATATGGGCCATCCCCAAACTGTTCTCACAAAGTTAGGAGCATGAAATTGTCCAAAATATCCAAATCATTTGGTGGAGGGGGAATTATGTTGTGGAGTTGTTTTTTTTAGGGGTTGGGCTTGGCCCCTTAGTTCCAGTGAAGGAAACTTTTAGGCGTCAGCATACCAATTTCATGCTTCCAACTTTGTGGAAATGGTTTGGGCCTTACCAAAGTGATAACATACTGACCCGACACAAAACCACCAAATTGGGGTGCTGCTGCTGTTTTAAGACAATTGCGAATGGAAAAGTAAAAAAAAAAATCATATATTTAAAATATGTGATGCTAGAATATGGTGTCCCTGATGTTGTCTGTGGGGATGAAATTATTTTTTATAAAGCCGCGTACACACGATCGGACAAAACCGATGAAAACAGACTGAAGGTCCATTTCATCGGTCCAAACCGATCATGTGTAGGCGCCATCGGTCAGTTATCCTTCGGTCCAAATAAATAGAACTTGCTTTAAAACCGATTGACACCTGACCGATGGGTCAAAACCGATCGTTAGTATGCAAAAGCATGCTCAGAATCAAGTCGGCGCATGCTTGGAAGCATTGAACTTGGTTTTTTTTTCAGCACGTCGTTGTGTAAAAACACAGTCACCGTGTTCTAACACAAACTGTTTTTTAACCGATGGTGTGTAGGCACATCAGACCATCAGTCAGCTTCATCGGTTAACTGATGACAATGGTCCTTCAGACCGTTCTCATCGGATGGACTGATCGTGTGTAAGAGGTTTAACAGACCACTTTTACTTACAGGTAAGTCTAGATTAAGGCTTACCTGTAGGTACAAGAAATATCTCCTAAACCTACATGGTTTAGGAGATATTCGTAGAAAAGACTGCACCGATGTCTATGGTGCATTCACACCGTAGACAATGGCACAGGAGCACTGAGCATGCCATTAGTGAAGGCGATCGTGCGTGGGAGTGACTTAATTGCGGGTCTGGCCAATCACAGCGCCGGAGCCGCGATACCCAGAAGTCACTCCGGGAGTAATGGCGGCAACGGAGGAGGCAAACGAGGGTCGCTGCGTTTTCAATCTCAGGTAAGTACCTCATAATGAGCTAGTAAGCTAAGCATACTAGCTCATTATGTCTTTGTCTTGCAGGGTTTCTTTTATTTTAGGGGCTTTACTTCCTCTTTAATGCAATATGCAGCTTAAAGGCATCTACCAAGTTTTACCAAAAAGATTGGTATTTTCCAATGCCACCTTCAAAGTCACATTAAAAGGTGTACCACTTTCCTGCTGTATGGTATATTTAATGTTTTTTGCATTGTTACAGATCCCCATGGCAGTGCCCAGCCCCCGTGTCTTTTTTTACTAACTCTTGCCTATTGGCCTTAAGAATGGTCAGAATTGATTTTAAAGATTTGCACCCATTGACTTCAGTGGGAACTGGTTTTAAGTTTGCATTCTTCAAGGTTCACAATGGGTTCGATAAATGCCTTGTGATCCAAACCCAAACACATTTTTACATTTCTACCCCTTTATTGACCACCAATGTAAGAAGGCCGTTTTCTACTGAATCACTGATGTTAGGGAATACTTTTCCACTGACCATCAATGTTCTCAATTGACCACTAATGTAAGGGAGCCCTTGTCCATTGACTACCAATGTAGGGGGATGTTTTTCCACTTACTAACAATGTAATGTAACACTTTTCCACTGACCACCAATGTAAGTGGACCATTCTCCGTGAACCACCATTCCATCGTTGTAATGAGGGTATTTATACTGGCCACAATGGTAAGTAGGACATTTACATTGATACTCAAATAAGGGCGATAGCTACACTAACAACCAATGGTAATGATTATTTACACTGAAGCAGATATCTAACTAAAAGTCTAGGTCAGCTATTACATAGTGCCTCCTAATCTCAAATCTCAAAACAGAAATAAACACCTGTAGAAAAAATAGAAAATATACTTACGTTGTATTTTATTCCTGGCTTCTGCTTGTTGCATCTAGGAAAGGACGGTGTCACACTTATTCTGGGGATATTATGGATGATGAGAATTCCAAACTGTACTTGAAAATATTCCTGTGCTATGCTGGATGTGAGGTAAGTATGCTAGTAGGCTAATTGGCTCCTGGATAAATTGGCCCTAGTATGTGTATGTATGGATGTGAATTGGAGGCCTTAGATTGTAATGTCCTTGAGGGCAGGGACTGATGTGAATGTGCAATAGATATGCAAAGCACTGTGTAAATTTCTATATAAGTACCTTTAATAAATAAATAAATCTTTTAAACTTTGTTTCGTATTTTATTCCCTTTAAACAGCGGTTTGAGAAGAGGGTTTGAGGCTTGGTGTAATTAGAAAATCTTGAATTTTAGTGCAAGGTCTGCCTTAAATACCAATGTAATGGGGGTTTCTACAATGATGACCACAAATGTACAAAGAATATTTACACTGACCCCCAATGCAAATGAGCTTTTAGCATATTACTAGGACATCTACTTGGACCACGTAATCCAGTCCCCCATATATTCCTTTCCAATCAAGCAATAACAACCTGACAAGGGTTTTAACACTTTTATATTTTATTTAAAAAAAAATATTTTTAGATTCACATGCAGGTATAGCATAACCAGACTATCTGAGGAGACCTCTCTATGTATTAGGAATTTTGAAACAGGTTTTGAAATAGGACTGTTTCACTAAATAGACTAATGCCTACTTTGTGGTCATAGTTACTTTCAATTAGCTTTTCCACTGTTCAATTATCCTGGGAAATACCCAAATACTTCTGGGTATAGAGAAGCATACTGTCCACCCTACTCTCGTGCACTACCAAATGACTCTTCAGTTCATCCCTATAATGTCAAAGCATGCCATTGCAGAAACACCTGACTCCAGACAAGTTGTAGTCACTGCGCATAGTGGTGGCGAGCTGGTCAGTGGGGAACAGGTTTTCACTGAATTTTAATTCTCTTTATAACATGTATTTCTTATGAGGGGGAGGACGAAGGACACATTTTCTATTGAACTATATGATATCATGATCATTTGCAGTAAGTGCACATGCCCCCTATTCCAGCAGCCGGGTGTTGGCTGTTGCATCCTCCCTGTCTGGGTTCACCTGTTGGTGATCTGCTCAGTCATCTCATATAAGCACAATGAACACTCTATCCCTTGCTTGTGATAGAGACAGACTTAGCTGCATTGTTCTAGATCAAGCCTTCCGTTAGTCTGCCTTGCTTGTTGTTGGATCTCCTGTGTATGACCCGGATTGGATACTAGACTATGCCCTGACCTCAGCCTGCCTTATTAGGCCGCGTACACATGATCAGTCCATCCGAGGAGAACGGTCTAAAGGACCATTGTGATCGGTTAACCGATGAAGCTGAACGATGGTCTGATTTGCCTACACACCATCGGTTAAAAAAACGATTGTGTTACGCGGTGACGTTTACATGTTTTTACACAACGAAGGGCTAAAAAAAACGAAGTTCAATGCTTTCAAGCATACGTCGACTTGATTCTGAGCATGGGCGGCCTTTTAACCGATGCTTTTGCATACTAACGATCGGTTTTGACCCATCGGTCAGGTGTCCATAGGTTCAATTTTAAAGCAAGTTCTATTTTTTTGGACCGAAGTATAACTGACCGATGGTGCCTACACACGATCGGTTTGGACCGATGAAACAGACCTTCAGTCCGTTTTCATCGGTTTTGACCGATCGTGTGTATGCGGCTTTACTTGAACTGCCTTTGAACCACGCTACCTGTCTGCTAACTGCAAGTACCTGTTTGCTTTGCTCAGTTCACATCTGCCCTGGCGCAGTAGCCAGACACTATACAGTAGCATTGTGTATAAGCCATGGGGGGAACCAAGTACTGGTAGGCCTGCTTGTCTTAATGGAAAGGGGGCTGCTATAGGTGAAGAACACAGTAGCCAGCTATAATATCTGACCACCTGCGTTGGGGTAGACATGACATTTGTGACATATGAACTATGTGTGCTGGTCCTTGAGTAATAACAAAACTTTGTGTACTGAGGTACACAACAAAATTAGTTACCAGGAAGAATGACAAGAGCCTAACATTTATATATATAAAAGAAACAAAAATATGCTGCGCTGCACTAACAAATAAAACATGAATCAAATATCAAATGTGACCATTCCTCTTAGTGTGAACATAAGTGAAACGTTGGTGACGTGACAAATCCAAAAAATATCACATTCAAAAACAAATAATAAAGTCCATGTGTGTCAAACTTGCACCCGAAGTGTGTTTGAAAAAAAGTTTGTAGAGTAAGATCAGACAAAGGGCACCTCCACCTCTAATAAAATTGCCTGCTTACCAACTCCCAATGATCTTATTGCTAAGATCACAATCGCATGTAGCTCTATGTCTCTATGGTAGGCTTGCTTCTAATATTCATCTACTGTTCATCTCCACATGTAGGTAAACCATACATCGGTGCATGCCAGATCCCGGAGTGTAGAGAAAATAGAAAGAAGGCCAAAATAGAGTAGTACCGTAGATAAAATCTATGTTTAATAATAAAAATACACTCATATGGTATGTGTACAAAATTAGCGTCTTAAAAGTGTAGCCGGCCGGCTCCAACATTCGCTCGTCCTTCCGGATAGTCAATAGCGGTGACGTCAGCACGCCGCTTTCCCTACGCCGTTTCGTCACAGATGACGTCTTCTACACTCCGGGATCTGGCATGCACCGATGTATGGTTTACCTACATGTGGAGATGAACAGTAGATGAATATTAGAAGCAAGCCTACCATAGAGACATAGAGCTACATGCGATTGTGATCTTAGCAATAAGATCATTGGGAGTTGGTAAGCAGGCAATTTTATTAGAGGTGGAGGTGCCCTTTGTCTGATCTTACTCTACGAACTTTTTTTCAAACACACTTCGGGTGCAAGTTTGACACACATGGACTTTATTATTTGTTTTTGAATGTGATATTTTTTGGATTTGTCACGTCACCAACGTTTCACTTATGTTCACACTAAGAGGAATGGTCACATTTGATATTTGATTCATGTTTTATTTGTTAGTGCAGCGCAGCATATTTTTGTTTTTTTAGGTAATTTTATGTGTATCGCACATTGTTTATGCAGCAGCAGCAACCAATCACTTCATCGTTTTATATATATTGTTAAAGACCAGCGCAGTAATTTTTTCCACAGATACATAACATTTATATATGATGATAAAATATCTCTATATCTATCAACTACACATTCTTGTTTTGTTATTTATAGATATATAACTGTTAGAATGTAATATCGTGTTACCTTTTACAACTTTAAAATTAAACTGTCTCCGCTCAGCTGTTCTTTGATTAGATGTTATATTTCTTTTGGAGGTTAGTTTGTCTCTTAACTACCAGAAAACATTGGTCAATAGTTGTGGGAATGAAAAAGTGAAAGACCCTGATGTGTAGAAACATGATGAAAGTCTTATGTGCAGGATTTCAAGTTGTAACTTTCATGTTCTCTAAAGCCTTGTACACACGATCAGTCCATCCGAGAGAACGGTCTGATGAACCGTTGTCATCGGTTAACCGATGAAGCTGACTGATGGTCTGATGTGCCTACACACCATCGGTTAAAAAACTGATCGTGTTAAAATGCGCTGACGTAAAACACAACGACGTGCTGAATAAAAATGAAGTTCAATGCTTCCAAGCATGCGTCGACTTGATTCTGAGCATGCATAGATTTTAAACCAATAGTCGTGCCTACTAATGATCGGGTTTGTCCATCGGTTAAATTTTAAAGCAAGTTGGCTTTTTTTTAACCGAAGGTTAAATAACCTATGGGGCCCACACACGATCGGTTTTGACCGATGAAAACGGTCCATCAGACCGTTGTCCTCTGGCTATCTTATGCCTCGTTTCCACTGAACGGAACGGTTTGGGTCGGTACAGTTTGGAGCGCTTAGAATGGTCTGGTCTATTCCTGTGAGCATTTCCACTGCAAGTCGGACGGTCCCGGGCCATTCAGGGTTTACAAAAAATGCTTAGGGTGTCCACCAATCAGTGGAATGTATTGAAGGTCCGCCCTAACCGAACCGTTCCATTTTCTATGGCCCCACATCTGAAGCAGGAACCAGAATGGTCTGGTACGGTTCGGTTTTATGGCACACTTTCATAGAAACTTTGCATGGAAACACCCAAAATAGCGTACCGAACTGAACCGTACCGAACCGATCCGCCGTAACGCCGGCGTAATGGCTCTGTGAATCTGGCCCAATGCTTGTAACCAGGCTAGTGCATGAGATATGTAAATGACCTGATGTTGCAACTGTGATCAGATGACCTCAGACAAACACACACTGCAATATAACAATCAGATCACTCGAGCGTCTCTTCTGCCCAGCCCTCACTAGATACATCTAACCTAAATCAGATCACTTGTCTGTGTATATGATGCTTTCTGTTCTGTGTTTTCACTGCAATATACATGCATTTCCTTATCACACTGAACTGTGGATCACACCCCATTATGAGAAACATCCAGTCAAAACCCAGTAAATGCAGCCAATCCTGGGAGAGCTGGAAGGGAGAGGAGGGGAGAGGAGAGGGATGTGAATTGTGAACTTTTTACACAGGCTGTGCCTCCTTCTCAGGCTAGTGCACGAGCAAAGGGGTGGAACGGACTAAGGTTTTTTTCTGTAAGTCTGTTTTATTCCACTGAACAATAAAAGAGGATTGGTGAATACAAACAATGTAGCGCTAAATTCACGGTATATGGTACCATGTGGGTAGCACCACTCACAGTGCACATAAGATAACGTGAACTAATAATAAATAGGAATACCAAACAGTAATGCTTGATATATACGTGAAACGTAACAAAGTCTCTGAGTAAAGTAAATAAGCATCAATGAGATGATTAGTGCAAACAATGAAATAGACGGCTGTCCAAAAGGTTGGAGTACAACAGGATATGATGTTGTCTGTAGGGATCTGGAAGATCTAAATCACATCAAAGGTGTAGGTAAGAATGAATACGCTTACCAGATATGTTTGACTCTAATACTGTATAGTAAAGAGTCAATCGAACATTGTGGTCGTTGGGACCCGGGACCACTACTACCGGGATGGCACTGGCACGAACAGCAGGAACCGACCCAGCTTGAATGGTGTACTTCCGTCTATGTCACAGACTCCAGGTAGGTCCTTGGGTTGTAGATCCAAAGGTCCAAGGATAAATGGTTGAGGCTCCGACAATGGATCGTAAATGGAAATGGAAAAAAAAGGTGCTCCGATAGCGCAGGTCAATAAAACCAATATAGGCTTTTATTAAAAGGTCATATACAAACAATATGACATGAATAAAAAGTGATCACATAAACTTAGCAATATGGGGTGCTCAGTAGCAATACCCAACGCGTTTCGGCTACATAAGCCTTCAACAGGGGCATTAAAAGAGGATTGCTTAGAGCTGGATTAACTTTGTGTGGAAAGACTGGGCACAGATGATAGGAAATATTATACCCTACATCAAAAAAAAAAATACTAATTTTCCGGGTTTACATCCACTTTAACATAAATAAGTCACCAGGGCCAGATGGCTTACACCCGGGGGTCTTTAAGCAACTCAGTCAGGCAATGGCCAGACCACGATCTTAATTTTTATGGACAGTGTACTGACTGGAATGGTACCAGCTGGTTGGAGAAAAGCCAATATTTTGCTGATGAAAACAGTATCAATAGCAGTAATCAGCATGGATCCATGAAGGATTGTTTATGCCAGACCAATCTATTATCATTCTTTGAGGAAGTGAGCTGTCATCAGGTTTGGAAGCTGGGGGATGTGGTGTATCTGAATTTGATACAGTCCCCCACAAACGTTTACTTTACAAACTGAGGTCTTTTGGCATGGACCATAGGGTATGTACGTGGATTAAAAAATGGTTACAGGGGCATGTCTAAAGGGTGGTGATAAACAGCAAGTACTGGGAATGGTCCAGTGTGGTAATTGGGGTCCCCCAAGGATCTGTTCTGGTATAAATTCTGTAATTCTGTAATTTATTAATTAATGATATATAGAGGGTGGGTAAATAGCTCAATCTAAGTATTTGCAGATGATATAAAGCTAAGCAGGGCAACAACTCCTTTGCTGGATGTGGAAACCTTACAGGGACACCTAAATAAAATAATGGGGTGGGCAACTACATGGCAAATTAGGTTTAATGCTGAAAAATGGAAGGTGATGCATTTGGGAGCTAAAAATACTAACACAAGTTACTCGCTATGGGGAGAACCTCTGAGGGACTCCAGGATGGAGAAAGATCTGGGGGTAATAGTAGATGACAGGCTAAGCAATGGCATGCAATGCCAAGCTGCTGCAAGCAAAGCCAACAGAATACTAGCATGCATCAAAAAGGAGATTTACTGAAGAGATAAAATGATACTTCTCCCACTCTACAAGACTCTAATCCAGCCACATCTTGAGTATGCTTTCCAGTTCTGGGCACCAGTCCTCAAGAAGGATGTGCTGGAACTGCAAAGAGTTCAGAAAAGGGTAACAAAACTAATTAAAGGGACTGTAGGACCTCAGTTATGGGGAAAGACTTCAAGCATTGAATATATTCTCTCTGAAGAGGAGACGCTTGAGAGGGTATATGATAGCGATCCACAAATATCTTACTAGTGACCCTAGCATAGGAAAAAAAAAACGTTTCAGTGAAAGAGAGTTTAACCGCTTGCCGACCACTGCACACAGATGTACATCAATAAAATGGCACGGGCAGGCAGATTGGCATACAGATATGTCCATTTAAGTTTGCCGTCCAGCGCACTCGCCGTGCGCCTCGTGAGCGTGTTCGCGGGTTCCGGGAACTCGATGTTCCCTGGCGGCCCGCGATTGTGGTCGGCAAAGGCAGAACAAGGGGATGCCTTTGTAAACAAGGCATTCCCCTATTCTGCCTAGTGACACTGTCACTGATGGCTGTTCCCTGTGATCGGGAACGGTCATCAGTGATATGTCACATGTAGCCACACCCCCTAACAGTAAAAGTCACTCCCTAGGGAACACTTAACCCCTACAGTGCCACCCAGTGGTTAACCCCTTCACTGCCAATGTAATTTTCACAGTAATCAGTGCATTTTTATAGCACTGATCGATGTAAAAATGACAATGGTCCCAAAAATCTGTCAAAAGTGTTCGATGTGTCCGCCATAATGTTGCGGTCACAATAACCAATCGCTGATCGCCGCCATTACTAGTAAAAAAAAATATTATTAATAATAATATTAATAATAATAATAAAATGCCATAAAGCTATCCCCTATTTTGTAGACAATATGGCCAGGATTCACAAAGCACTTGCGCTAGCGTATCTCCAGATACGCCGCGTAAGTACAAATATGCGCTGTCGTATCTGTTTTCCGGACCCACAAACCAAGATACGCCTAAAAAAACAGACTTCATCCCACCGACGTAACTTGCCTACGCTGGCGTAGAGTCGGCGCATATTTACGCTGGACGCATGTGACTTTCCCAATGATTTTCTATTCAAATATGCAAATGAGGGAGATACACCGATTCACGAACGTACTTGCACCCGGCGCTAGATTTAAGCGGTTTGCGTAAGTTTTACGTTCGGCGTAAAGTTATTCCCCATAGATGAGGCGCAACCCATGCAAAGGTATGGACCAGGGAACACAAGCCTACGTATTTTACGTGGGACGTCTGTGAATGTGGGTCTGGCTGGGTGTAGGTTACGTTCACGGCGTACACAGTGATCCGGCGTATCTTAGGCAGTGGTTCCGACGTGGTTGTATGCATGCGCACGGGTATACGTCCATGTCCCGACACATGCGCAGTTCATTTTCAGTACTTGTCTGGCGCCCGGCCCATCATTTGCATAAGGTCACTCTTCATTAACATGGATCATGCCCACTTCCAGCCCAACTCCACCTACTTCCACTTACACCGGCTTACGTCTACGAAATATATGCTATGCCGGCGCAGAGTTGGGAGCATTTGCTTTGTGAGTTCCATGCTTGCCTCTACGAGCTGCGCTGGCGTAGCGTAAAAGAGATACGCTACAGCGGCATAAATATGCGCCAATGTATGTGAATCCGGGCCTATAACTTTTGCGCAAACTGAGCAACAAACGCTTATTGTGATTTTTTTTACCAAAAATATGTAAAAGAATACGTATCGGCCTAAACTGCGGGGAGACACTGTATCACAAGGGAGGGGGTGAGCACGCTGACTAACCCCCAGCCAGAACAGGTCAGATTAACGGGTGCAAGCTTACTGAGGAGGAACAGGAAGTGAGAAATTCAGACAAAATAAAAATAACATGTAGAAGGGAAATCAAAGGAAAGGGTAAGTGAACCAACAATGCACTAGCTTAAAGGAACCTATTTAGAAAAAAATAAATAAACCTTTACAACGCCTTTAAAAAAAAAAATGGAATTCCTGGTTATCTCATTCCAGAGCATCCAATTATTTAAAGAATTTTAATTTGTAACTTTATCCCTTTGAGTTTGAGGTAACCTGAACTCATATACTAGTTTATTTTGATGTAGATTATTATCATCTACATCTACTGCTTTCTTTCTTTCTTTCTTTCTTCTTCCTTTACTTCTGAATTAAAATTGTAAGTTTATATTGACGCAACTATCTAGTTAAATAGATGTCCAGTCCATGCCTACAGATTGAACCCATTAGGGGTAGGCTGGTCCAGGATATCAAGTGTTATATAAATATGCAATAACATTTCTAAATTACGTAAGTAAGTAATTAGAAATGTTAATTAAATAATCCAATTATTATTGACTAAAGTAAATGACAATTTGTTTTGTTACCTAATAATTTTCAATACAAATTATTGTAAAAAAAAGGGATATGGGAGTACAGTATATCCTTGGAATCTTGCTCTGGTAATAAAATATAAAATGACCTTCTATGCTTTGAATACCTAAGTGGAGCTAGTGCTGCAATTCTGAGCAAGACTTGAGGTGTTGACACATCAATTAACTTAATAAATGTGATGGGTTTTCTTTGAAAAATTTACTGACAGATATAATGTGTCTCCTTCAGACAGGAGCTTTCATTGATGAAACGTGTGCAGTATGTTTGTACCATGGTTATTACCTTTCACTCTCGTACCACGCAACAGGGAATGAGAACCGGTAACTGACAGGGCTAATCCATGACAAAAGACTTACAAGCTAAAACTGCACAAGCGCTCAGTAAAAGCACGAATGACTGACTGTGAGGGATGATCACACAGATTATGTCACTTCTCTAGTTACAGATTCCAATTCTTCTTCTTACCATCTTAACAATAAAAAAAATGGCCAAACTATTACTATCATTAGATAGGAGTACAGAGGGTACAAGGATGAGGGAGTCAGTGCACAAGGTATCGCTGTCTGTCACCCAAATTATCATGAGAAGCCAAAGTTCCTCTGTCTGGAAATAGGTAACCACATACATGGCATGCGCACAATACCATCCAAGCTGCCACTATTCACAACCTACAGGCTTCTGAGAAAACGTTCTTCCTGGCACCTCTAGTTGGTACACGCTGTGATCAAGCACACTGGAACACAGGGTTTTGCAGACCACATACACTGCTTTCACTAGTGGTTACAGATGAGCTAAACTAGGCAAAATAACTTAGACTTAGTGCAAACACTTACTCACAGTCTCTTCAGATTTTTGCTTTCTTTAGAGCACTCAAAAACTGTTTATTAATTTTATATTAATAATCCCTAGGCAGGCACTTAAAAAAAAAAAAAAAACACATAACAACGTTGAACATAAGAGGGATATGAGTGTTTCTCCTGCTTCCAGGATTGGATAGAACATATGAGATCATACCCCCAAAACAGATGGGACCCCTCTGATATTACTCAGATCTCGCTGGGGATCTCAACTTTATACTTTAGAGATCATAGTGGAGCTGCTACCCTTACAGCCTGTCCAATTGGGTGAAGGGCGCTGGCCACTGCATCTTACCTATTTCGTACATATAGGATTTCGGTAATCACAATGTTCAAAAACACTTAAAACAGTTTTGAGCTACCAGTCATGAAAATTTCAGGTATAGGTAATGGTTTAATGTATTCAAATGTTGCTCTCCTGTCCATAGACACCAAAAAACTATGTTTTACACCTAATAGAACCAATATTCATGAAAATTCTACTTTTCTCAATTTTATAACAATGCTGGTATGTTTGGAGTCTAATATCTTGTCCCTGTACAACCAAGCTTTTGCACAACATTTTAGAATTGAGCACTGTGCTGTATGGGAGAGACGGGTTATCATTTTTTTCAGAATTTCAAAGAACTGAAATACACACATTTGTCAGGAAATATTATCTCTAAACTGTGCTAGTTGGGATAAAGATGCATACACTGGTGTCTGGTGAGAAAACACACAGGATCTAAATGACCCCTATCTGTAAACATATGAAAATTAAACATTTGGCCTTCCTTCAACTCTGTATTAATAACATGTTATGTATATTCTGAATTAATTCTGCCTTGAATAGATCATGACAAAATATGGCATGATATGACAACACATGAAATTACACCTTTAACATTTTTAGGAAGATTTGATCCAGACCTACTTACTTTCGGTTGGATCAAGACACTTTGTAATATATGTGGAAAATCACCTTAAAATCAGCATGTTACACTTTCTGTCCGGGCCATCTTTTTTCAGTTTTCAGTGTTGTGCTAAATTGACAAAAAAATTCTTGAACACGCAATGGCATTCTAAAATTAATTGTATCTATTTACACAGATAAAGCATTATTTTGGTGGTATTTGTATTAGAATTTTTACTATAGTGCTAAAAAGACCAAATGTTTGAATATAGGAATTATGACTTACCTGCAAATTTCCGTATCATGGAGTACAACACAGGACACAAGACTTCTTATACAATGAGTTATATGCATCTATTTTTAGGTGCTTGGACACTGGCAAAAAAAAAAGACGAAGAAAAAAAATACTTGCTAGGGTCTTTTCCATAGGATAAATCTCAGCAAAAATCTTAGGGAAGTTAAAACCTTTTCAGGATTGAGTCAGTTCCCACATTGTGCACAGTCAACCTGTGCATGTATTGGAAAAGTCTTTCTAGACAGTTTTTGTCCTGCTCATAGGGGCTTTTTTAGGCTGTGGAGTGTCAGATGCTAGACAAAGACACGTGAACTATGTCAATTAGTGTGTCCACAGTAGAGGGCATGAAGCTACAGCATGCACTTTATATAAAATGCAGGGGAGGGAAAATCGTCTACAAAATCAGCGTCTTCTTCAATACTTTCCTCCATAACATCCTCAAGGAAAGGAGGTTCTGCTTTTAAATTCTGGACAGGATCAGTGGGAACAGAGAATATGTTTGTGGACTTTGGAAACCAAAGGTTCTAGTAGTGCCAAGAGTTTCCCAAAGAATTCAGACATAGTGGCAGAGAAATCTGCTTTTGTCAGACACACTGCAAGTTGTGCACCTGAGAGGGAACTAGTTAGATGAGGGAACAGGTGTCATAATAGAACAACTATCACCCAAAGTGGTGGTGGATAGAGTTTCCTGTAAATCATCTATGAATACATGTTATTTGGCCTCCTTGTCCCAGCTCCCCTGCACATTTGACCTGTCATTGCTAAGTAAGGGTACTCATGGCTAAAGAGTGCTGAATTGAAGTGGTTGTGCATATCCAAATATATAGGGCCACTATAACCCAGACACTAAGTATTTGCCTGTGTGTCCATGTAAAAGATGGCACCAGAAGTGCATCAACAATCTGTGTGTAGGCAGGTACAAATGAATGTGAGGTTATTTTTTTGTTAGTTTTAGACAGCCCAGGTGGGGATAGGGTTAAGTGGGATCTGTCAGTTTCCCCAGGATTTTGTGGTTCTGCCTTCCCCGCTAATCTATATATAATAAAGGGAAGACCGAGTGTGTTGCACACACAGAACTGCATGGGAAGTGAGAAGGTCCAAATCAAAGAGAAGATGTAGCACGGAGCAATTTCCAACTTTCCACCCTAAGTGAATTTGCCTGCAAGGACACATTCAAGTATGGATCTCTACCTGAAGAGGTATGCCTAGGCCGAATAAGATAGATTAGTTAGAATTTGAAAAAACCTTGTTTATGTGACTGTAATAATTGCATGACAAGAGCTATAATAAAGCATTAAAACTGTCCTAAGCCTGGGCTGAAGTAATAAAAAAGGGTGCATGTTGGTGCATGGTGGTGCATGGAGTATCAGAAGAACAGGGCCTGTAAAGCATACACTTGATGCAAAAGGAAAGTCATCACAAAAGGATTAACTAAGCAAAGAGGAATGTAGTTGCCAGGTAACCAAGAACTGGCAGGAATGTATACCAGACTGTATCTGGAGCAGCTGACAGGTGTAAATCCACCTTCAATCATGCCGCCCAAAGCAAGATTGGGCTGTATTTCTGCAAATGGAGCTGGAGATTTGATCAGGACCAATGGTGTTGTCAATGCTAAGATATACAGGCAGACACTTATCCATCATGCCCTACCATTAGGGAGGCGTGCGATTGACCTGCAGCAGGACAATAACCACAAACAATGTATTAAGAATTATTTTCAGTGCAAAGAAGAACAAGTAGTCCTGGAAGCAGTGGCATCACTAGGGTTGGTGTCACCTGGTGCAGTAAAACATAGTGTCACCACACATTGCTGTCTAGGCTGCCCAGCACCCTGCAGGCAGCACACAGTCACAGGGTGCACCCCAAACCGGCCCCTGTAAATGATAGTGGTATAGTGGCAGGTTAGGGTATTATAGGGTGGTATAGTGCAAGTTTGGGTGGTATAGGGCAAGTTGGGGTGGTACAGAGAAGGTTAGGGTGGTATAGGGCAGGTTGGGGGGGTACAGGGCAGGTTAGGGTGGCACATGACAGGTTGAGGTGATATAGGGCAGGTTGGGGTGCTATAGGGCAGGTTGAGGTTGTATAGGGCAGGTCTGGGTGGTATAGGGCAGGTTGGGGTGGTACAGGGCAGGGTAGGGTGGTATAGGGCAGGCTGGGGCCGTATAGGGCAGGTTGGGGTGATACAGAGCAGGTTAGAGTGGTATAGGGCAGGTTGGGGGGTACAGGGCGTGTTAGGGTGGCACAGGACAGGTTGAGGTGGTATAGGGCAGGGATATAAGCCTGACTAGGCAGTCACCCCTGTTACTTCCAGGCCTCGCCACTGCCTGGAAGTGATGGTTTGGCCCCCACAGAGCCCTGATCTGAACATCATCATGGAGTCTGTCTGGGATTACATGAAGAGACAGAAGAATGAGGCAGCCTACTGTACACCCACAGAGGATCTGTGGTTAGTTCTTCAAGATGTTTGGAACAACCTACTTGCTGAGTTTAAAAAAATGTTTAACCTGTGTGCAAGCGTACCTAGAGGAATTGATGCTGTTTTGAAGACACACCAAATATTGATTTTATTTAGATTTTTTTTTCTGGTCACTCACTTAAAATTTTGTAAATTGATAAAAATAAACAATTACTTAAAGCCAACTACATACAAGAGAGCACTGTTATTAACCTCCCTGGCGGTATGATTCTGTCTGGAATTACGTACCAAAGGCGGTACAATTATTTTGCATGGAAATTCTGCGTTTTATACTGTAGGCCTGCAATTTTTAGGAATAACTCGCTTAAATTTGTCCAAACCAGAGTCTAGTAGACATCCCGGGTATGATAAAGTTTGAAACACAAAATCATAAAATTAAAATATAATAAATAACTATAAATAATTATAACAAATAATAATGTAATTATAATAAAAATTATTCACTAATGTAATAAAATCAAAATCACTGAAATTTGCTGAGTTGCAGAATTGTCGCTGTCATTACTTTTATTTTTTTATGACGAATTTCCCCACAAATCGCTATCGCTCAATTCTGCAAGTGATTATCATTTATTATCGCTGTTTTCTAGCTGCTCTAAAATCACTTTTGACATAAAGGGACACTTTTGGTTGCTATGGACAATCTACAGTTTGCAGGCACAAAAAAAATGTTTTTATTATGTAAAAGTACATGCAGGACACTGGGCAGACCACTAGGGACAAGGGGTGTGTGTACTTTTTACATACAGTACTGTAATCTATAAGATTACAGTATTCTGTATGTAATGTGTTTGTTTACTTTTTTGAATTTGCCGCCGGTCTCCGCCCCCGTGCGCCGTTACGTCGCAGGGAACGGAGATCGGCGGCGCGCGGGCACTGTGTGAGTCGAATGGAGGACGCCACTCGCTCACACAGCGGGGATGCATCGCTGGATCCAGGGACAAGGTGAGTACAGTAGCCCTGCCTGGATCAAAGGTAAGCCAGCGCGCTGCAGGCTCTGCATTCACCCCGAGCGCGACTCGGGGATATCGATATTTACATAAAAAATCCAACCCGAGTCGCGCTCGGGTTTACCGGCAGGTGGGTTAAATATGTGTTATTTTTTATTTTAAGAAGCTTTAACAAACAAATATATATATTGTGACTGACCCAACCAGGACAGGGGCTTTTGGAGGGGACTGCAGGGTAGCCTCTTGCCTAATTGACTATGGGCCCTGGCTTTTGACGGGGCTCTATTTTTTGGGAGGTGTGTGCCTGGGGGACCTTTGGAGCGGGTTTGCTTTAGATTTGGGTCCTTGTCTCCCCAAAAACAAACTGAGAGCATATGACCTGGGCCTCTGTGCTCAAACCAGCATTGATTTTATTTGATTTATTTCAGGTACTTATATAGCGCCATCAATTTACGCAGCACTTTACATATACATTGTACATTCCTATCAGTCCCTACCCTCAGGGAGCTTACACTCTAAGGTCCCTAACTCACATTCATACATACACATACTAGGGACAATTTAGACAGGATCTAAGTATCCTACCAGCATGTCTTTGGAGTGTGGGAAGAAACCGGAGAACCCGAAAGAAACCTACGCAGGCACAAGGATAACATACAAACTCCAGGCAGGTAGTGTCGTGGTTGGGATTCAAACCAGAAACCCTTTTTACTGCTATGCAAAAGACCCACTACACCACTGTGCCACTGTGTGATTGCTTTAACATCCGCCCACTCCTAGACTCAGAGTCTCTAAGCAAAAGATTATATCAGCTTCAAAAAAACAGATGCTGGGGTCTTCTGCTATTAATTATAAACGGTTTATGAAGGTGTCTTTCTCTCATTGTATAATTCCTCCTAGGTGTGAATTACCATTGTTAATTGAGTCATCTATTTTTTCTGTCTGTTTGCTAATATCGTGTCCACTTCACCTCGTTACCAAACTACTGTAAGATCCCTGAATAATAAAAGCATTGTCTAGGTGTTTGGCCGTTGATTAGCTTACTATTTATGTTAGCTGTTTATTAGATGTATTGTTAGAAGCACTGATATTACTGTTTACAGTTTGCATTGTTTAGGATAATGTGATCAAGCTCTTACCTGATTATGTGTGGTATATATATTATGTGTGAATTTACAATAAAGTTGTTTCCACTTTGCACCTAAGCTAGTGTCGTCTAGTTCTTTGGTGCAATTTTCAGCTATTATACCTGGTTGACGGTTCCAGAGTGGCGACAGCTGTAATTTTGGAAAACATGCTTACTTTACAGCATTTTTCATACTTGTCTAAAACTTTTGCACAGTACTATATATATATATATATATATATATATATATATATATATACACACACACTGTATGTCAACAGTTTACAGACTTACAGCTTACAAAACCATTATGATTTGCCTTTAAAGGAGAAGTACAGCCAAAGCGCATTTGGGTCACAGGAGAACAGGCTGAAGCCTGCTGTCGGCTGATGTCACAGAGGCAGTCTAGGCTGGGGAAAGTTTGCGACAATAAAGTGGAATCTGTCCACAACCCTGGACCAGCACCTGGCTCAGCCCCTTAGCGAGCTCCTGAGAGCCTGAGGCAGCTGTTCCTGCCCCCTCCACAGCCCAGTGAGCAAGGTGGGGGGGAAGCCAAGCACAGAGCGGTGACAATCACCATCTCTGCTCACAGAACTCTTAAAACTGAACAATCAGCGGTCTTTGATCGCTTGGTTCTCAGTCTTAGAGCCAGTGGGGGACAGATGCAGGTAAGTATGATTTTGAAAAAAAATGAAAAACAAACTTTATTTTTATTTTTATTTATTTTTTAAGTGTATTTTGTGCGTGTACTCGAGAGAGGAGCCGGACTGCAGGAGTTGGGAGTGGGCAGGCCTCCCCCAGAGGCAATCTGCCATCTTTCTCCATGCCCCCAGGTGGCAATGGCAGGTGTGAGGGGGTCCTCCCACACAGCCTGCCCTACCTGCTCCGCTTTGAAGCCCAACGGGGCAGAGGGACTCCCCTATGAGGGAGTGAGAGGACCTAGCCCGCTCAGCCAGCCCTGTTAGTCCTTCGCCTCTCTTTTTTTAGAGACCGCGTGGCCAAAGTGCGTGCATGTTAACCCAATTTCGAGTGCGTGTAAGTGTGGTGGTTTTGTGGGAGGGGGGTGGGCGTACTAAGCGCATGCTTACCTCGCTTAGCACACCCACCGGGAGCCGGGCTGAGACCACCAAACTCAATTCACATGCAGCCGAGCCCGGGATCCGAACCCTTGGCTGCAGAGGTGAACGGCTTGTCAGCGCAGTGCCAATCGCGTTGAGCCACCGCAGCTCAAAAAAAATATCTCTTTTAAGATAGCTGGGAGTCTGCATTGCAGATGTACCCTGTTTAAGCACCGCAGACATTACATATAGACAAATGAATTGGAACACACCATCATGCCATGTGTCCTAATGGCTTAAATATGTTCATACATGCATGACAGTTTAAAAAAAAAAAATCTGTCAGTTGGGTAATGATAATATTCAAGATTAAAATTGCATAATGGCGTTGTTCTTTTATATAACAGACCATCCTGGTAACTGCTAATATTTAAATTACTTAGGAAATTGCCTAATGTTTCAGTTACCTTAAAGTATTTGCTTACTAAAAGACATCACGATTGATGTCAATCCGCTCCATCCCTTAAATTTAATTTTATAAGCCTTTGTCACAATGAAGCATGACACAGTCATCCATAACATCTTGAACAATGCTATCATATAACATGACTTGTAGCAAAATATTGCCTAATTGAATATTAGCAATGCAGAGCCTACTATGTCTTTGCATTCTTAATTTATAAATATAGCTTCAGTCACCAAGTACTTTTTTCCCAGAGGCACTTAAAGCACTTTCCAGTTTTAGAACAGAGCAATGCTGGGACTTAGGTAATGGGCTGCCCAAAGAGGAAGTAGGTAATCAATATATGAGCTTATGTACAGCAAAAAAAAAAAAAGCAATGTGCGTTTAGCCTGTAGCAATCAGATTTAAACTTATGCTAAGAACAGCTCGTTTAACTTCTAATGGACTGATATAAGTTACTGCAGTTTTCATATGCAGCATGCCCCAAGAAGTACCATGCGATCTCGTGCAGGGAAATGTTTGTGATCTGCATATGTGGTTTCACTAGGACCAGTGGCGGCTGGTGCTCAAAAAATTTGGGGGGCTCAAACAAAAAAAAACAATTGCAGCCTCACTGTGCCATCAAACGCAGCCACTGTGCCATCAAACGCAGCCACTGTGCTAATCAATTGTAGCCACTGTGCCCATCAAACACTGCCACTGTGCCACCAAATGCTGCCACTGTGCCATCAAATGCTCCTAATGCTGCCACTGTGCCATCCAATGCTGCCATTGTACCATCAAATGCGCCCACTGTGACATCCAATGCTGCCAGTGTGCCATCAAATGCTCCCAATGCTGCCACTGTGCCATCCAATGCTGCCACTGTGCTATCCAATGCTGCCACTGTGATCCCCCACCACTGCCCGCTTGCCATCTGCCCGGCACTTACCCTGTGGGGCAGCGGGTGACGGCGAGCAGCGTCTTCTCCCCTCCATGCATCTTCTCCCATCCTCCTTTCCTATGATTGGACGCCTGATAGGTGTCCAATCACAGCGCCTGATGTTTCAGCCAATCAGGGGACCGGTAACAGACCCAGCAACCTGATTGGCTGAGAGGTGGATCAATATTAGCAAAGCAAATTTCTTTGGCTTTGCTAACATTAAGCTGAGTCAGAAGAAATAAAACGGTTGTGCCCGCTTCTCACTTTTTTGGACGCCTATTAGAGCAAAAGGCTCTAATCAGGTGCTTTCAAAAAACACACCCACCGCTGAAATTCAGGTGCCCGGTGACTGAAAAGGGGCTGGACACCTGAATAAGGGGTGTCAGCACTGACCATAGATAGATTTATGCAGTGCATGAATCTATCTATGGTAATTCAAGAGTGACAGGAGAGGGGGGGCAGCGCTCCTGTGCCTTTAAGGATGCACCGCCACTGATTAGGACAATATTGACACCTGCAGCAGATTGCACACCCAGTGCATTTTGAACATGGTGCAGGAAATGTGCACAGAATGCAGGTTTTCCGCACCATGTTCTAGTGTAAACGAGCCCTAAATCTAGAAGGTGTGTATGCCTTATAAGAGTGGCTGGTAAAAATAACAATTCCCTTGACAGAAAAAACAAAAGGTCTAAGCATTGTACCAGACTTTATTTGTTTTCCTAAAAGACCTAAGTCTACCATCTGGAGACCAACAGGCATACAGAATGGACTAATCAGACAGTGGAAAAAATGATTTGCTGTATTTGTTTCCTGGTCATTCCAGCACTCTGTAATTCCGTGTTCTGGTGTCACTGAGACAGGAAGAAAAATCTCCACAATTAGGGACTCAGTCAGCAACACAAACTTGACAGATGTTTTTACTCTTCCCCACTCTTTTGAAAATTACAATAAAATGTATTCATACCACCTTGAAATTTTCCACATTTTGTCATTTTACAACCAAATACGTAAGTGGCACATAATTGTGAAGTGGAAGGAAAATGATAAATGGTTTTTAATTTTATTTACAAATAATTATCTGAAAAGTGTGGCATGCATTTGTATTCAGCCCCCCTGAGTCAATACTTTGTAGAACCACCTTTCGCTGTAATTACAGCTGCAAGTCCTTTTTGGGGATGTCTCTACCAGCTTTGCACATCTAGAGAGTGACATTTATGCCCATTCTTCTTTGCAAAATAGCTCAAGCTCTGTCAAATTGGATTAAGAGCATTTGTGAACAGCAATTTTCAAGTTTTGCCACAGATTCTCAATTGGATTTAGGTCTGGACTTTGACTGTTCCATTCTAACACATGAATATGCTTTTATCTAAACCATTCCATTGTAGCTCTGGCTGTATGTTTAAGGTTGGTGTCCTGCTGGAAGGTGAACCTCCGCCCCAGTCTCAAGTCTTTTGCAGACTCTAAGGCCGCGTACACACGGAGGGACATGTCCGCTGAAACATGTCTCCTCCTGATTTTCGTCTGACGGTGTGTACACACCATCGGATGGAAATCCCCTCGGCCAGGGAACGCGGTGACGTGGCGGTGACGTTGACGCCGCCACGTCACCAAACCCGGAAATAAAATGCTTCTGCGCATGCGTCAAATCCATTCGACGCATGCGCGGACAGTTCTGTCCGCTGGTTAGTGTACTAACCAGCGGACAGATCTGACGGACAGGTTTGTAGCGGACAAATTTCAAAGCATGTTTTCTACCGAAGGACAAACCTGTCTGCTTGCCCGTACACACGATCAGATTTGTCTGCTGAAACGGTCCGTCGGATCGGTTTCAGCAGATAAATTTGATCGTGTGTACACGGCCTTACAGGTTTACTTCTAAGATTGTCCTGGATTTGCTCCATCCATCTTCCCATCGACTATGACCAGCTTCTCTGTCCCTGCTGAAGAAAAGCATCCCCACAACATGATGCTACCATCACCATGTTTTACAGTGGGGGTGGTGTGTTCAGGGTGATGTGCAGTGTTAGTTTTCCGCCACACATGGCGTTTTACTTTTAAACCAAAAAGTGTTAAATTTTGGTCTCATCTGACCCCAGCACCTTCTTCCACATGTTTGCTGTGTCCCACACATGACTTCTCGCAAACTGCAAATGGGACTTCTTATGGCTTTCTTTCAACAATAGCTTTCTTCTTGCCACTCTTCCATAAAGGCCAGATGTGTGGAGTGCACAACTAATAGTTGTCCTGTCTACATATTCTCCCACCTCAATTGTGGATCTCTGCAGCTGCTCCAGAGTCCCCATAGGCCTCTTGGCTACTTCTCTTTATTGCTGCCCTTTTTTCCTATGTGAGTAAAGGAGAAAGAGTAGCAGTATACACACTCGTTGGATATTTACTGGAATCTCTTGTTTTATATCACTCTGTTATAATATTCTTCTGTATATGTTTGCTTGAAATGTAGATGCTTCTTATTGATATCATATTGGGGGAATGTAAGATTGCTGCCATATTATTGTGTTTTGTTTTCCAACTTTCTTTTTTGTTTTATTGTTTTTGTTAAACCACAAAACCTCTAATAAAAAGCGATTTGATGAAGGGCGTGTCCTGGCTATGGAGGAGTGAAGACGTGTGACTCCTCAGCTCCGTCCCACCGCCGCACCTAATCACATTTTACGGGGAGAATCTTACCCCATCCGCAGCCCAGGATGTCCCGGCCCAATCGGTCCACCTCACAGCCACCGAGGACGGACCGAACAAGACAGGGACAGCTCAACTTTTTCGCCGGGAGCAGCACACACGGCCCGGAGGCTCCAAAGATGGTGGCGGCGGCGAAGGCCTCTAAGACTCCAAAGGCCCCACAAAACACCCGGTCGTAAGCGCTGGAAGAATCCCCGACTCCATCTCCGCGGTCGGTGAGTGAATCTCTCTCCCGGGACTCCCCAGGCTCCCCAATGCTCGGAACGGATGGTCAGGGGGCCCCTGACCCCCTGGATGATGAGGACATTCAGCGCCATATTTACTCCCTTCCCACCAAGGCTGACCTGGAACGGTTTGCAGACAGAGTAGAGAAGGCCCTAAAGGAAGATATAGCCCAGCTCAAGGCTGATACCACACACCTAGGGGGGAGGCTGGAGTCCCTGGAACAAAAATTTGAGGAGTCTCTCCCGGTCATCTCCATGCTCCAGGATAAGTGTGCTGCACAGGATCGCCAGATAGAGACCCTGCTCTGCCAGCTCGATGACATTGAGAACCGCAGCCGCAGGGCCAACATAAGGGTCCGCGGCCTACCTGAAGCTACGGGTGCAAGGGACTTAATTCCCACTTTGGATGGTGTCTTCAAGGAAATACTGGGCCTTCCAGCAACAGCCACCATTGAGATTGATCGGGCGCATAGAGCTCTGAGGCCCCCCTCCCAAGATGTGAATAATCCTAGAGACATTATTTGCAATGCGGGGAAAGCCCTTTTTTTACTTTGATGGCGCGCACTTAGCCTTTTACCAGGATATCTCCAGGCGCACTCTCATGCAGCGCAGGGCACTATGCCCCCTGCTGACAGCTATCCAAGATGCAGGACTACTGTACCGCTGGGGGTTTCCCTTCTATCTGCAAGTCACTAAGGACGGCAGGACTGTGACACTCCGCAACAAGGATGACCTTCCAGATTTCCTGTCCTTGACCTGGACCCGGTGGACTTCCCGGATTGGAGGTGATGGCCAGACCAACCGACACTGAGGCTGCCACAATCTCAGCCATGGCAATCATCCTCTCGCCAAAACCGCAGGAGGGATCGGAGTCGCCACCCCACAGCTCCTTCCACAGACCCAACCTCCTAAACTGATGACAGAAGCTATTGCACAGTGCTGCAGTTACTTGAACTGCTACTTGAGTTACGGCTCTCTTGACTACAGAGCCAGGGATTTTCTAATGTCATAGCCCTTAGGTCACACATGCTTCACTCCCCAATTATACCCGTTTTCCCTGATTGTGCTTGTACACACCCCTAGTGGATATTGTGGAGTAAGACTCTGCTCACTGACCGGCCTTGTTCTACAAGTACCGGCCCTTATTCCCTCCCTAGATTTAGAATGGTCCTCCCCTGGGGCCCTACTTCTTCGGTTCTCCCCCCCCCTCATCGCACCGTGTTTGATGTGGTGGGCGAAGCTGGGAATGTTCCCGTCTCATCCCTATGGTGGCTCACGTACCCCCAATAGACCACCCTTTTGAGGTGATGGTCCCGGCCGGGACCTCAGGCCAAACTCCGGGATCCCCCCCCTCATGTGGGGGACGGGGTCCTGGACAAGGCCTTTAGTTGTGATTTTGTATTTAGTGGCTCAGGCCATACTGTTACATGAAATGTTTACTTTTTACTTACCTCTTGTGTTTTCCCCCCTTGCACTTTAGGGAAGGCAGACTGGTTCTAGGGGGGATTTCAACGTCAGCCCTGACCCCTACTGGACACTTCTCATGCAAGAACCCCACATTCCTATGCCTTCCTTAAGCATTTCCGAAAAACATTTCAGTCCCACCTCCTTGTAGATTGCTGGCACACACTGCACCCCACCGACCGCGACTTTAGTTATTACTCCAAAGTCCACGATGTTTATACCCGAATAGATCATATATACGTAGATCTCAAGACTCTAGACCAACTCCAGACCGCTGCCACCGGCAAAATTTCTATTTCAGACGATGCTCCGTTCACGATCGCATTAGATTTGCCATCGGGCCTGAACAAGGCATGGACATGGAGGTTGAATGACAATTTGCTAGACGATTTAGGAGCAGTGAAAGGCGTGTCGGACACATTGTCCCACTACTTTGCTGAAAACTCAGCTGACGGATTGGAGGATGGTCTGATATGGGAGGCCCACAAGGCGGTGGTTAGGGGAGAATTGATCTCTCAGGGGGCGAGACTGAAGCGTGAGCGCGGAGCGGACTTTCTCAGGGTTCATACTGCCCTGGGGAGGGCTGAGTTGAAACACAAGGCAAATGGGACTCCCGGGGCCCTCAAGGAGTTGACAGAACTGCAGGAGTTATTCTTACGCCTGTTAGACTGCCAAACCTGTAGACGATCCGCTACATGGCCCACAAATTCTATGAACATGGGAACAAATGCGGTCGGATGCTCGCGCGGGCAATTAAGAAACAACAAGCCATGTCTCACATCCAAAAACTACGCGCTCCCTCGGGAGAACTGGTGGTGCACTCCTCCAAGATAGCCTCTGGGTTTGGGGACTACTATGCTAGTCTCTATAACCTGAGCTCTGACCTTCCCCCTGCTGAGCAGGACGCCAGGCGGCAGGCGATCCGGAGATATCTTGACTCAGCTAACCTCCCCCCACTTACGGAGGACCAGTCTGTGACACTGGAACTCCCAATCACCACCACAGAGCTCGGGGCCACGGTGAAGTCTTTGCCTAATGGGAAAAGCCCAGGCCCTGATGGGCTCACTAAGGCATACTATAAAAACTTATTTTCCCAGCTAGCGGCTCCTATGTGCAAATAAAGGGATTTTTAATAACAGCTTACCTGTAAAATCCTTTTCTTGGAGTACATCACGGGACACAGAGCGCATAGTCATTACATATGGGTTATATGGGTACCTTCAGGTGTGGACACTGGTGTAATCAACTTCACAGGAAGTTCCTCCCTATATAACCCCCTCCCACTGAGAGTGCTTTAGTTTTGTAGCAAGCAATTTCTCTGAGGTTACACAATGTTCCCAAAAAGAGGGGTGGGAGCTCTGTGTCCCGTGATGTACTCCAAGAAAAGGATTTTACAGGTAAGCTGTTATTAAAAATCCCTTTTTCTTGATCGTACATCACGGGACACAGAGCGCATAGTCATTACATATGGGATGTCCCAAAGCAATGCTCCATGAAGGGAGGGAGACCGTAAGGCCAAAAATAGCCAAACAGAAACTATATCAGGAGGTAAAATAGCTCCACCAACAGAAAAAAGGGGGCGTGAACCGGGCCAGAGGATTCTATACTGCTGCCCGTAGGACCGCCTGCCCAAATGCTGCGTCCGCAGTCTTTGTGACGTCCAACTTATAAAATTTAGTAAACGTATGTACGGAAGACCAGGTTGCCGCTCTGCAAACCTGTGCCATAGAGATTTGATGGTGTGCCGCCCAAGAGGCACTCATGGCCCTCGTAGAATGGGCCTTAACTGATAAGGGCGGTGGAACGCGCTTCAGACCATAGGCCTGAAAAATCAGCTGCTTAATCCACCTAGCCAAGGAAGACTTGGCAGCCGGCTGACCCTTCTTGGGGCCATCCGGAAGAATGAAAAGCACATCTGTTTTCCGAATCTTTTCTGTAGCCTTGAGATAAACTCTCATGGCTCGGACTACATCCAAAGTATGAAGCAATCTTTCCTCTCTGGACTGGGGAGTAGGAAAGAAGGATGGTAGGACTAGGTCCTGATTCAAGTGAAAACTGTATATGACTTTAGGAAGGAAAGAAGGCTGAGGCCGCAGAACCACTCTGTCCTTATGCAGAATAAGGTACGGTTCCCTGCAAGACAAGGCTGCCAGCTCGGAGACCCTTCTGGCCGAAGCCATAGCCACCAAGAAAACCAACTTTCGGGTTAGCAGCACAAGAGGGATTTCTGCCAGAGGTTCAAACGGCTGCTTTTGTAAAGCTGACAAGACCAGATTTAAATTCCAGGGGCAGAGGGGAGCTCTAATAGGGAGATTTACATGCAAGACCCCCTGCAAAAAGGTTTTCACAAGCGAATGTGTGGCCAAAGGCCTTTGAAACCATATCGATAAGGCAGACACCTGCCCCTTTAGAGTACTAAGAGCCAACCCCTTGTCAACGCCAACCTGGAGGAATCGCAAGATCCTGTCAATAAAAAACTTGCGAGGATGCCCTCCTTGAGACTCGCACCACTCCACATAGGTTCTCCAGACTCTGTAATAGATATTTCTAGAGACTGGCTTTCTAGCTTGAATTAACGTAGATATGACTTGGGCAGAGAGGCCTCTGCCCTTAAGAATTAGAGATTCAGCCGCCAAGCCATCAAATTTAGCTGCTGTGAAGCAGGGTGGTAGATCGGGCCCTGAGACAGCAGATCTGGGCGCAGGGGGAGTGGCCACGGTGCCCTTACTGACATCCTCACGATGAGTGCGTACCAAGCCCTTCTGGGCCAGGCTGGGGCCACCAGGATCACCGGCCTGCGCTCCACCCTGATCCTTCGTAGAAGGCGGGGAATCATCTGTAGTGGAGGGAACGCATACAGGAGAGAAAACTGGTGCCAGGGGCAAACCAACGCATCGGTCCCGTAGGCCGAGGGGTCCCTGGCTCGGGATACGAATTTGTCCAATTTCTTGTTGAATCTTGTTGCCATGATGTCCACATCGGGAACTCCGAATCTTTGGCAAATCTCTTGGAATACCTGGGGGTGAAGAGACCACTCTCCCGGGAGTAACTGTTGACGACTCAAAAAATCTGCTTGAGAATTGTCTATCCCTGGGATGAACACTGCTGAGATGCAGGGTACATGGGCTTCGGCCCATGCAAAAATTAGGTTTACTTCCCTTTGAGCCGCCAGGCTCTTTGTGCCCCCCTGGTGGTTTATGTATGCCACCGCCGTGGCATTGTCGGACTGTATCCTTACTGGCAGACCCTGCAGGGGGAGAGTCCAGGCGACCAGGGCCAACCGAACAGCTCTGATCTCTAGGACATTGATGGGAAGCAGACTTTCTGCCTCTGACCACTGTCCCTGCTGGGTCCGTTTTCCTAAGATTGCCCCCCAACCTGTTAGGCTGGCATCTGTGGTTACTATTTTCCACGAGATGGGGCAAAAGGTTTTTCCTTTTGATAATTTTTGAGGGATCAGCCACCAGTACAGGCTGTGCCTGACTTCTGGAGAAAGAACTAATGGACGGTCTAATGCCTGTATGGACTTGTTCCAAGCAGAGAGAATAGCTGCTTGCAGAATTCTGGTATGGATCTGGGCGTAGGGCGCTGCTTCGAAGGCGGCCACCATCTTCCCCAGCAGTCGCATGCATAGGCGAATAGTCGGCTTCTTTTTGCCTAAGACTATTTGAATCGTTTGAATCAACGACCTGATCTTCTCTTGAGGTAAAAATACCCTCTGGCATTCTGTATCTAACCGAAAGCCTAGATATTCCAACTGTCTTGTGGGTTGTAACCTTGATTTTTCTTGGTTCACAATCCACCCGAACTCTTCTAGATGCCGCACTGTGCGGACTACTGCATGATTGAGGTTGGAAGCTGAACTGTCGATAACCAGGAGATCGTCCAGGTATGCTAGGACCAAGATGCCTTCTGTCCTTAGGACGGCTAGTACCGGGGCTAACACCTTTGTGAATACCCGTGGAGCTGTTGCCAACCCGAAAGGGAGGGCTATGAACTGGTAATGACTTTGGTTTATCGTAAAACGAAGAAACTTGTGATGTGCTGGGTAAATCGGCACATGCAGATATGCATCCTTTATGTCTATAGATGCTAGAAAGTCGCCCTGATGTAGGCTGGCTGTCACTGAACGTATGGAGTCCATACGAAAGGTCTGAATCCTTAGAAAGCGATTTAGGCGTTTGAGGTCTAAAATAGGCCTGACGTCGCCATTTGGTTTTGGTATAACAAAAAGGTTGGAGTAGAATCCCAGACCCCTTTCTTGGGTTGGTACTTCTACAATTACTCCTTGGAGCAAGAGGCGATCCAACGCCTTTACGAGAGAGGCCCTCTTTAACGGGTCGCTTGGAAGACTTGACCCCTGAAAATGAGGAGGGGGGATTTCTCGAAACTCTAGTTTGTAGCCTGAGGCTACTACGGACCGAACCCAAGAGTCGGGAATTCTGGCCTTCCAGACTTCGGAGAAAAACTGAAGTCTTCCCCCCACCCAAGAGAGTGGGGGCGCCCCTTCATGAATCTGATTTGATGACTGGTTTAGCCGGCGTGCGAGACCAGGGCCTCTTGTTTGCCGCGGCTTGTCCCTGTGGGCGGCTATTAACTGCTGACCGCCCGGGAGGCCGTCGATACTGACGGGAAGTCGAAGGGGCCGAGCCTGTCGTTTAAACGTGGGCCCACGCGGTCTTTTCTTGACCGGTAAGGAAGTACTTTTTCCACTTGATATGGTGTGGATATATTTATCTAGGTCTTCCCCGAATAGTCTTCCCCCATGAAAGGGAAACCCTGCTAAAAGCTTTTTGCAGGGTGCTTCTGCTGACCAGTTCTTTAGCCACAAAAGACGACGCATGTGAACCATCAGTAGAGATGCACGGGATGCCTGTTGGATGGAGTCCTTAATAGCATCTACTGCAAAGCAGAGAGCCCTAGGGAATTCTGCTAATTCATGAGTATGCTGAGCCAGCATGTCCTTTAATATATGTTTTGCCTGATCCTTCAGGGCCTGACAAACACCAATGGCTGCTACTGCTGGCTGAACCATGGCACCTACTGAGGTGAAAGCTGCTTTCAGTAGGGTCTCGAATTTCTTGTCGACCGGATCCTTGAACATATGGACATTTTCAACCGGACAAGTCAGGGATTTCGTCACGCAGGAAATGGCTGCGTCCACTGTAGGGAGAGCCCATTTCTTTACATATTCCTCTTCCATAGGGTAGAGAATAGAGAATCTTTTAGGAGGGACAAAGATTCTATCAGGTCGAGCCCAATCCTGGTAAATCACGTTCCGCAGAAGGGGGTGCATTGGAAAAGATGCACCAGTTAATGGAGCCTTTAAAGACCCCAATGAGGATACCTCCGGGGCTACTAGTTCTGGCACTGGAAGTTTAAAGGCAGTGCGAACCATATCTGTCAAAGACTGGATCCACAGGCCCTCCGCTTGAGAGGCCGAAAAATATTCATCTATAGTGGAATTTTCCCTGTCTGAACCGTCGGGACTTGGGTCTGCCTGATCCCCTTGTGGGTCCCGTTCCTCTGAAGAGGAGACCTCCGCATCTGAAAACCCCACACTGGGTGAGGGGGATCTAGCCCGCTTGCTACTTGGGCAAGGACGGGAAAGCAACGCAGTTAACCTTTTCTCTAGCCCACACATGGTGGCTGCTAGCATTTCTTCCGTCACGTAAACGGGAATGGGTGGATCGGGGGCCGCCTCTGCCCCCAGCACCCCCAATGGCTCTTGTACTATGCCACTCGGTGTCTTGACTGGCGAGGGTGGGGCCGTAGAAACCTGGCCCAAATCCTCTGACCCCGATGGAGACCCCTTTTGCTTTTTGGCACCTTTAGCAGCCTTGGCTGGTCCAGATCCCCTTGGAGCCATTGTACAACCTTGGGTCACCCCTATAGCCAACACCTGACTGTTGCAGCTAGGAGTAACCAATATGAGGGCAGGTATGAGAAAAATGAAAAAGAACTAATTTCTCTCTTTTTCTTTTATATTTCTCTTTTTTTTTTTTTTTTTTTCAAAACATTTTTTTTTTTTTTTTTTTTTTTACCCGCCTGGGAGGTGGCAATACCGAGGAAACCTGTGAGTATTGACACACCAATGCCCGCTAGCCGGAGTCCAAGGTAGACTCAGATACTGCTGGATCTAAGGCTGAGTCCCTTTAAGCAAAAAAACTTTTTTTTTTTTTTTTTTCTGGTCAATAGTGGACCTAAGTCCTAGACCTGAAGATCCACAAAACCGCCACTAGGTGTCCCTGTGTGGCCAAAAGACCCAGCTGCACGCTCTGTATCCTTTCTTCCTCTGCCTCCAGGAGGGAAAGACCAGCCAGAGAAAAGTTTTTCCTTTATACAGACCCTGACGCTGCTGGCCCGCCCCCCCCGACGCACGCCGACGCTATAAAAGGCGGCGTGCACGCGCGCGCGTATGCGCGCGCACACACGCGCGCACGATCGCGCGCACCACGCTGAAACCACATGGAGGTAGCAGAGCAGAGGAACAACATGGACCAGCGTTATGCAGCACCAACAGACACCAGGTAAGCACTAATCTTATTGTAGCGCACACACAGCGAGGAAGCTGTCCCAATGGGCTTCCTAAGAAACAGGAGTTTTTTACCAGCAATTTCCTCTTTAAAACATGTGGGGTTGCAGTATCAGTGTTAACAGGCAGACCTGGGGTGAGTAGAAAATATATAACTTACACAAGTATACATATATTTACATATTATCTGGGTAAACATTAGAATCCCATCCTGCCTCAACAGACATAGTGGAGATAGTGGCTGATGCCCCAGCATACTGTTAGCCAACCCAGAACCCCCAGGGGGATACCTACTGTCGAACCAAGTCCCGCAGGTTCCCTCTTACCTGCTCCACGCCGCAGGGTATTGCAAAATGCAAGAGGCCCAGCCTTCCCCCATCTCCGTGGGTATTGTCTTGGACCTTCAGGGACCGGGGTCCTGTGTTAAGGAACCCACACCCCTGGACCTATATAGCATCCTGGCATCAGTAGCGTTTAGTTCTTGGAAGAGACTAAGGCACTGGAGCCCAGAATCCAGCCCTCCAAGGAGAGGCATTATAGGCAAAACCCCACTCCAGCAGGGCCCGGGTACCGTACATCTTGGCTCTGAAGCACTTCGGACGGATCCGGCTAGCTATCCTGGGTCCCGAGACCTCCGAGGGACAGCTAGACGTGACCAACACCTAAGACACTGGCGAAAAAACTAAAGCACTCTCAGTGGGAGGGGGTTATATAGGGAGGAACTTCCTGTGAAGTTGATTACACCAGTGTCCACACCTGAAGGTACCCATATAACCCATATGTAATGACTATGCGCTCTGTGTCCCGTGATGTACGATCAAGAAACTTTAATTCACTGGCGGGAGGTAAAATTATTCCCTCAGAAGCCCTGCTAGCTCACATCACTGTGATCCCGAAAGAGGACAAGGACCCCGCTGCACCCCAGAGCTACCGCCCCATTTCCCTTCTCAGTTTAGACATTAAACTTTTGGCAAAAATTTTGGCAAACAGGATCAAACACCTCCTACCCGATATCGTTCACCCTGACCAGACGGGCTTCATAGTAGGTCGGGAGGCCAGGGACAACTCCCTCAGGGCTGTCCAACTTATTCATTGGGCCCAAAACTGCCCAGACCCCCCTCCTATATTGTTCTCTCCACTGACGCCGAAAAGGCCTTCGATCGCGTGGACTGGCCGTACATGACGGAGGTACTGCGATCGATAGGTCTGGGTCCACAAATACTGACCATGATCTTGGCCCTATACTCAACACCGTGTGACCAGGTCAAAGTGAACGGCGCCCTATCCTCTAGATTCCCTATTAGGAATGGCACAAGACAGGGGTGCCCCCTGTCACCCCTTCTGTTGGCTTTAGTCTTGGAACCCCTGCTTCGGACCGTGCGTGCCAATCCAGACATTACGGGCCTGAAGGTCGGAAACACAGAGCATAAGCTCTCGGCATATGCGGACGATGTCTTTTTCCACCTATCGAATCCACTGATATCACTACCTAACCTAGTGAAAGAACTGAAGCTCTTTGGGACCTTGTCCAACTTCAAAATTAATCTGACAAAGTCAGAGATCCTCCCCATCAATCTTCCCGCTCACATAGCTGCTAGTCTACGGGCGTCCTTCCCTTTCACCTGGGCCACGACATCCCTGCGATATTTGGGAGTTCAACTGACCAACAGATTTGATACCCTGTACGCTGCAAACTACACCCCGCTACTGGCCAAAAGTGACCTTTTGCGATGGACGCGCTCGGCCTTCACCTGGTTGGGCAGAGTAAATATCATAAAGATGACTGTCCTACCGCGCATTCTTTTCTACCTGCAAATGCTCCCGATTCCCCTGCCCAAACAGTTCTTTGACCATATCTCCGGCCTAATGTCCACTTTCATCTGGAACACGCATAAACCTAGAGTGGCACTTAGGACACTGCGATGCTCAAAGCGGATGGGGGGCCTGGGGGTTCCTGACGTTAAACAATACTATCGGGCGACAGCTATGCAGAGGATCCTCAACTGGCGTTTTTATACCCACACCAAGGTCTGGGTGTCTCTAGAGAAAAGCCTAGCGGGCAGGAGCTTATCTTACGCCCTGTGGTTGGCACGGGAACACAGGGGGTTGTCAACTACGACTTCCCCTCTGACTACCCATGTACTAGCTGTCTGGGATAAGTCTAATGCCGAGTTCCACTTGGCTCCCCCAACATCCCCGTTGGCCCCCCTAGGGGGTTTCCAATGGTTCCCCCCGGGCGAGCAAATGTCCTTCTTTGACTCGTTGGTGGACGATGGGAACGCCAGTTGCGGGAAGCTCATGAAAGACGGCAAACTCTTGAACTATGAGGCGCTCCCGGTGGGCAGACAGGGCTCACGCATGAACTTCTGGAAATACAGACAATTGCACCACTTCTTTGAGACCCACGGTCGCAATATTAGAGACCCCTTGGCGCTCACCCCATTCGAACGATTGTTTACTGCTGAGGCACCTCCTACCCATATAGTCTCAGAACTGTACCGACTTCTTAATTTAACTGGGTCGCAAACCAGACCCGCTTATATCCGACGGTGGGAGTCTGACCTAGAGACAACGTTTACGGAGACACAACTTACCCACCTATACCATCTGACCATCTGACCTATTCATCCTCCATTGACTCGAGAACACAGGAAACAAACTTTAAACTCACACCTCCGCTTCACCGCTGTGCTAGGGGCAAGTTGCTCCACATATGGTGGGACTGCCTGCTGGTTAAGCCTTTCTGGGAAGACGTCCGTGAACAGATTAAAGTAGTGACCGGGGTTGAGGTCCCGTTGCCCCCGAAACACTTCCTGCTGCATCTCCCCACGATCCCCATTCAGCATTACAAGAAAAGTGTACTGCCTCACCTGCTTAACGCGGCGAGGCGTTTGTTACCGATCCACTGGAAAAAAAACAGGATCCCTACCAGGGAAGAGTGGATCGCTGGGGTAAATGCAGTTAGGGAGGCAGAGGACTGGATAGCGACCTGTCACGACACCCGAGACCGATTTGACAGCATATGGGCTCCATGGACGGATTATGCTTCTGACCCCGCCTTTGTCCCATCTAGCTTAGACACGGCCTTATTAGAATTATCAGATCCCTCCCTTAAAGCTCGAAGACAAGCAAATGGCTAGAGGAGAATTTTACACTCATGTGACCGACTGTGCTGGGCGGAGGCGGGGCGCCTATAGAGACCAGCTCCTGGGGAACCGGGCTTGGCGTGGAGAACCTTACAGCTCCTCATGAGATCGCAGGTACATCTGAACTTTCTTTCTCTGTTACTCTCCTTCTCTTTTCCTTCCCCCCTCTTTCTTTTGCTTTTCTGTCCCCAGTCTTCCTCCCATAACTACCATTGTATGTTTATATGTTTATATGTTGGGTTCGCAACTGCACTACCAACCAGAGGATTAAGTGTGTGGTCGAAACCAGGACTAAATTTATAATATTTTTTGGGACAGTGAGGCCGTCCCTCAGTGTTAGAGGGACACTGATGGCCTCATATCCAGACCCAGCTCCACATATGCGAGTGCCTCTGGCGGGCAGGCAGAGGCAGGGGGAGGACAGATGGAGGCCTTTGTGCCCCTCCCCCCCTGCCCCGCTCATAGACCGGGGGCCTCTGCAGATCTAGCGTGCCTGCGCGGTCGGTTGCTGATCCCACCTGTGGGGGCCGAGACCGCCCGTGAGGCTAGTTACCGCCATATTCTGTATATTGAGCTGTCCTGACAGTCCGACCTTATATTGCTCAATTGCCACTAGCAAAACTCCTGGTTGAGACAGCACCGCGGGCCACCCGTCTGGTACCCGGTGTCTTAGCATTGTTCCTGTTTTGTTTTGATATTGTCTGTTCAACGGACCCCTTTGGGGGATTACTGCTTATACGACCCTGCGTGGTTGACATTTCTCTTTGTTTACAACTTATTGTTGAATGTCTGTGTTTTAAGTGTTGAAAATAATAAACTTAATTATACAAAAAGCGATTTGATTAAAACAATTGATATGAACTCAATTGAAACCCTAATACATTTCTGATATGGAGTGTTGGGGTAATGATATGCCGCGTACACACGACCGTTTTTCATAATGAGAAAAATGCAATTTTTTTAATTGGTCATTAAAAATTATCGTATGTGGGCTCCAGAGCATTTTTCTTTACGTGAAATATGGGCATTAAAAATTTAGAACATTATTTGTGTCTGACGAACTGTCTATATTGCTGTTATGTTATGTATCTGCTTTTTTTCCTTCAATAAAGCACTCCTGATTGTTATAAAAATTTAGAACATGCTCTATTTTTTCTTGTCGTTTTTCACGTTGTGAAAAACGGTCGTGTGTAAGCTTTAACAACGGGAAGAAAACGTGCATGCTCAGAAGCAAGTTATGGGACGGTAGCACTCGTTCTGGTAAAACTAGCGTTTGTAATGGAGATAGCACATTCATCACGCTGTAACAGACTGAAAAGAGCGAATTGTCTGTCACCAAATTTTTACCAACACAAAATCAGCAAAAGCAGCCCAAAGGGTGGCCCCATGCGAATAGGACTTCCCCTTTATAGTGCCGTCGTACGTGTTGTACGTCGCCACGCTTTGCTCAAGCATTTTTTTTTACGATCGTGTGCATGCAAGGCAGGATTGACAAGAATCACGTCGAGAAAAAAAGGTGTTTTTTCCATGACATTAAAAACGGTCGTGTGTACGCGGCATTAGCGTTGGATAATCAGCACTAACTACTAATAGCTTCAGAACACTCTACTCCTAATTAGTGGCTTTATTAATAAGGCAATGTAAAGAACAATGTTAGTGTGCAGTGTGTATTTACCCATAGCAACAGATCAGAAATCTCTTAATAAGGCTGACTACAGTAGGCTGCTCTTTGCACACAAGCATGGCACCTTGCATTGCCTTTCTGAATAAGCATGTGTCTAATAAACACTAAATAAACCAGGAAACACAATATGCACATATTATACTGTCTGTAAAGTCTAAGTTAAGTACATAACAACAATAATGAAGATAGAAGGTTTAGTTTGGATCCCTGTTTCTTCTGCAGAAAGAAACTGCATTGCACCAGTCTGGATATATTCTGCAACTTGTGAAGGGAATTACTGAGTCTACGTAACACAAGATTTGTAAGAGGAGGCTGAAGACAGCACATTCAGTTGCTTGGCATCCATCCTTCTGTCCCTGACAGAAACTCTTTAACCCCTTGTATGGTTTGAAATGGCTCAAGGCTCTCAGATCAGTGATATCAACTCTGAAAGATTAATTCAATTTACTCAAATGTAAAATTACATATAGGAACAAATACAAAATACGATTTTACAAATGTTTGGTTCCTTAATGGGACCTATATCAAATGTTATTTTGAGTAGTGTTGGACTATGTACCTTTTATGTGAAAAAAAAAGCAATTAACCACTTCACCTCTGGAAGATTTACCACCCTTCATGACCAGGCCATGTTTTTACTAGGGGATGGTAAAGATCTGTGTTCTTGCTTAGCAGAAACACAGAATCAGTACAAACCCCTCTCACAGAACAACAGTCTGCCTTGTTTACATTGGCTGTTTTGCCCGTGTCCCGAACGATCGGCGGGTCCCGGCATACATCGAGCCTGCCAGAATGCAGATTTTTTTCCTGCTGCAGGGTCCCTGGTGGCGCTCGTGCCCTAGACCTAGAAGTGTCAGATCATGTACTAGGGACATGATCTGGCATAGAGCAGACACCCTGCAGCAGTATATGTGCGTGGGCTGGTCCGCAAGAGGTTAATAAAACAGCCCATAATTCATAGTGTGCCATTTTTATGTGATTGGTTCCAGTCCCCCATCGGTCATGTACACAGCAGGGCTTTACATGTAGTCAATTGTACCAGCAATTATTTGAGAAATTGCTGTGCCTAGTACAAAACATGTCAGAATAAAAACTTGTTCTTATTGACTATTTTCATAAAGGAAGAATATTATTTTGCATCTCTGTGTGTGACACTCCTGTTGCTGGTACAATTGATTGCTTTGGTGGAGAAGGGCCTTACCAACACCTGAGATGTGATTGTAGAGCCTGATCTCCCCTGGAGGAGCATGTGAAATATTTGACATTGGAGGGCTTTGCATGCAGTTGGCTGTATGGCCAGCTGTACCCAGGGAACACAACCCAGATGTTTCCAAGCCTGTACATCAGAGGTGTATTTAGGTTTTGTGCTGCCCTAGGCCTGACTAAACTCGTGCACCCCCTAATTTAAATATGACCCACCTCTTCCTGTCACGGCCACACCCTGTGTTGTTTAAGACCCGCCCTGAAATTTCGAATGAGGACACTAGTTCTGAGGGCCTGGGGGAGGGGCAATGGATTCCCTTAATTTACTTAGATTTCCTCTTACTACCTGGTTGCCCATAGAGCAGGAAGTGAAGGGAAATCTTTGCAATGGGACAGGGATGGTAAAAGTGTTGCCTATAGTTCTACTTTAAGTAGATGGTGCAGCAGAAACATATAGCACAGTGAGGAAAGTTTGTGGTCCAGGATGACAAAACAGTCAAAATTGGAAGCGCCCCCCCCCCCCCCACAGTTGCGGAATGCCGGCCGCCCGCATACTAGAAGCAGCATGGCCACTTTATGGGGGCGCTAGGCTAATTTTTCTAACAGTGTAGCGCAAGCCGGCGGGGACTCTTTTCATGCTGCCCCCCTGCAAGGTGCTGCCCTAGGCCTGGGCCTTGTTGGCCTAGGCCAGGATACAGCTCTGCTGTACATCTGTCTAAATAATAGTTTTTGCCTGCACTAAACTTGGCTAGAGATACCTAGCAAAAGAATGCATAGCCTGAGGATAATCATACTTGACTCAATAAATTCCCATTTGAAATTAAAAAAAAAATAACAAACAATCGTCAGCCAGATTCCGAAGAGAAAGGGATGCCGGTGGGACGCACACAGCAGATTCGGGCTCAGGTAAGTAAAACGGGGGGGCTGGGGGGGGGCCGTCATTGCCAGTTTTTTTACAACCCCTTTAAGAGAAGTTGCTCCAGAGCTTAGCAAATGAGCAGGTGCTCTGATGACTTTCCTTTCTCATGATTGGGCAGTCACTGTGCCATCAATTGTCACCACTGTGCCATGCCATTAAACACAGCCGCTGTGCCATCAATTGTCACCACTGTGCCATGTCATTAAACGCAGCCGCTGTGCCATCAATTGTCACCACTGTGCCATGCCATCAAACGCAGTCACTGTGCCATCAATTGTCACCACTGTGGCATGTCATTAAACGCAGCCGCTGTGCCATCAATTGTCACCACTGTGCCATGCCATCAAACGCAGTCGCTGTGCCATCAATTGTCACCACTGTGCCATGCCATTAAATGCAGCTGCTGTGCCATCAATTGTCACCACTGTGCCATGCCATCAAATGCAGCCACTGTGCCATGCCATCAAATGCAGTCACTGTGCCATGCCATCAAATGCAGTCATTGTGCCATCAATTGTCACCACTGTGCCATGCCATCAAACGCAGCCACTATGCCATCAAGCGCAGTCACTGTGCCATCAATTGTCACCACTGTGCCATGCCTTTAAATGCTGCCACTATGCTAATTGTCACCACTGTGCCCATTGTTGCCACTGTGCATGTCACTGTGCCCATTGTTGTCACTGTGCTGTGCCCTTTGTCGCCTCTGTGCCCATTGTTGTCACTGTGCTGTGCCCTTTGCCGCTCTCTGTCCCCCTTTGCCGCTCTCTGTGCCCATTGTCGCCCCTTTCCCTGTAAAATGAACTTACCTGAAGCTTCCATGTCCTCCCTCGATGTCTTGTCCCGCTTCAGCCAATCAGGTTCCTGTTAACCAGAATCCTGGAACCTGATTGACTGAAACGGCCGTCAGTCTTTATCAAGGAACGCATGCTGTCTGCGCTCCGAGAGTAGACTTCTGAGAGCCGGAGGGCGGTCCGAGAAAAGCCTATCAGAGCCGCTGGCTTTGATAGGCAGTTCCCCTCAGCCAACCATCTGCCGCTATTCAGGTGGCAATCAACAATAACATACATTCGTGCATTTATGCACGAATGTGTGTTATTTGCGAGAGGGGGTGGCGCTGCAGCGACCTCTATAGACGGCCGCCAGAACTGCGGTTAAAATGTCAAAATTACATTTTAGCCGAATAAAAGTTCTTAAAGGGCCAGTTTTTTTGTGTGACTGCGGGAGGGGGCGGCGCCCGTGCATCCCTATGGACGGGCCGCCACTGCTTGTAGTGATAATGCGGCTTCCAAACTTGCTGCAACCTTTCTCTCTCCAGTGATCAGCAAACGACAAGGGCACATACAAAGTGAAGGTTTCATTTGTCTATTTTGAAACGTTCATAGAGACATTCCAGAAAATGGCAACCTTACTAAGTGTGATGATGGTTGTGTTTTTGCATACTGTATACGTGTGTACAAAAACATGCATGCAATAAATAATTTCACAGCTAAAGAGTAATTCTTTTTCTTTACCAAGTACTAATTTATTGTCAGATTCTATACTAGAACTCCATTATTTTATCAGCATGCTGGAAATGGAGCATGTGTATAACTATTTTATAATTAGATGAAATTGTATACTTAAAATGTGTGTTACCCCAACTGTTCATATTCCTGATATGTGCCTGCTGTACCATGTAATTTTATGAGAAATTATCCTGTTTTTTTGTATTGCGTTCTTTATATGAATTCCCTGGTGTTCCTGCTATTCCCCTTGCTTTCCTATTAAAAACTGACTACACTAAGCAGGAGAGCACACCGTAGTCAGTTCTCTAGCTATGCTTTGTACCCTCCTCTGATGATTAGACTTTTCCTGACACATCCATTCACAGGCAAGCTCAGTGTGCTGCTGCTTCTCCCCCCCCAGCTCTTATGCAGCTGAGAACAGAGTGAATGAGATCACTTATAAAAAATGGAATAACGGTATTTATCATTTTTTTATATGTGTAAAAATATTTTGCATTTAATTTCTATTTTCAACTGAATGTCTCGTTTTGCAAGGTGAACGTTTACAATCACTTTAACTGATTTAGGCCGGGTTCACACCTATGCGAATTGAATGCGTATTTCCCCATGATCAATTCGCATAGCAGGAGAATGTGACTGGCTCTCGATGGAGCCGGTTCACATATCTCTGCAGCGGGTCCAGTGCGGTGTGCCGGAAGAACGCGTGCCTTTTTTGGTGCATTTCAGGTTTGATTTCAGCCCAAAATTCAGGCTGAAATCGGACCAGAACCAGTGAAACAGCACGCACCGGACACCTGCTGTGAGCCGCATGCGGGGATGGTGTGAACCCGGCCTTAGGCCCCCTCTCCACTTACACATTCTACTGCAAAATGTTGTACCTAACTTGCATTGCATTAAGGCAGCCAATTGATTGATTTAGAATGGGCTGCCAATACATGGCACAGAACCGGTGAACCAGCACGCACCGGACGCCTGCTGTGAGCCGCAAGTGGGGATGGTGTGAACCCGGCCTTAGGCCCCCTCTCCACTTACACATTCTACTGCAAAATGTTGTAACTTGCATTGCATTAAGGCAGCCAATTGATTGATTTAGAATGGGATGCCAGTACATGAAAACAAAAAACTGGACCTACACCTTATTTTTAATGCAACGCACAGTGTGTGCATTATAGTGCATGCAGTGCAGGTCTATGGCCACTTAATACACTGGGGTTGATTTACTATAACTGTAGAGTACAAAATCTGGTGTAGCTGTGCATTGTAGCCAATCAGCTTCTAACTTCAGCTGCTTGGAATTTGATTGGTTTCTATGCAGAACTGCAGCAGATTTCGAACGCAACAGTTTTAGCAAATCAATTCCACTGCTTTAGCCCAGGTTCACACTGGGCTGCGGGAGTGAAGCCGTGCAAGTTCAGCTGAACTCGCACAGCTTCACTCCCGCCTGGCAGTCCCGATTTCGGCTGCGATTTCAGAGACATCTGTGCAGGTTTCTGCACAGATGTCAATGTAAATCGCGGCCCCAAATCGCAAAAAGTAGTACAGGAACTACTTTTTGAAACCAGTGGAGCGCCGCAGATGCGGCGTCGCACCGATTAGGATGGTGCCATTGCCGGCAATTTGCGGCAAATACCGCGTTTTTGACATGCCAAATCGCATGTCAAAACGCACCAGTGTGAACCAGGGCTAAGACTGCCATTCTTAATTAATGTCATATATACATTGTATATATATCAAAGAAATAATTTTCAATCAATCAAAATTAATCTTTCACTGATATTTGATCAGTAACCTAGGATCTAACTATTTGCTTTGAATTTTTTGGAATGTCATACATCAGCATTGCTCTTTGTGTGGCTTTACTATATAAACCTTTCTCTGCAGTAGCACATTATGTTCCACAAAACCTTTGGTACAGTGAAACAAAAAGAAACGTGTTGAGTTTACTAACCCCCAAAGCAATTAACCAGGAATCCCCCTTTCTCCCCATTTTTCTAAAAGCTCTAACATGATAAAAGGTGCTTTGGGTCACTGCTCTTTACACTCTCTTAATAAATAAGCCTTGATGCTGTACTCAAGTCGCTAAACTGTAAACCTCTTAAAACTCCATCACCCCTTAATTGCTTTGGGAACGTTTTCTCAAAAGGATTTTTGCTTCTTGATGGTAAATGGTGATGTTCCTATTTCCTGCATGCAGACATCTTACACTCACAGGGTATTTTTTTTATATATCTAGTCACTTATCTTGTTGCGTTTGCAAATATCATATGTATTCTCTCGAGATAAAAATAGTGCTAGATGATTAGTTAGGCAAGTTCACTTGACACCATTCCCTATCCGTGACGCTGGGACCTAAGATCTGTATATGGTATGCAACTTAAAGTATATATAAATGGGGCTAGCCCTGAGGGGGACACTCAGCAAGCACTCCACTGCCAAACAGGTCTCCTCTCTGCCCAGCCTAAACCACCACAAGGTAAGCAGCTAAGATGCAGACACATGGGACACAGCAGACCAAGGGATTGCAGCAGCCCAAGGGAGAGAAGATTTGGATACAGAACTCAAGGAATATCAGAATAAGGGGAATATTGTACAGAAGCATAACCTCTGGAAGTGGAAAAAAAAAAAAAAGCTTTATTACTCCTCAAGACCATCATTTAAATAGTCATTAAGTAATTTATTTAAACAAAATTAGAAGATAAAAATTATTTACAAACTGAATTACAAATTACTTAAAAAATATATATTAATAACAGTCTTTCTTTCTTCACTCACTATCTTTGCATTTTATTTTATAAATGAAGAGTGAAGGTGAAAAAAAATAGATTTGAGTTTTTAAGTGCCCATAGACCAAATGCAATGGACATACATCTTGATACCAGACATTCTTTATTGGGGAACATTTAAGGATTTTCATTTTATTTAATAACTAGTTTAATACTAGCCTTTTCATTTACAGAACAAATATGTCTATCACTGACATTCTCTCCCAGAAGGACATTGATGCCGCACTTGAGAGTGTGAAGGGTAAGTTAAAGATTATTACTTAATCCAGAAAACCATTTTTTGTATTGTACTACTAAACTTGTATATATACACTTATGGGGCTTGATTTTCTAAAGGCAAGTGGGCTCTTTGCAAGGAATACCCAATCACATACAAGGAAAAATATATATTTTTTTTACTTGCATAACTGGATGATGGAAGTGAGCAGAGCTTCACTTTGTACTTGCAAAGTGAAAATTTCCTTGTAAATAAACAGCCTACTTGCTTTTAGTATATCAACCCCACAATCTACAACTGCAATTACAAGTAAGTAGACCAACTGCAAGTAGAGTGTGCATAGCAAAACATATTTTAACTAAAGCATGGAGTCTACCACAAAAACCTAGTGTGTATGTGTATATATATACAATTTTTCCTTATGCAAAATGCATTTTAAATGCTTTAAATTACTTTTATTGGCAATAAATATAAATAAAACACATAAAATAAAACTATAGAAAATAGGCCAGATTTCTGATCACCCACATGTTTGTGTGAATTTTGCATTTAGAGATAGAAAATTTTATATTTATGTTTTTTTTGCTTTTCTTTCAGCTGAAGGTTCATTCACTTACAAGTCCTTTTTCCAGAAGGTTGGCTTGGCCGGAAGGAGTGCAGGTGATGCCAAGAAGATATTCGATATTCTTGACATGGACAGGAGTGGATTCATTGAGGAAGAAGAACTTAGGTAAATATACACTTTAACACTTTTTGGATTTAAATACAGTGGGTCACTGGGGCATTAGTTATGTTAGTAGAGACGGAAAAAAAAAATCTGAAATCTGAAACCAAGCCGATGCAACAGTCGGTCTTTTTAAATAATATTTGTTATAGGTAGGCATTAGTGACCTAATTTACCCACTTAATTCAACAGGGAGCATCTGGCCTATTTAGCGGTTGGCTATAGACCTGGTAACTTGAAAACTTGATGCTGGGTGCTGAGAAAAGAGAGTTAGCGGGTGATTCAGCATTGGTTTAAAGAAAATTAATACTTAGATTTTTTAAGCCCAATAGTATTGTAATGGTAAATATAAAACCTTACAGATTTTTTTTGTTTTCTGTTGTGTAACATGACATTATTATTTTTTTTTTTTCTTTGTTCGATGCCAGCCTTTTTCTCCAGAACTTCAATTCTAAAGCCAGAGCTCTGAACGGTGCTGAGACTTCAGCTTTCCTGAAGGCTGGTGACTCTGATGGAGATGGCAAGATTGGAGTAGAAGGTAAGCTTTTCATCTTAGTTAGCAATACTTGTATAACAAATTGAATTGCTGTGGTATTGTGATGGTGCTGCCAAAATGTCAAATTTAGTGGAGGCCATTCTTAAAACAGAGGTAAGAAGTTATCTGAAAATGCTTCTGCAGCAATGCTCTCTACAACAAAATTGAGTAACAGTATTTAGTCTAAATATGCTGCTATAAAAATAGTTAAGCTTCAAAGTATAGTTGAGTTATTACCACTGGTTCAAGGACATACTTTACATATACATTCCATATGTAACAAATAAAATAAAAAAATAATAAATTATAAAGTTTACTGAAGATGTGTTGTTGGGACAAGTGAAGTTGATGGCACTGTTTCCACCAGCACCTCTACATAAATGATGCTTTTACACATCTGTCAGCTGTCCTTTTATGTTGAGATGGTCCTGAAATGGGAGGGGCTTTTGAAATGGGGTAATTTTTCTAAAATTAGACAAGCTGGGTGCATAGCTTATATGAACTCTGACTGGGATTAATATATAATTTTTTTGTTAAAATTTCAAGGGGTATGCTATAAATTCATCTAATATGCCAACATAACAATAAAAAATTAAACTATAAACTCTTCCTAAATGTAGGTGCTGCTCTTTTAGTAGCTAAGTGTAAAAGAGCACTAATAGAAACGTTTTATTTTTCTCTAATAGTACTGAAATCTTGTTTTGCCTTACATTTTTTATAATTATTAATGATATAGCTATATTCCATATTTAATACAAATAAAATTTGATTATTTTAAAACAGTTTATGATAGATTATAAGAGTTGTTTTGGTTAATGGCGCAGTTCCTAATCAACTCTTCACACATTTTGTTAAGTTACTATTCCATTTTTTTTTTTAAATGTCTCTTAACTAGTTTAAGGTTGCTTAAGGCAATATAATTTTTTTAAATGAAATATAAGCTTTTAGAAGGATCAAGATTTGGAATATTTCCTAAAATTAAAAATGTTTTATTTATGACTTTTTAGGGGCTATTATTAATTGTTTTACTTTGTTTTACATTCCAGAATTCCAGGCTCTGGTGAAGGCATAAACAGCCCAAGACCAAAAGACTTCAAGAACGGAACCCTCACTTTTCACCCAACAGACACCTCATTCACGGCTGGCACTTATTTGTGCATTTTTATACTGTCTCATGGCATTGGTAAAATCCCTGTATGTTAACTCTTTTTGGGACTATTGAAAAATCTAACAATGTACAGGTATTCTGCTCACTCGATTTTACGTCTTAAGTGTTCATGGATGGCGCATAGTGATCTTGACCAATCACAATGTTGAAGCTGTGGCTGGAAGTTGGAAAAACAAAAATAAAAATTATTTAAATAAAATAATTGTTTGACAATTAATTTTCCTTTTTTTATTCTTGTAACAAAAAAAAACCCAAATACACTGAAAATTCAGCAGAATTTCATAATTTTAAAGCATGTTTGGTTGACAAGCAGGGGATATACAAATTATATGTGATTATAGTTTTCTAATTACAATTTCATTGCTAGGCAAACTTACGTCTTAACATTTAAAAATAAACTTCTACTTAATTCACAAACATAAAACGATTTATTTCAAATAATTTTTATACATTTATAGTATTTTATTTATTTAACTGTGTTCATAACCAAGGTCTACCATTACTACTACATTTGCTACTACCACTATTTTACAACTTTTAGTTACAAAAAGAAAGATATTTAGTATCTTTTACATTTCTGAGATATCATTTTGCAGCTCCTATTAAAAATTAGAGAACCTAAGAAGATACTCCTAAATAAAAATGACCTCATGTTTTTACAATGGCTTTACTTACTACAAGCTATCGCATAACATGAACACAGTGTGGAAAGCCAAGAGCAATCTTAACATTTTGTTCGGCTCCCTTGACTACTGGCTGCTGACTCTAATCCAATATAATTGCTGAAGCCACAGTACTTGTTTCCCATAATGTTTGAGATCACATTTCTAAGGTAGTACTAGTTACTTTTAAATGTTTATACTTTTTTTATTGGGTTTTATATAAAAAAAAAGGGATTCTGGTTAGGATTTGACGTTTGCCTCATTCATTCTGTAGACAACTATGGGGATTTTTAAAAGCATGAAAACCTAAACTTATACCCATGTGAAAACCTATATTCATTTTTTTTTTTTTTATTTCTTCAAAAGCTTAACTCAGCTTAGCTTACTTAAAACATTAATTTAACTTTAAACATTATTTTAACACAGTGGTAATGTGTCCAGTTTAAGATTCTTGGTTGAGACCGGTACATGTACCATACTTAATTGAGCAGATGTGTTACAGTCCACATTAGGAAGTGATAATAACGGTCCGTGTATGTTATATGAGGTGGATTCCTCAAGTCTTTTAGAATATTCCATGTATGACTCCCTAAATGTGTTATATACTGCGCAATGAAAAGATGAGATCTTTGTACTTTGTATTGCAAAACTTTAATAAAATGATTGAAACATAAACATTATTTTAAACATGGGTTTAAATAATTGTGCATTTGTATTTGTAATATTTTGCAAGCTATCTAAAATGTCCAGTGCCTATTGCAGGGGTCCAGTTGCAATGGAACGGAACGCTGCTGAATCTTACATTGCTCAGTGGTCTGTGAACTCTTAGCCCATCTTAAGTTGCAGGTTGTGTTTCACTTACAGTGCTGGCATGCTGCTGAGTTGTTTGGCATATGGAGCCTGAGACTGCAATGCCAGAAATCTGGATGAAATATTATGCTGCACCAAGCGGACATACCAGAGAGTTAACATGGAGAAATGTTGGGTCAAGGCTTCTGTTAGGAAAATGCATCAGGTAATAGGGTAAATCCAAAGCAACTGGAAAAAACTCTGATTAAACATCTGCATATCTGGTGGGTACATAAGGTGAAGTTGAGTTCATGTGCTAAACCCCAGTTCTTATTTATGTAATAATATTGTACAAAGAACACTGAGAACGATTACAGATAATAATGGTCATACAGCAGATGTATGAACTATGTGTAACTCATGTATAGGTGCTAAAACTTAACTCGTGATTAGTCAAACATCATAATCTCAAAAAAAAGCCTCGTAAAAGCCAGAGCTCAATAAAGTGTATGTAAAACCAAAACTTAAAAAAAAAAAAAAAATAAGGTGTGGATGGGTAAGATGCCCTATCAGGTTTTTGTTTTTTGTGTCCCCAATGAGGAAATTAACTTTCTGTATTTCTCCTTGGACCTCTTGTCTATGGTAGAGAAAATGATGACCCAAAATTTTACAACCTTTCGCAGTAACAGGAGATGGGGGGAACTCTTCCAACAGGGATGTCTATTTTAGTGACAGATGTCGAAGCGGGAATTTTTCCCACGATTTGGAGAATTTATTTTTTATTTTTTTACTACTACCTCTGTGACAGGAAATAAATCCATACCTACATGACATAACAGACGCAGGAGTGTTAAAAATTCCCTACTCCATTTAGTATAATTTTTTTTTAGGCTTTACACATACTGTACTTCAAAATAGGCAATTTGACAGAAAACTAAATCTTTTAAAGCCAAAATAATTTTTTCTTACATTTTAGAATACAAATTGGTTATCGTGTGTTCCTTCCTGTGTGCAGGTTCATTTAAATAAGTCAAAAGATTGTGACAAAATGTCAGTATGAATGACATAATGAAAAACCTATGTCATCCTGAGATAGAAAGCAGTAACAGGTTTTGAGGCATGCGTATGCCCCTGCCTCAATTGTGTCACTGGAAGAAAAAAATGTCCATGTGCCAGTATCAATGGGAGGAAAAACTTTCCCTGCATCAGTAGTGTCACTGTATGGGCAAAATACTCCTGTGTCAATGGTGTCACTGGGAGGAAATATGTCCCTGCATCAATGGTGTCACTGGATGAATGGTTGATGTCAGAGGAGAATGGGCAGACCGGTTTGAGATGATAGAAAAGCAACAGTAACTTAAATAACCACTCGTTACAACCAAGGTATGTAGAATACTATCTCTGAATGCACAAAACATCAAACCCTGAAGCAGATGGGCTACAGAAGCAGAAGACCATTGGCTTTGGCCAATTATGGCTCTTCGTTTTTTGCGCGCTGTGATTGGCCAAGCATGCGGGACATACAGCATGCTTGGCCAATCATCAGCTTGCCATGCCGCAGTGAAATATGGGCCATTTTGCGTCACTCGGATTTGGCGCGAACGACCGCTTTTGTTCGAATTTCGTCGAACGTACGAACAGACAATGTTCGAGTCGAACATACGTTCGTATCAAACGCAAAGCTCATCCCTAGTAGAGACACAGTCTAATGGACACAGGAGAGATCAGTACCAATTATTCACTGTCCCATTTCAGAAAAGGAAGGGGTCAGTAAATTATTTATTTACTGGCTTCTTTTCCTGCCTTTTCCTGCTCTCAGTCACATCCCCCTGGGTTCCCGCAGTGCCAAGCGGGAGAGGAAATCCAGCAGTGCTACATGTGAAGAGAGCCCGGACACCCAGCGGGGGATCAGACGTGGTCGCATTAGTATGTGCAGCCTATTGAATTAGCATAGGACTTCAATTAATTATAATAGAAAATAGGTTCCTCAAATGGATTTCAAATGGACCACAAACAGTAATCTTAAAAAAATACAAATTTATTGATAATTTGATAAGACATAAATAACAAAATTTCAAGATGATAAAAACAAACACATATGTTGGGGGCAGATGTGAAACCAGCTGAAAGGGAAGCACAAAAGCTCTTAACCGACAGAGCATCCAACGAGTTTCAAAAACACACAGTGTAGATCTTTTTCAGGGACTAAAAGGGCTTGAAATTTCCAAAGCTGTAGCTTAAAGGGGTTGTAAAGGTAAAAAAAGATTTCCCTAATCAGCTTCCTTTACCTTAGTGCAGTCCTCCTTCACTTACCTCATCCTTCCATTTTGCTTTTAAATGTCCTTATTTATTTTGAGAAATCCTCACTTCCTGTTCTTCTGTCTGTAACTCCACACAGTAAGGCTTTCCCCCCGGTGTGGAGTGAGGGGAAAGGGGGCGAGCAGGAGAGTCAAGATGCTCTCTACGTTGCAGATAGAGAAAGGAGCAGTGTGCTAGTGGGCATCCTGACTCTCCTGCTCGCCCCATCCCCCATCAAGGGAGGGGGCAAGCACGTCTGAATGTATGTGTAGCACCCTCTAGTGTGCTAGAAGTGGTAGTGGTTACATTTTTTGTTAGTGTAGGCAAATTTCAGGCCTGGCTGGCAGCCAGGTCTGTTTGTCTTGATCTGGGTTGGGAGTGACTCCGGCAGTGCTGGGTGACTCACAAGCAGCATCATTGAGACCTCCCGCTTCTTTCCAAAACATTCTAGAATCTTCTGGGAAGATAGGACCTAAAGATCTGGTACTGGGCTCAGTAGCCATGTAAACACCTAGCACTGGGACTACCTACCTTTTGCTACACCATAGGGGCCTGCGGCTCCTGCCTGTAAAGAGCATCTGCTTTGGACTTGGCTGAGCCAGTGGCAGACATATCTATCAGTGCTAGGTGGTCCAGGAGAGTGAGATCAACAGTTGTGCTTGAGCTGGTAGTAAACACGTTGTATATACCTCAGGTGTATATAGTTTGGTCCCATATACCTTTTTTTAAATCAATTGGACATCTCATGAATATCTAATCCCCATTCAAGTTAAAGCAGAGCTCCACTGTAAAAAAAATATTAAAAGCCAGCAGCTACAAATACTGCAGCTGCTGACTTTTAATATTAGGACACTTACCTGTCCTGGAGTCCAGCGACGTCGGCAGCAGAAAACTAGCAATCGCTCATCACTCTGCTGCCCCCACCGCCATCCTCGGTGAGGGAACCAGGAAGTACAGCATTTCGGCTTCACTGCCGGTTCCCTACGGCGCATGCGCGAGTTCCTCTGCGCCTTGCTCACTGGTCTGCTGTGTACGCTGTGGGAGCCGTATGTTCAAGGCTTCTTGATCCCTTTAGCAAAAGGGAGCCTTGACTGGTGGGGGCATAGCCAGCAGATGGGCATGGTTAAAGTGGTCACAGAGGATTGAATAAAGCTCACAAGGTGATGGGACGGGCCCAGGGGCGGACTGACCCATTGGGCTCTCGGGCACCGCCCGAGGGCCCGAGGCCATTAGGGGCCCGGATCCGGCCCCACGAGAGGCCACTTGAAGCGGGCGGCTGTAATAATACCGGCGATAATAATACTGCTAACTGCTCCTCTTCTGGCCCCTCCTTCCCTCCCACCCACCCAGATGCTTGTACTGTATGCGTCGTGACATCACCTGGGACAGGTAGGGGAGAGAGTAGGGGCCGGCGGGGAGCAACATGCCGTTAGCAGTATTATTACAGGCATCGGGTGAGTGAAGCTCAGAGACACCAGGGCCGCCATCAGAGGGAGGGGGGTGAGTGCAGATATATGGGGCCAGGCCCCAACAGGACCGCAGGAAGGCCCATGATACTCTTCCCCCCACCAGTGTAGTGTCCCCCCTGTGTTCTTCCCCTCCGCCCCCCCCCAGTGTCCCCCTGTGTGCTCTCCCTCCCCCAGTGTCCCCCTGTGTGGTCTCCCTTCCCCAGTGTCCCCCTGCGTGCTCTCCCCCCCCCAGTGTCCCCCTGTGTGCTCTCCTTCCCCCAGTGTCCCCCTGTGTGCTCTCCCTCCCCCAGTGTCCCCCTGTGTGCTCTCCCTCCCACAGTGTCCCCATGTGTGCTCTCCCTCCCACAGTGTCCCCCTGTGTGCTCTCCCCCCACAGTGTCACCCTGTGTGCTCCCCCCACAGTGTCACTCTGTGTGCTCTCCCCACAGTGTCCCCCTGTGTGCTCTCCCCCCCCACAGTGTCACCCTGTGTGCTCCCCCCCACAGTGTCACTCTGTGTGCTCTCCCCCCACAGTGTCACCCTGTTCCCCCCCCCCCCCCCACAGTGTCCCCATCTGTGCTCCCCGTGCCTCCCTGTGCCGGTGGGACAGAGAAGGGACAGAGCCCCATAATCTTCCCCGGGGGCCCGATGAGTTGTCAGTCCACCCCTGGATGGGCCTGAGCTCATAAGAAAATTTGCTCCCAAGGAATTCTGGGTCTTTTGAAGAAAACGTGGCTAGAAGAGATGCCAACCCTCCTGCCCCTTTTTTCGATGGTCTGTCAATTGCTGTAATGGGCTATGCCCTTGATTGTCGGAATTAGTCTGTCCAGCACTTCTGAAAAGGACAGACCCCCTTTGGAATTTTGTCTGATTAATGGTAAAGCGTGCTCACAGTACAACTGTGACTGGCACTGGTTAAAAGTGTTTACATTCAGTGTTGGAAATTAAATAAAGCTGTGACCTTGCCCCTTTTCCAACCTAATGGTTGTAAGTGTGGATCTTAATGGGGGGGGGGGTCAAAGGGTTTGTTATGTTAACCACTTAAGACCCGGACCAAAATGCAGGCAAAGGACCTTGCCCCTTTTTGCGATTCGGCACTGCATCGTTTTAACTGACAATTGCGCGGTCGTGCGACGTAGCTCCCAAACAAAATTGGCGTCCTTTTTTCCCCACAAATAGAGCTTTCTTTTGGTGGTATTTGATCACCTCTGCGGTTTTTATTTTTTGCGCTATAAACAAAAATAGAGCGACAATTTTAAAAAAAATTCAATATTTTTTACTTTTTGCTATAATAAATATCCCCCAAAAATATATAAAAAAACATTTTTTTTCCTCAGTTTAGGCCGATACGTATTCTTCTACGTATTTTTGGTAAAAAAAATCGCAATAAGCGTTTATCGGTTGGTTTTCGCAAAATTTATAGCATTTACAAAATAAGGGATAGTTTTATTGCATTTTTATTAATTATTATTTTTTTACTACTAATAGCGGCGATCAGCGATTTTTTTCGTGACTGCGACAATATGGCGGACACTTCGGACAATTTTGACACATTTTTGGGACAATTGTCATTTTCACAGCAAAAAATGCATTTAAATTGCATTGTTTACTGTGGAAATGACAGTTGCAGTTTGGGAGTTAACCACAGGTGGCGCTGTAGGAGATGTGTGACCTATGTGTTGTGTTTACAACTGTAGGGGGGTGTGGCTGTAGGTGTGACGTCATCGATCGCGTCCCCCTATTACAGGGATGACGCGATCGATGCTACGGCCACAGAGAAGCACGGGGAAGCCGTGTGTACACACGGCTCTCCCCGTTCTTCCGCTCCAGGGACGGATCGCCGCACTGCAGCGGCGATCGAGTCCGCGAATCCTGCGTTCCCGGTCCTGGAGCTTCGGACCGGGTCGCGGGCGCGCGCCCGCGACCCACGGCTGGGTACTAAAATCAACGTATATATACGTTGATGTGCCCAGCCGTGCCACTCTGCCGACGTAAATGTGCAGTAGGCGGTCCTTAAGTGGTTAACAGTCGTTTTTACCTAGGTCTATGCGCTTCAGCAGTCAAGAAGCCATATGTGTACACACACAGTGCTGGGTTGACATTGTGCAGGAATACAGTATGTAATTCCTATTTTAGACTATGAATGATGTTGATATCATGCTGTAACAGTTAAACTCTCAGGAGACAACATCTGTGTATGCCTTTGTTCACACTCAAATAGCGTTTGATTGACAAATTGTTCCATGAGAAATTGGATATTTGTGCCACGCAGAATGTGTTTGGCCATGACTAAATGGTTCTACTGTAATATGCAGCTGTAGACAAATTGTTAGTCATGCAATCTGGGAAGTTGACAACACAACTAATAGTTCCGACGACTCCAAATTAGTGATGAGTAGTGTTGAGCGGAATACGCCATATTCGATTTTGCGATATTGCGCGAATATATAGAAGAATATTCGCGAATATTCGCTAATATCGAATATTCGTGATATTTAATCCAAAAAAAAAATGCGAAATTTCGCTAATGCGAAAATGATTGTGAAATTCTCATAAACGGAGATCATTTCCTGTATTACTAAACTAATATGCACTAAACACTAACTCTACACTAACTCTACTTAAAAGAAAGGAGAATAAGGGGGCAAAAGAAGGGCGGAGAAGATAATCGCGCAATATTCCTATTGTGCGATTATCTTCTCCGCCCTTCTTTTGCATCAGAGCCAATCAGAATAACTTGAATATTCGGCAAAAGGAATGTCGCGCAATATTCCTTTTGCCGAATATTCAAGTTATTCTGATTGGCTCTGATGCAAAAGAAGGGCGGAGAAGATAATCGCGCAATATTCCGTTTGTCGAATATTCGAGTTATTCTGATTGGCTCTGATGCGCCCTTCTTTTGCATCAGAGCCAATCAGAATAACTCGAATATTCGGCAAAAGGAATATCGCGCAATATTCCTTTTGCCGAATATTCAAGTTATTCTGATTGGCTCTGATGCAAAAGAAGGGCGGAGAAGATAATCGTGCAATATTCTGTTTGTCGAATATTCGAGTTATTCTGATTGGCTCTGATGCAAAAGAAGGGCCGAGTAGCTGATGCGATTCTTTTATGTTGCCGAAAATTCGAATGCGAATTTTCGACAACATAAAAGAATCGCATCAGCTACTCGGCCCAGGGTCTCTCTCTAATCATACCAGCAATGCTTTTAGACGTCGATGGAGATCACTAGGATGTGATCTGTTTTAAAAATAAATTTGAAAAAATACGAATATTCGCCATAGCGAATATTCGCCGCAATATTCGAGTTATTCGCGAATATTCGAATATGCAATATTCGTAGCGAATATTCGCAATGCGAATATTCGTGAGCAACACTAGTGATGAGCGGAATACGCCATATTCGATTTTGCGATATTTCACGAATATATAGAAGAATATTAGCAAAATATTCGTTAATATCGAATATTCGTGATATTTTATCAAAAAAAAATTTTTGCGAAATTTCGCTAATGCGAGTGCGAAATTGATTGCGAAATTCTCGTCAACACGCGAAAACGGAGATCGTTTCCTGGATTACTAAACTAATATGCACTAAACACTAACTCTACTTACACAAACTTATATGACTAAACTAAAGCTAATTTTTTTTTTTTTATATATACACAAAACACAGAAGGGCAGAGAAAGTATTTGCGAATATTCGTAATACGAATGTTCGCATTGCGAATATTCGGCAACATAAAAGGATCGCCTCAGCTACTCGGCCCAGGGTCTCTAATCATACCAGCAATGCTTTTAGACGTCAATAGAGATCACTAGGATGTGATCTGTTTTAAAAATAAATTAGAAAAAATACGAATATTCGCAATAACGAATATTCACCGCAATATTGAATTTATTCGCGAATACTCGAATATGCAATATTCGTAACGAATATTCGCAATGCGAATATTCGTGAGCAACACTACTCCAAATTATCAATGTAAATTACTGCAAGTACAGTTAGACCACGAAAAATAAGATTGCTTTACTCTACATCTACAGTAGAACCCTGGAAAAAAGAATCCAGAAATTTTTGGGGGGTGTTCTGTACACCATCTGTGTACAGAACTTGTTGTCCAGTTGTTGCTCCATGCAAGACGTGCAGGACGTGCTCTCTCCCCCTCTCGGTGCTGTTCTCACGTTCAGGTGCTGGACGTGTCAGCTCTATCTCTCCTAGGGCTAGAACCAGGAGATAGCAGCTACAGGCGCACGTTTCCTTGGAGTAGGACGTGTGGCCCATATCTCCTGGATAGGTAGGGATTTTTCCTGCTCCCTGCTCCAGCTCCAGCTTTTGCCATCTTCCTCCCCCGGCTTCCTCCTTCACCCCCTCTCCTAGGGAACCAGCAGGTAAGCCCTTTTCGGAGGCTGCAGACGGCCGTCCTTTTCAGGACTAGCCGCTGCAGCTCACTCAAAGCCTCGGCTCTCCCCCTCTCCATACCTCCCTTCCTATACCCCCACACTACCACTTATCAAGCCACCTATCCGCCACCAGTCGGCCACAATTTCGGTCGTTTTGGACGTCTTTCTATCACCTCCGTGCCGGCCGGTGAACAATTGCGGCAGCCGCGATCTAGGAAAGGCCGCGGCTTCAACGCCGGCCTAGCGGCGCGCCGATTCTCACCCCCGGCAGCTGTCACAAACGCCCTAATCGGCCCAAAACCCCCCCCATACCTCTGGAAAGTACCATCCCCCCCTTGTCCATCGATCCAGGCCCCCACGGCAGCACCGATCCACCCCCAATCTGGGAGTCCACCAGCCTGGATTCTGCTGCCTGATAGGTGGCTATCCTGCTACACCCAGCCCCATCTCCCCTTTCTCAATCACCATTACTACTTGATCCAGGGTTTACCCGATCGCCTATCTAGGGGTCAGGAAGGAATTTTTTTTCCCTACCATAGCATATTGGAGTAGCGCGGTCAGGTTTTTTTTTGCCTTCCTCTGGACCAACTCAGGATAGAGGATTAAGTTAATCCTTGTTGCCCCCCCCCCCCCCCCCGGTGTTTGGCGACTATGGTTAATCTGCAATACTCGGCAGAGACCATTTGGGAGCTGAGGCGATTTGCCGCTATACTACCAGCCATCACTAAAAAAGCCCTTCGAACTCAGCGACTTCTGAGAATCGTCGACTATCAAAAATCTCAGCCGTTTGCCCCAGCCTAAGCACATATCATGTGCTCTGATCAATACAAGATCAGCAGTAAAACACTGACTAGAAATCCATGATTTCATTCTATAATACGATTTAGACTGCCTCTTTATTACAGAGAGCTGGCTCACAGCCGACTGTAACACCATTCTAGGAGAATTGGTGCCAGAAAGCTAACGTATTATAACGGAAAACAGAATAGGGCAAAGAGGAGGAGGACTGGCGGTGATCCATAAGACTCATCTTGCGATCACTAAACCAGTCCGTCAAAACCCTCTTCCATTCATGGAAACCCTTACTCTACAACTGCAAGCAAACTCCCAGGAGACCGTCCGGATTCTACTCTGCTATACGCCACCCGGCCCTAAATCGCAGCTTCTCCCTTCATTGACAGACTTTATCTCCACCTATACCCTTAACAGCAAACACCTTTTGCTGCTCGGGGATTTCAACCTCTGGGCCAACTCCCCACAAGACCCCGTTGCCGACGCCTGTATTGACCACCTGGAAGGATTAGGCCTTCAACAACTAGTATGTGGGCCCACACATGCCTCAGGTCACACGCTTGATCTTATTTTCAGACAAGATCTGGAAATAAAAATCTTGGAAAATGAACCATTGCCATGGACAGATCACCATGCAATTAAATTCATTATTTCCGAATTACCCTCCTTAACAAAAACATCAAATCCAGTAACAACACACTGGACTAGATGCCAGAAGAAGCTCCACTCGGAATTCTTCAAAGCCATGTTATGGAAAAAAATAATAACAATTCAGCCGCATCAAACTGCTGAAGAAACACTGGATGACATAAATACAGCCCTATTACAGTCAGCTGACATAATAGCGCCGAAACGTAAAACCTATATCCGAAAAAATAACTCTAGCTGGTTCAACAACCAGCTGGCGGTACTGAAGCAAGAGAGCAGAAGGGCGGAAGCAGCCTGGAAAAGAAGCTCTTCAGATGAGAACCTTTCCAAATACAAGGCAATAACAAGAGAATACCACAAAGAAATCTTCGAAGCCAAGAAAAAATATTTTTCTCAGGCTATCAAAAGCGCCCTCAACCGCCCCCACAAACTCTTTAAGCTGGTCACTCAGACCATGAATCCAGGATGTCTTGAAGCCCCCAACTCCGACACTCAAGAATTTTGCAATGAATTATCGGATTACTTCATTAATAAAATCGAGGGAATCCGGCAAAGCATTCAGCAAAACAATTCCCCCCGTAGCCCCCCCGTAATTATTTACACTACACCTGCAGTAATTCACCACAACCAGGTAGGTTCACGCTGGAACCCATCTCTATCGATGCCACTAAAAAGATCATCGGAACTCTGCATAACAGCACTGCGCCGAATGATATCATCCCCACCAAACTGCTGAAGGAATGCGCCGACATCCTGGCACCTCCTATCACGCAGCTTATTAACCAGTCTTTCAGTGAGGGCATAGTGCCCTCCAAGTTGAAGGAGGGCATAATTCGACCCATCTTGAAGAAACCCACCCTGGACCCCAAGGATCCACTCCACCGCCGTCCCATAACAGGCCTAAACGCTCTCTCCAAGGTCATGGAGAAAGCAGTGGTACAACAGCTGCAACAGCATCTAGATACCCACAACCTACTTGATCCATTTCAATCGGGATTTCGCCCTGGACACGGGACGGAAACAGCACTGCTCAAGATATGGGACGACGCTCTCGAGGCCGCAGACGAAGGAGAATCTTGTCTTCTGGTTCTGTTGGACCTAAGTGCAGCCTTCGACACAATAGACCATAAGCTTCTATTGACTCGGCTAGCTGAAGTAGCTAAAGTCGCAGAAGGTGGTTTATCTTGGTTCTCCTCTTTTTTGGAAAACCGATCTCAAATAGTGAAGTTAGGACCTTTCACTTCTGAGAAACGCACAGTATCGTGCGGAGTCCCGCAAGGATCCCCTCTGTCGCCGGTGTTATTCAACATCTATCTTCGCCCTCTTTTTGATATCATCAGCAGCCAAAAACTGCTCTATCACTCATATGCAGACGACACGCAACTGTATTTCCGCATTTGCAACAAAAAGGATCACCACCTCAATCTAGAGACATGCCTCTCTTTGATAGAGGACTGGATGACAAAGAGTTATCCTAAACTCAACGGAGCGAAAACAGAACTTCTCCTGTTTCACGCCAAGCGTAGGAATGAACCTGAAATAACTTGGACCCCCCCGCCCATTCTGGGCAAAATCATCACCCCTAGCGCCAAAGTCAAAAGTCTCGGGGTCATTTTCGACTCCTACATGACAATGGACGCACAAATAGAGTCTGTAGTCAGCGGATCTCACCATCTGCTGCGCCTAGTACGCAGACTTATTCCTTTCATTCCCAAGGAAGACATAGCAGTCGTGGTGGGAGCAATTGTTAACTCCAGATTGGACTATGCAAATGCCCTTTACCTCAGACTCCCCAAGTACCAAATCGCTCGTCTTCAAGTCGTTCAAAACACGGCCGCCAGACTTGTGACTGGGAAAAAACCTTGGGAATCAATATCACCTTCACTGAGATCCCTTCACTGGTTACCAGTAAAAGACAGAATCACTTTTAAAGCACTCTGTCTAACGCATAGATGTAGCCATGGGAATGCTCCCCATTATCTATGCGAAAAAATAAAAGCTCATAATCCCAATCGCGTTCTGCGATCCACCAATCAAAATCTACTCCAGATACCGAAAGCCAACTACAAGTCCAAAGGAGATAGAAGATTCGCGATCCAAGGTCCCAGACTATGGAAAGGTTTACCAACCAGCATTCGGTTGGAGGAGAACCACCTAGCATTTAGGAGAAAGATCAAGACTCATCTCTTTTGATACCAAAGGAGACAGGAGCAACAAGCGCCCAGAGGCGATTCAGTTCGCATGTGCCGCGCTATATAAGTTTTCATTTATTCATTCATTCAGAAGTCCTCCAGGTAGCCATATTGCATTATACAGAAAATCACAGCACTGTACATTGAAAGGGGAAGGTAATTTTTAATCTCATTCAATTACAATATGACTAGTGTCGACATTGTATATACTATATTCTTTTTTTTTTTTGCTATTTTGTTTTTCATTCAAAAGTGGAGTTACCCTTTTAAGGAACTGGAATGCATTTGACCTGAGACACAGATGACTAAATCCCCCCTTTCGGTCTGCCATGGATTTTGAGGGAAATCCCCATGCCAAAATAAAAAAAAGGAGCAAGAGGACTCCCCCCAAAGCACCTTGCCCTCATGTTAATGGGGACAAAAGGCCTCTTCCCAACACGCTGGTCAGATGGCCCGACCCTTCTGACATTACTGACCCAGCATGCCTCCCAGTCGATGATATCATAAGGGGGTGGAATCACCCATTGACATCATTGTCAATTGCTCCCAGACCGCCCCTGCCCATTGGAATGAATGGGCAGCGCTTCGGAATCGGCTGAAAACCGATTCGGAAGTGTCAAAACACTGGAGCATTTAGCCTCCTTTTTGACCCCCTCTTGCATGAGGCCTTGCATAAAAAAAAAAAAAAATCATTGTAGTCTGTAAAAAAATTTAACTGGGAGAAATGATCCCTGCTACACAGCTCATGCCCCCTGAAGATGCATAGTGTGCAATAAGAGGTCCAGAGATGTAACTAGAACCTTCATGGCCCCATTGCAAGAAACCATGAAGATCCCCCTTGAGCACCGAGGCCCTTCCCTCCAAGGCCAGTGTTCTTCCCACTGATCCCATTGGCCCTTTACTCCTGTTGTGGGGCCCTTTACAGCAGGACCCTTTCATATGTTCTGCAGCAAGTCCCCTTAATTCTATCCTGGGGGCCCTACAATGGTGGAATGCCACAACCGGTGAAACCTTTGCAAACATGGTAGTTCTGCCACTGATGCACAGTCATTCTTCACTTGGTCTTTGTAGGTGGGGTCGTGTAAATCTTAAATCATAGGACACTTTTGTACAAGACTGATGAGACTCTCTTAGTGTGTGCTAGAAGTTAGTACAGGGTGTGTTAGAATTTAGAGTAATAAAATATAATTTGGCTCAGAACTAAGTCTGATCCATGGAATCTTGGTCTGGATTCAGTAAGGTTCAGTAGCAGCAAAACAAATACTTTTGCACACAAATATGTTCACCAGGCTATCCAAAGTTCAGAATGGGTAAAGTCTCAGGTCTTGCTGCTCTTCAGGATAGAGGTATCCTAGCAGTCAAATGAGAAAATAGAAAAAGGAGGGTGCATCAGCCTTGTACATTATCCTTTGTTATATTTATTAGAATAACCACAGTGTGACAGTCTTTGACTTGTGGCAATCCTTCTACTGCAGGCTGACACATTTCAGAGGATTACCTTCTTCCTCAGAGGCTCTGAGAAAGAAGGTAATCCTTCGAAACTCGTCAGCCAGCAGTGGTTCGCACGCCCTCTCTTTAGGATCTGGAGACAGATTGCCACAAGTCAAAGACTGTTACATTGAGGGTTTTCTTTCCATGCTTGTGTGTAGTTTTTAATACTTTTTATTCTAATAAATGTAACACATGATAATGCACTGGTGTGCCCTCGATTTTCTATTCTGTCATTTCAGTAAGATTCAGAGCTCGGTGACTCATCCTGGCAGCTCTCTGGTGTCTCCCCCTGGTCTAGAAGTTTGGAATATCTTCTAGAATTAGTGAGTGGAAGTTAGGGAGAAGTTGCCTTGAATATTTATGGAGCCTCGACCACTCCTCAGAGGTAGGCTGGCAGAGGGCCGAGATCACTCCATAAATAGACATGGGACATGCCAGCAGGGCAATAGGGTGGAAGATGGAGATGCAGTGGTGAGGAGGCTGTCAGTGGCCCTCAGGGGTACCCTTTAGTCTAGGGGGGTATTCTGCCTTGGGTTGGGGCTCTGGTGCTGGAAGGATCCTTCCAAAACACACAGGAGGAGGCTTTACTGGAGGCATGGGAGCAAGAGAGAACAGATTGAGTAGCAACACTGTTGGGGACTAACAAGGGAAGATACTTCCACATGTAGCCAGTCTTCCTGAAGACAGCACACGCTGTCTTCAGGGAGACTGGGTACATTTTGCAGTCTTAGGCTTGGGTGCTGGAAGGATCCTTCCAAAACACACAGAAGGAGGTTTTCCTGGATGCACGGGAGCAAGAGAGAACAGAGTGAGTAGTAACACTGTTGGAAACTAACAAGATACTTCCACATGTAGCCAGTCTCCCTGAAGACAGTGGTGTGCTGTCTTCGTCCCTTCCTTGAGAGATCTCCTGAGAGTCAGCTGGGTGGGCTGGTAAAGAGTCATTTGTGGGGACTGTGGAGAAGTTAGCCTGGAGGACTAGTGACTGGGGCTGCTGCAGCCAGGTGGGTTGGCAGTGCCTGAAGAGCTGGTGCTGATACATGTACAGCATATGTTGTGGTCAGTGCATGCAGCCTGTACATATGATGGGGGGGGGGGAGCAGTGTTGCCAACCGTCTGTATTTTTACAGACATTTTGTAAAAACGGCACTTTCTTCCCCCATTCGAACTGTGCATGGAGATTGGAGGTAGGAAGTGATAGGAGGTAGGGGGTGATGGTGGCTGCGGTGGCACCGCAGAGGGGGATGGAGGAAGGGGGCAATGGAGGCAGGGGGAGATTGGAGGCAGGGAAGATTGGAGGCAGGGGGTGTTAGTGGCAGGAGGTGATTGGAGGCAGGGGGAGTTAGTGGCAGGGGGTGATTGGAGGCAGGGGGTGTTAGTGGCAGGAGGTGATTGGAGGCAGGGGGAGTTAGTGGCAAGGGGTGATTGGAGGCAGGGGGTGTTGGTGGCACCGCAGAGGGGGATGGTGGCACCGCAGAGGGTGGGGGATGGAGCCAGGGGTTGTTGGTGGCACCGCAGAGGGGGGTGGAGGCAGGGGGTGATTGGAGGCAGGGGGCCTGGGAGAGATTCTTTCTCTCCCCCCCTCTCCCTCCCACCCTCTCTCCCTCCCTCTCTCTCCCTCTCTTTCCCTCTCTCTCCCCCTGTCTCCTCTCTCTCCCCCTCTCCCTCCCTCTCTCTCTCCCTCCCTCTCTCCCCTTCTCCCTCCCTCTCTCTCTCCCTCCCTCTCCCTCCCTCTCTCTCCCTCTCCTTTCTCTCCCCCTCTCTCCTCTCTCTCCCCCTCTCCCTCCCTCTCTCTCTACCCCCTCTCTCCCTCTCTCTCCCCCTCTCTCCTCTCTATCTCCCCCTCCCTCCCTATCTCTCCCCTCTCTCTCCCTCTCTCCCCCTCTTTCTTTTTTTCTGTTAGGACTATAAATAATAATAAAAAAGACACACAGTACTTTATATCTTGATAAAACAGAGGGGATGGCAGTTATTGATTATTCTGACTTTACAATCACTTTAACTATTACATTTACATATTATTAGTCTGGGTAACTGGGGGGTATGACAGGGCTATGTCCTTTACCCAAATACTTTAAACTAAAATGTGTCACTTTTCAGTATTTCATAAAGTTGAAAGCCATAGTTTTAACAGCAAGCATTAGAAAAGTGTAGGTTGGAGCACTCACATGGAGTTGGTGCATGTACAGAGCTTTGAGGTTTAAACTTAAACACCTAGCATGAACTCAGCCAACCCTTGTGGATTTATCCTGTGCAGCTGTGACTTTAGAAATGCCTGAATACAATGAAAATTCATCTTTTTTGTTTTACTTTTCAAAAAAAAATTGCCACTTATTAGGCTCAGGCATGGTGCCGACAAGTACCTAACAGGAAAGCTATCTCGGCTGAAGGCTGGAACAAGTTATATTTAATATTGCTTACGGTTCTGCCCTGCTGTGAAGTGGGCAATCTAGATTTTACCCTGGAGTCATCAATGCAACATTAGAAATCATGTTAGCATTGAGAAAAATAGCTTCTAATGTGAGTAACACTTTGCAATTCTGATATATGAACATCATATTAGTGTATATCTATGGACAAGGCAGCATCTCCACACAATAACATCCTGGGGTGCACTGAATGACAAAAGACTTGTGTGATATTTATAAGGCTGGAACAAGCTGTAAAAGGCTGTGTGAAACATGTTGGCAAGCAAAGGGTATTTATGCTAAGTGCTCCTCCAAGGAAATCCCTGGACAGATGTCAGGTCAGATAGCTGTGATGAAATGCCAAAAGTAGAAAAACTCTTTTTACTGACATGGGGACAACCCTAGATTGTGCTTGTGTGGCAAATCAAATGCCCTACTAAGCTTAAAAGTAAATTATCCACTAATAACTCAGTTCACACCCCTTAACTCTTTACAATGCCGAATGTGCTGATTTTATAAAAATAGAATACGTATTTTACATATCTTTGCTTTAAATGTGTATTACTCCTAGAAGAGAGTGCCTGTCATAAGACATCACACTACTACAGTAAAACCTTGGTTTGCAAGCATAATTTGTTCCAGAAACATGCTTGTAATCCAAAGCACTTGTATATCAAATAACTTTTTTTTTACATAGTATAAAAGAGAAGAGAGGCATCTCTAAGTGTAGCAATAAGTTGCTACCCTGTTTCCCTGAAAATAAGCCATACCCTGAAAATAAGACCTAGCGTTAATTTCAGGGGTGACCGCAATATAAGCCCTACCCTGAAAATAAGACCTGGCATCATTTTTGGGGATGGCTGCAAAATAAGCCCTACCCCGAAAATAAGCCCTAGTTAAACTCGTCGTAAAAACATGTAATCTGTTTTGTGTCTCCTTTTGTAACTTTATTTTGGAAAATGTCTTACTTACAGTGCCGCTGGGCGCCCATGCAACTAGCCAGAGATCTTCTCCTCTCCCACGTCAGCGGCCCCTTCCTCTGCAGTGCTCAGAGTGGGGAAGAAGATCGTGACGACATGACTGTATTTAAATAAATGTAGATTATAGTACATTGCATAAATAAATAAGACATCTCCTGAAAATAAGCCCTAGTCTGATTTTTGTAACCAAAATTAATATAAGACCCAGTCTTATTTTCGGGGAAACACGGTATATGTTGTACCTTCATTAAATGTAACCAGAGTCTCCTCTCTTCTTTTTTATACTCAGACATGACGATACTCTTATATCAAGACATCGCTTTTATATCAAGGCAACATTTATTAAAACATTTCTCAAACCAAGTTACTCTCAAACCAAGGTTTTACTGTATATATAATTGTAGCACTACCCCCGTATGAGTTGCTGGATTAAATTTGGGCCTACTGTTACCTCACCGTTCACCACGTTCATCTTAGGGGTCCTCTTTGAAGATTCTTTCAAAAATGTCTGCACCAACATTTAGTCTCTTTTTCTTTCATGGTTTTAACAAACTCAGACAGAGGGACGGAGGGTTAGGGGAGATTCATGTACCTTGCCTTGCAGATCACGGGTACCAGAGATTTTTTTCTCAGAAAATAGGTGCAGGAACTCAACCACGACCCTGTTCAGATTTCAAAAACAGTAGAAGGGTCTTAAAGGGGCATTAAATACCAGCATTGCATTACATACAGAGTGCAGAGTTCAGGTGGTTACACACAGAGTGCAGAGCTGTCACTTGTAAACACAGAAACCGGACTTCTGTGTTTACAAGTGATTGTGGTGAGCAGGCACCAAAGTTCCACCAAGTTCCCCCGGAAAAAAAAGCCCTGACGGGTACGTTCCTGGATCCAGAGGACATACCGTTTCCACACTGGATTCAGCAACCACCAGATAGGCCTCACTGACCTAGCAGCCGATGCGAAGCTCATTCAAATGTCTCTGCTACAGGCAGTCGAGTCATTGCACAGTCCTCTGCCACAGGACCCTGTAACCACAAACACACTTTGCAAAGTTCCAAAGACACAGCTACATAGTACCAGGATCTTTCAGCCAGCTGGCAGCACTGTGTGGTAGATTGGCCAGGATGCATCCTCCAACTGAGTCCCCAATTGTTTGGCTTCTTCCTGCAGGCAAGACAGCACAGGACCACCCACCCTTGGACCAGTAGGCCCCAGAAACTCCTGGGCCCACTGTCAGTAGCGGAGCCTCGGGCCAGCAGGCCCAGAGGCCAGAAAAAAAAACTGCTAACACATCCCTGGAGGCCAGGAGGGCCACCAGGTCAGGATCGGAAGATCTCTTAAGTACCCCCTTACAGAATGCACAGCGGTGGGGACCACGCCCACTGGGCTGCATCTGGGCAAAGAATTCTCAATACACCCAGCCCGCTGCATTTCCAACCTTGACCCATGGTGACAGCGACACCTACAGTCAAGTGGAAAATGTGCAACGCAGCTGAACTGGAACAGAAACCAATGACATAATCATTCCAAGCTAAACTACAGCTCAGATAACTTAAATTTACAAATAGCGCCTACCCAACAGCAGCTACATAATATTTTGAATAACTATTTAATCTACATTTATTTATTTAAATATATACCTTTTACTTAAGTTTCTGAGCTATAGAAAATTTATATTGGGATGAATATGTTTAGTATAAAAATGTTTGGTTTAAAACCTACAGTATCTCACAAAAGTGAGTACACCCCTCACATTTTTGAAAATATTTTATTATATCTTTTCATGCAAAATCACATAAGAAATTACAATAAAAGAGAATGTGGCGTCTACTACACTAATAATGGTATATATCATACTGTATAAAGTGCATAGATAATAAATAATTTAATTAAAACCTAAATAGTACTATATAAATATCATAAATATGCTCATTTTAACTTTAACCACTTCCTTACTGGGCATGTATACCCCCTTCCTGACCAGGTGAAATTTCAGCTTGCGGCACTGCGTCGCTTTAACTGACAATTGCGCGGTCGTGCGATATGGCTCCCAAACAAAATTGGCGTCCTTTTTTCCCCACAAATAGAGATTTCTTTTGGTGGTATTTGGTCACCTCTGCGGTTTTTATTGTTTGCGCTATAAACAAAAAAGGACGACAATTTTGAAAAAAAATACAATATTTTTTACTTGTTGCTATAAAAAATAGCCCAATTTAAAAAAAAATATTCAGTCTAGGCCGATACGTATTCTTCTACATATTTTTGGTAAAAAAAAAAAAAATCGCAATAAGCGACTGGTTTGCGCAAAAGTTATAGCGCCTACAAAATAAGGGACAGAATTATTATTTTCTATTATTTTATTTTTTTACTAGTAATGGCGGCGATCTGCGATTTTTATTGCGACTGCGACATCATGGCGGACACATCGGACACTTTTGACACCATTCACATTTATACTACAATAAGTGCTATAAATATGCACTAATTACTGCATAAATGTGACTGGCAGGGAAGGGGTTAACACTAGGGGGTCAGGAAGGGTTTAAATGTGTATCCTGTATAGTGTTCTAACTGTGGGGGGGGGGTGACTGGGGGGTGAGCGATCTGTGTCCCTATGTACAAGAGACAATGAGAAATTATCTCATATGTTTACATATGAGATCATCTCTCATTCGCTGCACAGATCGCATCGCAAACGGCCACTCTGATTGGCCTTTCGCGGCGATCTGTGATTGGCTGTGTCCAAGGGACACGGCCAGCACAGAAGTTCCCCGCTGCGCGCTCTGGAGCGCGCGCTGGGAACGACGAAAGGGGCTGAGAATTAGAACCACCCTGCGGCCGTATATAGTCGTAGGGCCGTAGGGAAGTGGTTAAAAGTGCCAATAATGATTACTTCAAATTAAGCTTAAGCAAATAGCAAACAATTGTACAAATGACAATCAAATAACTGGAGCTGGGTGAGATCACTTCCGGTCGCAGCCAAGACCAGAAGTTCTCATGTGTATTATGCAGTTTGATTTTATCTGTAATTGAAAGTTACTACGTTTTTTTATTACATTTATTTGTGATAATACTACACCATTGAACCCTCCTCTTCTTCTTGCATGTAATTGAGCCATATTACCCTGAGATTGTGACTTCGCTGTGGATACCCTGGGAATCGATCTACCAGTGTAAAAGTATCAGAGAGGCCTATTGGTTTGTTATATAAGGTGAGAGGCTGGGGAAAACGGTGTTACACACATTGGATGTTGGTGGAAACCCTCTGGATGGTGGCACTTGCGCTTTACTTCTGATGAACTTTGCTGCACGGCTTGGATCCATTGTTTGCTCTGACCTTTTTGCACTTTTTTTGGGACTATTCCATATATACATGTAGCAACATGCTTCCATTGAGTAGGTGCTTTAATTATAGATGTCTGAGCAGTAGTTTGGCTCAGAATAATTATTCTAAATGGTTGGTTCTGTTTCAGTTCGGCTTGGTAGCATAAGTTTCTCCCTGACGGTGGAAAGGCAGGATGTATTGGGTATCTCTTTCCCGAAAGTGGCTCAGGGGCGTGGTCAACCAGCTGTGCATTCTGAGGGGGGGTACTTAAGGGACAGACGCCGTTTGGTGGGGTTCGTCTTCTGGTCCCGACCTGATGGCCCTCCTGGCCTCAGGGATGTGTGAGCTGTTGTGTAGCCTCGGGGCCAGCTGGCCCGAGGCCTCGCAACTGAGAGTAGGCCCAGGAGTTTCTGGGGCCTACTAATCCAGGGATAGTCCTTCGCTACCTTATCTACAAAAGGAAGCTGAACCGGTGAGATTCAATTGATGGACGTACCCTGGCGGATTTGCCTCACTGTCCTGCCGGTCCGGCTGAAAGATTCTTGGCACCATGAGTTGTGCAACTTTTATTAGAGCTATACCAAGTGTGCAGTTAGTTACACAATCTTGTGGCAGAAGATCGTGGGACAGCCTGACAACACTTATCAAGTCTGTGGCAGAGACCTTGACGAGCTTCCCAACAGTTGCTAGGCCGGTGAGAGTAGGCCTATCTGTTGGCTGCTAAAATCCAGTGTGCAGCTGAGTTAATCCTCTGGATCTAAGTTGTACCCATGATCCGCAAAGCAAAAGTACCTGAGTCTTTGCCCATCCCTCTACCCCCCTTTTTTTTAGAACTTTGTTTAAATAAAACCCTTGAAAAAGACTTTGTGTTTGGTGCAGACATTCTTATGGACAACTCTTCAAGGGGAACCCCTGAAATGAGCTTATGTAACAGTAAGGTAACGGCAGGCCCAAACCTAAACCAGCAGCTCCTTCGGGGTAGTGCTACATACATATTGGGCCAGATTCAGGTAGATGGGGGCATCTTTATTCTTGAGTAACATTTCTCATTTACGTAACTCCGCCGAAACTTTAGGAGAAAGTAGTGTATTCACAAAGCACTTGCTCCTAAAGTTGCGGCGGCGTAGCGAAAATGGGCCGGCGGAATTCAAATTGGGCGGGTAGGGGGCGTGTAGTATTTAAACTAGGCGCGATCCCGCGGCGAACGCACTATGCATGCGCCGGCCGTCAATGTATCCCAGTGCGCATGCTCCACATTAGGACGGTGTTTTCTACGTGAACGTCAATGATGTCAATCCCCATTCACGGACGAGTTACGCAAACAACGTGAAACTTTTTCAATTCGATGCGGTCACGACGGCCATACTTAACATAGGATACGCGTGCTTTTTGTTGCTTTATCTTTACGCCGGGAAACCCCTTACGGAAACGTCGTAAAGTGACTGCGTCAGGCCCTCGTACGATCGGGAATTGGCGTATCTCGCTGATTTACATATTCTCTGCGTAAATCAGCGGGAACGCCCCTAGCGGCCATTTTAAAATTGCAGTTCCGATACGACGGCAAAATACAATTACGCCGCTCGTATCTGAACTCAATCCCGGCGTATCTTGTTTTCTGAATACAGAAAACAGATACGACGGCGTAGGTTAGAAGTTACGCGGCTTATCTACAGATAAGCCACGTAACTTCTACCTGAATCTGGCCCATTTTCTTTTTGCACATATTTTTGAACATTTTGCTTGGAAAATTATTTGATGGTCATTTGCGCATTTGATTGCTATTTTGCACAATTGTTTGCTATTTGCTTAAGCTTCATTTGAAGTAATCATTATAGGCACTTTTGAAGTTTAAATTTGCACATGTATGATGATATTTATGCAATTTGGTGTCACCTCGTATACATTTTCACTGTAACAGGTTTCCCCTGTTGAAGATTTCTACTCCCCACATGATTGGGAAATTTTTTTTTCACTTTTTGTCTCCATGCTTATTGTCCTGTGAAATAAAAAAATAAAAAGGTGAATCTTGTAGCAGGGACACAGACGGCACAAAAAAATTATATATGGGAGAAATGTTTTTTTCTATAATACAGTTAGTATATGGCTAAACAATGTACGCTACTTTCAATGTACAATTAAATTGTAAGAAATAAAAACTGACAGGGGTTCTACGCCTCCCACACTCTATTCAAATAAAAATAAAAATAATGCCACAAGAGATGCTCTTAAGCTATCTATGACAAGAAAATGTATCAAAAGCAGATTTAATATGTATTGTTAAATTAATTTTTTTGGTTTGGGTATCCATCCGTTCCATGTCCTTTTTATCCAAATGCCTTCCAATAGCACCATCTACTGGTCCTTAGGTAAATACACATGATCGCTGTATACAAGCGCACATAAAGCTGTAAAAAACAAAAACAAATACTAAACTATTAAACAGTGTAATAAATAGGGTAATGATAAAGCGTTCCTTGTATTGTGTGTATCATCACCTTTCTGACACATACAACAGCTCCGAAAATCCATCAATGTAATATTACGTTTAGTCTAAAAGTAGAACTAAAGGCAAACCCTTTCTTTTTCATTTTGGATAGAGTAAGGGAGGATTATAACCTGTCAGATTTTTAGCCATCTATTCCAATTAATGATTTTTCCTCACTTCCTGTCCCCTAGCCAAAACAGGAAGAGAGGAAATCCCTCCAACAGAGAGGTAGAACAACGAGGACACAGACGGCAAAAAAAAGAACTTTACTCCACTCTATCCAAACAAAACATTTTTTTTTGCCTTCAGTCCTCGATGTGGCAACAATCAATCAATTAAGAAAGAAAAGTTCAGTTGTGATACAACAGCCAGAAAACCTTGTGCATTTCCTCTGAAAATGTCTTTAACTGTGCCTCGTACTGCGACTTCTACAGATGGTCCCTGCTCATTATCAGCGTTGAGCTCTTGGAATCGGTACTACAATTTGCACCAAGGTGGCAGTTTGGCTGATCAGAAGGTCACGTGACAGTCAACATTAGTGCAGGTCTCCCCAACTTAGAAGTGATACAGGAAACGCTCTCTCTCCTTCGTCAACTTCCATGCTTACATGTATTCCCCTGAGGTACCTTGTACATCTCTCCGGTGACTCTAGGCTGGGTCCCTAGGCAAAAGAGTTGGGAACCGGCCACTAGTATAGGCAGGGGCGTTGCTAGGTGTCAAAAAGACCAGGGGCTTCAGCCCGAAGGCCGGAGGTGGCACCGTGAGGGGATCCGGGGTGGTAATTTTGCGGGTGTTTTTCGCAGGGAGGTGGCATTGTGTGACAGGAGGTAAGCTAACTTGCTGCTTTCTGCCTGGCCTACCAGTGCTGAGCATCAATGATAGGCACTAAAAATCACCTACCTGACACACTGACTATTACACCAACCTCACCTACTTTTACACTGATGGGCAGAAGAGACATACACTGACCTCATCACCTACCTACACCTGACATACATACACTACACTGACCTGGCTAAGTAAATATAAACTTCTAATTACATTTTTCTCATGAGTGGTATATAGCAGTCTTGTGACTTCTATCAGTGTCTGGGTAAAGTTTGTAGGAGGAGTTTTCTACTCTGACAGTCCTATAAGGCTGCATGACTTCTGACCCTCTGTCTGGACAGTTCTGATTGGCCCTCTGGTGATCGCAGGCACCTTCCCAAGAATAAAAAAATCTTTCTAACAATACACACAAAACTGAGCATCTGCAGAGTGACTCCATAGGCTCTGTTTTATCAAAAGATGGATTGGGGACAGTGGAAGGGGAGGATCAGAAAACACATGGTCAAACAGCCTTTTTACACAATGCAGGGGATTAACACCTTTAGGTTCCACGGTGCTTTTACTTTTGTGGGTTTAGTAACACTATAAAATTTAAGTTAATTTAAAAATAATTCAAATTCAATTAAAAAAAAAACTACAACATAGAAGTTTCCTCTCCTCCTTGCTTATCCTTGGGCACGGGCTGGAGTTTCTTTTCCTTCTCCCCCCGCTTTCCCCTCTCCTCTTCCAGTGATAAGTTGCTAACGGAACAATCGTTAATAAAATCGAGGCAATCCGTGAAAGCATTCAGCAAAACAACTCCCCCCTCGGCCCCCCCTGCAGCCTCCCTCACAGCACCAATAGTAATTCTCCTATATCAGGTAAGTTTACCCTTGAACCCATCTCCATCCAGACCACTAATAATGTCATTTGTACTCTGCGTAATGGCACAGCGCCTAATGACATTATCCCCACAAAACTGCTGAAGGAATGCGCCTACATCCTGGCTCCTCCCATCACGCAGTTTATCAACCAGTCTTTCTTGGAGGGCATAGTGCCCTCACAGTTGAAAGAGGGTATAATCCTACCCATCATGAAGAACCCCTCCCTGGACCCCAAGGACCCACTCCATCGCCGTCCCATAACAAGCCTCAACGTACTCTCTAAAATAATGGAAAAAGTAGTGGTACAACAGCTGCAACAGCATCTGGATACCTACAAGCTACTTGATCCATTGCAATCAGGCTTCCGTCCCGGACACGGGACGGAAACAGCATTGCTGAAAGTATGGGACGATGTTCTCAAGGCCGCGGACGAAGGAGAATCTTGTCTTCTAGTTCTGTTGGACCTAAGTGCCGCTTTCGACACTGTCGACCACAAACTGTTACTGACTCGGCTCACTGAAGTAGCCAGAGTCGCAGAAGGCGATTTATCTTGGTTCTCCTCTTTTCTGGAAAACCGATCGCAAACAGTGAAGTTAGGACCTTTTACGTCTGAAAAACGCACAGTAACATGCGGAGTCCCTCAAGGATCGCCTCTGTCACCAGTGCTGTTTAACATATATCTTCGTCCTCTTTTTGAGATTATCAGCAGCCAAAAACTGCTCTACCACTCATATGCAGATGACACGCAACTGTATTTCCGCATCTGCAACAGTCAGGATCACCACCTCAATCTAGAGACATGCCTCTCTTTGATAGAGGACTGGATGACAAAGAGTTATCTTAAACTCAATGGAGCGAAAACAGAACTTCTTCTGTTTCACGCCAAGCGCAGGAATCAACTTTCAACAGAGTGGACCCCCCCGCCTATTTTGGGCAAGCTCATCACCCCTAGCGCCAAAGTCAAAAGCCTAGGGGTCATTTTTGACTCCTTTATGACAATGGACGCACAAATAGGGTCAGTAGTCAGCGGATCTCACCATCTACTGCGCCTACTACGCAGACTCACTCCGTTCATCCCTAAAGAAGACTTAGCGGTCGTGGTGGGAGCAATTGTAAACTCCAGGCTGGATTACGCAAATGCCCTTTACCTCGGCCTTCCCAAGTACCAAATCGCTCGTCTGCAAGTCGTTCAGAATACGGCCGCCAGACTTGTGACTGGGAAAAAACCCTGGGAATCCATCTCACCTTCACTGAGAGCCCTTCATTGGCTGCCAGTCAAAGACAGAATTGCCTTTAAAGCTCTCTGTCTTACGCATAGATGTGTCCATGGGAATGCCCCCCTTTATTTATGCGAAATAATAAAAGCGCATAATCCCAATCGTGTTTTGCGATCCACGAATCAGAACCTACTCCAGGTTCCAAAAGCCAACTTCCAGTCCAAAGGAGAAAGAAGATTCGCGATCCAAGGTCCAAGACTATGGAATGCTTTACCAACCAGCATTCGGTTGGAGGAGAACCACCTAGCATTTAGGAAAAAGGTCAAGACTTTTCTCTTTTGATATCAAAGGAGACAGGAACAACAAGCGCCCAGAGGCGATTCAGTTCGCATGTGCCGCGCTATACAAGTTTTCATTCATTCATTCATTCATCGTAGATGTGTGAGGAGAGAAGCAGTGCAATATCTATCTGGGCATCCAAACACCCATATGGTGGAAGATACAGTATCAATGTGCCTGCATTTTTTTATTTGTAAGGTGAGAGTCACCATGGTTCAATACTACAATTAAGAAATGATCTCATCAGGAATTTGGAAACACTGGAGCATTGACCCTCTCATTTATTATATGGGACATTAATCTATTAATTGCATATACCAATACCATCTTTACATTATTGAACAATCTTTACACTGTGAATACTGGTGCAATTTGTGGCACTACTAGCACACTCTTTTTGCATTTTTTTGCACTGATTTGCACTATCTACAGATATTGTGTCCGTTTACATTTGCACAGCAGCACTTTTTATTGGAGCACTTTGGATTTCCTCCTGGTGTCCAGTGGTGAAGGCTAAATCCCCAGTATGTTCCTCGATGGTGATTAAAATAAATATAAATAAAATAATATTAATACAAGTGGTGTAGTGAAAACTGTGCAGTAACACAATACTTCTGGGTATTGTGTTACTGCACAGTTTTCACTACACCACTTGTATTAATATTATTTTATTTATATTTATTTTAATCACCATCAAGGAACATACTGGGGATTTAGCCTTCACCACTGGACACCAGGAGGAAATCCGATCAGATAAGTGGAAGACATCCATCCATCCCCTGTCAGTGCAAACAGAGAGCCGAGAGCTGTTCGGTTAAAGAGTAATTTTTTGTTTCAGAAGATTTGTAAAATCATTTTCTGTAGCCTCCTTTCACCTGCAGTGCTCGGGTGTCCTTCTCTCCTGTCACACTGCCTGGCTGGTCGCCGGCGCCACGGTCCACCTTCTCATCACAGACTCCAGCCTGGCTGTGCGTGACGTCACGATTGGCGCGATTTGTCTCCCGTTCTGAAGGGGCCAGCCGTGCATGACGTGACGCGTCATCACGTCCCGGCCGCGAATCACGATAGCCCATTGGTCCACTGTGATGTCCATCATAACAGCGCAGCGCGCGCCTTTGATGGACAGCTCACTGGCCAATCCTGGGATCACAGGCGTTGCGCTGGCTCCAGAAGGCGGACCTGCTGCAATGGCGCTCGGGATCAGATCAGTCCCGGCGCTCACTCGGGGCTAATAATTCAGACCTGCGGCCATGAGACTCGGGGCTTTTCGCGGGCACATTCGGGGCTTCAGCCTACCTAGCCAGGGCCTAACGACGCCTCTGAGTATAGGGTATCCCTGGTATCCGGGAACAGTCCCCGGATTAAGGACACTGTCCCCGGATTGGATTTGAACAGGAGCTGGGGCAATTTCAATGACAGTCAGTGTAGAATGAAAATAAAAATCTGAATTACACACCCCCATTCAGCCGCTCCTATTAGCTTAGGGAGGTGTATTTTTTTCCCCATTATCTGTGCCCCTTTCTGATGATCATGTGCTGATTGGAGCAGAGGGAATATTTTTTCTGTTTCAGGTGCATGCCCATTCAGCTCCACTCGCATGTTCTTCTGCCTTGGCTCAAGTCCCGGCCAGCCGTCTGCCTGCTTATCTTCTTGCCTTCCCTGGTGGAGTGATATCCCTCTGCTCCTCACCCAGTAGTAGACGGGGGCCCGGAGTGTAAGACTTGACAGGCTGTGACCACGGGCAGAGAGTCGCTGATTTCTGCCATTTATTGTGTAGCGCCCGGTTACTTTAGGTACCGGTGCTATTTAAATTTAGAGGGAGATCAGAGTGTAGTTAAACTCTGATCCAAATTGTTGTTGTTATGTGCAAAACAGGGTCTCTGGCTCAGCTTGGCTGTGCTGTGGGCTTATTCTGTTGTGCTGGGGTGTTTTTCCCATCCCTGTGCAGTAGGTGGCAGCAGTGGAGTCAAGGCTTGGGTGCTTTTCCCCAGCAGCCAATCAGGAGGTTTTGGCCTCGCTGTGCATGCTGGGGAAGGGTATTTATGGGGCAGACACCATTGGGTCTTTGTTCACCTTTGTCCAGTGTGGCACCCACCTTTTGGGCAGCCACATCACGGCGCCCCGGCTTTATGGCCTACCTGGCTGGGGCGTGCGTGCCACGTGGTGTTCCTGGTTCCGGGGCCACGTTGGCCTGGAACATTTGGGCAGGAAACGGGGACCCAGTGAGTGACTGGGTTCCCATCTTTGAGGATCCGAAGCGGTAGTGCTGTACGGTGGGGAGTCCATCTGAGGAGCGCCATTGAGAGGCTGGCGGTCCAAAATGGCCTCGACAAACTACCGGGGATCAAGGTAGCCGGACACTGAAGGATTGATAACCTGTCAGTCGGTACATGGGCGACAAGTTGAAGGAGGCCCAGGCGTAATTCACCTAAGGAGGATCTCCTCCGTAACTGCAATCAGGAAGGGCCTGTGGCAGAGGTGTCTCCCTGACGTTCACCAAGGAGGGTCTGTGGCAGAGACTTTTCCTCAAGTTCAAGTTCACCAAGAAGGGTCTGTGGCAGAGACTTTATTCTACAAATGTTCGAGTGATACTCCAGCTGCCAGGTCAGTGAGAGAGGCCTTTTCAGGTACATTAATCCCATTCTGGAGGGAGTGGCGCAGAGAAGTGTTACGCTTGGGAGCAGAACTGTTTCCCCATTACTATGCCTGAATTTGCTATTCTCCTTTCTTCCTTCAACTTTACTTTCCTCACCACAAGTTTTATTGTTTTTACCCAGCTGGGTAATAAAGAGCACAGCAAAGAGCACCTGTTGCGGACATTTCTTTACTCCTATTAAATGCATCATGCACCCCTAGGAATTTGGAAGAGCCACAAGGTAAATGTGCCACCCAAAACAACCAGCAGCTCCTCCAGGGGTAGTGCTACACTAGTGTAGCTACCTGTGTATTTTCAGGTACAGGTGCTATTCTAAATTTAAGAGGGGTAAGAGAGTTAGTTGGCTCTCACTCAGTTAATTGGTCTAAATTGGACTTTGTTGTGGGCCATCCTGTTGTTATCTGGGTGCTATACCACAACAAGTTCAGGTTGGTGTGTCTCTTGCCAGCAGCTAATCAGGAGTGTTTTTTCTCGCAAGGCATGCTGGGGGAGAGTACTTCAGAGGCAGATGCCATTGGGCGACGTTCTTGTTCCTGGTGCGGCACCCACCTTTAGGGTGACCGTACATCGCAGCGCCCCGAGAATTATGGCCTACCTGGTCGGGGCGTGGGTGCTACGTGGAATTCCTGTTTTCGGGACCATGTCGGCGCGGAGCAACTGAAGTGATGGCGGGGCCCCAGTGATGCCTGGGGTCCCATCCTTAAAGATCCCAAGCGAGTTTGGTTGTTCGGTGGGGAGTCCAGTTGAGGAGCACCAAGGAGAGACTGGTGATCCAACAGCACTGGAGCGAACCATCGGTGATCGAGGTGACCGGACACTGAGAGGTTGGATATCAGCAACCTGTCAGTCGGTGACCAACTGAGAACTACCTGAAGTTTGATTCAGGCCCTAAATTCACTAAGGAAGATTTACCTCATGATCTACATTCTAGGGAAGGGTCTGTGGTAGAGGCCTGTTTTCCCACAAGGTTCTGAGTGATAATCTGGCTGCCAGGTCGGTGTGAAAGCCCTGCCCAGGTACACTATACCCACTCCGGCTGGAGTGGCGACGAAAGTAAAGTGTCGTTTGAAGCAGGACTGCTTCTGTTACTCGTAGGCCTGAATCTGCTACACCTCTCCTCATCCATCTTTTCTTATTCACCTCAAGTTTATTGTTTTACCGCGTTGGGTAAAATAAAACACAAGAAAAGACACCTGTTGTTTGGACAATCCATCATTGCTACTCTCTTCAACTACCCTAGACATCGAAGCTATAGAGGTAACAGGCTGACCCAAATCTATCCAGCGGCTCCTGCAGGGGTGAGCGCTACATGTGGAGGCTCATCCGGGTTTCGGCTGTTGCCTCTGACAACGGAACTGTGAGATTGTTCCGCCATTGAGAGCCAGGAATTGTTGTGGTGTTGGACTGTGCGGTGAGGAGAGAGTTAACCTCAGGTAGTAAAAAGTCTGGGCGCACATGCAGCGGAGTGACGTGTGCCTGCAACGTGCCCAACAAAGAACTTTTCGTGGGAGGAGTTACCCACCCCTGCATGAGATGTACGGCAAAGTTTGGCGCCAAACAGCAGAGTGATTGCCCGCCCACGAGAGAGACTCACGTGCAACATGTCTGTTCCCCCGATGCCGTTTGAGAGACTGAGACCTCCAATGTCTGCTGTTGGAACCCATCTGATGCCTACTGCCACCGAAGTACCCCTGACAGATGCCGGAATCCAGATGCAGACCAAGGGGAAATTTGTGTTGTTCTCGAGTGGAGGTGTGGAGGCCCTCGGACTGTCCTGCTTCCGCTGCTCGGAGCTGGCTTTCCCGATCCTGCCTTTTGTTTAGTGCAAGAGATGCCAGGCCTATCTATTCCAGGTCGAGCCTCCGACCAAAACTCCCTGGGAGTACAAGGTGGACTGGATCGCTGGAACTGGAACTGCGGAGGGGAGACCCCATGGCCGGAACCCTCCCCACCTGCTGTGGTCGCCGATCCAGAGGTCATGACCGTGTCGTCTACGCTTACCCTGCCATCAGCTGTTTCTTCAATCAGATCGCAGGAGGTAAACGAAGTGGATGGGAAAGAGTCGAAAGACTGTGTGACCAGTGTGATCAGTACACAAACCGAAGCTGTACCGGAGGCAACGGCTACTAATGTGGTCTCTGTATGGCATGCTATTGCCAAAGCAGGCCCTGCACAGGCTTCCCGCGGCTGCGGTCGAGGCCTGCCTGCCCAAACAAGTGACTTGTCCAACCCTGTCGGGAGTTGCAACTATTTGCCCTCAGAGGAGTACGATACTTCTGAATTGGATTCATCGTCTGATATTGGAGATGACCAGTGGTTCGAGCCCGAGTTTCCTGAGTCTCAGCGAATAGGAAGCTCCAGCGCCAATAAGTCTCGCAGGCGCAAGAAACGCTCCAGTCACGCCGCATCACCTATAGAGCTTCCACAATTGACCTGGGGGGTTGGAGCACCCAGCATCCCTGTTTTGGAGCCTACTCCTGTCCCCACTGTATACCTTGCCCTGAAAAGAGCACCTGATGCCATTGTGATTTGGAGATACCTGCACCTTGCCGAGACTCGCTCGGTTGCAACGTATTCTCATGCAGAGAGTGGCCACCGAGTACAGATGGGAGTACCCTTATGTCCCTCCAGCTCTTCTACTTGAAATTGAGCAGAAGAGGGAGCGCTGGTATCATGACGCCGTTTGGAAGTACCTGGGAGTCCCAAAAGTTGACCGTGGTTCTGAATACGCTTTTGTTTGTGTGGGCCACAGATTTGAGGACTGCCTTAAAAATTGGAGCCCCGGTCATTACATCTACAGCAACCGAGTGGTTCTCAAAAGTCACAGGAGAGTCACGGGAGATTTTCAAGTTTTTTCCGTCATCACTACTAACTCCAAGGGGGATGTTGTTTCTTTGCCGGAACCCCGGTTCTACAGGTAGGCTGAATGCCTATGCTATTGACTATGCTGCTTTTGAAGAAGTCACGGAGAAGAATTGTTGCCCCTATCCAAGTTGTGTTTTTATCCCACGGATCCACATCTTGGTGCTTGTGCAGAACTTTGGGAGGTTTTTTAATCAGTTAGTTAGGATAGGGTCTTGCCGGCTTCCTCACAGCATCAGGAGAAAAGAAGGAGGAGAAGATGCCATTTTCTACATCTCCCTTTTTCTGCTATGTGTTCTAAAGTGAACAGTGGATTACCATATTGTAGTACCAGCGCACTGACCACCAGATTTTCTTATTGCTACCGCAAAGAAGACTAAATATATATATTAATTTTTTTTTAGGTCTTGCAACTTAGGAAATACCCAGCACTTACTGATATCTCTTTGGGAGGAAGGGAGGTTTCGCCTTGGTCCGCAAAGGTGCAGCTTTTTTTCACCTTCAGTGATTTAATATATATTTAATGCATATGAAAATGTGTTTCTTTGTGTGTGTTCTTTCTTTTTTTTACAGGTTGTTGACCTATCGATGCTGTCGGAGAATGGGGCAGAAAAGATAGTTAGGAGTGTGTAATGTCATGATGTGATATTGTGAATATTGTACAGTAGGGATGAGCCGAACACCCCCCCCCCCCCCCCGTCTATGGGACTCGAACGTTTGAATTCAAAAGTGCTCATTTTAAAGCCTAATATGCAAGTTATTGTCGTAAAACTTCTTTGAGAACCCGGGTCTTGCCCCAGGGAAAATGTATCAATGGAAAAAAAGTTTTAAAAACTACTATTTTTAAAACTTTTTTTCCATTGATACATGTTCCCTGGGGCAAGACCCGGGTTCTCAAAGGCGTTTTCACAGGCATACTATAGACACCCAGCAGGTACAATACAGTGCCTTGCGAAAGTATTCGCCCCCCTTGAACTTTGCAACCTTTTGCCACATTGCCACATTTCAGGCTTCAAACATAAAGATATAAAAGTGTAATTTTTTTGTGAAGAAACAACAACAACAAGTGGGACACAATCATGAAATGAAAATTATTGGATTTTTTAAACTTTTTAACAAATAAAAAACTGAAAAATTGGGCGTGCAAAATTATTCAGCCCCCTTAAGTTAATACTTTGTAGCGCCACCTTTTCCTGCGATTACAGCTGTAAGCCGCTTGGGGTATGTCTCTATCAGTTATGCACATCGAGAGACTGACATTTTTGCCCATTCCTCCTTGCAAAACAGCTCGAGCTCAGTGAGGTTGGATGAAGAGCGTTTGTGAACAGCAGATTTCAGTTCTTTCCACAGATTCTCGATTGGATTCAGGTCTGGACTTTGACTTGGCCATTCTAACACCTGGATATGTTTATTTGTGAACCATTCCATTGTAGATTTTGCTTTATGTTTTGGATCATTGTCTTGTTGGAAGACAAATCTCCGTCCCAGTCCCAGGTGTTTTGTAGACTCCATCAGGTTTTCTTCCAGAATGGTCCTGTATTTGGCTCCATCCATCTTCCCATCAATTTTAACCATCTTCCCTGTCCCTGCTGAAGAAAAGCAGGCCCAGACCATGATGCTGCCACCACCACGTTTGACAGTGGGGATGGTGTGTTCAGGGTGATGAGCTGTGTTGCTTTTACGCCAAACATAACGTTTTGCATTGTTGCCAAAAAGTTTGATTTTGGTTTCATCTGACCAAAGCACCTTCTTCCACATGTTTGGTGTGTCTCCCAGGTGGCTTGTGGCTAACTTTAAACAACACTTTTTATGGATATCTTTAAGAAATGGCTTTCTTCTTGCCACTCTTCCAAAAAGGCCAGATTTGTGAAGTATACGACTGATTGTTGTCCTATGAACAGAGTCTCCCACCTCAGCTGTAGATCTCTGCAGTTCATCCAGAGTGATCATGGGCCTCTTGGCTGCATCTCTGATCAGTCTTCTCCTTGTATGAGCTAAAAGTTTAGAGTAGGGATCCTCAAACTACGGCCTCCAGCTGTTGTGGAACTACACATCCCATGAGGCATTGTAATACTCTGACATTTCCAGACATGACTGGGCATGATGGGAATTGTAGTTCCTGAACAACTGGAGGGCCGTAGTTTGAAGACCCCTGGTTTAGAGGGACGGCCAGGTCTTCATAGATTTATCACAGTCTATCACAGTGCAGCTGCATTTATACAGAGACTTTAATACACACAGGTGGATTCTATTTATCCTCATTAGTCATTTAGGTCAACATTGGATCATTCAGAGATCCTCACTGAACTTCTGGAGAGAGTTTGCTGCACTGAAAGTAAAGGGGCTGAATAATTTTGCATGCCCAATTTTCCAGTTTTTTATTTGTTAAAAAAGTTTGAAATATCCAATAAATTTCGTTCCACTTCATGATTGTGTCCAACTTGTTGATTCTTCACAAAAAATTACAGTTTTATATATTTATGTTTGAAGCCTTAAATGTGGCAAAAGGTCGCAAAGTTCAAGGGGGAAGAATACTTTCGCAAGGCACTGTATTTAAAGGAATTTTTATTTTTTAGCTTGGTGCTTAAAAAAAAAAAAAAAAAAATGATGCTTAAATTTAAAAAATAAATAAATATAAAAAATACCTTTAAATATTGTACCTGCTGGGTGTCTATAGTATGCCTGTGAAAACGTCTTTAACCACTTTGCAACCGCCCTATAAACAAAGTATGTCTACAGGGCGGTTGCTTAACTCTAAGTGGCCGTTAATTAACGGCTTCCTAGAATCGCGCTCCCGCACGCCCCCTGAGGCGCGCACACGGGAGCATCTGTGATCGCCGGGTCCAGAGGACCCGGCGCATCATGGATCACGGTAAATCGCCGCTGATAGCCAATGACGACACGATCACTCTCTGTACCGATCGGTACAGTGTGAGAGGAGAGGGGAGGGAGCGGATGGCAGTGGCAGTGCTGTGGGCTGGATCTGTGACAAATGTAGTCACAGATCCATCCATCCATCCCTCCCTGCTCAGCCATCCCTGCTGCAATGCAATGCTGGGCAATACATTGCAATGCTGGGCATACTCTGCAAAACTCTTGGCATACTCTGAGAAATAGCAAATTGAAGGACGAAAACTGGACAGCCGCACTCCGAAATCACTTAAAATAAGTTGTCTTTTATTTTTCAACTGTACACACAGTCACTGCAACCAACAAAATACAGTATGGCCGACGCGTTTCGCACTTACAATCAGTGCTTAGTCATGGCTATTCTGGGCAATACTCTGGGCATACTCTGGCAATACTCTGCAATACTCTGGGCATACTCTGCAATACTCTGGGCATACTCTGGGCATACTCTGGGCATACTCTTGGCATACTCTTGGCATACTCTGCGCATACTCTGGGCATACTCTGGGCATACTCCGCAATACTCTGGGCATACACTGGGCATACTCTGCGCATACTCTGCGCATACTCTGGGTATACTCCGCAATACTCTGGGCATACTCCGCAATACTCTGCAATACTCTGGGCATACTCTGCAATACTCTGGGCATACTCTGGGCATACTCTGGCAATACTCTGGGCATACTCTGGCAATACTCTGGCAATACTCTGGGCATACTCCGCAATACTCTGGGCATACTCCGCAATACTCTGGGCATACTCTGGGCATACAGCGCCCCTGTCCCTGTGAGCTCGCATGCAGAAGCGAACGCATACGCAAGTCCCGCCCACATATGAAAACGGTGTTTAAACCACACATGTGAGGTATCTCTGCGAACGTTAGAGCGAGAGCAATAATTTTGGCCCTAGACCTTCTCTGTAACTAAAAACATGTAACCAGTAAAAATATTTAAAGCATTGCCTATGGGAATTTTTAAGTACCGTTTGGCGCCATTCCACAAGCGTGAGCAATTTTGAAGGGTGACATGTTAGGTATCTATTTACTCGGCGTAATTTTATCTTTCATATTATGCAACATTGGGCTAACTTTAATGTTTTTTTCTAAAAGCACAAAACTGTTTTATTTCCAAAAAAAAAGGGTTTGAAAAATTGCTGTGCAAATACCATGCGCAATAAAAAGTTGAAACGACCTCCATTGTATTCTCTAGGGTCTTTGCTATAAAGCATATATAATGTTTTGGGGTTCCATGTAATTTTCTAGCAAATAAATTATGATTTTTCCATGTAGGAGAGAAATGTCAAAATTGGCCTGGGTGCTCCCTGCATGTTGGGCCTCTGTATGTGGCCACACTGTGTAAAAGTCTCATACATGTGGTATCGCCATACTCGGGAGACATAGCAGAATGTGGTTTGGGGTGTAATTTGTGGTATGTATATGCTGTGTGTGAGAAATAACTTGCTAATATGAAAGTTTGATGAAAAAAAAATCTTGATTTTGCAAAGAATTGTGGGAAAAAATGACAACTTTAAAAAACTCACCAGGCCTCTTTCTAAATACCTTGGAATGTCTTATTTCCAAAAAGGGGTCATTGGGGGGTATTTGTACTTTTCTGGCATGTTAGGGTCTCAAGAAATGAAAGATGCTGTCAGTACATCAGGTGTGATGAAATTGATCAATTTTCAGTAATTGGTACCATAGTTGGAGACCCCATAACTTTCACCCAGCCTAAATAATATCCAACATTTTTTTTTTTTTTACCAAAGATATGTAGCAGTATACATTTTAGGCCAAAGAAATGAAGAAAAATTATTATTGTTTACAAATTTTATAGCAAAAAAAAAAAAAAAAACAGAGGTGATCAAATACCACCAGAAGAAAGCTCTATTTGTGGGAAAAAAAGGACAAACATTTCATTTGGTTACAGTGTTGTATGACTGAGTTATTGTCATTCAAACTGTGAGAGCACCGAAAGCTAAAAATTGGTCTGGTTATTAAGGGCGTTTAAGTGCCCAGTGGTCAAGTGGTTAAATAGCACCAGTTTCCGTGGACATGTCCGATCGTGTGTACGGCCTAGCGGACAGGTTTCCAGCGGACAAAAGTTTCTAAGCATGCTTTGAAACTTGTCCGCTGGAAACCTGTCTGTCGGATATGTCCGCTGGTTAGTACGCCTAACCAGTGGACTGAAATCCCGCGAATGCGTCGAATTGATTCGACGCATGCGTGGAAGCATTGTACTTCCTTGTTTGTGCATGTCGCTGCGTCACCGCCACGTCACCACGTTCTCTGTCCGCGGGGATTTTGGTCTGATGGTGTGTACACACATCAGACCAAAATATCCCAGGAGACATGGCCGATGAAAACGGTCCACGGACCGATTTCATCGGCCATGTCTCCTCGTGTGTACAGGGCCTCACTGACTAGCCTGCCTGCCTGCTCTGTCTCTCTCTGTAAACCACGCAGCACAGATTAGAGAGAAAAAAAACAGACTGATTGATTAGCCCTAAAAAGGGCTGTTTGGGGTGCTGTCAGGAAGCTGTTCTAACAGCAGAGATCAGATGAGTCTTTTAGGACTGGAGTACACTGGCCTAGCTATCGCTTTCTCTATAAAATCAGCAGCAGCAACACTGTTCCTCCTCTCACTAAGACTGCAGGTTCAGAATGAATCTAAAATAGATGCTGCCCTAGAGGTGGGAGGGTCAGGGAGGGAGCGTATGCTGCTGATTGGCTGAAATGTGTCTGCTGACTGTGAGGTACAGGGTCAAAGTTTGCTCAATGATGACGAATAGGGGGTGGGTCGAACATCGCATATGTTTGCCGGCGGCGACGAACAAGCGATATTCGCCGGGAACTGTTCGCCGGCGAACCGTTCTATACATCTCTACACCTGTATACTGCTGTTCAAAGTATATAGAGCCAAAGGGGCTTGTAATGACCTGGGAGGAGGGGGGCGGGGAAACCAGTGCTATTTTTATCAGTGATTTTCATCCATATTGCAGGGACCAGACATTATATTAAAGCCACAAGCAGTTTTAAATTACCTTTTTCTTATAGTAATCTCATTTTGTGCAGGGACAGTTCTAAACACGTGCCACTACTATAGACACCCAGCAGGTACGATATTTAAAGGAATTTTCCTTTTTTTTTCACTTTAAGCATCATTAAAATCGCTGCTCCAGAAAAAACAACCGTTTAAAACTTTTTTTTCCATTGATGCAAGACCCGGGTTCTCAAAGACGTTTTTTGACAATAACTTGCATATGGGGCATTAAAATGAGCACTTTTGAATTTGAACGCTCGAGTCCTATTGACTTCAATGGGTTTCTAAATGTTCGCGCGAACGGTCGGTCCGTTCGAAGGTTCTGGTGCGATCCGAACGCGGGGGTGTTCGGCTCATCCCTACCTACGACCCATCACCATGCATAAAAACTGCCCTACCAAACCCGGGCATACTGCCATTGAACTCCCTTACCACCCGCACATGGCTGTCCCCCGAGTGAGTGGGTGAATTACTTAAATAGTGCTACAAATGCGAACTGAATCACCTCAATGCGACGTCCACCCCTTTTACCCCTTTTGATCCATTTTAGACTGACGTAGCCTAAAAAAAAAGACACCATGTCCTTGGCAGACCTCGCATCCTATAACTGCAGGCCCCCCGCTACCTTTTTATAAGGGCCAACCAACTCCCCCACCCAAAATGCCTCACAAAAAACACCACTGCAAAAAACTGCCCAGAATAAACTTACCTTATAACCTGAAGAGCCGACCTCCTCCCGGACCCCACAAATTTTCTGTAAGACCGAAAGGAAACCAGTCTCTGAGTGTCCTTGTGAACATGACCCTTTTTTGTACCCCCTGACTGCCTATTCCTCCCAAAAACTTTCCGTAAAAATCTCCCTGAAGAAGGCCCCGTAACCCGTGGAACCAGCCGCATCGGTGACCAGTTCCAGGTTGAAGTTGCTGCCCGGCCCTTCCATACAGAGCGACCACCTTTTGTAATTCTCCCAAACGCGTGCTAAACCCACAGATCTGCTTTGAGTTCCCTAGTCAAATGAAGAAAATGTGTCGGCAGAACACCCTGCCCATGGGGATGATTCAGCAAGCAAAGTTCAACTTACCTAACAGGGACTGCAAGCCCACAGCTGCACTTTGTCGCGCCCTAACATCCCCCTGATATCCAGCCGGAGATTCTCCCCCTGTCTTCTGATAGCCTGCCATAAATCCCCCCTGAGTCAATAATAATTCCCAGAAAACTCAGCACCGTGGTATGGCCCTCCGTCTTGTCCGCTGCCAGAGGCACAGCGAACCTGTCCCCAATGTGCCACAACGTTGCCAACAAAACTGCACACACACTGGAGGATGGAGGACCCACCCACAGAAAATCAAAACTTCTCTGGGCCCCCCCCCACCCACGGCGCAGCCGGAGGAGGGTTACCGTACCAGCAAACCTCTGCACCTGACCCCTAAATCCCCCTCAGCTAATCATGCAAACCCCTCGCAGCACCCTGTGTGGCAGACAACTCGCCCGCCACCCGCGGGCCAGTAGGTGGCGACCCCACATGTTGCACAACATTGCCCCCATAAACCTGCGGCCCCCACCCCCTACCCCCAACCCCCAACAATTTACACAAAGCATTAGCAACATCACCCGAAGACAAAAAAAAGTGACTTACCAGACTGGCTGGGAACGGTTCTCACAGCTGTTGCAGGCACCTCCACTGATGGTGAATCCTCCAAGCCGTCGTCCACATCTGATTCGGATGCCTCCCCCTCCGATCTTGTTTCCATGGCCAGCGTCATCGGCGACATCAGCCCCCCAAGCGAGGAAGGCCTGGAGGCCGCAGGTCCCTGCCTCTCGGCAGATCGTCCTCACAGTGTGACCCGGCTGTCGCCGCCCCCGATCTGCTGCAAACCTGACCCGGCCCACGATTGGGCTCCTCCATCCACCCATCAGTGGCTCCGCCCCCCCCACCGCCCTGGAAACGAATCATGGCTTCTTCCCCGGAAGAAATCTCCCCCTTCCTGGGCCCGGGAGTAGAGGGGGGACTGATCGGTCTGACTGACTACGCCGATCAGGCGCGGACCGGGTGCCATTACAGCCCCTATCCCCGCTCACCGAGCACCGCACGTATCGAGGGTTCCGTCCGCCGCAACCCCCCGGCCGAAGCAGACGATCGATTGGCCGGAGGGGGTGACGGGTACTCATGGGGGCTCCGTGGATGTCGTTGGGCTCACACGCTAGGGCCTGGCCAAAAAACCCCCGGCTGGCGTGACCGCCGAGCGCGTGGTGTAAGCTCCCTTCGGCCTGGGACCCCACGCCTCATCCTGTAACAGCCCACCACCTGTGTCTCAAGCCAGTCCGGTCCCCGTGACGCCGTTGCCGCCCGCAGCCTGGCTAACAATAAATCCACGATCGCCCTTAGGAAAAAAGTGCAGGGAGCCTACCTGTCTAAAGACAGGTATTTGCAGCCACTTCCGGCCACAGTCTGCGGGCAAACTGCAGGCAGGACGTCACCTTCATCCCGTCCCCGTTGTGTTCTGGGAACCCTCGGCTCCCAGAGCACAGCGGGAGCATGTCAAAGCAACGCAGCGATTATCAGACACTGGCAGAGATTCCGTTGAACATCAGTCAGGATATACAGACTTAAAAGCAGAGGCTTTTACCGCTGGTCATTGCAGCAATAGTTCAACAGTTCAAACTACAGTGTAACTACAGCAAAATGTACATGAGTTTGTATATAGGAACAGGTACAGCAGAAGCAAAGTGTTACTTGTTTTCAGTGAAAGCATCAAATCCCACAAAAGTGAGTACACCCCTCACATTTTTGTAAATATTTTATTATATCTTTTCATGTGACAACACTGAAGAAATAATACTTTGCTACAATGTAAAGTAGTGAGTGTACAGCTTGTATAACAGTGTAAATTTGCTGACCCCTCAAAATAACTCAACACACAGCCATTAATGTCTAAACCGCTGGAAACAAAACATTTCCAAATTGGACCAAAAGTGTCAATATTTTGTGTGGCCACCATTATTTTCCAGCACTGCCTTAAAGTGGTTGTAAACCCGATCAAAAAAAAAAAAAAAACCTGCAAGACAAAGGCATAATAAGCTAGTATGCATAGCATACTAGCTCATTATGAATTACTTACCTTACATCGAAACCCGCGCAGCAGTCCTCGTACCCCGCCCCCGGCTAGCGACATCTCCCCCGGGCATACGTGCCATTGCTTCTGTTTGCTTTAGTGCACATGTGCCAATGACATCGAGACATGCAGAGGACAGGGGATATCTCCTAAATCGTGCAGGCGACCTGCATAGGCTTACCTGTAGCATAAAGTGGTTGAAAAGGGTTTAAACCACTTTAACCCTCTCGGGCATGGAGTTTACCAGAGCTTCACAGGTTGCCACTGGAGTCCTCTTTCACTTCTTCATGACAATATCATGAAGATGGTGGATGTTAGAGACTTTGCGCTCCTCCACCTTCCGTTTGAGGATGCCCCACAGATGCTCAATAGGGTTTAGGTCTGAAGAAATGTTTGCCAGTCCATCACCTTTACCCTCAGATTTTTTAGCAAGGCAGTGGTCATCTTGGAGGTGTGTTTGGGGTCGTTATCATGTTGGATTACCACCCTGCGGCCCAGTCTCCGAAGGGGGGGATCATGCTCTGCTTCAGTACGTCACAGTACATGTTGGCATTCATGGTTCCCTCAATGGCTGGGCACTCACTGCGCATGCGCGAACGGCGCAGCACTCCCTTAGTGGATAGGCGATCGCCTGGGACCTGTAATGTGTCCCAGGTGATCGCCTACAGGGAGGGGCCGCCAAAAGGCGATATTACGTATCGCCTTAGCGGTCCCTGGGCTGAAGGAGGAAGTGGGACAGGAAGTAAAACAAATTTACACTTATACAAGCTGTACACTTACTACTTTACATTGTCACAAAGGGTCATTTCTTCAGTGTTGTCACATGAAAAGGTATAATAAAATATTTACAAAAATGTGAGGGGTGTACTCACTTTTGTGAGATACTGTATATAATAATAAAAACATATATAAACATATGTATATATATATATATACAGGGCTTGACAAAATCCAGACGCCCGGTCACAATTGCGATGGCCCCCCGGGGAAGCTTAGGCCTGCAGAAGGCCGCAAAGACGCGGCCTCAATTACCGGCCAGCATGGGCGCCGTGGGAGGGGAGATGGGGGCGCACAGAGACACAGGATCATGTGTCTCCGTGCGCCCCCACTTCCCCCATTGCGCGATCGCGGCAGCCGATAATTGAGGCCGTGGCTTTGCGGCCTTCTGCAGGCCTAAGCTTCATTCTGTGATCTGACATCATCTTGTGGTGGCCGTTGGCATTACAAGTTAAACAGTAATCCAGCAATTCTAATGTGTTTTTCACTGTGTTTTCACTACCATCTCCTTCCCTCTAATTAGAGCCCCCAAACATGATATATATTTTTTATTCTAACACCATAGAGAATAAAATGGCGGTCTTACAAGCGCACTTTTTTGGGGAAAAAAATACACTTTTTTTAATTAAAAAAATAAGACAACAGTAGTCAGTCCAATTTTTTATATTTTTTTATAATGTGAAAGATAAGTAAATTGATACCAAACATGTCACGCTTCAAAATTGCGCCCCCTCGTGGAATGGCGACAAACTTCTACCCTTAAAAATCTCCATAGGCCACAATTAAAAAATTCTACAGGTTGTATGTTTTGAGTTACAGAGGAGGTCTAGGAGTAGAATTATTGCTATTGCTCTACCAATCCCGGCGATACCTCACATGTGTGGTTTTAATACCGTTTACATATGCGGGAGCTACTCACGAATGCATTCGCTTCTGCGCGCAAGTTTGGCAGGACGGGCGCGTTTTCTGGCTCCTAACTTTTTTAGCTGGCTAGTAGATTCCAAGCAAATTTGTCAAACCCTGTATATATATATTATATTATATTATATTATGAATAAAAAATATATATAGAAATCATCTAAACCCCATACCATCTACCAAAACCTGAAATATTTATTTTGGGTGGACAAACCATTTTAGCACACCCCCCAACATTTTTAGATGGGAATGAGGTACACCTACTAGCAAATGTACATAGGCATAGGACACGCCCCTGCCACACCCCCTTAAAGGAGAATTAAACAAAGAAAAGGTTAAAGGGTCACTAAAGGAAAAAAAAGTTTGGGCTGAAATTACTGTTTACAGGGTATAGAGACATAATAGTTAACTGATTCCTTTTAAAAACCATATAATCAACCTACAGTTCTAGTTTCGTTTTTGCTGTTTTTTTTACTGTCTCTCTGATGTACAGAGCCAGAGAGCCAATAGAGGGCAGTGATGGTTTGTCTAAAACCCCTCAGCCCAATCTAGTTTCAGTTTACACACAGTAATCACACCTCCTTGATTAGTGACCACAGTTATATGGGAAAAGCACCTAATCACCAAAGTGAAAAAGAATGGCGGACTTTGAGGCAGTGCGGAAGTACGTTAAAAAAATATACTTTAATGTAGAACTAAAACATACAATTTTACAATATATAGAAAAAAAGGAGTATTGAGCATAGGATATAACCATATGGATTACAAATTCATAAATATTGTAACAAATCCTTTGAAGTCGTCTACGCGTTTCGCCTTTGGGCTTCTTCAGGACGAGACAAATAGGATTTTTTGGGGAGAATACAGATATTGTTGTACAATCTATTGCATCACAGTGAGTGTATTCATCCACAAGATTTCGGACATCGATAAAGTGCCAAAATATTCAAATGTGAACAGAGTCACATAATATACCGTAGTAGAAGGATCAGTAATCCATATGGTACCGTCAATAGTGAAGGTCCCAGAGTGTCAAGAACCACATACTGCATCAAGCAACCAAGATAGATTCCAGGGGCTTTGCCATATTAACAGCAGTTGGAAATAAGCGCCTATCTCCGGGCAATCCTATATTGGCGTTACAGCTGGGGCCAGTTCATATATAGAGTCAAGCGGCCAGGCAGGAGAACGATCCAAATCGTAGTTTGAAAGATCACTTAGCATCAACAGTGTGACCTGCACCAACAACAAAGTGTGCCGTGATGACTCGTCTGTGTGTGCCCCAGGGTCACAACCTGTGACCACAGTGAGAAAGCTCCCAGTACTGTGGTTATAAGGAAACAGACAACCAGGAAGTGTCCAGAACAGAGCAGGATTACAGCAACATCAAAGCAAAAAAACGAACAATGAGGACATAAAAACAGCACTGCAGTAAGGTAAAGGAAGCTAAAAAAAATCCTTTAGTAACCCTTTAATTAAATCCACAAGTGCTTTTGTTTTTTTTGTTTTTTTTCCACTACTATTCCTTTATAGAAGGGTTGTCCCGATACCACTTTTTTAGGACCGAGTACAAGTACCGATACTTTTTGTCAAGTAGTCGCCGATACCGAATACCGATACTTTTTAAAAATGTGTCCCCAAATGCAGCCACGTCCCCCACATATGCAGCCATGTCCCCCACATATGCAGCCATGTCCCTCCAGCCATATCCCCACATATGCAGCCATGTCCCCCACATATGCAGCCATGTCCCTCCAGCCATGTCCCCCACATATGCAGCCATGTCCCTCCAGCCATGTCCCCCACATATGTAGCCATGTCCCTCCAGCCATGCCCCCCACATATGCAGCCATGTCCCTAAAGCCATGTCCCTCCAGCCATGTCCCCCACATATGCAGCCATTTCCCCCCAGACATGTCCCCCATATATGCAGCCATGTCCCTCCAGCCATGTCCCCCACATATGCAGCCATTTCCCCCCAGCCATGTCCCCCACATATGCAGCCATGTCCCTCCAGCCATGTCCCTCCAGCCATGTCCCTCCAGCCATGTCCCTCTAGCCATGTCCCTCCAGACATGTCCCTCCAGACATGTCCCTCCAGTCATGTCCCTCTAGCCATGTCACTCCAGCCATGTCCCCACATACCTTGCCGCCGAAAGCCGATCACGATCACCCATCCAATCCCGAGCAAGGGTGAGTGTCTATACGTAGCGGGAACACTACAGCTATTCAAATGAAAGCTGTGATGTTCCCGCACGCCGTTTAACCCAATGCGGCGGCTTGCGATGCGTCGGCTTTCGATGCGGCGGCGCGATGCGGCGGCAGCGGCGGGGGAGGGGGGAAGTATTCTATTTAGGCATAGGGGGTATTTGCAGGAGTACAAGTACTCCCGCAAATACTGGGTATCGGTCCCGATACCGATACTGGTATCGGTATCGGGACAACCCTACTTTATATTGGCTTTTAAAATGTACAAATGCAGCAATTTTGAATTTGGATGAAAGGGTTAGCACTGGGAAACTCTTTTTGAAAGATAAAAAGTTCATTTTTATACAACTATATAGATCAGACCAAAATGAGGGACAAATGAGGAGGAAAGAGGAACAGAGGGACATTGCTCCAAATCAGGCACAGTCCCTAGAAATCAGGGACAGTTGGGAGCTATGATTTTAGCACTTGTAATAAACAAGCAGGATAAAGAGATAATATAAGTATGTTCACTATGAATACGTTACATGAACTGACAGCTGTTAAATAGCATGCTGCTTTGCAAACTTCTGAGTTTTATCACACAGAGAAAGCTGCAAATCTAACAGTTCATATAAGGCTGTTTTTATATTTTGCAAGCTAGCATGGAGCAACAAGTGTGGTCCGGCCTTAGTGTTTCTGATATAAATTTGTTGACAAAGCCCTAATTTAAATTCCTTGCAGAGTATAAATAACCAGTTCATTAGCCAGCAAATTTTACACTCCTGCTTAGGAAGAATTGATCTGTGTCTGGGTCCCCTTTGCTACTCTATATGGTCTGGGGGTGGTGTCTGCAAACGTATATAAGAAGTGACCCATTGGAACATAGGCACAGCTCATTCTGTAAGGACTCCTCCATTGTGAAAAGTGCTCAAGGTGAGTTCTATACTCTCCTCTTCTGTCTATTTCTGGGATTGTAACTTGCTTTAGCACGGAAGAATCAAACCTTACAAGAGTAAACTTTCTGCTAAATACTAAGGACAAAAATCAACTTGGGACAAGACACACAGAAATTTCTGGACTACATTTGTCGTAAAGGAATAATTTGCTGGACTTCTCTTTATTTGCTTATGTTCATCTACCTGCAGCTGCTCAGCATACCATCAATTACTCAATTTTACTATAAAAAGGACCCTGGGATTTTTATCTGATACTTCTACCTGTCAAACAGATATGCAATAGATATAATATTGTGTTGTGGGTAATTGTGGGTACTTTGAAAAACCATCTTTGCTCCTTTTCTATTATTTAGTAACAGCCAACAATCAGAAATCATCTTTCTTTATTATGTCTGCTTTAAAATGATGAAAGGTGAAAGCTGATTGGTAGTTTTGAGTTACTGCTCTATACACGTCATCATTGTTACCCTTTGTTATTGCTTTTGACATAAGTTGTTTTATTTCCTAGAAACTAAAGGTCTGCGGATTGTTTAGTTGAAGTTGATATGAAATATATTAACTGATTCTTTGTACTATATGCTAGGATAGGAAGCTAATCTTCCTAACCTTAGATGTTGAAATGTACTCTTTTTTAGAAATATTTATTTTTCAGCGGCTAATATTATTAGCACTCAATTAGGAACATAACTAAAATATTAGATTATATAAAAAACGTTTTAATATTGCTTTAATAACAAACTTTATAAAAGAAAACAGGCTATGTACTTGACTTTGTAAAAACACATTTGTATTTTCCTACAAATTAGTTTTTCTTTTAGCTAACTAAATTTTCACTTTTTAATATTTCCAAAACTCATTTTGTTAATTTTCATTTATTTCTAGAACTAAAACTAAAATGGCTTTTTCTGGTATCCTGAGTGAAGCTGACATCGCCGCTGCCTTGAAGAGCACAGAAGGTACTGTGCCAACCACTTTGTTACCACTTTGTGCTTTCATCATTTAATTTATACTGAATAGCAACATGACAACTTGTAGTACCTTATGAGAGAGGATTAACACTCTAGCAGTAGAAACAGTGCCTCCTTTTGGAGGAATCGGTAACTGCAAGCCAGACTTCGTTCAGCCTGCAACCATTGCAAATAAATAGGCATTCACAGTTATTGATTACATTTTACAATAATTAAACTTTAATTGGATTTATGGGTTACAGTACATTTGCATTATTCTATGGTTAGAGTAAATTTTAGATCAAAAGTCAATATAACAACTTAAGCTTGTTACATTCTCTCAAGCCAACACTTGTGGCACAGATTAGCCTTCTCTCTGTTGCTCTGACTAATACCTTGTAGTGAGTGGGTTAGAAAGGATGCATGAACTCTCAGGGGTAGCAATGTACAATCTTCTCATAATTAAATTATTATATATTTTTTTACCTAAAAAAATAATATTTATTACTTAATTGTATTTACTTTATTACATTATATTAGCAGTATTACAGTGCCCTTATTAATTTCTTATCCTTAACACCTTCTTTCTCATTGGGTTGGCAGCTTTCATCTTAGATCCTCAAGAAAAATATTCACTAACATTTGTATGAATATATTTATAAAAATTTGTATTTGACGTGACATTAGTTTTAACATTTATCCACTTCCTACATAAGGATTTTAGTATTCACATTTAAACTTTTCTGTTTTTATACAGCCAAGGACTCCTTCCAATACAAATCTTTCTTTGCCAAGGTTGGCCTGTCAAGCAAGTCTGCAGCTGATCTTAAGAAAGTCTTTGAAATCCTTGATCAGGACCAGAGTGGCTACATTGAGGAAGAGGAACTCAAGTAGGCATCAGCTGAAACCCTGCTAAAATAAGATAATATGGGGATTTAGAATGTTGTATAGCGTGTAAAGCTGATATAGCACATATCATTAAAACCAATTACATTCAAATGCTATGGGGATTTAGAATGTTTTATAGCTTGTAAAGCTAATATAGCACATATCCTTAAAACAAATACATGTTTTATTCTATTCAAATGCTAAATATGCTAAAAAAATTTTTTATAAAAATAGAATTATATACCATTAATACTAGTACCAAAAAAAAAAAGAAAAACAGGAATAATTCAGGATATTCACAATCTACTTATGCATGAACTAGGGACTTAACTCAAAGTATTACATTACAGGGCTGCTTATGTGTCAGCAGGAGCATTGCAAGACATAGGTTTTAGGTTCTTGCAAGGCACAGGGCTTTATGTAGTAATTAACACTTGTTCTTTTAATAGACAAAAAGCCAGATTCTGATTACATATACAAATTATAAGATGTTATAAACTCCAGACAGTAAAATATTGATTTGAGATTGTCAAGGACTGTTAGAACAAATCCCAGAATACATGTTTAGGACTGCAATAAATATAATCATCTGCAATATGATCATGAATATAAGAGTAGTGTTTGACTACATATATATTTTTAGACACAGTAGACATCATTATTGCAGATTCTACACTTACGGTAACTAAATACATTCAGTGTTGGGAGTATATGTTTCCTGTGAAGGTACTTGTCTCCGCACATGTTTTCCTGTGAAGGTACTTGTCCCACCATTCTTGTCATTTTACCATAATTACAAACACTGCAAACAAACTTTTTTAATGTGTCTTTTTTTTTTTTTTAATGTATAGGATTGTAAAAGGCTACACTATAAACTGACACTGCAGTAATACCTTTCTGTACTCTCATTGTCAGCAAGACCAACTGTCTCTCTCTTTTTTATCTTTAGAAAGTTCCTACAGAACTTCAGTGCTAATGCCCGGGATCTGACCGATTCTGAAACCAAGGCATTTCTTTCAGCCGGTGACTCTGATGGTGATGGCAAAATTGGAGTTGAAGGTAAGCATGCAAATATTATCTTATCTAGATGAATAGAAGGTCATTTTATAACCAATAGCTACCATAACCATTTTGAATAAATAGAGTGTAACCGCATTGTCTAGTTAACTACCGTATTTATCGGCGTATAACACGCACCCTAACTTTAAGGCTGCGTACACACGATCAAATCTGTCTGCTGGAAACGGTCTGCCAGACCGTTTCAGCAGACAGATTCGATCGTGTGTATGGGCAAACAGACGGATTTAGCCACCCGACAGATTTCAAAGCATGCTTTGAAATCTGTCGGCTGGGAACCCTTCGGACCGATATGTCTGCTGGTTGGTACGCTAACCAGCAGACATATCTGCTCGCACATGCGTCAAATGGATTCGACGCATGCGCGGAAGTGTTTTACTTCCTTGTGCGGTGATGTGGCGGCGTCAATGTCACCACCACGTCACCGACACGTCACCGCGCTGTCTGCTGTCTGCTGTCTACACGATCAAACCAATACATCCCAGCAGACAGATCTGTTCAAATCGGTCTGTCCGACCGATTTGAACAGATCTATTTGCATGTGTGTACAGGGCCTCAGAGGGAAGTTTCAGGAAAAAAACTTTCCACAGCCCCCTGCGTATAACACGCAGGCACAATTTACCCTCTATTTTTAGGGTAAAAAAGTGAGTGTTATACGCCAATATATACAGTACTTGCCAAAACATCTGTCTACCCATATGTTGATCTGACCATCTATCCTATGTATCTATCTAGTATTAGCTAAAGGGTAATATAATTAATTTTTTACTTTTTCTTATCATTTTTTTATTTCTTTTTAGAATTTCAGGCTTTGGTGAAAGCTTAAGAGCCTCAATGGATTAGCGAAATAAATCAAATCCCCTTTTTTGTTACACGGAAATGTTAGAGGAACCTGGTTAACAGAGATAAAATTTGCCCCGTTGAAGGGGATCAGATTCTGAATCAACATCTTCATTCAAACTTCAGTGTCATCTCTCCTAGTTGGACAGATGTGATACAGACTGTTCAACCATCAACAACTGGATCCTGAGCTCCTGCAACCAGCTGTTAACTCAAAGTTACACTGATGCCTCATTCTATTTATTTATATATTTTTTACATTGGTATTGCATTGCCAGCTGTTTAAACTATTGTACCTTTTGTAAATTGACATTGATGATGTCTAGTCTTGATGTCTTCAAGGAATATTTAAAGCAGCGAGGATGATGTAAACACAATGCTATCAATAAAACAATGTTTTGGAATCAGTTTGTGTCATGTTTCACTTAACAGTTAAAAATTGGTTTCGGAAAATCCTTATTAACAAGATAAAAAAAAAAAAAAAAAATAGAATAAAACAGAGCGCACTTCTGGGGACTAGAGCAATATGGTGGGATAAGCAGCACTGGTGGAAACAGTTAGGACGTTTGGTATTATGCAATTCATTGCAGTCAAACAGACAGGCACTCCTCTTCTTTGAACTGCATAAATAAAGCAAAATGTGTAATATAACTCACTTAGGTTCCCAAGCTTTGACACACGCATTGGCCATTGTAAAGCTCAATCTCACCCCTGTAAATCTTTGATTGTATGTTCTTGAGCAGGGGTCTCCAAACCTTTCACACAAAGGGCCACTTTATTGTCCTTCAGACTTTAGGAGGGCCGGATTGTGCCCAGCGGGGGTAGAAAAATGTTATGGCTTGGCATCAGTGAGAATAAATATGGCCTTAGTGTTGGTGGTCAATAGGAGGAGGTGTATTCCCCCTATTGGTAGGAGGAATTGTATCCCATCATTGGCATCGATAAGATATAGTGCCCCACTGTTGGCATCAGTGGGAGAAATTGTGCCCCAAGGGCCGGATAAAGGCTAACAAAGGGCCACATCTGGCCCCCCGGCCACAGTTTGGAGACCCCTGTTCTAGAGAATGCAACTGAAAGAATGGGCTACCCCAATAGTTGTAGGGGCAATAGCAGAGAAGTCTTACCTCCATGATCCCTAAGAGAAAAAAGTAGGCAGCTGGCCATTCATCCCACTAAGCTGTAACTAACCTTGAAATATCACTTTTACATAAACTGCCTTTTTAACCCCTTCACGCCAGGGTAAAACAAATGCCTAAGCAAAAGTTTTCAACTTCGACATGTGTTAGTAAAACCATACACATCATCACAACTACTTTGTGCATTCAGGTGAATTATACCTTGTTTTTTCAGGACAAATCGGGCTTTCATTTGGTTGTAAATGGTAATAAATATCTCCTGACTTTTTTTTATCAAATGAAAACGGCCCAAAATAATAACAATAGTCATTTAAAAAAAAGTAGCTGTATATTTCTTGTTACTACCATAACCTACCATCAAATAACAACCCAAAATAAATTCTCCTGCTCCCAACAATCACAGTGATGCCACATATGTGTATGTTATTTGCAGCTGTAGTACAGCCCAGAAACAATAGTGCACATTTTGCTTTTTTTATGAAACCTAAAACACAATAAAACTAATTTAAAAAATGTTCTTAACCTTTGGCCCTTACGTGACCCAAACACTGGCCCTGGTGCTGACCTAGATCAAATATTGATCTGGGTATTTTTTCTTTATTTTGTCTTTTATTCTTTTATTATTATTATTATTATTATTATTATTATTATTATTTTGCACACACTTTTTTTTTCTCTCCGCAAGGAGAGAGAAAGATACAATTCATCTTTTCTCTTTATTCACAAAGAGAGAAACACAGGGGTGCACTTCACAGTGACTGATCACTGTGATAGCCAATCAAAGGCTATCACAGCAATTATGCCCTGTACACACGATCGGTTCATCCGATGAAAACGGACCGATGGATTTTTTCATCAGATATCCGATGAAGCTGACTTTCATCAGTTTTGCCTGCACACCATCAGTTAAAAAAACATTTGTGTCAGAACGCTGTGACGTGAAACACTACGACGTGCTGAGAAAAATGAAGTTTAATGCTTCCGAGCATGCGTCGACTTGATTCTGAGCATGCGTGGATTTTTAACCGATGGACTTGCCCACAGACGAACGTTTTTTTTTCTATCATCAGGTTCTACGTTTTTTCACCAATGGGAAAAAAAATAGGCCCACACACGATCGGTTCGTCCGATGAAAACGGTCCATCGGAACGTTTTCATCAGATGAACCGATCATGTGTATGTGGCATTAGGTGACCCGCAACTGGGATTTATGGGTCTCGGTTGTTAGTACTGTCAGTGCCAAGGGTTTAACATGGCATCAGATTTCATCTTCTGTTAAGTCAGTTGCACATATTTGTTCTCTTCTTTAATTCCTCCTTATAAATATACCCATGTCTCGGGTGCTCTACAGTTTTCCTGAACTCACATGGTTTGCTGTTCTTCCCATGATAAAATCCATACACCCATAGCCAACATTTAAAACAAAATTTCAGGAACACCTTTTTTTTCCATTATGTTCAGCAAACCATTGTAGGTGGAGCGTGCAGTCTATATAAGGGTGGGGCATTCATCTAAAATAGGTGTGCCTTTTACAAGAGGCATATTGGTGACCTAATGCCATACTTTAATTAAACATTCAGGCCGGGTTCACACTATTGCAAATTGGATGCAGGATTCCCACATTCAATTCACAATAGCAGGAAAAGGTGACTGGCTTTCTTTGGAGGCGGTTCACATATCTCCGATGCGGCTCTGGTCAATATTTGTACAGGGGTCCTGTGCGTCTTTTGGTCTAGGGCTGCAACTAACGATTATTTTCATAATCGATTAGTTGGTCGATTATTGTTTCGATTAATCGATTAATCAGATAATAGCCTTAAAAAAAAAAAAATTGCATTTTCACATTTTTTTTGGACCAATTTGTTGTTGGACAGATTACAAACCACAAATTGCCACAAAAACACATTAAATGCGTTTCTGCAGCTTCTACATTGAAGTATATTGAATCAAAAAAAAATAGCACCGATTTGCGTTAAAAAGTCCTTGCCCATTCCAAATATGCAGCAGCCGAAAAAAATCATGGATGTGAACGTTTCCCATAGGAAAACATGTAAATGTACTGTAGTGTGTTTCTGCAAAAAGCACCAAAAAACAGAGGTGTGATCCCAGGCCTGAGTTGTTTGGTAACAAAATGGGGTTTAAAAAAACAAAAGTAAGTGCGAAAAGAGCAAATAATAGCTACTGTAAGGGGTTCGTTTTTTTTACTGTGGGACAGTGAAAGTAATATTTACAGTAGAGATTTGCTTTTTTGTACTATAAAAGAACAATTTTTGTTTTTTTTAACCCCATTATGTTACTGGCAGATTAATCGATTATGAAAATTGTAATCGAATAATTTCATGATCGATTAGTTGTCGATTAATCGATTTGTTGTTTCGGTCCTATTTTGGTCTGTTTCAGGTCAGAATTCTGCCCAAAATTCAAGCTGAAATCGGACCTAAAAAGGTGAACGGGCACTCACACTCATGGGCCCCTGTTGGGAGCCGCATTGGCATGCAGTGTGAACCGAGCACTGGCGTAGCGGGGGGGGGGGGGCAGGGGGGGCTGTCGCACCGGGCGAAAAATGGGGGGGGGCGAATCCATTTACCGGCTCCGCGGAGCGCTCCGGAGCCTCGGCCTAGGAAAGTCCCCGGCTTCGGCCTAGCTCCGGAGCGGCGGCCATCTTGGTACACCCGGCGGCTGCCCTCCTCTCTGTTCACACCCACAGAGGAGGAGGAGCCCGCGCTTGAGGGAAACCACACACGCCGCTGTCTGAGGTCTGAGGTCTGCACTACTGGGGGTTACTGTCTGAGGTCTGCACTACTGGGGGTTACTGTCTGAGGTCTGCACTACTGGGGGTTAATGTCTGAGGTCTGCACTACTGGGGGTTACTGTCTGAGGTCTGCACTATTATGGGGGTTACTGTCTGAGGTCTGCACTATTGTGGGGGTTACTGTCTGAGGTCTGCACTATTGTGGGGGTTACTGTCTGAGGTCTGCACTATGGTGGGGGTTACTGTCTGAGGTCTGTTAAATAGGGGGTCTGTGATTGTGGGGGGTCTGTTATTTAGGGGGTCAGTCTGTGATGGGGGATCTGTGATTGTGGGGGGGTCAGTCTGTGATGGGGGATCTGTGATTGTGGGGGGGGGGTTCAGTCTATGATGGGGGATCTGTGGTTGTGGGGGGGGGGGTCAGTCTGTTAATCCCTTACAGTAAGGGGTTAAATGATTAATCCTGCAATAATTTACCCCTTACATGCTGAAAGCCCTGAGAGGGATACATTACAGATCCTTATAACCAGAGTGGATGATTATACAAGGGGGGGGGGGGCGGAAAAAAAATTCTGCCCCGGGCGCCCATAACTCTGGTTACGCCACTGGAACCGAGGCTCAAAGTTTTTACTGCTCCACCTTAAGGCTGGGTTCACACTATACTACACGACAGGAGTACAACTTTCATCCTACTTTGCTCTGCGACATCTGTCCTACATTCATCCTACATTGGTCCTACATCCATCCGACTTTCATGAACAGGATACTACTTTGAACCGACTTTGTGATAGTCTGACTTGTTTTTGACAAATCAAAACAATCCCAGGGTGAGATAAATTCCTTTTACTGCTGCTGTAATCACATGTCGGATGTCTGATAAGGACAAGGCTCCTACTTTGGTCCGACTTCAATGATATTCAATGGGCTGAAGTAGGATGAATGTCGGAGCAAAGTAGTACAGGGAGTGTTTTCAAAGTCGGACCGACTTGTGTCGGATCAGTTAAGACAGCTCTCATAGGGAAACATTGATTTTCACACGTCATGCGACATGAGCTCCCAATGTAGGAGCGTTGTCGGAACAAGTGTGAACCTGGCCTTAGTGGGAAAAATGATCACTCCTGTTGCATTTGGGCAGCAACACTGCTGCTAAAAGTGATTTATTCAAATGAATAGGGCTGTGCTGCAACCACAAGCCAAATGCTAGGCTCACAGCTGTGGCGTGGTATTTCCATTCACAAAGCTCATTCGGCTGCCAAAAAACAAACAAGCAAGCATTAATGAGGTGGCAATATCAACTCCTGAATACCTTTCAGCTGCGCCTGCAATGCTCTCTAAAAAGCGTTCCACTGTGGTCTGTGGATCACTGCTCAAAGAGTGACACAGGAGTAATCAACCCCTACAGCTGGCCATGCATTACTCTCTTTTTTTTTTTATATCAACCAGCACCTGAATATTTCCCAACATTCCTGTTTAACCCAATTCAATCATTAGACCGACGACAGGCCATAGATGGATGGAAATTGGGTCCATCTATAGCCAGCTTTAAGCTGGGTACACATGGCTTGATTTGTTTTTCTTTTCAACAGATTTAGATCCACCTCACTTGTGTGCATGCAGGATCCCCCTACCTCCACTGGGACATTGTATTCTGACTGTGGGGACTCTCCACTATCAGTATACACTGATCAGCATTGTAGCCGACTTGATCAAGACGCTGATCAAGGAAGGTTTTCAGCAGGTCTGTTCAACAGAAGTCGATCTAATGATTGGCTTCCGTGGAACAGGGAGGGATACACACCGATCAAAATTTGGTCAGTCCCTGCTGAACCGGCTGAATTTCGATGCACATGTATCCAGTTTTAGGCTGGCTATACTGTACATTATTTATTTTTTCCACTAGATGTGGATGGAGGAATACTTCCTGTGGTGTCATTGTATTCGGGCAGAGGGGAGGCTTCCCAACAGTCAGAATAAACTGACAAGTGCTACCGGTTGTAGTCAGTGGCACTGATCATTAAGGAAAACCCTGACAGGCTGGTTGTACATGTACAGAAGTGAATTGGTAGATCTACTTCTGAACAACCAGCCTGCTCCAGTCCCAGCTGAACCGGCTTAATTTCGATCCATGTACACCCAGCTTTAGAGTGCTGCAGACATTAACTACATGAACAATCTTTCAGTACAGTAAAGAAATCGTAGAAATCCAGCACCTAAAATAAAGAAATTTAAAAATAATTCCAGGTATGGATATTTTATACATATTTACATTGTTCTAGCTTGGGTCAATATATCTATGTATATACCATACCTGGCTTATACCCCTGGAAATCACTGAAGCAAACACTGCTACTGTTACTACAGTGATCCCCACCTACCACATTCTTAACACAAGAGGTCGGCTGCTTGACACAGGCACCATTCAAAGAATGCTTTGCATTCTCTGAACGAACATAAAGCATTCTCTGATTAGACAAGGTGGTGAGGTAGAACGGTCATGTCAATACAGCAGAGCAATCGCTCTGGATGGGACCCCGAAGCAATAGGAGATCACTTAAGTAGCGGTGTCTATTTTAGTGATTATCAGCTACCATTGACATCAGACAGATATGGTATATACATAGTTACATTGATCAAAGCTGGAACTATGTATAATATAGCCACACCAGTGTGGATATATGCAGCTTGATGTGGCGGGCAGAAAACACACAGGTCCAGGTCCAATTTCAGGAATATATTACAGCAAAGTCCTGGAAAAAAAAAAAGGCATGGCAGGAAAGCAATCCATCCCGGGATCACTCAAAAGTAAAACTGCAGTAGAGTGGTGGACCACAGGACCTGTCTGCAACTAAATGGAGAGGTTTCCAGGAAAGATGGCGTATCCCTACACTTTCCCTTCTCTAGACAATGTCCCTACTCTAGCCACTTGCCTAAACCCAGGAGTCAGGATATTAAATAGACTCTGCCCGACCCAAGTTGGCTACCAAAGTCATATGTGGTGCCAGCATCAAAACAGCTGCCTCAATATGACCAAGGAAACCATAGAGGAACTAGGTTCATCTTCACTTCCCCTTCCCCATGCATTGCCACTGTTGACAAGCATCAACTGCAGTGGAGAAAGTAGTAGTGCCAACACCTGGAATTATTATTTAAATTGCCCTTGAGTTCCAGCACTGCAGAAGCAACTGGACATTGGAATGTACAGATACATCAACTGAATCAAGCTGCAGCAGAACACAGAACCAGTTTCTACCAACTACCGGCAGACCCAGTTGGTTCCCCCACACCCTCTCCAGCAATAAAGATACTCTGTCTCTGGGTTTGCAGACAGCTCTGAAACTCAGGATTTACAATGCACTGAGCACTGTAAGGCAGTGGTGGTCAACTTTAAAATTATAGAGGGTCTCTCGCCTTCGCTTCCAGATGTTATCCTCAGGCTTATCAGGCGCTTAACCCACGTAAGCGAGCGGGAGTAGCTATCCTTTTCAAACGCGGATCCCCCTTTACATGCTCTGAGTTCTTCATTGACCTGCAGGGACACTACGTTATCCTACTTGAACAGTGGCAGACTCAGACTATCACCCTGTGCGTCCTCTATGTCCCAAATGTTCATCAGATCGTTTGCACGTTTGTTTTGGACGCTCAACACATTTTTGATAGTCGGATGAGACTTCAACCTATACCACTAATCGGTGCTTGACCGCCATGTGGTGAATCCCAGGGGCTCACAAACCCAAGCCTCTTGGGACTCGAAAAACTCTTTTGTCAGATCACTAGATGCTATGCCCTATTTGACTACTGGTGGGCCCTTTATCCCTGGGAGAGACAGTACACGTTTTATTCCACACCCCACCACATGCATTCCCATATTGACCACTCTTTGTTTACAATGCTAAGCTACACGTTACTGATGATGCGCAGATCCTTTCAATCTCCTGGTCGGATCACGCCCCCATCATAGTGACTCTGGACGTAGGTGCCCCCAATTGTAAACCATGCCACTGGCAGCTGAATAACTTCCTTCTACAACATCTCCCTTCTAAGATAGAGCTGGCGTCCACACTACAGTTATACTTCCACGAGAATAACACCCCTGACATATCCTCCTCCACCCTCTGGGAAGCCCATCAGGCAGTTTTTCTAGGTCGCTATATAGCGATTGCCTCGGCTATGAAAAAAGATGCAATAGATGCCAAGTTGCACGCTGAAAGGGAACTTAGGGCCTTAGAACTTTGACTGCAAGTCTCCCTGTCCCCACCCCTCCTCAGAAAAATTGTATGTCTGCATATGCCTCTTAGGGACCTCGCAGTGGGGCAAGTGGAAAAGGCACTGCTGAGACTGAAACAGCTCTATTATGATAAGGGCAAGCCCACTCCCTGCTAGCCACACATGCTATGTGTTGGAAATATTTTATAAATGGATAACTTTGTGTAAAAAAAATGCTTTTTAATTTTTTTTCCACATATTCCAAAAACTTCTGGAAAAAAATGTACCATTTAAAAGACTCATTATGTCTCATATATTATCTGTTGGGGTGTTTGCTTTCCAAAATGGGGTGACTTTGTGGGCATTTCCATTGTCCTGGTGCCCTGTATGCAGCTTCCATATCATTGGCCCCATGGTGGTGCGTGCGCACCATCTCTATGTTGGGACGAGACCAGAAGTAGCGGATGGAACGCAAATACACCCGCACTTCCTGGTCGTATGAGTTTGAGCGTGAGCGTGAGTTTGATATGCGCGCGCACTATGGATGTGCGCGCGCAAATTAGGATCGGGACACCCAGTGCATCGGGATGTCGGCTGTATACGGCCCCACTATGGTTCCTGTCTCTCTTGCAGTACAAAGGGGAGCAGGTAAGGATCCTCTTGTCTGGCCATATGTGGTGTCCCCAACCTTAGATCGTGCTCACCCCCTCTATTCCCCTGTGACTTTTTCCACTATCTATTAAAATAAGAAGGCTATTCTCTTTGCAGCTGTGTATGGATAACTTGCAGTGCATGCTTGGCCAATTACAGCGTGGACAAAACGGAGAGCCATAATTGGCCAAACCCAGGGTGCAGGGCTCAAAATTTCAAGTCCTGAGCTACTAGCCAGGCCTCAAGGCGTACTCACCAGCAGTTGACCGCTGCTCGCTGTTAGTGGTGACAGGAGCGGCAGGGAGGACACTGAAGGGGGGGTGCAGTCAGCGAGTGAGTGGCGCCACTGCCTGTGAGGAGCCCGGCGCTGCTGCTCGCTGTTAGTGGTGACAGGAGCGGCGGAAAGGACACTGAAAGGGGGGGATCAGTCAGCGAGTGAGCCGCCACTGTTAGTGGTGTGACAGGAGCGGGCGGGCAGGACACTGAAAGGGGGGGGGTGTCAATCAGCAAAAGAGCGGCAGGGGAGCAGAGAAATGATGTCATCTCTCACTGCCCGCCCTGCATCACGACAGTTCTGCCCTCAATGTGCACTGCAGCTGCAGGCAGCAGAGAGATTACAACATCTCTCTACTGCCTGCCTTTATTCTGGGACATGGCAAGTGACAAAATCCGTTGCAAATTTGCAACGTGTGGCAAGTGATGTGGCACGTGACCATTTGCAATGTGTGGCAGGTGGCAATCCACAACGTGTGGCAGGTGGCAATCCGCAGCGTGTGGCAGGTGGCAATCCGCAACGTGTGGCAGGTGGCAATCCGCAACGTGTGGCAGGTGGCAATCCGCAACGTTTGGCAGGTGACAATCCGCAATGTGTGGCAGGTGGCGATCCGCAACGTGTGACAGGTGACAATCCGCAACATGTGGCAGGTAAAAACCCGCATCTGGTGGTGGAGTATGAAGCAAAACTGTAAGTACAAACACACATAACAAGTTGTATGAGACAACCTGCATCACCACAGTTCTGCCCTCACTGTGCACTGCAGCTGTAGGCAGCAGAGATATTACAACATCTCTCTACTACAATCCGCAACGTGTGGCAGGTGGCAATCCGCAGCGTGTGGCAGGTGGCAATCCGCAGCATGTGGCAAAACTGTAAGTTCAAACACACATAACAAGTTGTATGAGACATGAGAGCCAGAGAGGGACTTTCCTTGCCCAGCCCTGATTAACCACTTAAGGACCAGAAGGATTTGCCCACTTAATGACCGGGCCATTTTTTGCAATACGGCACTGTGTCGCTTAAACTGATTATTGTGCGGTAGTGCGACATTGTACCCAAATAAAATTGATGTCCTTTTTTTCCCCACAAATAGAGCTTTCTTTTGATGTGTGAGGGATTAGCTCGGTAGCGTGTGTGTGTGACCCCCTGGATGGGTTTACTACACGCTGAACTATACAGAAAGGCAGTTGAGGATGGTTAAAAACAAAAGATATGGTTTATTCTTCCATAATTCTGGATACAAGTGCAAGCATCAAAACAGCATAAACAAAACAAAACATAAAATAAACCCTGGCCACTTAGGGCGTCTACCTTCACAACACAGGAACCTACCTATGGAGTCTGGCACAGCCTACTGCTGGGCAGACACTGCTAGTCATACAGCAGATAAACAATAGTCTTTTTGATTTTTTATCACACAGAAAAATCAACAACCACCTCACCTCTTCAGAAGTCTTTCTGACTGCTCCTTAACTCAAAAAGCCTCAGGATGCAGCAATCAGTAGTCATCCTTTGGATGTCTTTATAGAGGCCTTAATTGCCTCATTCTGAACAGCTGATGTTTTCCAACGCCCTAAACCTTTCTAGTTATTTCTGTAGCCAACATCTAATAGTAATTGGTGAATTGTCTAAACAAGGCAGAAATGTATCTCCCGTCTGTGACAACACCCACAGATTTACCTGACTTCCTGTCACAAGTGATATGTGATCACCTCTGCGGTTTTTATTTTTTTGTGCTATAAATAACAAAAAAAAAGACAATTAAAAAAAACACACACACATATATATATATATATATATATATATATATATATATATATGGCCAGATTCAGGTAGATGGGAGCATCTTTGCTCTGGAGTAACGCTTCTCATTTACGTTACTCTGCCGAAATTTTAGGAGCAAGTGCTGTTATTCATGAAGCACTTGCTCCTAAAGTTGCGGCAGCGCATCGCAAATGAGCCGGCGAAATTCAAATTGGGCGGGTACGGGGCGTGTATTATTTAAACTAAGCGCGATCCCGCGGCGAACGTACTGCGCATGCGTCGAATGTCAATGCATCCCAGTGCGCATGCTCCAAATTCTGTTAGTGAATGTCAATGACGTCACATCCCCATTCATGAACGTTTTACGCAAGCGACGCGATTATTATTTTTTTCGACGCGATGACGACGGCTATACTTAACATAGGATACTCCACTAGGGGGCTGCTTTATCTTTACGCCGCGTATCGCTTACGGAAACGTCGGAAAGTCACTGCGTCGCGCCCGAATACGATCGTGAATTGCCGATTCCCGCTGATTAACATATTTTTTCGTCGTAAATCAGCGAGAACGCCATTTTTAAATTAAAGTTGCAATGCGATGGCGAAATTCAATTGCGCCGATCGCATCGGAACTTCAACCCGGCGTTTCTTGTTTTCTGGTTACAGAACACAGAAACGCCGGCTTAAAGTGACAGTTAGGCTGGAGTATCACAGATACTCCAGCCTAACTCTACCTGAATCTGGCCCATAGTTTACTTTTTGCTATAATAAATATCCCCAACATTTAGAAAATAAACTATTTTCTTTAGTTTATGCCAATATGTATTCTTTTACATATTTTTGGTACCAAAAAAAACACAATTAGCGTACATTGATTAGTTTGCGCAAAAGAGATTGTGGCCGCTGGCAATTCACAGGCCCCTTTATACTCCTGGATACACGTAGAGAGCCCTGACAGGTCCTTTTATACGCCTATATACATGTATAGAGCCAAGACAGGCCCTCATTATACTTGTTTATACATGTATAGAGCCATGACAGGTTCTCTTTATACATCTATAGAGCCATGGCAGGCCCTCATTATACTTCTTTATACATGTATAGAGCCATGTCAAGTACTCTTTATAGTCCTATACACATTTATAGAACCATGACAGGTCCTCTTAATATTCCTTTACATGTAAAGAGTCATGACAGGTCCTCTATATACATGTATAGAGCCATGATAGGTCCTCTATATACTTCTTTATACATGTATAGAGCAATGACAGGTCCTCTTTTATACTCCTTTATAAATGTATAGAGGTCCCCTTTAGTTATGATATAAAATAATGAATGTGGGGGCCTTTTGGTTGGCGTGATTTTTTTTTTTGGGGGGGGGCAGCATTTCATTCTTGATCCCAGGCAGCACAATGCCTTGGACCGACACTGAGCGGAGGGACAGTGTAGCTGCTGCTGATTTAATAGGGAAATCGATAGCTAGGCCAATGTATTCAGTGTCCACTCCAGTCCTAAAAGACTCTTCTTATCTCTGCTGTAAGGACAGCGTCCTTACAGCACCCCAAAAAGCCATTTTTTTCCTCTGTAATCTAATTGCAGTTGCCTGCCAGCGTGTGTGTCAGGCTCACAGCGCATACTGTACCCACGTGCCCAGTGCCACCACTCTCATCTGGTGTCACAGTAGATTACATTTAAAAAAATAAATACAATTTTGACTGTAATAGAATAGCAGTCAGTTGCCTGCCATCATGTGCACGTTATTCCAAACACATTTTAGGAATGTTAGGTGATGTGTGCCCTTTATGGATTAAAACCTGACTCTGCGTCAACTATGTAATTTTCCATGGGAGTTTTGTCATGGATCCCCCTCCTGCATGCTTCAGTCCAGGTGTTAGTCCCCTTGAAACAACTTTTCCATTACTATTGTGGCCAGAAAGAGTCCCTGTGGGTTTAAAAATGTGCCTGCCTATTAAAGTCTATGGCTGTTCGCCCGGGTTCGCCCGTTCGCAAACATTTGTGGAATATCGCTGTAACGGTAACCACCATTTACGACCTTCAACCCAACACAAGCTTGTCCGACACTCCACAATCCAGCAGACACAATCCATTCCATTTCCCATAATCAAGACGAGACACAAGCTCCGTTCTCTCTGGTTTCCAAAATTAACACAAATGGCACAGGGTGGACTTAGACCGAGGAGTTATTAGTGCCGCTGGCACAGGAGTATCTCTCATCCTTCCAACATCTCTGGTTGTCACGGTTCATTCCGTTACATCTCTCCCCTTTCGGTGGGAGACGGACACAGGAGAGAACCCCAAATGGGTTGACTCCGAAGTCAGTCAGTAGTTCCAGTCCTCCAATGCTGGTATCCATACCGTACCCCAAATAAATGGCTCCAAACTGAGAATTACTCACCCCGCCAACCTTTGCCTCTCTCAGGGAACACGCCTGCCGCTGGGGAGAGGCCTTGACTGGCCCTTCTCCCTGGAGTCCTTTCAGCCGCTGGAGAGAAGACAGGGTGGCTGGGCTCCGTCCATCATGCTGTTGGGGATCTGTGCCAACTGCCCCCCATTCCTGGGGTATACTAGTGGAGACTGAAGTCCCATCCACTAGTGGTAGGTGAAAATCCCCCGGTGCTTGTAAAGCAAAGCCGTCATCCTCCTGTCCCAGTCCTGTACCATTTTCTGGGGTTGTGTCAGTGGAGACCGAAGTCCCATCCACTACCCCTCTTCCGTTAGTGGAGAGCAGAGGTCCGTGACCCTCTGTTCTGTTGCCAGCTCTTCCACTGGGTTGCTGCGAGTGGAGACCACAGTCCCATCCACTATCACAGGAACTCCCCCTCCTGCTATTTGAGGGCAGAGACTTGTGGCACTCTGCTCTGTTGCCAGCTCTTCTGCTGGGTTGCTGTGAGTGGAGACCACAGTCCCATCCACTACCACAGGGACTCCCTCTCCTGCTAGTTGGGAGCAGAGGCCTGGGGCACTCTGCTCTGTTGCCAGTGATTCAGCTGGGTGTAAAAGCTTTATTACCTCAGCTTGTTGCTGGAGAGAGGGGCCAACCGCCCCGACTCCCTGGAACTCCACACCATCCGCAATGGGAGCCCCACCCTGCTGCTGAGCCGAGTCTAGCAGCTGTCTGTAGGCGATCTCCAAATCCCATTCCTGAATGGCCAGAAATTCCAAATCTTCCTGTAACCAGTGGCCTCCCGAGATATTCAATTTTTCCTCTCTGTGCTCTATTATGTCCTCCAAGCGCCACCCCCGATCATCCCCGAAGTCGGGATCACTGGACATCCTCCAATACAACAATCCCAGGCCATCATAGTCATAGCCTTCTGTGGGGCTGTCATCCGCTGACCACAGGCACTCTTGGGCTACATACCACCGGAGGGCTCTGTAGCTCTCGTCCAGCTGCATCTCTGCCCCGATCAGCCTGCTTAACTCAGCTGTCCACTCCTGCTTCGGTTGTTCCCCCAACAACAGCATTCGTACGTCATACTGCGGCCAGTACCTTACATAGATGGAAGGCAAGACCTTTCCTTGGTGTTGCTGCTCCAGAGCTAGCGCTTCCTTCCAGAGTTGGCAACGAATCACATCCGACCATCCCAGCAGGACCTCCTCTGATACTGGTCCTCTGTGCTGTATCTGCATCTCTTGTAACCTCCTTTGAAATTCCTCTTCCCTGGAGACTGGTATCTGTACCTCTCCTCTCTCTTCAGTTGGTGCTGCTGTGACTTCAGCTGCTGCAGCATTTCTTCGCTGTAGCAAGGTGGCATCCACAGCCGCTATAACCCGGTCTTTGATCTCCGGTGGAGGATTAGGATCATATTGTGCCAGTCCACGTTTAACAGCCCGATCGAAAAATTCTTCCTCGGGTGTCCTGTCTGTTACGCTGGGCCTCTTAGCTCTATCCATTTCGACAAGTTCTGCGATAATGTCCCATTTTTTATTGTTGCTGGCCGGTCTGCCCCGACTCTCCAGTAAGTCCTTAAGGGTAGAGAGCTTCAGCCGTTCATTCTCCGTCTCCATTGTCCTGTGCCCTTGTAGCCGTCCTTCTGAAGATGGAATCATCCCACTGCTGCCACCAATGTAACGGTCACCACTGTTTACGACCTTCTATCAACCCAAGACAAGCTTATCCGACACTCCACAATCCAGCAGACACAATCCATTCCATTTCCCATAATCAAGACGAGGCACAGGCTCCGTTTTCTCTGGTTTCCAAAATGAATGAATACTTTATTGGTTTCTTAGCTTGCTTATATATCCAGTACAGCATATTAAAGTTAATGACAGGCAGATGCGTACTAAGTGGGGTGTGGAGGGGGCGGGCCGCACCGGGTGCCACACACTGGGGGGGTGTCAGGCCGGCGCCCCCCCCCCCCCCCGTGACTGCAGCGATGACAGCACTGAGCGCCGTGACATCATTAAGCCTAAGTGACTTTTAGGCAGGCAGTGCCGACTGCCGAGCGCCGCGGTACAAGAGGAGGGGGGTTGCGAGTTGACATTGCGGCACCATCCATCCCCTCCGTCATGTCATGTTTAAAGCAGCGCCGCCACGACCCCCCCACGCGCATGGCTGTCCGCTCTGACATCCACCCAGCACCCCCTGTCTCCGCTCTGCTCTGCGATGCGTGTACAGTGTCCAACACCCCCCCTCCGCTCTGAGATCATGTTGTCACGGCCACTTCACCCCTCCTGTGTGCTCGTCTGTGAAGGGGAGGTGGGCGGGAAGATTAAAAACCAGCATCCACGTTGAAACTGTTCAATGAACCAGTGAGCCAGCCTCTGGGGACCATTCCAAGTGAGTGAGCATGTTTACTGACCAGATCCTGCACCCTCTCTCTGACACCCCTGATCCCTCTCTCTCTCACCCCTCTCTGACCTCTCTCTCTCTGACCCCCCTCTTTCTGACACCCTGTCACGTACCTGATGGGAGACTGAGATGACGAGGTCGGCCTCTCTTGTATCTCCAGCCCTGGCACCGCCGGAGATGGAACAGAGGACACCAAGGAACTGGAGGAACACGAGTGCCTGTGGGTGAGGACTCAAGCAGGGCGCTGAAGATCCAACGAGATGTAATTCCTGAGGGCCTTGCAGCAGGAAGTTTGCAGGAAGTCGCAGGAGCAAGTCGCAGGCATTCAGGGTTGCTGGATCGCAGGCACTGGAAGTCAATGCGGGTCGTGCAGGTAGCCAGGTCAAGAGGAATGCAGGGTGCTGTGTAATGTAAAGGGGCCCAGAGGTGCAGGGTGCTGTGTAATGTAAAGGGACCCAGAGGTGCTGTGTAATGTAAAGGGGTCCAGAGTGCTGTATAATGTAAAGGGGTCCAGGATGCTGTGTAATGTAAAGGGGCCCAGAGGTGCAGGGTGCTGTGTAATGTAAAGGGGCCCAGAGGTGCTGTGTAATGTAAAGGGGTGCAGAGGTGCAGTTGTGGAGAGGGGTACACAGTAGTGACAAAGATATTGAAGGATGCAGGGGGCACAGTGGGGTGTTTTTACATTTTACCGTGGGGGGTGCCAGATATAGGATCCACCCCGGGTGCCAAATGCTCTAGGTATGCCCCTGATCACAGGACAATGCAATCTCCACCACCCTCATCACACACTATGGCTAGTTACTATGCAGACATTTCTGCACCGATACTGACGAGACCTATCACATTCCTTTGCTAAACATAATTGACATGCTAATTCAATACTTCTGAAGAGAGACGTGTGCTCTTGAATACACAATCTTTTAAGTGTAAACACAGGGCTTTAAACAGTTTTATCACACAATGAAAAGGTCTGTCAGGAGCAGACCTCACTTAGCATTTCAATAGCCTATTACACAGAGGGATCAGTCACTGTCTTGTTGACCTGGTCAAGTCAACGTAAACCACTTGTAATATTCCAGTATCCTGCAATATGAAGTATCAATAATAAATGTGCAAATATTGGGATGGTGGCGCTGCTATATGTGTCTAATATGTAAAACCTATAGACATTGGGGCAGATTCACGTAGATCGGCGCATTATCATTCCGGCGTAGCGCACCACTTTTCCGTTAGACTTGCGCAATCTAGCCGCGTAATCCGGCGATTCACGTAGCTTTTACGCAAGAGCTTGCGCAAACGTAAGGTTTTTTCCGGAGGCGTAAGGAGGAGTAATACAAATTGGGAGGGACGTGGGCGTGTTACATTGAAATGAGCCGTGACCCCATGCAAATGAAGGGCCGGCCGACTCGCGCATGCGCGCGTGAAGGAAACCATGTCAGCTCCGTTGTGCGCATGCTCACAACTCGGGAGCGGCGCAATCATTGAAATTGGAAATGGACTAGGGCAACGTTGTGAACTACGCAGACAGCATAAATAGACACACACAAACGCCCTTCCATTGCAAAAGTACATCCCTTTGTGTCCCTTCCCATTGAATCAAGTGCTTTTGCTCTGTTGTTCGTTAGAGTGTGTTTTGTAGTTGTCAGATTAGTGTTCTGTGTGATCTAGTGCTTGTTGGTAGTTTTGTGAAAGTGTATTTTGATAAGTGTTTGAGACTGTTTGTTTGATTGATATATTTCTGAGCGTTTGTTTTCTGGCTTTATTTTTTCATCTGATTTTTTTGTGTCTGTTTCTTGCTGAGTGCTAGTGTGATTTTTGGGTGTTCTTTTTCTCTTTGTGTGCTAGGGACCACAGTGGTGTACATGCATGCATTCTCATTGTGCCATGATTAATGTGTGTGTTTAACGTGCAAAGATGCATAATGTGAGCTGGCATGAGATGGGGTCATGAGATGGGGTCCCAGTGCATATGCAGAGTCACCTTGAAGGGAAAAGACAGGAGGATGTTAGTCATGCATGTGCCACTTGTGAGGTGTGCATCACGGGAGGGGATAGTCATGCCTGACTCCCATGTCACTCACCAACCAGCCAGCTGTCCCCATACATGTTCTGTTTGAAATCTGTGGGGATGGGGCTCTGATTGTATATGTAGCTGTCATGGGTGTCATGGGTGGTGCCATGTGTTGGGCTGCTGATGTCCTCCTGCAAGGTTGTGGTAATTCCAGGATGACATGAGGGGTGAATCTGAAGATGCGAGACACCTCAGAATCTCTCATGCCAAAGATGTCTATGCGTGTGTGATATATCAAGTGAAGAGTGAGGGGCTTGTATCAGATAAGAATATTGTATTAGATTAGATTAAATGGTAAATTTTATATAAGCAAAAAAAAAAAAAACATCTCCCGTGCCCTCCTTAGTGCCATCCTCCGTGCCCTCATCCTTCTTTGTTCATCTAAAGTCAGTAGTATAGCTATGCGCGACGATGCCCCTGGCATGTTGGCATACAGATTGTTGGGCAACACGTGTGACTGCTGAACTCCTCACTAACAGTGTTGCTTTATCTGACAATTAGACTTTTTTTCAAAATTTAGACCAGCTTTTAGGTCCTCTAACTTTAGACAGAACATTTTGCAGTTGCGCACATCGCGTAGCCTGCGCAGCAACTGCGTTTTTTTGTGAATCCCCGTAACTCCCTCATTAGCATATTTGACTAGCAAATCAATGGTGTGTCTAGCGCAGTTTTGCGCGAAGGGAAGCGAATGTCTAATTAAATTACGCCGGACCAAAAAACGTAGATTTCTGGCGTATATTGTTTTGTGAATCGCGTCCAACTATACGCACGCGCACATTTAGACTTACGCACGCGCAACAGCAGTTGCGCAGGCGTAATCGCTCTGTGAATCTGGCCCAAAGTGTTGGGTAACTTGTAAAAGGGGAGTCCCAAGAAAAAGGTGGACCCCTTTGAACCTCTCAGAAAGGCTTTTATGGTTACCTCTTTAATAATATGGACTGGCTGAATGTCCTGTTTTAATAAGTGCTGAAGAAGACTCCCCCCACTAGGTGGTGTCCACTGATGTGTATGGAGTGATTCCTAAAAAGTGAGCATGTGTAACCAAAATAAATAAAATTGAATAAGCCAAAGACCAGAATTTGGTCAGGACTCTGTGCAGGTAAGTGGAAGGAAATCTTCCCAATGAAAGTGTACAACTTGTGACTAGTGTGCCAAATATAAATCCTGTTAGTCCAAGGTGGTGGGTCTGTTGACCACACTAAGTGATTCCTCCAAACTTAAAATAAACCAACGCAAAAAAAGGCAAAGACAAATCCCAAACAGTGATGTATGTCAGGTGATCTGATAAATCACCAATAATCTCCCAACGTGTATAACCCAAGTGTCATCTACAGTATCGGCAGGACACTGTGCGGGCCACTAGGTGAAAAATATGAATACTTTGATCTTAGAGAGGAATATATATTAGAACACAAGTAAACATCAAATATGGATCCAATGTGACCCCCTTAAGCAGGGATTCTGATGACATATATATGTATATGAAAAACTTCAAATAAGGAAAATCATTTGCAGACTATAACATAAAAAAGAAAAGGAGGGTAAAAGTCTATAGGTGACTTGGTGCAGTTATTTTCCTATTAAGATGCTGCTTCGTGACTTCAGTGCTCCCCCACATGGGTCCCCACTCACCAGATGTTGGCACCCTCCAGGGGCTAAGGGCAGATGGTGGTGGTACCTTAGATACTACTATTCCACGGCTCCCTCTATCTGTGTAGCACCTGCTGTCAGCTGTAGGGGTATCCTCTCGCTATTTTCAGTGATGAACTTCCGGTGTCACTCAGAGAGACAAAAAGTGAAGTATCCACATAGTGTAGTAGGTTTCCAAAAGCACTGAGTGCATTTATTATAAAAAACTGCTATAAGCGGTCATTTCCACTTAAAATCCCAGAGGCACCTGGGCTGGTTAAAAAATGTATAGAAATAAAAAATAAACTTAAAACAAAACAAAGTTGAGGTGGTACGAGTGTGAGCCTCAGCTATCTGAGCTGTCCACCTGCCCCTAAGCCGGGCTGCTAGGAAAACGAGTCCGCCGTTGCACCCGGAGTGTGTAGTCTGTGGGTGGTGGTGTCCGTCCTCGGCAACTCGCTGGCCCGTAGCGCGGCGTGTGGATCAGCTGTGTGGCTGTGTAGCTGGGCGTGCTAGGCGTGCGTACGTGCTGACGTGTTGGTCACCTGACGCGTTTCGTCGTATGACATTTTCAAAGGTGATCAATAATGTCCCATCTCATGTAATACATGAAGTATGATTTTATTAGCCACCCTACGCCCCAAAAGGGCACAGGGTGGACTTAGACCCAGGAGTTATTAGTCATCCTTCCAACATCTCTGGTTGTCACGGTTCATCCCGTTACAATCTCGTTCGCGAACGGACAATTTGATGTTTGCGACATCTCTATTAGCCACTTGCCGACCAGGCCATAGACAAATTACATCCTGGTTGGCAAATGAAATCCTGGGGTAATAGCTGCAGTAATATGCCATAACCCCGTATTATTGTTTTTCATTCTCTACAAGATAAGAGTAGCTTGAAATGGCAAATTCTCACTGGATTGCTTCCCGGTGGTTCCCCGGCTTACCTGGCAATTGGTGAACCCATCCGGCACTGGCAATGGCTTGCAATAGAGATCGTAAAGGCAAGACGGTGTCCACTCATCTCTATGGCTTTGGAGGACTGGAGCGATGTCACTGTGTCACTTCTGGTTCCTCTGGCATGTAAACAAGGCTCTCTCAGATCTCTCTATAAAGAGGACCTGTCATGCTGTATTGCTATCGCAAGGGATGTTTACATTTCTTGCAATAGCAATAAAGGTGATCAACAAAAAAAATAAAAGGCACAGTGTAAAAAAAAATGGTGCCCCATCCTTCCATCCTCGCATGCAGAATGTATATGTAGGTCACGCCCACATATATAATTGGTGTTCAAATCATACATGTGAGATATCGCCGCAAACTTCAGAGTGAGAGCAATAATTCTAGCACTAGAATGCCCCCCCCCTCCCGTAATTCTAAACTGGTAACTTTTTAAAGCATTTTCTATGGAGATTTTTAAGTACCATAGCTTGGCGCCATTCCACAAGCGTGTGCAATTTTAAAGCATGACATGTTGGGTATCTATTTACTCAGCGTAACATCATCTTTCACATAAAAAAAATAATGGGTTATATGTTGATATTTGTTGACATTAAAATGTATTTTTCCAATAAAACTGCATTTAAAAAAGTATTCTCTAGGGCCTCTGTTAGGCAAGTGGTTAAGGACAAATATGCCTTGAGCTAGCTTCCTTCTTGAAGCGGAACTTCATCCAAAAGTAGATGTTCCGCTTTTCCACCTCTTCCCTCCTCCTCTCCCATAACTGTAATGTATATTTTCTGGGGAGGGGGGGGCAGGTATGTGATTTTGAAAGGTACCCACTTCCACTTCTGGTCAGATCGCCACGGGTGCTGGACAGTGTATAAATCACACCTGTTTTCGCAACCACTCACAGCCAAACCGCGCTTAGATGCGAATGGTTGCCATTCATTCACAATGGCACCCCCATGCATCTGAAAAAGCAGTGCAAAAGCACCATACGATTTGACACCAGCAAATTTTTCATGGTGTAGAAGCCCTTTTATGAAATAAATGATACAGGTAAAACAAAGTTTGGTGCGGTTTCCAGCACCAGTAACGTCTTGCACTGTTCTCTTCTGATCTCCTGAGAGCGAGGAGCAAATCCAACATATGTAATGACATCACTGACTCCAACCGACACCTTTAGGCTCTATAGAATTCTACAGGAGCAGTGAATAATTACTTGTTGATCCTGCAGGAATCTTGTGATCTGATAACTTCCTGTGTTTTTTACACGTGCTGCACTCTTATCAGCTCTCTGTGGACTACAGAACACTCTAACTATGATGAAAAAATAAGGAAAGGCATAGGCGTGCACACAGGGTGTGCCAGATGTGCCTGGGCACACCCGAATCAGGTTGCTACTTGAATGAAGAGAAAGAGGCAGGGGAATCTCTGTCCTCAGTCCCTTTCTCTGTCTCAAAAGTGGAACATCAGGGGACTGATATTTCACCAAAGCCCCCCAATAGGGCTCCTAAAAAATAAAAGAAAATATAATAATACATTTTTGTAAAAAAATATATTGTAAAACATAATAAAACACTTTCTTGTCCTAGGTGGGTGATAACACTCCAAAAGATACAGAACAGTGAAGGTGGCCAGGTGGCATTCCTTGTTATGTTATGACCTTAGCCATTGAAGGCTTGATATTTTAGATGAAACCACAAGCGATTGTGACAGTTATCATTCACAGCATGCCTTGAATGTGACTGTTTGGGGAAAGTGGTAATTCAGTGGGTTTAGTTCTGATAAGTTTTGGTTTAACAAACAGCTAATTATTTTGATCTTTGATTGGTTGCCATAAATGACTACACATTACGCTGCATTTAGCCATTATTATATATATTAATATATTACATATATATTATAGGTTTGTATGCCTTTTTATTATTTGGTACTTATTTGTAAACTACCGTATTTATTGGCGTATACCGCGCACTTTTCCCCCCTTAAAATCAGGCGAAAATCGTGGGTGCGCGATATACTCCGATACTGTTGCAGCGGTGTTCGTTTTTTTAATTAGGCGCCGAGCGCCGCAGCCTAGAGCCGAGCCGAAGCCGAGTGTACTGCATGCTCAGCTAGGCTCGGTTACGCTCGGCTGCGCTCGGCTCCACCCGCAGCTTTGCCCGCAGCCAGGAGAGGAGCCGAGAGAAGCCGAGAGGAGCCGAAAAAACAGGAAATCCGGTTCCTCTCGTCACGGCGCCTAATTCAAAAACGAACACCGCCGCAACCCCGGGCAACGTGCAGATGGACTGGACGGACCCCGCAGATGGATGAATCCCGCGAGGAAGCCGCAGACGGACACCTGGACGGACGCCACGAGGAAGGCTGGATGGACCGCGCGCACGGCCACAAACGGACGCCGGACCGAACAAGGCCGCCGATGGACACCGGGCAAGACACCAAAACTGTAAGTAATTCATTTTTTTATTTTTTTTTCAGGAATCTCCCTTCTAGATTAGGGGTGCGCGCTATACGCCGGTGCGCACTATAGGCAGATAAATACGGTATTTTTTTTTTCTCTTTGCAGATATCAGTGGTGTACAAGATTTTTCTTGAACATTCGCCAAACTTCTTAACGCTATGTAACACTTTTTTCAAGGTATACACATGGCGTCATGTCCCACCCGCAAAACACTGACTCTACAACTATACAGAAACAGGAGTGACATAAATAGATAGTGACCATGTTTGGATTGCATCTGAATATTCTGAATGGGTTACCATGGTGACATAACATAAACAGGTAAAGGCAGGGGTGCCCATGCCAAAAAGGGTAAAGGTGGAATGGTGGTTGTAAATAGAGGTTATATGTGACATGTTAGCAGCAGAGGCAGACAGAAGGATGGGGAAGTGGACAGACAAACATAAACGACAGATGTACTCTTCAGAGATCTCATGACACCTGTCACTTGAAAATTTATGTGACATTTGCTCACTTCTTGTGGCAGGGAGCGTGTGGCATGTCTATGTATTATGTCTTCAGCTGTTTCTCATTTTCTAAGTGTGCAAAATTTCACCCTGTTACTGTCTGCTCTGAAGGATCTAATTTTCTTGGTTATTTTGGGAAGGTTGTATGTGTTGCATTTTGCATAGTAGAGTGTAATGGGTTTCTGTGTGCCATTCAGTTCTCCAATAATTGGTTGTATCCTCACCTCTCCATAGTGAAAATATTAGTGCAGCCTATTTATTTAATATCTAGCTAATTTCCAATGTGTAAAATAAGAAGGCTAATCAAAAATCTATTTTTTTTTCCTTTTATTGGGGGGGGTTAATCAACCCCCAAACTGTAGAGCTCATTCGCACGAGTAAAAACAATGATACGTACAGCAGATAATTTTGTATTCAAAAGTCAATGAGCCTATATACAAAGCTGCATCTACACACAAAAATGGGGATTGCATTTAGCCACACACAAAAAAAAGTAGGACAAACCTGCAGATTTTACACATTTTTTATGTGCGTACATGAATACATTTTTATAAATGTGCATAAGCACAAGTACTTTAGGTGCGTATTTTTTGTGAGATCTTCTAGCTCTGCCAGCAAGAACTATTCTTTCATGCAAAAAAAAAAAAAAACATGTAAGGGCCCTTTCACATGACCGTTCGTCCATTTTTTACGGATGAAAAACGGACCGCAATGCTTTCGTATGGGACAGCGGACGTTAGCGGATGAGCATCCGCTAACGTCCGTTTACATCCGTCTCCGTTAAGCTCCATTCTTTTGAACGGAAGAAAACCCTATTTTTCTTCCGTCAAAAAAAACGGAACGGACGAAAAACGGATGTTAGCGGACGATCCGTTTAACATCCGATCCGCTAACATCCGTTTTTCCTCAAAATATTGAAAAAATTACAGAATTCAAAAAACTTTAATAATATGCATGCTATATGCATACATTGCAATACCCTTTGACCCAGGAAGTGTTATTAAGCACATGGTGGCTAGTGCCTGGTGAGATTAAAAAATAGAGAGAAGAACTGGAGAGAAGACCCCCAACAATGACAAAAGACGTGTCACAGGAGCACCTCATACAGCTGCATGATGGGCCTGCATTGTGGGACAAGCGATGTGCAGAATATAGTGACAAAAACATCTGCAGTATCAAATGGGAGGAAGTCTATGAGGCAGTGACACCAGAATGGCTGACACTCAGCACCAAGAGGCGCAGGATACGTGGTAAGCAGTATGTGGGATGGGGGTGGGTTGGCATGATCAAACCTGTAGTCCATCCATATGTCAGCATCCATATGCCTGCCACAAGTTGTGGACTGTCCACTGGCCATGTCACCTGCCACGTCACCTGCCACAAGTTGTGGACTGTCCACTGGCCACGTCACCTGCCACGTCACCTGCCACGTCACCTGCTACAAGTTGTGGACTGTCCACTGGCCACGTCACCTGCCACAAGTTGTGGACTGTCCACTGGCCACGTCACCTGCCACGTCACCTGCCACGTCACCTGCCACGTCACCTGCCACAAGTTGTGGACTGTCCACTGGCCACGCCACCTGCCACGTCACCTGCGACGCCACCTGCCAAAAGTTGTGGACTGTCCACTGGCCACGTCACCTGCCAAGACACAACTGTATTCTAAATATGTGTTTCAAAAAGTATACGTATATTTTGGAGTTCTATCAGTTCATTGTGTCTACTGTTCCTTTGCAGGAGACCGAATCACCGCAAGATGGCGGTCTCTTCGCGACCGTTTCAGGCGTGACCTGAAGGAGGACGTTGCCTGCCGAAGCGGAGCTGGAGCATCCAAGAAAAAGCATGGCCCTTTCTATGAAATGCTTGATTTCTTAAGAAATATTATGGACGTAAGAAGGTAACTAAATAAATTGGTTATCCCATATATTAAATTAGTTGGCCTAGTAAACTCCAAATTGGAAGTAAACTTTTTCCCCAAAAAACAAACCCTACAAGACAAAGGCCTAATGAGCTAGTATGCAGAGCCCTTTCGCAGTCCGGAAAAGTGTACAGAAGGTAAGTCGATCTCGTCCTCTTCCTCAACAGTAATCCCTTCTTTTTCACGGATTATATTATGGAGGACACAGCATGCTTGTATTGCTAGTTGGGCATTCTCCATGCTCAGTTGTATTGTAGTGTGAAATATGCGCCACTTGCTGGTCAAAATGCCAAAGGTGCATTCAATAAGGCGCCTTGCACGACTCAACCGATAATTGAAAAAAAAATTGGGGGTTGTTAAATTGTGCCTGGCATAAGGCCTTAGAAGATGCTGGGAAAGTCCAAATGCTTCATTAGCTACAAGCACATGTGGCATATCTGGCCCTACAGTTCCTGGAAGAGGTTTATCTGATGGCAAATGAAAGTGGCCCTCATGTAGTCTTCTCCCCATGTGCGATGCTGAAAAGACTCTTGAGTCTGCATTTGATCCATACGCCCCAATATCGACAGCTATAAACTTGTAATTACTGTCACAGATTGCCATTAGCACAAGGGAGAAGTATTTTTTGTAATTATAAAATTGAGAGCCAGATCCAGGTGGCATCTGAATTCGGATCTGTTTCCCATCCAGGGCTCCAACACAATTAGGAAATTGAGTTTTATTCCAGAAAGCTTTTGCAATTTCCTGCCACATGCATGTATCAGGAACAGGCATTGCAGTAGACCGAAGCTCCTCCCATATAGCTTGACAGGTGTCATGTACAATTCCTGAAATTGTTGAGGTTCCCAACAAAATAAAATGGCTTAGGGACGTATAGGATACTCCATATGCCAGAAACCTAGGAAGAGTAGAAGAAATTATGAAAGGAATCCAACATTACACTGGACTTAATCAAGCAGAAAGCCTGGCTGGCTGGCTTACCTGAGGGTAAGGAGAAGTCGCTCCTCTGGAGGCACAGAACGTCTCATATCTGTGTTCATCCTGTCTAAACGGGGATGCAACTTTTCCAACAAAAATTGAAATGTTGGAACAGTCATTCTTGTAAAATATTTTTTTTTTTAGGGAAACGTCGCAAATCTGCGTAGTGCAGAGCAAAAAAACAGTCAGTTGGCCTCTTGAGCAGCATGGGATGTGTCCAGTACCTGCGTCTCCTCGCAGAAATCTTACTGCTTTTTTGTCTCCTCATATAGTATAGCATGACAAATGATGTCACATGCTCATAATATCCCCCCACACACACACACAAACACCATCACATAGGGGGCTTCTGAGCCCCCCCCCCCCCCATTTGCTAGAAATTAGGTAAAAAAATAAAATAAAATTAGATTACAAAACCTGTGAGATCATGAAACTTGCCACTGCTTTTAAAATTCAACATGTAAACAGTCAGCCGGAGTTCTAAGTACTGTATTTCACTATATAGCCTCAGTTTTCTGTAATAAATAAGTATAAAATGTAAAACTCTGGGGGGTGTACAAAGATGTCTGCGTGTCCCCTTCTCACTGTATCCTTAGGCCTCGTACACACGAGGAGATATATCCGATGAAAACGGTCCGACAGACCGTTTTCATCGGACATGTCTCCTGGGATGTTTTGTTTTGATCTGTGTACACACGATCAAACCGAAATCCCCACGGACAGACAGCGCAGTGACGTGGCGGTGACGTTGATGCTGCCACGTCACCAAACCAGGAAGTAAAATACTTCCACGCATGCGTCGAATCCATTCAACGCATGCGGGAGATTTCGGTCCGCTGATTAGGCGTACTAACCAGCAGACATATCCGACAGACGGCTTTCCAGCAGACAAGTTTTAAAGCATGCTTTAAAACTTTTGTCTGCTGGAAACCTGTCTGCTAGCCCGTACACACGATCGAATCTGTCCGCTGAAACTGGTCTGCGGACCAGTTTCAGCAGATATATTCGATCGTGTGTATGCGGCCTTAAGGTGGAGGAGTGCGGAATGTAGCAAGATGGTGGTAATTCGTCACATTCGGCTACCCATCACGGTTTTAGTGTGCTGTTTTGTCTTTGTTTTGTTGTAAAAAGTGTTGGAACGCATATGGCAGCAGAACATCACTTCCGGAGAAAACTGTGATGGGTAGTCATATGTGACAAGACAAGGGGTAGATGCTTTGCTAAATACACACTGGCCGGTGTTCTGCCGATGAAGGTCCCCCCAGCGGAAAAGAACCCCCCTGTACTGCACAAGTGGGGCGCTTGCGCAGTACGTACCTCAACGGAGCTGCCATTTCATTTAATTCTCTAGGGTGTTAGAAAAAAAAAATATATAGGGCCAGATCCACGTACATCGGCGCATATATAGACAGGCGTAGCGCATCTCCTTTACGTTACGCCGGCTCAAATTAGAGACGTAAGTGCCGTATTCACAGGGGTAGATTCACATAGATCAGTGGATCTTTTGATCCGCGTGATCTATCTTTTTTACGATCCGCCTGCGCCAGTTTTTGAGGCAAGTGTTGTATTCAGAAAGCACTTGCCTCGTAAGTTGCCCTGGCGGATCGTAAATCCCCCGGCGGAATGCAAATTCCGCGGCTAGGGGGAGTTTACTATTTAAATCACGCGCGTCCCCGCGCCGATCGTACTGCGCATGCGCCGCCGGCTAAATTTCCCAGCGTGCATTGCTTTGTTTTCGTCGTTAACGCTATTAACGTATGGCCATATTCCCGAACGACTTATGTAAACGACGTAAAAAATTCAAAACTCGACGCGGGAACGACGGCCATACTTAACATAGGATCCGCCGCACTTACCCCGCATATAGCAGGGGTAACGATCCGCCGGAAAAAGCCGAATGCAAACGACGTAAAAAAAAAAACGACGGCCGGGCATTCGATTCTGAATCGGCGGTTCTTCTCATTTGCATATTCGTCGCGTATAATAACTGAAGCGCCACCTAGCGGACGGCGGGAGATTGCAGCCTAAGATCCGACAGTGTAACTCACTTACACCTGTCGGCTCTAAGGGAGATCTATGCGGAACCTGATTCGAGGAATCAGCCGCATAGAACTGTAATTCAAAGTGGGAAGGACGTAGGCGTGTTCCATTGAAATGAGCCGTGACCCCATGCAAATGAAGGGTCGGCCAGACTGGGCATGTGCATGACACTGACTATGGTCAAAGCCTCTTTGCACATGCTCACTACTCGGCCCGGCTCAATCAGTGAGATAGGAACTAGGCCCGGCGTACTTAGTGAGATACTTAGTGAATACATAAATAGGCCCAGACATACGTCCTTCCATTGCAAAAGTACATCCATTTTTTTTCCCTCCCTGAAGCAAGGTGCTTTTGTTCCGTTGTCTGTTGCTGTTTGTAGGTTTGTGTCGTGTCGTGTGTGTTCCATTATTTTGAGGGCCATCACCCAATTTATATACACACATACATATATATATATATATATATATATATATATATTAAAAAAATGGCCCAGATTCAGGTACATCTGCGCATTATTGGACCGGCGTAGCGCACCGCCTTTACGTTAGACTTGCGCAATTTTGCCGCGTAATCACCCTATTCTCGTAGCTTTTGCGCAGGAAATTGTGCATGCGTAACGTTTTTTCAGAGGCGTAAGGAGGAGTAATACAAATTGGGAAGGACGTGGGCGCGTTACATTGAAATGAGCCGTGACCCCATGCAAATGAAGGGCCGGCCGGCTCGCGCATGCGCGCTTGAAGCAGACCATGTCAGCTCCGCTGTGCGCATGCTCACAACTCGGGAGCGGCGCAATCAGTGAAATTGAAAATGGACTAGGGCAACGTTGTGAACTACGCAAACAGCATAAATAGACACACACAAACGCACTTGCATTGCAAAAGTACATCCCTTTGTCCCTTCCCATTTAACCAAGTGCTTTTGTCCTGTTGTTCGTTGCGGTGTGTTTTGTTGTTGTCAGATTAGTGTTCTGTGTGATCAAGTGTTTGTTAGTAGATTTTTGAAAGTGTTTTTTGATAAGTGTTTGAGAGACTGTTTGTTTGATTGATATATTAGTGTTAGTTTGTTTTCTTGCTGTTTTTTTGTTTTGTTTTTTTGTGACTGTTTATTGCTGAGTAGTTTTCTCTCTGTGTGTGTTTTTGCTTGATTGGTTGTGCTTCTTTTTGTGAGTGAATTTTGTTGACTGGGAGTGAGTTTTTTTGGAAGGATGACAGAGAGAAAACGAAAGCTCAATTTTACAGTTGTGGAAAAACAAATTCTTGCCCGGGCCATTAGCGAGTATGGGCGTTACCTCCACGGCCCAGAGAGTGCCAACACCACCCCGGCCAGGAGGAGGGAGATTTTGGATAGGATCACTGAGCAGGTCAATTCAGCGGGGAGGGGGAGACATGGACCCGGTCTGGGATTGACAAAAAAATCAATGACCTCCGGCGTCTGGTCAAACAGAAGCTGGCCAGAATGCATGCCCATGCCAGGGGCACAGGAGGGGGCCCACCATGCCGTATTAGGCTGACAGCGGAGGAGCGTGCGGTGGCCCTGACCTTTCATCGGCATGAAGTTGAGGGCCTGCCCGGCTTTGACTCAAGTCCGGAGCCCGTGGTGCCTGGTAAGTTTTTTTTTTAATATCAGGTGTGTAGCATGTGTGGGGGAGGGGGTGAAAGGGAATATGTGGCAAGTGTGTGGATCCTCCAACCTGTGAATGTTTTGTGTCATCCACAGATGTGCAGGAGGGTGCAGGGCCATCTGGCCTGACCGCACCAACCCCAGGACAGCAGCCTAATGAGGCCCCCCCAACAAGGCCAGAGTCCGCGGAGGAGGTTCAAGAGGAGCAGGAGAATCATGAGGAGGAGGAAAATCATGAGGAGGAGGAGTCCATGTCAGGCACTGGACGTTTGGTTTTTGAGGACTCTTCCCCTCTGGCTGGCAGCAGGCAGGCCTCCCTAAGGGGGAGCCCCCCCCCTCCTCCCCCAACATGGCTCCCCTCACAAGGGCCTCCCCTTCTCCCCGGCCACAAGCATCAGCTGGAGGCAGGATTTCATCCCAGACCACCAGGGGGTTGGCCGATCTCCTGCCCGCCACTCTGAGAAGGGACCAGTTCCTCCAGACCCGCCATCTGGGACAGGTCAGCCAAACATTGGTGCGGATGGAGGAGAGCCTGTCCTCCATCAAGGATACGCTGGGGAACCTGGACTCCCACTCCCAGGCTTTCACAACCTGCCTAAACGAACTGCAGACGACATCAGCAGGCGTTGGGCAGGATGTGAGGGCCCTTACCCTGGCTATCCAGGCCAACACGGCAACACTTGGTGCTGCCCTGGACAGAATAGCCGTGGCCTTGGAGGGCAGGCCGCCAGGTGGGCAGAGATCAGGGGCTGCTCCTCCTTCCCCAGTTTTACCCCTCCCCCATGAGTCTCCCCTGAGAAGCCGGGGCCGTGGCCGGGGGCGCCCCAGGCGTGGCTCACGCAAAGGGCATTAATTTGTTTTCCCCCTTTTTTTTTTTAAATTTTTTTTTTTTTTTTGCTGGAAATTTTTTGCTTTTGCAGGTAATTTTTTTTTTTTTTTTTTTGGGTTGTGAATGCTGTGTGAATGTGGGGGTGACATTCCTGCCGGAAAAGGGGTGTCACCCTCAATTTTGGTGGAGAAGGGTTCCCCAGGACCAGGGAGAAGTGATCCCCAGGTCCGTGTGAATGGTGTATGAATGTACAGTGACATAATTGGAGCCTTGGCGTGGCGTTGCTGCTCACAAGTCCTGCATGGTGGACTGGTGCCAATCCAATTTGATGTGGATGTGGGGTGTGTGTGCTAGGGACCACAGTGTTGTGCATGCATGCATTCTCATTGTGCCATGATTAATGTGTATGTTTAACGTGCAAAGATGCCCAATGTGAGCTGTCTCCTGGCTGCTCTACCCTCAGAAGACGGGGTAGCCTCGGTTAGGGGGGGATTGTCTGGTTCAGGGGTCAGGTCATCACGTAGGTCAATCTGCAGGCCCTTTCTTACTGCGAAGTTGTGCAGCATGCAACATGCACCGATGATCTGGCACACAAAGTTTGGGGAATACAAGAGGGTACCCCCAGACTTATCCAGGCATCGGAAACGTGACTTTAGTAGGCCAAAGGTGCGCTCCACCACTGCTCGTGTTTGGGCATGTGCTTGATTGTATCTTTCCTCTCCTGGGGTTTGGGGGTTCCGGATAGGAGTCATGAGATGGGGTCCCAGTGGATATGCAGAGTCACCTGTAAGGGAAAAGACAGGAGGATGTTAGTCATGCATGTGCCCCTTGTGATGTGTGCATCATGGGAGGGGATAGTCATGCCTGCCACCCATGTCACTCACCAACCAGCCAGGTGTCCCCATACACGTTCTGATCGAATTCCATTCGGATGTGGCATTGATTGTATATGTAGCTGTCATGGCTGGACCCTGGGTGTTTGGCACGGACGTGCCATATGAGGCCTTGGGCATCGACTATCACCTGTACGTTGATAGAATGCCAATGCTTCCGATTGCAGTACATGTGCTCTGTCTCCTGGGGGGGCTGGAGTGCCACATGTGTGCAATCAATGGCCCCCACAGTGCGTGGGAATCTGGCAATTCTGTAGAAATCTGTCATTGCCTTCAGCCGCAGGTCCTCAGTGGTGGGTTTGATGATTTGGTTGGCCATGCGTCTGAGGATTGCAGGGACAACCTGGTGCACACATCTGCTCATGGAGGATTGTGACATCCCAGCCACCACTCCACTTGTACGCTGAAAAGAGCCACTGGCAAGGAAATGGAGTGTTGCCATGACCTTGACCAGTGGCTGCACTGCATGTGAGCGGTGTGTTGGGCTGGTGATGTCCTCCTGCAGGGTTGTGGTTAATTCCAGGATGACATGAGGGGTGAATCTGAAGATGCGAAACACCTCAGAATCACTCATGCCAAACAGGTCTATGCGGGTGCGGTATATCCTCTCCCGTGCCATCCTCCGTGCCATCCTCCGTGCCCTCATCCTTCTTTGTTCATCTAAAGTCAGTAGTATAGCTATGTGCGACGATGCCCCTGGCATGTTGGCATACAGATTGTTGTGCAACACGTGTGACTGCTGAGCTCCTCACTAACAGTGTTGCTTTATCTAACAAGTAGACGTTTTTTTCTCTTTTTAGACCAGCTTTTTTATGCTCTAATTTTAGACAGGTCATTTTGCTGTTGCGCACACTGCGTCGCCTGCTCTGCCCCAACGTTGTTTTGTGGATCCCCGTAAGTCCCTCATTAGCATATTTGACTAGCAAATCAATGGTGTGTCTAGCGCACTTTTGCGCGGACGGATGCGCCAGTCTAACGAAATTACGCGGAACAAAAAAAAGTAGATTTTTTGCGTATCTCGTTCTGGGGATGCCGTGCATCGAAACGCACGCGCACATTTCGACTTACGCACGCGCATCTCCTGTTGCGCAGGCGTAATCGCTCTGTGAATCTGGGCCAATGTTTATAATAATAAATAATATAATTATAATAATATTAAATATATATTAGATATAAGAAATAAAATTATATATTTATTATATTAGCTCATTTTAAATATATACTAAACAGAAAAAATGTATATAAAATATATATTTAGCCATTAGGGTGAAAAGAGCCACTGGCAAGGAAATGGAGTGTTGCCAGTACCTTGCCCAGTGGCGGTCGGCAGATCCTCTCCCATGCCCTCCTCTGTGCCCTCCTCCTTCTGCGCTCATCTAAAGTCAGTAGTATAGCTATGAACAAGGATGCCCCTGGCATGTTGGCATACAGATTGTTGTCCTGCAAGTGTGGCTGTTCAGCTCGTCCCTAACAGTGTTGCTTTAGCTGACATGTAGACGGATTGTCCAAATTTAAACCTGCTTTTATAAGGACTAACTATAGACCGGACGTGCAGCTGATGCGCACAGGGCGTAGCCTGCGCCGGACAAACTTACTTTTGTGGATCACCGTATCTCCCTTATTTGCATATTTGCATAGGAAATCAATGGTGTGGACGGAATAAATGTGCACCTAGACAGAATAAATGTGCACCTAGGAAGTGCAGGTGTAGGCAAGTTAGGCTGGTCGGGAATAGCCTATTTTGGTGCGTATCTAGTTCTGTGGGTACGGTGCATAGATATTCCGGCGCAAATTTAGACTTAGGCGGCACATCTCGAGATACTCCGGCGTAATTGCTTTGTGGATCTGGCCCATAATGTTTGGGGGGTTCTAAGTAATTTTCTAACAAAAAAAAATGTTTTTAACTTGTAAAGACCAAATCTCAGAAAAAGGTTTGGCCCTTAATTAGTTAAAACACCTGAACATTTTCAAAAAATATGGGGATTTAGTCACACCATATGGCTATATGATGCTTAAGCCCACTTACTGCAAAATAACACAATTACAAAAATAATAATAATAAAAACAGGGCTTTTTTTTCAGGGGGAACTTGGTGGAACTCAGTTCCACCACCTCTGGCTCAGACCCTTGGTTTCTGTGTTTACAGTGACAGCTTTGCACTCTGCATGTAATGCATGTAATGCAATCCTGGTATTTAATGGCCCTTTGAGACCCTCCTACTGTTCGTGAAATTTGACTGACCACACCCACTATTTGATGTGATTTTGAGGGTGTGTGTAGGGGGAGGGGTTTTGTTGGGTTGTGGTTAAGTTCTATTGTCTGAGGAAAAAAGCCCAGAATAAAAATAAACAATAGACAGAAAAATAATACATTTCACCTCAGTCTACAATCCCAACACTTTAGCATTTTTAGATCCAGAACTCAGCCATACTAACAACACCATTCACGCAAAGAATTACACAAAACTGACCGCAGGCGACAATCTGAAATGGATTTTCCACATACCAAAAAGTAAATTTTGTAGTTTAAAACACAACTGTACCCGTTTAGAGGACTATACTTAACAGAGTGATCTCTTCAAGAGAAAGTTTCTCAAAAAGGGCTATCCAGTCCCCTTAATTGAGGGCGTGTATAGCCATTTTCTGAGTGCAGCACCCAGACCCAACCATCACCAGTCCACCTCATCCTCCCAGACACCCAGGGCCAGATTCTCTAAGAAATTCGCCGGCGTAGCGTAAGCCATTTACACTACGCCGCCGCAACGTAACAGAGCAAGTGCCGTATTCTCTAAGCACTTGCTCCGTAGTTTGCGGAGGCATAGAGTAAATCGCCCAGCGTAAGCCCGCGTGAATTCAAAGGGGGCGGCTTGTATTTAAATAAAGCGCGCCCCCGCGTCGAACGAACTGCGCATGCGCCGGCCGGGGAAAAAGCCCAGTGCGCATGCTCCAGCTCACGTCGGAAAGCATCGTGGAAACCGACGTCAAAACGACGTGATCGTCACTACGCAATGCCCTATTCGCGAACGAGTTAGTAAAATGACGTAAGCGACGGAAAAAGCAGACTCTGACCCGACGCCATACTTAACATGGCATCCGACGGCACCCGACGGCATCCGACGGTACTTCGTAAGGTTACTCCTCATAGAAGCAGGGGTAACCTTACGAGTTCGTAAACGACGTACACGACGACGGGGCGGCGTAAAAGCGATCTGGAATCGGCGTAGTAGCCTCATTTGCATAGGCAAATGAGAAAACAACGTAAAGGCCACCTAGTGGCCGGAGTTGTCATTACAACTACGATCCGCAAGTGTAATGGTATTACACTTGTCGGATGTTGAAGCGTATCTATGCCAAAGTGATGCTAAGCATCACTCGCATAGATACGGGCCAAAAAGAACGGCGATACGACGGGGTATCTGAGATACTCCGTCGTAGCGCCGCTGAGAATCTGGCCCCCAGATTCATTACCCAGTTCCACACACAGCATAAAAAGATAGAACACATTTTTAAAAAAACACTAGGTCATACTACGGGAAGAGTACCAAAAATCACATAAAAAGGCCCAAAACATAAAAAGAAAAATAGCACCCAGCTAACTAATATCTCGTAAACGCAAATAACATAAACCCTTACCTAGATATAAAGAGAATGTTCCAATGCCGGAAGTTTAACTGTTTAATCTGCAAATTTGTCCAACATAGACAAAAACTATTTACCACAAAAGGCAAAACATATCCCCTAATTTACAATGAATCAGTATTGTAAGAACAAGTTTCACAATATAAAGTCAAAGGGCCAGATTCTCAGCGGCGATACGCCGGAGTATCTCAGATACCCCGTCGTATCGCCTTTTTTTTTGCCTCGTATCTATGTGCGTGATGCTTAGCATCACTTTTGCATAGATACGCTGCAACATCCGACAAGTGTAAAACCATTACACTTGCGGATCGTAGGTGTAATGACAACTCCGGCCACTAGGTGGCCTTTACGTTGTTTTCTCATTTGCCTATGCAAATGAGGCTAGTACGCCGATTCCCGATCGCTTTTACGCCGCCCCGTCGTCGCGTACGCCGTTTTCGTCCGCGTAAGGTTACCCCAGCTTCTATGTGGAGTAACCTTAAGAAGTTCCGTCGGATGCCATCGGGTGCCGTCGGATGCCATGTTAAGTATGGCGTCGGGTCAGCGTCGGCTTTTTCCGTCGCTTACGTCGTTTTACTAACTCGTTCGCGAATAGGGAGTTGCGTAAATGACGCTCACGTCGTTTTGACGTCGGTTTCAACGACGCTTTCCGACGTGAGCTGGAGCATGCGCACTGGGCTTTTTCCCCGGCCGGAGCATGCGCAGTTCGTTCGACGCGGGGGCGCGCTTAATTTAAATACAAGCCGCCTCATTTGAATTACGCGGGCTTACGCTGGGCCATTTTCGCTACGCCAACGCAAACGATGGAGCAAATGCTTAGGGAATACGGCACTTGCTCTAGTACGATGCGGCGGCGTAGTGTAAATGGCTTACGCTACGCCGGCGAATTTCTTAGAGAATCTGGCCCAACGCATACAATAAAGCTTCTTGTGTAAATAAAGGTTAATAAAATAAATATAAATTATATCATATAATGATAGATTGTAACAAATAATGTTTAATATTAGAATATTCATATTAAAAAATAAAATATACAGAATAAAAATTAAATTACAAATACAAGATCAATAATCAGGTATAAGTATAAATGCTAAATATTAAATACTAAAAGGGGGAAAAGATAGAGAAATATTTTAAGGTATTATGAAATAATGGGGGATTAACAAACTACAATCAATGCCAAAGTCCGGCTATTTGGCTTGGCGTTTCCTGAGAAAAGAAGTGAACATATTTATACCCCGAATTGTACTATAAATAAGGTAGGGAGAGGGAAAGGGAAAGGGTAGTCATAGGAAGGGGGAGGAAGAAAAAACCTTCCAGAGAGTAATATCATTTGGTATAGTAGAGATCATGAAAAGGATTGCAGTATTTATCATATTTTTGTGTCTATATCAATGATTTATTTGTACCTGGTGGAAGATAATGATCTATCCATGGTTTCATTGGCAATTTTTTTAACTGCTCAACAGAATTTGTGGTATATTGCCTCTCTTGCCCCTGCGGCCTGCTCTATGTAGGTTGCACTATTAGAACCTTACGAAAAAGGTTCGGAGAACACAGACGCTCAATCGAAGGCCAATAGCGACCTCACCATCCCAAGACATTTCACCAAATTCCATAAGGGCTCCACCAATGGCCTACAGGTCTGGGCTATAGAGACCATCCTGGGTAGTTTCTCTTGAGCCGAACGCATTAAGCGTCTGTGCGAGAGGGAAACTTTCTAAATTTACACCCTGGATAATTTAAAGCCTAGTGGCTTAAACAAGGATATTGAAATTCATTCAATCTATCAGAGTATACTGGTACCCACAGATCCATCCATCCTAATCATAGCCAATCCCTATAACCTACCACCAGCACTTACCCTATTGCTATAAAAAAAAACATGATTTCCTTCCCCCTTCCCTTTCCTCCTAATCCCCTTTTTTTCCCCATCTATCTCCTCCATTACCCCTATGACCCCTACATACCCCTATGGATCCACACTGCTTTGGAGAAGAGTATTGTATAGTAATAACATGTGCACGCAAGCATGCTCATGTGCCTGTGTATGTATGTGCGTTTATGTGCTTACCTGTTCTTTGATTGTTGTTTGCATAGTTTCTGCAACGACTCAACGACTCAATTCCCTTATGGGTGCAGGTGTGCGCATGTACACACATAGATATGCATGTGTGTGGATGTGTTTAGAAAAACTCCAAATTGGTGCGATTGTCCTGCTCATAATTAGTATTATAACTAAAATTCCCACAAAAAAAAAAAAAAAACCCATATACTGATTACAATTAAAAATAACTTAAAAAAAAATCTCTAATCAGGAAATTTGTGGTCAATGAGATTGTCACAACATCAATTTGTAAGTATACCCGATGAACTAATGAACCTCCCATTCATGCTTATCCTTTAAACCTGTATATAAAAAACAATTGCAATGCTATTTATATTACTTCACTGTACTCTAATTGAATTTACCTTATTCCATTCGATCTATATATATTTTTTTTTTCTTATTTTAATTTAATTCTATTTATATTTTTTATTTTTATTTTTTATTTTATTATTTTTTATTTCTATCACTTTTATTTTTATTTGATTTGATTATTCATCATAATCATCATTATTATTTTTATTTGTATATTTGTTATATTTTTACTTATATCTACTTTCATTATTATTTGTATTTCTACTCTCATTAAATTTTATTGTATCTCAATTTATTTACCCATCCTTATTCCTGTGTTGGGTACATATATGTATGGGGGAGGGTACCTAAGGAACGGACACCGGTGTTGCAGGGTCTTCCGATCCTGACCTGATGGCCCTCCTGGCCTTAAGGTGAATGCGTTAGCTGTCTTATGGTCTCGGGCCGGCTCTCCCGAGGCTTCGTAACTGAGAGTAGGCCCGGAGGTTGCTGGGGCCTACAAGTCCTGGGAGGGTCCTTCACTGTCTCGCCTACGCCAAGGGAGCTGAACCACTGGGATTCATTTGAAGGACTTATCCTGTCAGTTTTACCTCACTGTGCTGCCGGGTTGGCTGAAAGATTCTTGGCACCGTGAGTCGTGTACTCGATTGAAATTTCTACAAAGTGCGTGAGTAGTCGTGCGGTCTTGTGGCAGAAGATTGTGGGACGGCCTGACGAACTTATCGAGTCTGTGGCAGACAGCACCAGCTGCTAGGCCATTGAGAGTAGGCCTATCTGGTGGTTGCTGAAATCCAGCGTGGAACCAAATTTCTCCTCTGGAGAAATTTGTACCGGGTTTGTACCCGTGATCCACAAAGCTAAGGTACCTGAGTCTCCCAATCCCTCTACCCCTCTGTTGGAGAATTTCTGTTCAATAAAACCCTTCAAAGAGACTTTGTGTTGGTGCAGACATTTCTTATGGACAACTCTTTAAGGAAAACCCCTGAGACGATTGCATGAAACAGTAAGGTAACGGCAGGCCCAAATCTAAACCAGAAGCTCCTTGGGGATAGTGCTACACTATCATCAAACATCTGGGTGGGCTTTGGGGCAATGCTCTGCTCCCGGAGACCACCCTTTTTTGAGTGACAGTATGCCTCCTGTAAAGACACAAACTCTGTCAGCGTTGTCATGCTGGAACAGAAAGTCTCTTATTGGCAGGATCAACAGGTCAGAACTGAAGAAATAAAAGCATGCAGAGAGAAAACTCCTGCAATGTAATCATTGGAACGTAAGCCACCAGGATTCCTTTCTTTTTTTTTTTTTCTGGAGCTAGGCACCAAACAATTAAGTGACAATGTTGTTTTTTTGTACTCCCCTTTAAGCCTGTATATACGGTAGAGATGGCAATGACTATTTCGCTTCCTCTAATTGTGAAAGAAGGAAAGATGTGTTTCACATTAGGAGCATCCTTTTATAAATAAATGATGTCAGTAACTGGATATTTCAGAGTGACCTCAATATACAGTATCATCAAATGCATCCTTAGATGAGGGTCCTTTACACTCTTGTAACACATCTCCTTGCTGGGAAGGCCATCATTGTTGGTTAAGGAATTGCATTTCAAGAATAAAGCTCTGAAAACAAATATCTATTGGACTGAGGGCCAACAAAGCACCACATCCATCTTTATGTAGATATATAAAATAATAAAATGACCAGAGTCGGAGCTTTAAAGGTGCCAATAAATACCACAATTGTCTATCAACAAAATCTAATTTTATTTCATAGAATACTGTATGAGTAAAACCATATGTAGCGGGGTAACCCTGTCGAGATTTCATGACAGGTCATCCCTGCTGGACTCAAAATCTGTAAATATGTTGGATATTGCTCTGAAAGTTATGCATTGCGGGACTACTAGTAGCAGGAGATACAGATACCATGGACTCCTCGGAGAAACGGACTACATTTCCCGTAATGCTTTGCCATCCAGGAGGATGTGATGCTTCACTGAGACCGGTGGAGGAGGTTACTTAAAGAAGGGGAGTGGCGCTTTTTCGCTCTCGGGACCAGCCTTCTCTCCTGTGCGGAGCTGCGGGCAGAGACAGCGGCGTTGCTAGGCTGGAAGCCTGGGCCTAGATTTACCGAGAGACCAGCCATCCAAGGGGGAGCAAGGCACCATTATCCAGCCAGTGTTCCCGGGGATAGAAGAGGCAGCCCAGCTGACAATCGTAGCAGTGGAGTACACCCCCCCCCCCCCCGCACGGATTCCTGTGAGCTGTGGAGCGACATCTGGCCAGAGCGCCTTACTCTTCAGGAAGGATCAGGCGGGTCGGCCTGTCGGGTGAGAGAGCACCTGCACAGCTGCTAACTTTCTGGTTTTCCGCAAACACCTAGTTTCATTCTTCAGACCACGGCATATGTTTACAAGATTACAATTTGTATCTTGCACCAACCGGCCACCACGCGCATATTGACTGATCTGGGGGATTGCCCGCTAGGGGCACTCGCAAGCATAGACTGATTTTAAATTTAGACGAGTGGTACCATTCTTAGGCCTAGACGATTCTATTAATTCACACTGACCGTTGATTCTTGCAAGGGCCCTTGCGAATCAGACTGGTCACTACAAATTGATTGTGTTGTGTTTAAACCCCTATGCCTGTTTTCTTGAGTCTTCTATATAGTAAATTTACCTTTTTACTTTTAATCATATTCACTGTGTGGAGTATATTTCTTTCTTTTTCCTCCTTTTCTCTGGAGGGACTGATCGTGGAGTAGGTAATACTACTGTTATTTTATTACTGCATATTTGTGCCTGCTTTTGTGACTTCAGCCCAGCAGAGGTCACAATACCTAACCCCCAGTTTTCTGATGTGTCAAGGGAGGGTTCGAGCTAGTTGAATAGTGGTGAGCTGAGCCAAAAGAGAGTAGATCCCAAAACAATCAGCGGCTCCTTCGGGGGTGAGCGCTACACATATACAGTACATGTAAAAAATAAATGTCTCAAAAGGCCTCTGTAGCCACCATAAGTACCTGTTACTCAGCTTCAACCAACAAAGAATGACCAGTGATGACTGGCCAGTCAAGTTACTCCACCCCAAAATCACTCATCCATGTTTTTATGGACCTTTTACTTTACTATGCTTCAGTTATAAATGAACACAGTGAGTTAGTGTGTTTACTGTGTTCATTTAGAAAGTTAAGGGGCCAGTAAATGAAATATTGACTAGCCCCTTTCCCTGCTCTCCATCCTGAAACAACCACCGCAGCAGCTGGGGGGAGAGGAGAAGCCAGCAGCACTGAGGGGTTCCAACACAGGGAAAAGCTGTAGTGGAAATCAACACCGTGTTGATAAGGGGGTTCCCACACCTGGCACACCCCCTGGGCACGCCAATGTGTAGGGTTGTTTCTTAAGGGTTGGGCTTGGCCCCTTAGTTCCAGTGAAGGGAACAGTCTTGAATGAAATTGGGCATAGGGAACTGCTTCCAATGAAACTACCATCTTCCCTAGCAACCTCATGCAAAGGCAGATGGAAGGACCCTTACTTGTGTTGACCGCGTGAACCAGCTCTCTTATAGCATTGACCTTTGTCTGAGGCAAAAACACTATTTTTTTGGGCTGTGTCTATAACCAGACCAAAGTACTTTAGACTTTTTACTGGTCGTAAGGATGATTTCTCTAAGTTGATGATCCGACCCAGATATTCCAGATACTTGATGGTACTGACCACACTCTGGTCTAACTGTACTGATCTATCAACAGCAGGTTGTCTAGGTATGCCATTACCGCCATACCCTGGGCCATTAGTCTTGCCAGAAGCAGGGCCAGAACCTTTGTAAACACTCAGGAGGTGGTAGCCAACCCGAAGGGCAAGGCCACAAACTGAAAGTGGCGCTGTTCTACTGCGCAGGAACCTCTGGTAAGCTGGAAAAATTGGCACATGTGAATATGCATCCTTGATGTCTCTTGGCGCTAGTTCTCCTCCCCACAGGGCAGACACTATTGACCAGATTGATTCCATGCTAAAAGAGCAGATGTTTAGGAAACAATTCAGACCTTTGAGATCTAGAATGGGTCTGACGTGAAGAGATTTGAATAAAACCCCATGCCCTGCTCTGCTGAGGGTATCTCTATGATCACACCCTGAGACATCAATTGGCCTAGCGCCTGAAATTTAAGTCCCTCTTTTCACTGGGTCTTTGGGAAAGCTCGATCTTAGAAATCGAAACGGTGGGAACTCTTGAAACTGTCGAGATGACCCATCTGTCCTGGATCTCGTCCCGCCAGGCCCCTGAAAATTTCAGAAGTCTTCCCCCCCACTCGATCGAGCGGGGGCGCCCCTTCATAAGGAGGCCTTGGGACTCTGCTTTGCAGATTTCTGCCCCCAGAGCTTTTTTTGGCCGTGAGCTTGGCTTTAAGGCCTACCTCTTGGACCTGACGGCTCAGGCCGTCACGACTGCCTAGAGGCTGTCTCCCCTGGTGCTGGAGATGCACTGGGCCAGATTCTCATAGAATTTTGCTTGCGTATCGTAAGCCATTTACACTACGCCGCCGCATCGTACTAGAGCAAGTGCCGTATTCTCTAACCATTTGCTCCGTAGTTTGCGTTGGCGTAGCGAAATTGGCCCAGCGTAAGCCCGCGTCGAACGAACTGCGCATGCGCCGGCCGGGGAAAAAGCCCAGTGTGCAGGCTCCAGCTCACGTCGGAAAGCGTCGTTGAAACCGACGTCAAAACGACGTGATCGTCACTACGCAATGCCCCTATTCACGAACGAGTTAGTAAAACGACGTAAGCGACGGAAAAAGCCGACGCTGACCCGACGCCATACTTAACATGGCATCCGACGGAACTTCGTAAGGTTACTCCACATAGAAGCTGGGGTAACCTTACGCGGACGAAAACAACGTACGCGACGACGGGGCGGCGTAAAAGCGATCGGGAATCGGCGTACTAGCCTCATTTGCATATGCAAATGAGAAAACAACGTAAAGGCCACCTAGTGGCCGGAGTTGTCATTACAACTACGATCCGCAAGTGTAATGGTTTTACACTTCTCGGATGTTGAAGCGTATCTATGCAAAAGTGATGCTAAGCATCACGCGCATAGATACGAGGCAAAAAAAACGGCGATACGACGGGGTATCTGAGATACTCCGTCGTATCGCCGCTGAGAATGTGGCCCAGAATGTTTAAATGAAGGATGTCTACTACTTCTTTTACCTGGAAGAAGGGTACTCTTACCACCTGTTTTTTTAGTTATTTTTATTGGATGTATTTATCCAAATCATCCCCAAACAACCATTCCCCATGAAAGGGAAAACCAGCCAATAGCTTTTTGCATGGTAACTCAGCTGACCAATGCTTTAGCCACAGAACTCTACGCATATGCACTAACAGAAGAACAAAGTGTGACACCTGATGAATAGAATCTTTAATAGAGTCAACCGCAAAATATAAGGCCCTTGGTAGCTCAGCTAAATCCGGGACCTCTTCTGCTTTGACAACATGCTTAAGTTTGTCTTTTAGTGATTGACAAATGCCTATTGCCGCTACTGCGCCAGCCACAGCAAATGAGGCCTTAAGCAAAGATTCCAGCCTTTTATTGTCTGGATCCTTAAACACCTGAACATTGTCCACTGGACAAGTGAGACTCCTATTCACAGAAGAGACTGTTAGCACACTCCATTTCTTAGTGAACTTTTCCTCCATGAGATAAAGAAGAGAAAATCTCTTAGGAGGAAGAAAATGCCTGTCTGGATGATCCCAGTCATCATATAAGCTGTTCCAGCAATGGGTACATATGGAAACATGTGAACCCTGAGGAGGCATTAGAGAACCCAAAGAGGAAAAGGGAACTTCAACCGTCTCTGCTAGGGGTAACTTATATCCAGCACGGACTGACACCATAAGGCAGTGGTCTCCAAACTGCGGCCCAAGGGCCGGATGCGGCCCTTTGCGTGCCTTTATTCGGCCCTTGGGGCACTATCCCTCCCACTAATATGAGACACTATTCTGCCATCTAACACCAACAGTGGAGCACCATTTCTCCCACCGACACCACTAATGGGGCATTATTCCTCCCTATGATACCAACAATAGGGCACTATTCCTCCCCGTAATACCAGATGTTTAGTCCCACTGATGCCTGGAAAATTTCCACCCCCACTGGCCAAAGTCCGGCCCTCCAAGAGTCTGAAGGACAATAAACCGGCCCTTTGTTTAGAATGTTTGGAGACCCCTGCCATAAGGGATTGAACTAGCATTCTTTAAAACTGTGAGGCTGAGAAAGGCTCTTCTGAGGCTGAATACTTAAAGGATGAGCCATCATTCTGCCCTTCTACTGGGTCCCCTAAGGGTAGTTCAACATCCTCTACCTACTCCTGATGACGAGCCCAGTAATAATCTAATCAAAATAATGTCCTCATTTACCTCTTCCTGTGTTTTGCCAACATCTTAAACATGCGTGTTCCCCTGATCTAATAGCCTATATTATGTCAAGTGGAGCAAGGTTTAGGGCAACTTTTCCACAACATTTGAAATTGTATGGGTTTATCATTTGCTGATAGGTGCGGTTTTCAAATTGAAGATTAGCATTAAACATGAGATTTTCTACTATCTACTAATATACATAAACTCACTTAGTTTGCACCACTCTACAACTAATGAGTTGCACCATAATAATTTATAAAGCTTTTTCCTACGTTACTTAAAGCGGAGGTTCACCCAAAAATCAACTTTCTGACATTAGATCCAGCATTCTGCTAACATCTGCAGTATGCTGTTTTTTTTTTTGTACTTATCGTTTTATGAGCCGTTGTTATCTGGCTCCGAGCGGGGAATCCTGCAGGGAATGGGCATTCTCAAGCCAAGAGGAGTTGATTGACGGGCTGCTAAGGCATGTCACGCCTTCTGAAAATACCCGAGTGTCACTGCAAGATATGACATGATTTACATGCTTCCATCAAAAGGTAATTAAAGAAGTTTTCTAGTATGAATGAAAATGTTGAAATTTACTTCAGACCCCTCATGTTTTACCCCTGCTACAATTGCTTGACCAAGGCCAACCACTAAAACACAATAGTGTCTTAGGGCCTGTCATGCTATCTCAGTGCTTGGGCTCTGCCACCAGTGTTCACCAGTAGGTGGCACTACAATCCAATTTCACAATAATGCAGTACAGTACAGAAAGGTACAGGGACTATAATGGTGATTTATTTTGCAACGTTGATGTAAGGAGTGGGTGTCTCTCATTTAAAGGGAAACTGTAATGTAAGAGGACTCTGATGGGCACTCTGATGAGAGGGGGACACTGATGGGCTCAGGATTATTTGGAATTTCTTTGCTTGGTTTTACTGAATTTTTGTTGTTGTTCTAAATCAGGGATCTCCAACTTTCTGAACAAAAGGCCAGTGTACTGTCGTTCAGGGGCCAGACTATGCCCAGTGGGAGTAAACAATGTTCCATCTTTGGTATTGGGGAGGAACAGTGCCCCCTCGTTGGTATCAGTGGGATATTTGGTGTTGTCAGTGTCAGAAATTAGGCTCCATTGCTGTTTTCATTGGCTGGCCCCCAGGCCACAGTTTGGAGACCACTGTTCTAAATCATATCACGCCAATTACAAAAAAGCTTCAAGTAAAACGTACCTATTTAAAGGACAAGTACAGCCATAGCTTGTTTGGCTGTACTTCTCCTGTGGAGTGCACTTCTGTGACCTGTTTTCAGCAGACGGCAGGCTGAAGCCTGCTGTTGACTGACAACATGGAGTTGGTCCAGGCTTGGGAAAGATCATGACCACATCTTTGGGATCCATCCACATGCCTGGACCAGCACCCGGCTCAGCCTCTCAGCAAACTGCGAAGGGGGGGGGCAGAGAAGAGAATTGACAGTCACCAGCTTTCTGCTTTAGGGAGCTCGGAGAACTGAGCGATCAGTGGTGTTTGATTGTTCGGATCTCAGTCTTAGAGCAAATGCATCCACCTATGATTAAAAAATCTATAAACGTAGCTTTAGGTGCACACTGTACAGAGGACACAGACAGTACACCATGTGAATATACTGCAGCTAGCACAATCACCTGCCTGCCTGTTAGTAAATTAGGAAGAGAGGATCTAGCTAAACTCAATACAGTGTATAAATATGTATACGACACCTGGGATGCATATATATCCTCTAACTGACTAGCCTGCCTGCCTGCCTGCTCTATCTAACTCCAAAAAATTACATTCTCTCTCTGTCTCTCTCTGTAAATCACCAACACACTACACAAGGCCGACTTCCAGGCAGCATTATAGTGTGGGGCATGTACTAAACCCCCTGAGCCATAATTGGCCAAAGCCACCCTGGCTTTGGCCAATTATGGCTCTCTGTTTTTTGCGGGCTGTGATTGGATAAGCATGCGGGTCATAGTGCATGCTTGGCCAATCATCAGCCAGCAATGCACTGCGCTCGAATTTGGCGCGAACGGCCCAAAACTTTTGTAATTCGACGAACGATCGAACATACGATGTTCGAGTCGAACATGAGTTCGACTCGAATACAAAGCTCATCCCTACTAGGGAGTGCTTTATAACTGTGGGGGGAATGCTGTGACTAAAGGAAAACAAAGATCCGTGTTTTTGCTTAGCAGATACATAATATCTCCATCTTCCTCCATCACAGAATGGCGGTCTGCCTTGTCTACATAATTGATTGGACACGTGCGCCCCAGACCCACTGCACAAAATTACGTACTGTACCTGTATGGTAACTCACGCATGAGGGTCATCCTGCTACAAAATATATGCGTGGGTCGGTCCTTAAGTGGTAGAGAAGTATGGGAATATATATTTTCTGGTGTTTCTCATATTAATTCCTGAAGGCAGTAGAGCTGCACGATTCTGGGAAAAATGAAAATCACAATTCTTTTGCTTAGAGTGAAGATCAAGATTCTCTCGCGATTCTAAAAAAAATGCATGGTGCTTTTGTTAGCATGCATTTTTGTGATTTTATATTTTATTTACATGCACAGAGTATGCGCCTTGATGCAGAACAGCCTATTAATTTGAGAATGAACTGCCTACCACCCCTCAATAAAACCAAAGTGCATGGGCCTTCTTTTATTTTATTTTTTTAATGCTGCTGCACCTAATGCAACCCCCCAACCCGAATTAGCTGATCCTCAAGTACACAGCACGCATGGAATTTTCCCCAGCTTCGTCCCCTAACTCTGGCTCCCAACCTCCCACACACTCACTTGTTTGCAGTTGTAGGGGCTACAGGGTCCCTCCCGCCAATAAGGAGTTAGACAATCTTATAGAAGAGGCCAGGGGGTGCTGTTATAAGGGGTAAGCACTTATATAAGAGCACTGCAAGCTAATAGGAGTCTCTAATGTGGGATGCTGACTGCTGACCTAATGCTGACCAACCAATAGTTCAGTTTGCTAATATATATGGAAACTGTGATTTAAAAAAAAAAAATGCTGAGCGCCGCTAAAGTGTTTGGGTTTAGTTTGAAGAATAGGTGGCAAACCAAATGTGGCTTAAGAGATGACAAATGTAGACATCTTTTATATACTATGGCCCAGATTCACAAAGCACTTACGCCGACGTAAGTGCAAATGTGCACCCGTAAGTGCAAATTTGCGTCGGTGTATCTGTGCGCCAGACCCACAAACCAACATACGCCTAAAAACTGGCCATCCTACGCCGACGTAGCTTACATACGCCGGCGTAGCGTGGGCGCACTTTTTGTCTGGACGCATGTTGCTGCTCCCATTGATTAGGCATTCAAACATGCAAATGAGGGAAATACGGCGATTCACGAACGTACGTGTGCCCGACGCATTCTACGCGAGGTGCGCGTAAATTGTACGTGCGGCGTAAAGTTATTCCCTATAGATGAGGTGCAACCCGGCAACAGACATGCAAAGGTCTGCATCAGAGAACACAGGCCGGCGAATTGGGCATACGTTACGTTCGCGGCATACGTGGTGATCCGGCGTAGCTTAGGCATTTGTGCTGGCGTGGTTGTGAGCATGCGCATAAGGGTGCTGTTTCATGCGTTCACGTCACGGCTACGTCACGGTGCATGCGCAGTTAGTGATACGCCGGGCGTAAAACACTGCACCATGCTCAGACCATCATTTGCATGGGGTCACTCCCACTTCCAGCTACGCCGGTCTACGCCTTCGAAACCTACGCCACGCCGACGGAGCGTTGGGAGCAATAGCTTGCTGAATGCAGTGCTTGCCTCTCCGCGCTGCGTCGGCGCAGCGTATGACGTTTGCGCTACGGCGGCGTAATGTGCGCCCAACTCTCTGTGAATCTGGGCCAATATATTTCACAGCATAAAAACATTATTTTCATAACAAGGCTTATTAACCGATGTAATTTCACTTTTTCCAGGAATTGTGTTCCAGTCCCCTGAATATTTCATTGGAAATGTCTACCAACAGAATACGGACTTGACATCATTAAAACTTTACCATCCTGGCACTTTGCTGCCCCACTCTCACCCAAGTCTATCAAACTCCATTCATTCCCTGAATTTATTAGCATCATGCTTGGCACGAAACTCAAGTTACATAACCACGCATCGCTGCTGGCTAATGTGCCAGTTAGATTACACATGATGAACCTGACATGGTGGCAATACACCCTGCACACCCTGCAATACATTCTGGCAGGAGGAGCAAAAGTGTCAGTTGAGCTGATCTCAATGAGGATCTGAAAGGGACTGGGTTACTGAGTGCCTCTTATGTTACTGCTTCGGGCAGAGATCCTCTTACTCTGTGCACAGCTCTAAGAAAACGAATACACCTTGAATGGATAAAGCTTTATTAGGCTTCAGTCTGAATTTATTGTTATTGTGCAGATATTCAATAGGGAACTAAGATGTTACTTCTGTAGCATAATGAATTATTAATGGGATTGTTCACACAACACTCAGTCAATTAGACTGCTTATCATGATGCATTTCATGTTTCTACTTTTCAGCACTACATCTTCAAAATAAACCCTATGAAAAGAAGGTAATATAGATGGATGGAGGATTTGCTATCTCATCCATGACTAATTAACCTGTGTTTAAGGCTGAAGGTTAGGTATGGCAATTCTAAGACCCCGTTCACACTGGGGTGTTTTTCAGGCGATTTAGCATTAAAAAAAAACGCCTGTAAAGCACCTGAAAGAAGTTGAGTATGCAATCCCAATGTGAAAGCCTGAGTGCTTTCACACTAAAGCACCTGAAAATCGTCTAGTGTGAAAGAAGTCTTAGCGTTTAAAAAAAACGCCTGTAAAGCACCTGTAAGAAGCTGCATCTGCAATCACACTGAGGCGCTGTGCTGGCAGGGCGTCAAAAAAAGTCCTGCAAGCAGCTTCTTTGCAGTGCTTTAGGAGCGCTGAATACACCGCTCCTAAAGCCCCCATCCCATTGAGGGAGCTTTTTTAATGCCAAATTTCCTAAAAACGCCCCAGGGTGAAAGGGGTTTTAGCGGTGCTTTACCAGCGTTTTTCGGGCACTGGCAGTGTGAAAGGGCTCTGAAAGCACTCAGGCTTTCAAATTGGGATTGCAGGTGAGGCATCTTTCAGGCGCTTTACAAGCTTTTTTTAAATGCCAAAATGCCTGAAAAACGCCCGAAAAATGCCCCAGTGTGAAAGGGGTCTTACAGTTTGGAGTATCGTAACAGTATGTTAACATTGCTATGCCTAAATATTACCTTTAATCTCTATTGCTTATCAGTCACTACCAAACCTACTTCTGTATGTCTTGGGCCGCGTACACACGATCAGACCGGTCCGATGCAGACCAGTTCCATCGGACCAATTCGATGGTGTGTACGGCCCATCGGACCGTTGTCCGTCGGACTAAAGTTTTAAAACCTGTTTCAAAATCTGTCCGACGGACAACTGATTCGATGGTTAGTACGCAAAAGCATCGGACCAAAAACCCACGCATGCTCAGAATCAGGTCGACGCATGCTTGGAAGCATTGAACTTTGTTTTTTCAGCATGTCGTTGTGTTCTACGTCACCACGTTCTGGTCTGATCGGATTTTTGGTCCGATGGTGTGTACACACATCAGACCATCTCAGCCTGGTCCGATGAAAACGGTCCGTCGGACCAGTTTCATCAGACCGGTCTGATCGTGTGTATGCGGCCTTAAACAACATTTGCCCTCACAAGCCAGTTCAGCAACTGGTTCATAAAGACGTAGGGCCAGATTCACGTACATTGGCGCATACATTGACCGGCGTAGCGCATCTCCTTTACGTTAGACCGGCTCAATTTAGAGGCACAAGTACCGTATCCTCGTAGTATTTGCGCACAAATTTGCGCCGGTGCAACGTAAATTCCGAGGCGTAAGGCGGTGTAATTCAAATTGGGAAGGACGTGGGAAGGAAGAACACCCATTGAAATGAGCCGTGAAGGGCCGGCCGGATTGCGCATGCACGCATGAAGCAGACTATGGTCAGCACCTCTCTAAGAATGCTCAGAACTCGGCACGGCGCAATCAGTGAGATTGGAACTAGGCCCGGTCAACTTAGTGAGCTACGCACAGTGCTTAAATAGACCGAGAGAAACGCCCTGTACAAAAGTACATCCATTTGTTTCCCTTCCTACAGCAAGGTGCTTTTGTTCTGTTGTTTGTTAGTTTTTGTTGGTTTGTGACGTGTCTTTGAGATTTTTGGTGAGTGTTTTGGATAGTGTTTTGGAGAGTGATTTGGAGAGTGATTTGTAGAGTGATTTTTGGTGAGTGTTTTGGAGAGTGTTGTGTGAACATGAGTGAGAGGAAGCGAAAATTAAATTTTTCCTTGCGGGAGAAGGAAATAATTATCAGGGCCATTACCCAATATGGGCGATTCCTGCACGGCCCAGAGAGTGCCAACACCCCCCCCCCCCCCGGCCAGGAAGAGTCAGATTTTGCAGGACATCGCCGACGAGGTAAATGCTTTGGGGGGTGAGACCCGGACATGCCTGGGGATCCAAAAGAAGATCAATGATCTCCGGTGTGTGGTCCGTGGGAAGCTGGCCAAGATTGCAGCACATGGCAGGAGCACTGGAGGGGGCCCACTATGCACTGTTAGGCTGACTGAGGAGGAGCGTGCGGTGGCCCAGACCTTCAACAGGCAGCAAGTTGAGGGGCTTCCTGGCTTTCACTCCATTGAGGAGGCCGTGAGGGCAGGTAAGGTATTTTTTTATCTGGTGTTTAGCATGTGTGGGGGGGGGGGGACGGAATATGTGGCAAGTGTGTGGATCCTCCAACCTGTGAATGTTTTGTGTCATCCACAGATGTGCAGGAGGGTGCTGGGCCATCAGGCCTGTCCGCACCATCCCCGGGACAACAGTCTGAGGAAGACCCCCAGACAAGGCCGGAGTCCTCTGAGGGGGTTGAGGAGGAGGAGATTGATTTTAAGGAGGAGGTCATGTCAGGGAATGACTTCATGTTAATTTTGGAGGAGTCTTCCCATATGGCTAGCAGCAGCCAGGCCTCCATCAGGGGTAGCCCCTCCCACTCCTCCACCAACAGGGCTCCCCCCAAGGGGCTCCCCTTCTCCCCGGCCACAAGCCTCATCTGGAGGCAGGAAGGCGACCCACAAGACCAGGGGGGTGGCCAAGGTCCTGCCTGCAAATCTGAGAAGGGACCAGGCCCTTCAGACCCACCATCTGGGACAGGTCAGCCAGACTTTGAGGCGGATGGAGGAGAGCCTGTCCTCCATAAATGATTCAATTGGGGACATGGCCTGCAACTCCCTGGCTCAGATCAATTGCCAAAATGAAATGCAGGCTACCACAGCAGGCGTTGGTCAGGATGTGCGGGCCCTCGGTCAGGATGCGCGGGCCCTCACCCAGGCTATCCAGGCCAATACGGCAACCCTAAATGATGGCCTGACTCGCATTGCCGTGGCCTTGGAGGTGGGCAGAGACTAGGGGATGGTCCTCCTTCCCCGGATTACCCCCCCCATGAGTCTCCCCTGAGGAGCCGTGGCCGTGGCCGCCACAGGCGTGGGTCACGCCAGCGGCGGTATTTTTTTTTTTTTTGCTTTTCTGTGTTTTCTTTGCTGTGCGATTTTTTTTTTATTTTGCTGGGATTTTTTTTTTTTTTTTTTGCTGGGATTTTTTTTTTTTTTTTTTGGATTATGATTTTTTTTCTGTTTGTGAATGATTTTTGAATGTGGGGGTGACATTCCTGCTGGAAAAGGGGTGTCACCCTCATTTGTGGTGGAGAAGGGTTCCCCAGGACCAGGGAGAAGTGATCCCCAGGTCCGTGTGAATGGTGTATAAATGTACAGTGACATAATTGGAGCCGTGGTGTGGCGTTGCTGCTCACAAGTCCTGCATGGTGGGTTTGTACTAATCCAATGTGATGAGGATGTGGTGTGTGTGATCTAGGGACCACAGTGGTGTGCATGCATGCATTCTCATTGTGCCATGATTAATGTGTGTGTTTAACGTGCAAAGATGCCTAATGTGGGCCGTCACCTGACTGCTCTTCCCTCAGAAGACGGAGTAGCCTCGGTTAGGGGGGAATTGTCTGGTTCGGGGGTCAGGTCATCACGTATGTCAATCTCCAGGCCCTTTCTCACTGCAAAGTTGTGCAGCATGCAACATGCACCGATGATCTGGCATACAAAGTTTGGGGAATACAACAGGGTACCCCCAGACTTATCCAGGCATCGGAAACGTGACTTCAGGAGGTCAAAGGTGCGCTCCACCACTGCACGGGTACGTGCGTGTGCTTCATTGTATCTTTCCTCTCCTGGGGTTTGGGGGTTCCGGATAGGAGTCATGAGATGGGGTCCCAGTGCATATGCAGAGTCTCCTGGAAGGGATAAGACAGGAGGATGTTAGTAGTGCATGTGCCCCTTGTGATTTCTGCATCATGGGGGGGGGACAGTCATGCCTGACTCCCATGTCACTCACCAACCAGCCAGCTGTCCCCATACATGTTATGTTCGAATTCTGTTGGGATGGGGCTATGATTGTATATGTAGCTGTCATGGCTGGATCCGGGGTGTTTGGCACGGACGTGCCATATGCGGCATTTGGCATCAACTATCGCCTGTACGTTGATGGAATGCCAATGCTTCCGATTGCGGTATATGTGCTCTGTCTCACGGGGGGGCTGGAGTGCCACACGTGTGCAATCAATGGCCCCCACAGTGCGTGGGAATCTGGCAATTCTGTAGAAATCTGTCATTGCCTTCAGCCGCAGGGCCTCCTGGGTGGGTTTGATGATTTGGTTGGCCATGCGTCTGAGAATTGCAGGGATAACCTGGTGCACACATCTGCTCATGGAGGATTGTGCCATCCCAGCCACCACTCCACTTGTACGCTGAAAAGAGCCACTGGCAAGGAAATGGAGTGTTGCCAGGACCTTGACCAGTGGCTGCACTGCATGTGAGCGTTGTGTTGGGCTGGTGATGTCCTCCTGCAGGGTTGTGGTTAATTCCATGATGGCATGAGGGGTGAATCTGAAGATGCGATACACCTCAGAATCACTCATGCCAAAGATGTCTATGCGTGTGCGGTATATCCTCTCCTCCGTGCCCTCCTCCTTCTGCGCTCATCCCCTGGCATGTTGGCATACAGATTGTTGTCCTGCAGGTGTGGCTGCTCAGCTCGTCTCTAACGGTGTGATGTAGACGGATTGTCCAAATTTAAACCTGCTTTTATAAGGACTAGCCTGCACCGCACAAACTTACTTTTGTGGATCGCCGTATCTCCCTCATTTGCATATTTGCATAGCAAATCAATGGTGTGTCTAGCGCATTTTTCCGCGCACGATGCGCCGGTCTATCGAAATTACGTTGGTCGAAAAATTCTGGATTTCAGGCGTATATCGTTTTGGGGATACGGCGCATAGATACGCAGGCACATATTTAGACTTACGCCGCGCATCTCGTGAAACGCCGGCTTAAAGCGGAGCTCCACCCATATAAACAACATTTTGCCATGTTGTTTAAAAAAATAAAAATAAAAAAACCTGAAAAAAAAAAAAAAATACTCACCCGAGATAGCTGTTGCTATGCGGAAGTCCGTAATCTGCCTCTTCCACTCCGCGGTTTGATTTCTTCTTCTCCTTCTCCTTGTGAATGGGCGCGCTGCTTTCTGGGAACTGTGTGTGTTCTCAGAGAGCAGCGCGCCCATTCACAAGCCAGCGTGAGACTCGCGCAGGCACAGTAGGAAACGGGCAGTGAAGCCGTACGGCTTCACTGCCTGTTTCCCATAGTGTGAATGGCGGCGCGGGACTCGGAGCGATCGCGGGACCGGCTTCGGGGGGGCCATCAGCGCGGGTGCCTAGGACAGGTAAGTGTCCTTATTTAAAGTCAGCAGCTACACTGTTAGTAGCTGCTGACTTTAAAAAAAAAAATTTTCGCGGCTGGAGCTCCGCTTTAAGTGCTTTGTGGATCTGGCCCGTAATATCTAACCACAGTCAATGTGTATTTTTTCCCCCAATCCCCACATAAAATGGGGAAGAGTTAAAATTCCTGTTATGCCGCGTACACATGATCATTTTTGAGGTTGTAAAAAACAACGTTTTTTACAAATGTCATTTAAAACGATCGTGTGTGGGCTTCAGAACATTTTCCGGGTTCTGAAAAACTTTTTCGAACATGTTCTATTTTTTCACGACGTTTTAAACTTTGTCGTTTTTCGGGTTGTAAAAAATGGTCGTGTGTGGGCTTTAACGACGTGAAAAACCCGCCCATGCTCAGAAGCAAGTTATGAGACGGGAGCGCTCGTTCTGGTAAAACTACCGTTCATAATGGAGTAAGCACATTCATCACGATGTACCAGACAGAAAAGCGCAAATCGTCTTTTACTATCAGGAAATCAGCTAAAGCAGCCCAAAGGGTGGCGTCACCCTTTATACGTGTTGTACGCCACCGCGCTTTGCTAGAGCATTTTTTTTTCACGATCGTGTGTAGGCAAGGCCGTTTTAATGATCAAGTTGAAAAAAACTTTGTTTTTTCTAGAGCCTGAAAAACGTTGGGCCAGATTCACAGAGCGATTACGCCGGCGTTACAGGAGATGCGCGGCGTAAGTCTAAATTTGCGCATGCGTTTTGATGCGCCGCATCCCCAAAACGAGATACGCAAGAAATCTACTTTTTTTTGTCCGGCGTAATTTCGATAGACAGGCGCATCCGTCCACGCAAAACTGCGCTAGACACACCATTGATTTGCTATTCAAATATGCTAATGAGGGAGTTACGGGGATCCACAAAAGAACGTTGTTGCAGCGCAGGCTACGTGCTGTGCGCAACAGCTGCACAGCCTGTCTAAAATTAGACCATATAAAAGGTGGTATAAAATTAGACAATCCGTCTACATGTCAGAGAAAGCAACACTGAGCTGAGCAGTCACACGTGTTGCACAACAATCTGTATGCCAACATGCCAGGGACATCCTTGCTCATAGCTATACTACTGACTTTAGAGGAGCAAAGAAGGAGGAGGGCACGGAGGAGGGCATGGGAGAGGATATACCGCACCCGCATAGACCTCTTTGGCATGAGTGATTCTGAGGTGTATCGCATCTTCAGATTCACCCCTCATTCCATCCTGGAATTAACCACAACCTTGCAGGAGGACATCACCAGCCCAACACACCGCTCACATGCAGTGCAGCCACTGGTTAAGGTCATGGCAACACTCCATTCCCTTTGCCAGTGGCTCTTTTCAAAGAACAAGTGGAGTGGTGGCTGGGATGGCACAATCCTCCATGAGCAGATGTGTGCACCAGGTTGTCCCTGCAATCCTCAGACGCATGGCCAACCAAATCATCAAACCCACCACTGAGGACCTGCGGCTGAAGGCAATGACAGATTTCTACAGAATTGCCAGATTCCCACGCACCATGGGGGCCATTGATTGCACACATGTGGCACTCCAGCCCCCCCATGAGACAGAGCACATATACCGCAATCGGAAGCATTGGCATTCCATCAACGTACAGGCGATAGTTGATGCCAAATGCCGCATATGGCACGTCCGTGCCAAACACCCCGGATCCAGCCATGACAGCTACATATACAATCATAGCCCCATCCCAACAGAATTCGAACATAACATGTATGGGGACAGCTGGCTGGTTGGTGAGTGACATGGGAGTCAGGCATGACTGTCCCCCCCCCCCCCCATGATGCAGAAATCACAAGGGGCACATGCACTACTAACATCCTCCTGTCTTATCCCTTCCAGGAGACTCTGCATATGCACTGGGACCCCATCTCATGACTCCTATCCGGAACCCCCAAACCCCAGGAGAGGAAAGATACAATGAAGCACACGCACGTACCCGTGCAGTGGTGGAGCGCACCTTTGGCCTCCTGAAGTCACATTTCCGATGCCTGGATAAGTCTGGGGGGACCCTGTTGTATTCCCCAAACTTCGTGTGCCAGATCATCGGTGCATGTTCCCTGCTGCACAACTTCGCAGTGAGAAAGGGCCTGCAGATTGACATACGTGATGACCTGACCCCTGAACCAGACAATCCCCCCCTAACCGAGGTTACCCCGTCTTCTGAGGGAAGAGCAGCCAGGAGACAGCTCACATTAGGCATCTTTGCACGTTAAACACTCACATTAATCATGGCACAATGAGAATGCATGCATGCACACCACTGTGGTCCCTAGCACAGACACATCACATCCTCATCTAATTGGATTAGCACAAGCCCACCATACTGGACTTGTGAGCAGCAACGCCACGCCACGGCTCCAATTATGTCACTGTACATCAGTGGCGGCTGGTGCTCAAAATTTTTGAGGGGGCACAAACGAAAAAAAAAACATTGCAGCCTCACTGTGCCCATCACATGCAGCCACTGTGCCATCAATTGTCACCACTGTGCCATGCCATCAAACGCCACCACTGTGCCATCAATTGTCACCACTGTGCCATGCAACACAGCAACTGTGCCATCAATTGTCACCACTGTGCCATGCCATCAAACACAGAAACTGTGCCATCAATTGTCACCACTGTGCCATGCCACCAAATGCAACCACTGTGCCATCAATTGTCACCACTGTGCCATGCCATCAAACGCCACCACTGTGCCATCAATTGTCACCACTGTGCCATGCCATCAAACACAGCCACTGTGCCATCAATTGTCACCACTGTGCCATGCCATCAAACGCAGTCACTGTGCTATCAATTGTCACCACTGTGCCATGCCACCAAATGCAGCCACCGTGCCATCAATTGTCACCACTGTGCCATGCCATCAAACACAGCAACTGTGCCATCAATTGTCACCACTGTGCCATGCCATCAAACACAGCCACCGTGCCATCAATTGTCACCACTGTGCCATGCCATCAAACACAGCAACTGTGCCATCAATTGTCACCACTGTGCCATGCCATCAAACACAGCAACTGTGCCATCAATTGTCACCAAATGCAGCCACTGTGCCATCAATTGTCACCACTGTGCCATGCAACACAGCAACTGTGCCATTAATTGTCACCACTGTGCCATGCAACACAGCCACTGTGTCATCAATTGTCACCACTGTGCCATGCCATCAAACGCCACCACTGTGCCATCAATTGTCACCACTGTGCCATGCAATCAAACGCCACCACTGTGCCATCAATTGTCACCACTGTGCCATGCCATCAAACGCCACCACTGTGCCATCAATTGTCACCACTGTGCCATGCCATGCAACACAGCAACTGTGCCATCAATTGTCACCACTGTGCCCTGCCACCAAATGCAGCCACTGTGCCATCAATTGTCACCACTGTGCCATGCCATCAAACGCCACCACTGTGCCATCAATTGTCACCACTGTGCCATGTCACAAAATGCAGCCACTGTGCCATCAATTGTCACCACTGTGCCATGCCATCAAACGCCACCACTGTGCCATCAATTGTCACCACTGTGCCATGCCATCAAACGCCACCACTGTGCCATCAATTGTCACCACTGTGCCATGCCATCAAACACAGCCACTGTGCCATCAATTGTCACCACTGTGCCATGCCATCAAATGCAGTCAATGTGCCATCAATTGTCACCACTGTGCCATGCCAAACGCCACCACTGTGCCATCAATTGTCACCACTGTGCCATGCCATCAAATGCAGTCACTGTGCCATCAATTGTCACCATTGTGCCATGCAATCAAATGCAGTCACTGTGCCATGCCATCATATGGAGTCACTGTGCCATCAGTTGTCACCACTGTGCCATGCCATCATATGGAGTCACTGTGCCATCAGTTGTCACCACTGTGCCATGCCATCATATGGAGTCACTGTGCCATCAATTGTCACCACTGTGCCATGCCATCATATGGAGTCATTGTGTCATCAAGTGTCACCACTGTGCCCTTTAATTGTCACCACTGTGCTTCATGCCACTGTGCTCATTGTCGCCTCTGTGCCCCTTGTCACTACTGTGCCCCATGCTGCCACTGTGCCCCATGCTGCCCCTTTCCCTGTTAAAAAAAAACACTTACCTGACGCTTCCATGTCCTCCCTCGATGTCTTCTGCCGCCGTGGAGAAGCTTCAGCCAATCAGGTTCCTGATAACCAGAATCCGGGAACACTTACTGACGCTTCCATGTCCTCCCTCGAAACGGCTTCTGCCGCCGTGGAGAAGCTTCAGCCAATCAGGTTCCTGATAACCAGAATGCCGCGAACCTGATTGGCTGAAACGGCTGAGTCTAATGCAAGGACCGCAGATTGCCTGCGCTCCGAGCATAGACTTCCGGGAGCCGGAGGGCGGTACTGGAAAAGCCTATCAGAGCCACTGGCTTTGATAGGCAGTTCCCCTCAGCCAACCAGCTGCCGCTATTCAGGTAACCGGCGCCCTATGTCCGGTTATAGGAATAGACCAGGCAGCTGGCAACAACACACGTTCAATGCATTGAAGTGTGTTATTTGCGAGAGGGAGTGGCGCTGCAGCGCTGCAGCGCCCTCTATAGACGGCCGCAAGAACTTTGGCTAAAATGTCAAAATGACATTCTTAAAGGGCCCGTTTTTTTTTTTTTTTTGTGACTGCGGGAGGGGGGGCGGCGCCCGTGCGCCCATATGGGCGGGCCGCCACTGCTGTACATTCATACACCATTCACACGGACCATCACTTCTCCCTGGTCCTGGGGAACCCTTCTCAGCCAAAACTGAGGGTGACACCGCTTTTCCGGCAGGAATATCACCCCCACATTCCAAAAACATTCACAACACAAAAAAATAAAAAATTGTCCAGCAAAAAAAATAATTCCAGAAAATTCCACTTGGCGGCCTGCCCTCCAAGGCCACGGCAATTCTGTTCAGGCCAGCACTTAGTGTTGCCGTGTTGGCCTGGATAGCCAGGTTGAGGGCCCTCACATCCTGCCCAACGTCTGCTGTTGTAGTCTGCAGTACGTTTAGGCAGTTTGTAAGAGCCCGGGAGTGGCAGTCCAGGTCCCCAAGCGTATCCTTAACCACTTGTCATCTGCCCGCCGTCAATTGACGGCGGGCAGACGACTCCATTGTTCTGACATCACGTCATATGACGTGATGTCCCTTTAAAGCCGCGGGCGGGCGCGCGCGCGCGTCGCCGGCGGCGTGCGCGCGCACCCGCCGCTCCGGGGGGATCCCGTGCGAGTGCCCGGCGGCAACGATCGCCGCCGGGCACACGCGATTGCTCTGTAAGTGAGCTGGGACGTGCAGCGCTGTATGTGAACACAGAGCTGCACGTCCCTGTCAGGGAGAGAGGTGACAGATTGTGTTCCTTGTACATAGGGACACAATCGGTCACCTCCCCCAGTCACCCCCCCCTCCCCCTACAGTTAGAACACTCATAGGACACACATTTAACCCCTTTCCCGCCCCCTAGTGGTTAACCCCTTCACTGCCAGTCACATTTATACAGTAATCAATGCATATTTATAGCATTTTTCACTGTATAAATGTAAATGGTCCCAAAAATGTCAGAAAAGTGTCCGAAATGTCCGCCATAACGTCGCAGTCCCAATAAAAAAATCGAAGATCGCCGCCATTAATAGTAAAAAAAAAAAAAAAAAAAATGCCATAAACTATCCCCTATTTTGTAAACGCTATAAATTTTGCGCAAACCAATCGATAAACGCTTATTGCATTTTTTTTTTACCAAAAATATGTAGAAGAATACGTATCGGCCTAAACTGAGGGAACAAAAAAAAATTTTATATATTTTTTGGGGTTATTTATTATAGCAAAAAGGAAAAAATATTGCATTTTTTTAAAAATTGACGCTCTATTTTTGTTTATAGCGCAAAAAATAAAAACCGCAGAGGTGATCAAATACCACCAAAAGAAAGCTCTATTTGTGGGAAAAAAAAGACGCCAATTTTGTTTGGGAGCCACGTCGCACGACCGCGCAATTGTCAGTTAAAGCGACGCAGTGCGGGAAGCTTATATTTTGTCTGGGCAGGAAGGGGGTCTAGGTGCACAGTAGGTAAGTGGTTAATGGAGGACAGGCTCTCCTCCATCCGCACCAAAGTCTGGCTGACCTGTCCCAGATGGCGGGTCTGAAGGGCCTGGTCCCTTCTCAGATTGGCGGGCAGAACCTCGGCCACCCCCCTGGTCTTCTGGGATGACTTCCTTCCTCCAGCTGAGGCTTGTGGCCGGGGAGAAGGGGAGCCTCTTGGGAGGGGAGCCCTGTTAGATGAGGAGTGGGAGGGGCTAGCCCTTATGGAGGGCTGGCTGCTGCCAGCCAGAGAGGAAGACTCCTCCAAAAACAACAATCCACTGGCTGACATGACATCCTCCTCCTACTCAGACTCCTCCTCCTCAACCTCCTCCAAGGACTCCGGCCTTGTCGGGGGGTCCTCATCAGGCTGCTGTCCTGGGGATGGTGCGGTCAGGCCAGATGGCCCAGCACCCTCCTGCACATCTGTGGATGACACAAAACATTCACAGGTTGGAGGATCCACACACTTGCCACATATTCCCTTTCTCCCCGGGCGTGTCCGGGTCTCCCCCCCCCCCCCCGCTGAATTCACCTGGTCAGTAATGTGCTGCAAAATCTCACGCCTCCTGGCCGGGGTGGTGTTGGCACTCTCCGGGCCGTGGAGGAAACGCCCATATTGTGTAATGGCCCGGGCAATTATTTGTTTCTCCCCCAAAGTAAAATTCAACTTCCTCTTCCTCTCAGTCATACTCATACAACAACTCTCTCCCAAACAATCAACAAAAATCACTCACAAAAACAAGCAGGAAAAATCAAGCAACAAAACAAACAAACAAAAATCTATCAACCAAAAAGTCTCACAAGCAGTCACCAAAAAACACTTTCAAATATATTCTACCAAACACAAGATCAAACAGTCAACAAATATCACAAAGACAAATCACAACGCAACAAACAACAGAACAATAGCACCTTGCTGTATAGGGAGGGATACAAAGGGATGTACATTTGCAAAGGAAGTGCGTTTGTGTCTATTTATGCTGTCTGCGTAGTTCACAAAGTTGCCCGGGTCCACTTCCAATTTCACTGATTGCGCCGTTCCCGAGTTGTGAGCATGCGCACAGAGGTGCTGACCATGGACTGCTTCATGCGCGCATGCGCGAGCCGGCTGGCCCTTCATTTGCATGGGGTCACGGCTCATTTCAATGTAACACGCCCACATCCTTCCCAATTTGAATTACTCCGCCTTACGCCTCTGAAATTATGTTGCACCGGCACTAATTTCTGCGCAAATCAAACGAGAATACGGTGATTGCGCCGCTACATTGCGGCAGTCTAACGTAAAGGAGGTGCGCTACGCCAGTCAAAAAATGCGCCGATGTACGTGAATCTGGCCCTTTGTTTTTTACAACCCGAAAAATGATCGTGTGTACGCGGTATTAGGGTTTTACTATTGTCTGTGATCCCATTGGTGAGAATTCCCCCCATTTCCTGTTTGTGTGATGCCAATGCATTAAAGGCGGAGCTGTTGTCACTCAAACTGAAAAGCACAGACAGCAATACAAATATTGTCAGATGTTCTAACCCTTCCTCACTCCACACAAAATGTTATTTTTGTCTATGTACTATTTGTTCCGTCTACTTTTTGGCAACATCGCAAAACGTTATGTTTGGCGTAAAAGCAACACAGCTCATCACCCTGAACACATCCCCACTGTCAAACATGGTGGTGGCAGCATCAATGTTTGGGCCTGCTTTTCTTCAGCAGGGACAGGAAAGAGGGTTAAAATTGATGGGAAGATGGATGGAGCCAAATACAGGACCATTCTGGAAGAAAACCTGATGAGACTGGGACGGAGATTTGTCTTCCAACAAGACAATGATCCAAAACATAAAGCAAAATCTACAATGGAATGGTTCACAAATAAACATATCCAGGTGTTAGAATGGCCAAGTCAAAGTCCAGACCTAAATCCAATTGAGAATCTGTGGAAAGAACTGAAAACTGCTGTTCACAAACGCTCTTCATCCAACCTCACTGAGCTTGAGCTGTTTTGCAAGGAAGAATGTGCTAAAATGTCAGTCTCTCGATGTGCAAAACTGATAGAGACATACCCCAAGCAACTTACAGCTGTAATCGCAGCAAAAGGTTGCGCTACAAAGTATTACCTTAAGAGGGCTGAATAATTTTGCACGCCCAATTTTTCAGTTTTTTATTTGTTAAAAAAGTTTGAAATATCCAATAAATTTCGTTTTTTTTTTTAATTCTTTCTTTTATTTTTATCAAAAGTACACGGATACAAAACATATATTTACATGGGTAATAAAACAACAATACACCCTCTTACAACCCATGTATCCTATTTACTTCTGAATTTTCCAGCCAGAGGTCCCCACCTCTCCCTCCCTCCGCCCCTCCGTCCACCCCCCTTCCACCCCATGTAGCAAGACTATTCACGGGTCCTCTGATATTTGTAACAAGTACTGTAAGTAACTACAGATAAATAAGCTGTGTTCAGATTACATGACTAGGGTTTACAACCACTTTAAAGTGTGTACCTCTGTATTTCCTCATGTTCACTGCTACTCCCTGAGGTCTGTCATCTTTTCTCAAGAACACCTTGACACAAGTGCATTTATTACAGCTACCTGTATTTGTATATAAATGTTTTGCAAACAATCCATTATGTGTTTCATATGTGTAGCGCCTATGTACTTTATAGTACTGGTGCTAGTTACATTTAAGGGTAGATCAGAGTGTAGTTAAACTCTGATGCAAATTGTTAGTAGCAAAATACGGTCTCTGTCTCAGCTTGGCTGTGGTGTGAGCCCATTCTGCTGTACTGGGGTGTTCTTCCAGCCCTGGTGCTGCAGGTGGCAGCAGTGGAGTCAAGGTTTAGGTGCTCTTGCCCAGCAGCCAATCACAAGGTTTTGTCCTCGCTGTGCATGCTGGGAAAGGGTATTTATGGGGAAGACGCCATTGGTTCGGGGTCTACTTCGTCCAGTGTGGCACCCACCTTTTGGGTGACCACATCACGGCGCCCCCGCATTATGGCCTACCTGGCCGGGGCATGCGTGCCACGTGGTGTTCCTGGTTCCGGGGACATGCTGACCCGGAGCATCTGAACAGCGACGCGGACCCAGTGAGTGACTGGGTTCCCACTTTTGAGGATCCCAAGCTGTACTGCTGTTCGGTGGGGAGTCAGTCTGAGGAGCGCCATTGAGAGGCTGGCGGTCCAAAAGGGCCTGGACAAACCACTGGGGATCGAGGTAGCCAGACACCGAGGGATTGATCACCTGTTGGTCGGTACCTGGGCAACAAGTTGAAGGAGATCCAGACGTAACTCAACTAAGGAGGCATATCTCCAAGAATTCAATCCAGAGGGGACCTGTGGCAGAGGTATCTTTCTGAGGCTTATTGAGAGGGGTCTGTGGCAGAGACTTTCTCCCAAGTTCAAGTTCACCAAGATGGGTCTGTGGCAGAGAATTTATCCTACAATTGTCCTAGTGATACTCCGACTGCCAGGTCAGTGAGAGAGGCTTGTCCGGGTACACTAAACCCATTCCGGCGGGAGTGGTGAAGAGAAGTGTTACATTTGGGAGCAGGACTGTTTCCTATCATTACGCCTGAATCTGCTATTCTCCCATCTTCTTCAGCTTTACTTTCCTCACCACAAGTTTACTGTTTTTACCCAGCTGGGTAATAAAAAGCACAGCAAAGAGCACCTGTTGTGGACATTCCTTTACTTCTACTATATGCAATACGCATCATTCACCCCTAGGAATTTTGGAGAAGCCACGAAGTAACACGCTGCCCAAAAATCCTATGAATAAATAAATGCTACATATATGAATATTTATTTTTGAAACTCTAAACTGATGTGATGTACATCTCTGCTTAACTAACAGGAGGTAGAAGGGTTTCTTAATTTCCTCATCAGCAAATATGACCAGTGACTGCCCATCTTTTACAACACCAGCCAATAGTGGTGCATGGTATGAACCAATTGCGTTTTATCTGAAGATCCAGTCAGTAACACCTTTCCTGTCTTAGGGTGTTCCCACTCTATAAGAAAGCAATAGAGACACCCTTGGACAGCAACTCAGTCTGTCAGTCTGAGGATGGGATAGTGTTATTTGGTTCTGCGGTGTTTAATGTCATAGGCACTTAAAGAGTGTCAACTATACCAGCACTTTCTTCCCCTCCTCCCTTTAGAAAAGCTGCTCTATGGTTTCCAGCAATGAAAAATTGTGTCCCTGCTATTGAAGAGAGCCATTACGTGTACCTCTACTAGCACATATGTAGTTCAGAGCACAATAGTGGTAGGGCACCCAATTCCTAGGGACAAAGAGGGCAAACTGTAACAAAGACCTAAAGCGCCGAACTGTATGTTGTCTATTGGGCGCACTGGTTTGGCACATCAGAGATCTGGTGGACAGATTACTGGGAGGGGCTGGAAAAGATCCACCTGTCATGGTGCACATTGGCACCAATGACAAAGTCAGAGGCAGATGGAGTGTCCTAAAGAACGATTTTAGAGACTTGGGAGCTAAATTGAGGAAAAGAACCTCCAAGGTAGTATTCTCAGGAATACTACCGGTACATCGAGCCACACCAGAAAGGCAGAGGGAGATTAGGAAAGTAAACACATGGCTAAGGACCTGGTGTAGTAAGGAGGGGGTTTGGGTTCCTGGAGGACTGGGCCGACTTCTCAGTCGATCACCAGTACTATAGAAGGGACGGACTGCTCCTAAATGAAGAGGGTGCAGATCAGCTGGGACTAAAGATGGCCAAAAAGTTAGAGGGGTTTTTAAACTAGGTGATGAAGGGAGGACCCAGAAGTAGAGATAATCAGCCCAGAACATATTCCAGAGGTTGTATTGGGTGCATTAGTGGTAGGTTGACTAAAGCAGATAAACCCAAGGTAAGTAAAGTAACAAGTTCTAGTTGCAATAACAGAACACCCAATAAGAGGATAGTATGCAACCGATCTAAACTACATGGCATGTTCACCAATGCCAGGAGCCTGGCGGACAAGATAGGTGAACTAGAGATACTGTTGTACAAGGGGGATTTGAATTTTGTGGGAATTTCATATACCTGGTTCAACAGCTTGCATGATTGGCTGGTAACCATTCAAGTGTATACCCTTTATTGCAGGATAGAGAGGGTAAAAAGGGGGAGGGGTATGCCTATATGTCAAGATTAATGTACAAGTGAATGTGGGAGATGACATCACTAAGAGAGCTAGGGAGGAGGTGGAATCATTATGGGTAGAGCTCCAAAGGGATGAAGCTAAGGGGAAAATAATACTGGGAGTATGCTATAGGCCCCCTAACCTGAGGGAGGATGGGGAGAAGGATCTCCTATCACAAGTTGGATTAGCAGCAAGGATGGGAAGTGTTATCATAATTGGGAATTTTAATTATCTGGACAGAGGGAACCATGCATTTGTCTAAGGCTCGTCAGTTTCTAAATGTCTTGCAGGACAGTTTCATGGTTCAGATGCACCAACTAGAAAAAAAGTGTTACTGGATCTACTGATTACCAACAATATAGACTTGATCACGGATGTGAAAATAAGGGGAAATTTAGGAAACAGTGATCACAGGTCAATTGGCTTCAGTATAAATCACACATATAGGAAACATAAGGGGAATACAAAGACACTGAATTTCAAAAGAGCTAACTTCCCTAAACTACGAACCTTGCTAGAAGGCATGAATTGGGATAAAATCTTAGGAACAATGAACACAGAGGAAAGATGGGTTGGCTTTAAGAGCATATTAAATAAGGGCATTAGCCAATGCATCCCATTGGGTAATACATTTAAAAGAACAAACAAATGTCCTCTATGGCTTAACTCCAATGTTAGACATGACGACGTGTTTTCGCGCAATGCACGGCGGGAAATTTGCGAACGGAGCATGCGCAGTTCGATCGCCGCGGGAACGCGCCTATTTTGGACGTAGGGGGGAGGAGTCTGGTAATGGCGCGAGTCGGGAGCACGCCGTGAGTCCCAGGTCTCCAGCCCTCAACCCCCGTACGATGTATGCTCAGTACAGCTCCATACCCATGAGCCCATGAGCCCGAGCTTCCCTGCCAGTATACCTGCCTCCCGTGGGATCGCGCCGTGTGGACATCTGAGGCGGAGCAGTGGAGCGTGAGAGCGTGAGAGCTACAGAGGCTACAGAGGCTCAGCTGGCAACCTTCGGCGTGCGCGGCGGGTGGAAGGAAGGAGGGAGGGCGTATGGGGTCCGGGCTGAAGTGAAGAGAGGAGGAAGCCCTGACTACATCGAGACCCCCCCCTCTCCCCGCCGCTAACCCGCTAAGCAAGTAGGACATCGGATGACACCGGAGGACCCGACGAGAGCAGGGAATCACGTGGAAGCCCAGGACAACAGGTGATAACACGCTGACAACATACCGACAACCCAGCGGCACAGAGAAACATACGAGAGCACAAAGGAGCAAGACACAGAACCTGTGCAAGAGTGTGCTAAAAATCAACTGCTCCCACTATCATTTTGTATTACTTCTTTCATAACAGAGGACAGGTAAGGGGAGATAGGAAAGGGGAGAGAGAGTGAGTACCTCCCCTAGTACTATAGCCCAAAGAAAAAAAAACACAACTTATTCTTTTACCAGAATATTACATAGTCTGTAACTTAAAAGACACGATCTATGTTAATCTGCTACTCAGTGGATAGGAAGTAACCGGTAAACTTGGGATCAAGGAACAGTTAAAGAATAAGAAAAATAAAGAATAAGAATAAGCATAATGCCGCTTGAGAACTATGCAATATGGTACGGCGTTGAGTTGTCGCATTGAGCTGTATACACTCTGATGCGTAGAGCTGGACTCACGGGGAATCTGGGGCCCTAATGTGGTTTCTTCGGTTTTTTTTTTTTTTTCTTGGTGGAAATAAGTAATCTGATCCTAAAGTTAAGTATGAGTAAGACCAGCGCACTGTAAACTGTAAACTGGGATTTTTCTACCTCTTTTCTTTTTTTTTCTTTTTTTGGGGCAACATATGGTGCGCGATTAAAACAAAACATTGCGCACAGAATATTGTGCCTACAAAAAAAAAAAGGGGAAAAAACATATAGTAAACTTCGGAGTAAACTTTAGAGGGGTGAGCAGAAACAGAGCGAGACCAGCTCCCCATAAGAATTAATCTGAATTGTGCAACACCGTTGAGTCACCATCGTGTTATACTCTGGCACACCGAAGGATTCACTATTAATATACATAGAAATTATCCTTGCTCTTACACCTGAACTCCCCCCCCCCCTCCCCTTTTTTTTTTTGTTTTCCTGTCCCATTTGCATAACCCAGCGAGATGATGGGCAGTATGAGAGGGAGATCGGGAAGAGGGGGGGCGGTCCCCAAATCACCTTGCACCAGTCTAAGCCCTGGCCCTATGATTAAGTACGTAACAATGGGGGCAAGTGAAAACAACCCAGGAGCAGAAAAACAGAGCATTAAGGGTTGGCAGACGGAAATAAAGGAGAAGAGGGACAAAAAAGATAAGAAAACACAAAATAAAACAGCTCCCGAAATAAGCTTACAAATAGAACCTCAGGAAGCGAGAGAGGAGGAGGAGGAGACAGAACTGGAGAGTGTGGGGGAGACAGCAACGTCAGGTAAAGAGGAACAAATAAGCAAGGATAAACCCCTAACAAAAGGGGAAATGGAAACAATGTTTCAGGCGCTGGACAAGTCACTGAAGAGCCTGGAGTCATCGCTGAAACGGGAGATTGCTACAATTCACAATGATGTAGGTCACCTATTGACCAGAGTGGAAAAGGTAGAAAATAAAGTAGACACCCACACAAGCACAATAAAAGAACTAAAAGTGGAAATAAAATCTCTTAAACTGGAACAGAGGGAACAAGCATACAGGATGGAAGAACAGGAAAATAAAAACAAGAGAAGAAATTTGAGAATCAGGGGACTCCCTGAACGACCGCAGAAAGAAAATTTGAAAGAAATTATGGAGGAGATATTTTACCCCCTATTGGGAAATCAAGAACTAAACAGGGTAAAAATTGAAGAAGCCTTTAGGATAAGGAGACCCACAAGAATCTCTACAGAGAGCCCAAGGGATATAATTGTAAGGTTTGAAAAATAAAAAAAAGGTAGAAGAAAAAACCCGAATATGGAGAAACATGAGGGGGAAGCCTCCACTAGAATACGAAGGAAACCCCTTAGAAATATACCCTGACTTATCCCAGGAAACATTAAGAAGAAGATGGACGTTAAAACCTCTGACAAAAACATTACAAGAGCACCAGATCCAGTACAACTGGGGTTTCCCTGCTTGTTTAGTGGGAAAAAAGAATGGTCAATCAGTGAGACTCAGGTTTATTGAAGAAGTGCAAGATTTCTGTGGAAAACTGAATATCCCCGTACCAGAAATCTTAAAGAGGAGCCAAGAAATAGAAATACATGAAACACAGGAAGAAGAAAATTGGCAATTAGTCCCAAGAAGGAAGCCATGATGAAGACCAAAACAGGGATTAATGGGAGCATGGAACCTATGGGATTTGGAGGAAAAATGGAGAAATAAGCTGGGGGGAGGGGGGAGCCATAGGGAGTCAGTGGGGTCCCTGAGTCTGCCAACCAAGGGGCAGACACAGCGTCAGACAGTTCTCCACCCCGGCGCACATAGCAGGTAGGGAGAGGATAGGAGTAGAAACCTGCAAGACCATGGGTCAAGAATACCAACAAGTGCCAAGGGGCCAGGGGAAGGGGAAAGTGGGAGTAGGAAGGGAGGGAGAGGGAGGGGGGGAAGGGGGGAGGGAAGGGGGAAGGGTGGGAACAAGGGAAAAGAGGGGGAAATCTTTTGTGGTTTGTTTCAAAAGAAAAAAAAGGAAAATATTTTGCAGACCGGGGGTCGACCCGGTGGCCTTCCATGCCCGGGCTCGTCCTGCCTGGTTTGGGAGGGCCATCGGGAAAACGGCGCTAAACAAATGGAGCAGGAACAAGTAATTAAAAAAAAAAATGGGTACAATCAATTTCATAACATATAATGTCAGAGGATTCAATTCCCCTCAAAAGCGACGTATGGTATTGCGAGAACTAGAGAGGAAAGGAGCGGAAGTAATATTCCTGCAAGAAACACATCTGGCCCTAGAGAACAATATTAAGCTGTACTCAAAGCAATTCCCCACTTGGTTTTATAGTGACACCCCTACAAAAGGGGCAAAAGGGGTGGCAATCGGTTTCGGGAAAAATGTGGACTTCAAGATAGAGGAGAGGAAAGTCGATCCTAATGGTAGGTCGCTGATATTAATAGGAACCATTGCCGATGCAAGATACACCTTGGTTAACATATACGGACCGAACAAACGCCCCCAAAACTATTTCATAAAAATCTTAAATGAAATAGATGAGGTAAAAAAAGGCAAATTAATACTGGCAGGAGATCTAAATTTCTATATGGATAGCAAAATAGATGCTACATCCAGGAGGACGACTACAGAAACAAAAGAAACAAGACGGTTAAAGAAAAAACTCTGTGAACACCAACTGGTGGATATCTGGAGGATCCATCACCCCAACAGAAAAGACTATACCTACCATTCTGTGGTACATAAGATGTACTCTAGATTAGACTACATTCTGATTTAACACAGTTTGTTAGAGGAAGCAGTGGATTCAAATATAGAAATAATTACGTTATCAGATCACGCGCCAGTGACCATGAAACTGAAGACCTTTGGGGAAACAAGAGGAAAGGGAGTTTGGAGAATAAACGAAGATATCTTACAAGAACAAGAAACAGAGAAGATAATAGAAAAAGAAATAGAAAATTACTTCCGGACCAATGACACACCAGACCTAAGTAAGGCAACTATATGGGAAGCGCACAAGGCGGTCATCCGGGGACAACTAATAGCTATAGGCGCCAGAAAAAAAAAAGAAAGAGAAAATAACACCAAAAAAATTTTGAAAGAATTATATGAATTAGAACAAAATCACAAAAAAGACCCGAAACTTGAAATCCAGTGCGCTTTAATGACCAAAAGAGAGGCCCTGAAAGATCAATTGGAACAAGAGACAAGGAAAGAGTTCTACAGGATGAAAAAGGAGCGTTATATAGGAGGGAATAAACCAGGAAAATTTCTTGCAAAAATGTTAAAACAAAAAAAGATGTTAAGTTTCATAGAAAAGATCAAAAATATAAGAGGCGAAATAGTGAACAAAACGGATGACATAGCGGATGCATTCCATACATATTACAGCTCCCTATATGCAATTGGCAAGAGAAACTTCCACCAAGATGAAAAAAAGAGACGAGAGAAAATGCAAAAATACTTAAACATCGCGAACCTGCCAAAGTTACAAAAAGAACGGTTGACAGCCCTAGAAATGGAGATCACACAAGAAGAAATAATAAGAGCACTTAAAGAAACGCCCAATGGGAAAAGTCCTGGACCCGACGGATTCACCATTAAATATTATAAAAAATTTCAAAAATTGCTGGTCCCGAGACTATGGGAATATTTCAATCAATTAGGAGAAGAGACAGAAATGCGACCTGAATCCCTATTAGCTCATATCACCTTAATACCAAAACCCGGGAAAGACAAGACAATATGTTCCAACTACAGACCAATTGCATTATTAAACGCAGATACTAAACTCTATGCAAAAATCTTAGCTACTAGACTCAAGGATCTAATGCCAGACTGGATCAACGCAGACCAAACCGGATTCGTACCAGGACGAGAAGGTCGGGATAATACCCTAAAAGCGATATTATTAATGCAAAAAAATGAAGCCGTAGAATCCCCAGTCCTACTACTCTCGATTGATGCCGAGAAAGCGTTCGATAGGGTGGACTGGGGATTTATGATGGAAACCCTTCAACATCTGGGGATAGGGCCAAGATTCCGACACTGGGTACAAAACCTATATAACAAACCAACGGCAAAGGTGAAGGTCAACGGTAAAGTCTCTGCTCCCTTTGAAATGTATAATGGCACCAGACAGGGCTGCCCGCTCTCCCCGTTGCTATACATATTGACACTCGAACCTTTCCTAGCAACCTTACGAAATAACCACAGAATAGAAGGTGCAAAAACTGGTGTGGAAGAACACAAACTAGCAGCATATGCCGACGACATCTTAATGTTTATAACAAATCCAACTTCAACGTTACCGGCCATAGCGAAAGAAATAACAAACTACAGCGAACTTTCTAACTTTAAAATAAATCCCAGAAAAACAGAAATCTTGAATATTAGTATGAGAAAAAAGGAAGAGTCAGCCTTGCAAAAACAATGTACATACACATGGGTCAAGGAGTTGAGCTATTTGGGGATTAAGTTGACACCCACAATCGAAGGGTTATTCCCTGCAAACTTTATCCCGTTGTTAAATGAGGTGAAAATAGACCTAAAAAAAAACGCCACTAGAGCCCTCTCATGGAGTGGAAGAATCAACGCTTTTAAGATGGTGAACCTGCCAAAAATAACATATAAATTCCAGACGCTGCCCATAAGAATCCCACAAAGTTTCTTCAAAATTTTGAAATCAATACTGATAAAATACATCTGGAACAATAAAACCCCTAGGATAAATTATAAAACACTCACAAGAAGCAAAAGAAGCGGTGGATTAGCAGTACCAGATATAGAGAGATATTATAAATCTATAATATTAGCACGATTAGTAGAAGGGGGAAATAAACACAAAGAAAAAGATAAAAAATGGATACAAGTAGAAAATAGTTTAAGCAACACACCACTATATAAAAATATATGGATACCTCGCGAATACAGAGATCTGGGGAGGAATGTACACGAAATAACCATTAATGCCTTCCGAATTTGGGACACACTGTACAAACAGAATAAATGGATTCACAATTCACCTTTAATACCACTCACGAGCACTAATTTTTTTTTGCCGGGGAAAGTAACACGATTAAGAAATAAAATAGGAACAGCACAAATAAAAGACATCATAGAAAGGGGGAAGATTAAATCGTTTCAGAAGATAAAAGAAGAACTTGGATGGAAGATCAACAAATGGGAATACCTACAACTCCAGCATTTTATTGAATCAATTCCCACACCAATAAGAGATGGAGGAAACTTAACCCAATTTGAAAAACTATGTGCCATACAAACGCCAATAAAACATGTAACATCAAAAATATATCAAATACTGGCAGAGATCGATTCACAAGGCAAACCGGGGTATATAAAAAAATGGGAACAAGAAATAAACAAAGAATTCGAAGACCTACAACTGGGAAGAATTATAGCATCAGTCCATAACACGGCAAGAGACATGAACACCATCGAGATGAACTATAAATTTATCGTTAGATGGCATAGAACACCTGAAATAATGCATAAGTTCCATAATGACAACTCTTTGTTATGCTGGAGAGGCTGCGGACAGACAGGATCAGCCGTGCACATATGGTGGAGTTGCCCCAAAATAAAAGAATACTGGAGGGAAATTCAAGTAATCTCAAAGGAAATTACCCAAGAAGAATTAGACAACAACATCTACACCTGTCTGTTCCACGATACAAGAGGCCCTAGAAACAGAAAGAAAGAAACCCTGATGCCGCAGTTAATAAATGCAGCTAAAGGGTTAATCCCAAAACACTGGTTAGATCCAAACAAACCAGACATAAAAGAGTGGTTTGAGCGAATAGATAACTATAACAAACTGGAATATCTGAGTAGCAGTGATAATAGCCAACTAGAAAAATTCAACAGAAAATGGAAACAATGGGAGAATTACAAGAGGACGCCAGAATACACAATAAAAATGCTTGAATAGAATGAAGAGGGGGAGAACGAGGAGTGGGGAGAGGAGGAAGGAAGGGGAAAGGGGGAAAGGAGAAGAGAGAGTGCAAAGGAAGGAGGGAAAAAAAGAGGGGGGGAGAAGGAAGAAAGGAAAAAAGAAAAAAAAAAGTTCCAGAAACAAACCACAAAGGGGAGGGGGGGGAATGGGGGGAGGGGGAGGATAGACATAGATAAGATAGGCTTGAGAGTAGGAGAAATTAGATTAAAGAGAGGAAGCGTAGAACCACAAATGGAAATGTAAACTGTGAGTGGAAAGTACGGAAAAAGGGAAAAGGGGAAAAAGGGGAGAGAGAAGGGGAAGAGGAAAGAAAAAAAAAAAGAAGGAAAACAAAACTAAAAATAAATAAATAAAATAGAAACTCACAAATGATGCATTACCGAAGTGGAGATGGCGGTCTTTTCTCTACTTGTGAAAACACGAGTGACTCTCTGGAAATGGTAAAGTCTGATGTGGGAAAAAAACGAAAAAAAAAAAAAAAAAAAAAACTCCAATGTAAAAAATGCATATAAAAGCAAAGGAGAAGGCTTTCGAAACATACAAGGTTGAGGGATCATCATTGGCTTTTAGACTTTATAAAGAATACAACAAGAAATGTAAGGGTGCAATTAGGGCGGCTGAGATAGGACACGAAAGACACATAGCGGAGGAGAGCAAAAAAAATCCAATAAATTTGTTAAGTATGTAAACAGTAAAAAAGGGAGGACAGACCATATTGGCCCCATAAAGAATGACGAAGGACATCTGGTTACAAAGGTTGAGAGATGGTGAAGGTATTGAATTTATTCTTCCCCTCAGTCTTCACAAGGCAATCAGGGGGCTTCAGTAACCAAAACTGCAGTGTTTATGATACATCACAGGAAGCACCTTCATGGTTAACAGAGGACAGGTTTAAAATTAGACTTGGGGAACAGCATTAATAAATCAATTTAATGGCTAAATCAATTAATGGTTTGCATCCGAGTGTACTTAGGGAACTCAGTCAAGTAATTGCCAGACCATTGTCCTTAATTTTTACATTCTACTGACTGGAATGTTACCAGCTGATTGGAGAAAAGCCAATGTTGCACCAATATTTAAAAAGGGACACAAATAAATCCCTGTGAATTACAGACCAGTTAGTCTAACATCAATAGTATGCAAGCTCTTGGAGGGGATGATAAGGGACTATATACAAGATTTTAGTAATGAGAACGGTATCATTAGCAGTAATCAGCATGGATTCATGAAGAATCGCTCTTGCCCAACCAATCTATTAATCTTCTATGAGGAGGTGAGTTGCCATCTAGATAAAGAGACATCACCAAAAAGACTTGCAGCTAATTGTAGCGAAAGGTAGTTCTGCAAAGTATTGATTCAGGGGGGCTGAATCCCCCTGAATCTCGCTCGATTCCACTCTCCCGACACTCCTCTGCTTCTATTGAATCAGATTGCAGATCGCAACGTCTGATGGTTCGGCCATCCAATGCTCCGGGATTCGAACTACAGCTATGTGCCGTTCTAATCCATTTGTGTTAGTTCAGAACAAACAGAAGGCAGGCTTTATGTAAGTTCAAACAGGAATCTCTTTTATTGGATGCACACACACTTTTATACAGCAGTTTGAACACCCTGCCCCCAACAACCACTTTCCTATTGGTCAATTATAAAGTACATTGTAGTTCTTAATTAGGTCCTCTTGGCCATGCAAATGAGGACTTGAAACAGGGTCAGCATATGTTTAATGAGACAGAAGCCCCAGGGGGTAATTAACCACTTAAGGACCGCCTAACGGCGATATACGTAGGCAGAATGGCACGGCTGGGCACAATCACGTACCTGTACGTGATTGTTAAATGCCCAGCCGTGAGTCGCGGTCCTTCATATGAACGAAAAAAGAAAGAACACACCTCCTCTAATGATTTAAATTATTCCGAAAATTTATTTTAATTCTGAATTGTCACTCCCCTATTTGAGGGGTCACCGCCGTAGCTAAAAACTAAGCATATAAAGAGGGGGATGTTACCCCATAGGGAGACCAAGAAATGTTATCCCCAATGGGCAACAAAGGAGCTACCAAGGCAGGGATGGACAATAAATTAAAAATTTTTAATTTCATGTAAATGTAAATATTGACGTCACTCGGTGTCGGACGCCGCTCAGACAAACCCCTGCTGGCGCGGGTTTTTGAAGGAAAGGTTGACGGAGGACAAATTTCTCAGCACAATAATATGAGAAGACCTGAGGACCGTATCCCCACATAGTGGGACCAGTGAATTGGCCGAACGAAATAGATGTACACCATATCATAGACGGACTTTTGGATCACACAAACGGCTTGATTATCCCCTGCACGTGTTGCCTAAAACAGCTGCGTTAAAGAAACAACAATTGCTGTCAGCAAAACATTTACTACGCAGAACACGGGGAATCAACTTCAGCCACCTACCTATAGATCTCCCTACTTGGAGCCTGGTAAGATCGTTCCAATTACTTTATCAACAGTCTATGCAATTGCTCACATCAAGAAGTTCGGGGGCCAATTAAAATGAATTATTTCTTTTCATTTGGTGATATGAATTTTCATATATGCTAATATGGTCTTCAGTGAAATTTAACACTCAACAGCTAAAAGCCCTATATATATTGGACAATTACAGAATATTATTAAGGAATCTTGCTGTTGTTGAGGTTATACAAAGATACCTATCAATTTGGACTCAATGATAATCTAATAAGATATCTTATATATCCATCTTTGGAATTTAATAAGACTTGAGTTCATTCAAACTTGATGGACACTTTTTTTCATCTCACATACTGATTGGTGCTGCAACTCCCCTTCCCCCCCCCTTGTTTTTTCCTTCTTCCTCCCCCCTTTTTTCCTGCAGGGGTACCGCTACTGGTTATTTCCTATACTACAACCACATCTCTTTAGATAGCAACTTATACGGCATTTACCGTCAGGAATTCCCAGCAGCGGTAACCCACTCGGTGTCCGGATCACCTTAGTTATATGTTTTTTATGTTTGTCATTTGTCGGTGTCTTATGTATGTTGTTTTGTTGCACGAGATATGAACTTGGTTCATTAGTGCAGTATTGGCCGGCCACGATAAGCAGGGTCACATCTGGGTTTTTAACATACAACTTGTATTTAATATTTATCTGACTACAATATTCTGAAAACTTGTATATTTACATTTACATGAAATTAAAAAATTTTAATTTATTGTCCATCCCTGCCTTGGTAGCTCCTTTGTTGCCCATTGGGGATAACATTTCTTGGTCTCCCTATGGGGTAACATCCCCCTCTTTATATGTCGCGGTCCTTCAACCCGGTTCGAAGCTCCATGACTGCGGGGCGTGGGACCCACGGACCCGATCGCCGCCGGAGTCCCGCAATCGGTCCCGGGAGCTGAAGAACGGGGAGAGGTGTGTGTAAACACACCTTCCCCATTCTTCACAGTGGCGCTGTCATTGATCGTCTGTTCCCTGATATAGGGAAATACGATCAATGATGTCACACGTCCAGCTCCGCCCCCCTACAGTTAGAAACACGTATGAGATCACACTTAACCCCTTCAGCGCCCCCTAGTGGTTAACTCCCAAACTGCAATTGCCATTTTCACAGTAAACAATGCATTTTTATAGATTTTTTTGCTGTGAAAATGACAATGGTCCCAAAAATGTGTCAAAATTGTCCGATGTGTACGCCATAATGTCGCAGTCATGGAAAAAAATTGCTGATCGCTGCCATTAGTAATAAAAAACAATTTATAAAAAAAATGCTATACATTTTGCGCAAACCAATCGATCAATCGATTTTTTGTATTAAAAAATGGGTAGAATACGTATCGGCCTAAACTGAGGAAAAAAACGTTTTTTTTATATATTTTGGGAGAATATTAATTATAGCAAAAAGTAAAAAATATTGAATGTTTTTCAAAATTGTCGCTCTATTTTTGTTTATTCCGCAAAAAATAAAAACGCATAGGCGATCAAATACCACCAAAAGAAAGCTCTATTTGTGGGAAAAAAAGGACGCCAAATTTGTTTGGGAGCCACTTTGCACACCCGCGCAATTGTCAGTTAAAGCGACGCAGTGCCGAATCGCAAAAAGGGGCCTGGTCCTTTACCTGCATTTTGGTCCAGGTCTTAAGTGGTTAAATTACATAACCAGTCAAACACAGAACAATGCTTTTCTTCCAGATCATGGAGCTGTCTGGACGGGAGGGTTAGCCTTAAGACAGGGCAGAAGACCCCCCACTGTGTAACAGATTCAAAGGAGAAACACTTTAGTATTCCAAGGTTCATGACAATACTCCCCCCTGAGAAACAATCCAACAGCCACAGTGCGACCCCGAACGGGTCAACTCGAGAATGTTGGAAAAGTAGTCTTAAGGTTCCAGGTCTGTCTGCCGGGATAACCCATCCGCCTTCCTGTTTTGAGGCCCTGGTCCATAATCGCAAGGCAAGAAGCTTGCATTCAGTCCTCTCCAAAAGCCTCTGTCCCGGCTAGGTCTGTCACATGTGCCACGTTGTGTTGGTCCATCAAATAAAATCCCTATAAAATGCATTTATGTTTTTGGTTGTAACATGACAAAATTTGAAAAATTTCAAGGGGTATGAATACTTTTTCAAGGCACTGTAAATGCAAAATGTGCAAGAGACCTTCATATGTGATCAGTTAGTACTTTGCTTTTATTTGCCTTACAAGTCAATGTGAATGCATTGTAAAGACATGCCAGATGCATCACAAGCTGATATAAAAGACTAAGTACCCTAACACTAATGAGCTGGGTATTTATTACGTTGCATATTAGCTGCCTTGCTATAACTAACAAAACAGCCAAATACAAATACTGTATTTTAAATAATGCTCTGATTTGTAATTTCTGGAAAGTTCATTACAGGAAACGCGATTGTACATTTCTGGGTCTCAAGTAAATGTCGCACATTGCTAGTCTGGCCACATAGGGTACATCTGCCTCATCTAGCAGCTCGCTTTCTCTAATAACTCTTTAACTCAATCACCTTATCCTCACTACACAGTATTATGTCACATAGGTTGATGATAAAAACTTTTCCATGATAGTGCTTTGGCTAAGATTCAGGGGAGTGTCCAGCTTCACATTGCAATATATTATTTTAGTCATCACTTTAGACAATGAACTTGGTGTCATACATCTGTATTACAATTAACAAACCTTGGCCCAAATTCACAGAGCAATTACTCCTGTCTAACTGGTGTTAGACAGGAGTAATTTCAAATTTCGCGCGCCAGATCACTAGTTTGAATCCTCAAACCATGATACGGCGGCTTTGGGCTTCGATCCGAGAGGCTTACGTCTTCGTAAGCCTTCGGATCTACACTGCAATATTTTTGCGGCCGCTGGGAGGAGTTTGCGTCGTTTTCATGCGTCGGGATATGCAAATGACTTTTTACGGCGATCCACGAAGGTACGAGTGTCCCTCGCAATCGCCTAAGTCATTTTTTGGCTACGTAATGTTAGAGGAGCTTTTTGCTGGTCTAACAGTGCGTAACCCATATAAAGTATGGCTGTCGTTCCCGCGTCGATTTGAAAATATTTTTTTTTTTTAACGTAACTCGTTCGGGAATAGGAATGTACGTAAACGACGCTACTACGACGTGACGACGTGTTTTCGCGCAATGCACGGCGGGAAATTTGCGAACGGAGCATGCGCAGTTCGATCGCCGCGGGAACGCGCCTATTTTAAATGCTTCACGCCCCCTACTCGCGCAGATGGATTGCGACGGGAGAAATACACTACGCCGCTGTCGTTTACTGGACAAAATCTACCTGGATTCCACGTAGAGCCAGGTAAAAAACGGCAGCGTAGTGTATTTCTGATACTCTACGAGAATCTACTGTAATTCTCTGTGAATCTGCCCCCTTTTGTTTATCATTTAAAGTGTTCTATAAACCCAAAAACAAAAATGTAATATACTTCAGCTTACCAGTCTTTAGATGAGGGGGTGCATTATTTGTTTCCTTTATTTTTACCAGGTGATCCTGCAAATAACACACTTTTGGTCCCTGGATGTCAATGCTACTTCATCCATTGTATCTATAAAGGGAACCCAGGCTGGCTTGCAAACATGTCTGCCCTTGTTCATCTCTATAAGACTAGATTCACACCTATGCATTTTTAGTGCTTTTTGCATATTTGCACTACAGAACGTGTTCCATAAGAAACCATGTTAAATGGACTGTAGTGCAAATCTGCAAAAAGCACTAAAACTGCATAGTGTGAATTCAGCCTTATAGGTTGTGATGAGATAATAAGAAAAAACAGAAAGAACCCCAAGGGATAGTGCGGGCAGGAAGCCAAAACAGGATACCGTGAAAAAGTACAAAAAGTATGTAAAAGTATAGATTTTATTTCATTATAAAACAGATAAATATTTCAAAGCAATTGTGGAACAGCATAATTCAAAATATAGGTACAGCTACTCAATTGCCGCAATTCACAATTGTACTGATAGACATAAGTCAAAAAACAGATCGTGATTGCAGTATCAACTCTACATGTTTCGGATCAGCATAAAAGGCATACAATTCCTGTTATGATAGATACAATTCCTTCTTCAGGAGTTGAGCGTGAGCTGGCTGTTATATTTAAATTGTATATTCCAACGGTATATAAGATACATAGCGTTATTGCAAATGGATGTGATCACATATCAAAAAATTAGAGGAGCCAGAAAAATAGTGGTTCGTAATAGTTTTTCATTGAGCCTCAGGACAGGGTACGAATGGTTGTTTATTCCCCAAACATAATTTCTTGGCTCTTTAAGACGCAATTACTGGTTTTATATTAGGATTCTATAGATCTGCGTTCTGAGTCTCCTGCCAGAAAACGTGAAGCAGCAAGTCAGAGCTCGCGGGAGCCAAAACAGCAAAGAGGGGCAGGAACCCAGATAAGATGTCTCTAACAGAGAGGTGTGGTCCAAAAGACCATTCTGGCTGTGCAGCAGTGATGAGATAATAACGTTGTTTGTGCTTTCAGTTCAATTCACAGGAAGTGGCAGGATCATGTCTATCAAGATTAATAGGTATTTTTTGTACTTGCTAAAAATGTAATTAGCCTGAAAAACGAATGCAATCACCACATCTGAAGATTTGTACGCTGCAATATGTTAAAGCGGAGGTTCACCCAAAAATCAACTCTCTGACATTAGATCCAGCATACTGCCAACATCTGCAGTATGCTGGGGTTTTTTTTTTTGTACTTACCGTTTTATGAGCCGTTGTTATCCGGTCTTGAGCAGGGGAAACCTGCGGGGAATGGGCGTTCCTAAACCAAGAGGAGTCAATTGACGGGCTGCTAAGGCGAGTCACGCCTTCCGAAAATACCCGAGTGTCACTTTGGGTATTTTCGGAAGCAGCCCGTCAATCAATTCCTCTTGGCTTAGGAACGCCCATTCCCCACAGGATTCCCCGCTCGGAGCCGGATGACAACGGCTCATAAAACGATAAGTACAAAAAAAAATTAAAAACCCCAACATACTGCAGATGTTAGCAGTATGCTGGATCTAATGTCAGAACGTTGATTTTTGGGTGAATCTCTGCTTTAATTTTTTGTTCTTGGGGCTTATCCTTCAAGTTTTGACCTGCTTGGGCATAGTTATCCTTCAAGCTTTGACCTGCTATACAAAATACTAGACAAGTTAAATTTAATTCAGCCAACAGAATCTCATATTTTTTGGTCATTTCATGGTCTTTTAGGCTCTCTGCCCAAGTAGGAAGCGGAAAAAGCATGAATTACACAAATTCCATTTCGATTATTGTTATTAGATGTACTAGTGCTTACAGAATAATATATAAAAATTCCCAGAAATTGTAAAATCAGAGGATATTGAAAAGAAGAGGGAGGCCAAGGGCAGATAGGGGCAACAAAACAGATAGCAATAATAACTTGTCACAAATTTGTGGCAGTGTTGAATTTTAAGACTTGTTAATATGCTGTTCATCTTCCCTGCAAAGTTGTACACTTTGTACAAAGTTGTCCAACAGTTTTGTAGAAAATTTGCATGGCAAGTCTCTAGCACGAGCAAAGTTGCAAGAGCTGTAACCCCTGTTGTGGGATGACTATTGCACAACATAACTGAACCAAAACTTGCAGCAGACTTGCAGAATGTTTGCTGCATTTGTGCAACAAACTTGTGAACCCTAGCAAGTTTAGCAATAGCTTAGCAAGTCATTTTCAAATTAGCAGTTCAATTGCTTGCTATCTGGGAAGGATAGTGTCCAGCCTCATATATTGTCAGTTTTATTTACTGCTAAAGTAATGTCATAAAAAGATCTCTTAGCCTGACCCCTATCTTCCTTGAGTTAATTATGACTTTTACATGCTCACATGACTCCTTCATCTACCCTTACTCCCACCCCCATGTTATGAGCACACTGAGACATCAGGGTATAGGGAATGGGGCCATGCCTGTCCCAAAAAATACTACTGTAGCATGGTCCCCTTAATGACTGCTTGGATTTACCTGTTCATCTGGATCGCCATGACCCTGTGAACATTCCAACCCGTGAAAAAGAAATTATTCAGCGCTGGAACCCACTCAACAAACTAAAAATAAAAATAAAATTGCAAGCCAGCACTTCAGGTAAATTCAAATAAAACACCTCAAGACATATAATAATAAAAATAGTGCAGCGCAAAAAATAATGAAATAAATGTACAATATAATATATAATGAACAATAAACAGTTAATAAGAAAAAGTCCATATATAGTGCTCAAGTGTTTAAAAAGATCCAACAATGGAAACAAACAGGTGCACAATCCAAAGGGTGATTCTCAGAAGAAACTTCCACCAAATAGCAGGAGTAGCCTCTCACCTTAACACTTCGACCAACAATAGGTCACAGAGCATGAGATAGAGAACCTCCTGTTCTCAAAGGCACAGCATACAGATGCAGCAGCTCACCCTCAATATTGACAGATTCCGGAGCCAAGTCAGGCAAAAAACAGGGCATAGAACAAAAAGAAAGGAGATCTAGTGCTCTCTGAAACCAACTCGGTAAAATTTATTACAATAAAAAAGGACAGAAACTCACTGTAAGGGCACTCAGATGAGTGCAACAAACATAAGCATATCAGTAATGATAGACCAGCATGGATCTCACTTGGGTCGGCGATCGCGGGTGACGTCACACGTGGCCCCTCCCCCTCATTCCAACCCACCTGACACTCTGGGTTCAGACATCTTTTACAGCACCTTTAAATGACACGTCACACAAGTAAGAAATGTGGTATTTATTTACAAAGGAGGGTAACTGGTCAACCAAGTTCTTGATAACAGCCCAGACGCGGAAGAAGAATTCCCAGACAGCTTAGGAAGAGTACAACAGCACAAAAGCATAATATACATATATGTACAATGAAGTACCACCCGGAGCATAACCTGTAAGGACAGTAAAGGGTTAGCTGGCTAATACAGGTAGTCACACACTAAGGGAGAACCCCAGGCTGGCCTATTCAACCTTTATATCCTAATGAGAGATCAGACAGAATAGGAATAGAATGATAAACAACCATTTAAATGATAACAACAGCAATGTCCCAGATGCAGGCCTGATAGTCTTCACCGGCAAATGGAACTCATTAGATTATATCCAATAAGGCAAAGTGATGTGATAGCAAGCCAGATGGCTTAAACAGGCTAGTGGTACTCCTTGAAGTGGTTTTAAGTAAATGTGCCTATGTACAGTGTTCGAATAGAAGCGCAGTATAGTGTTCCCAAGTTAAAGGTGTCTGTACACAGTGTTCAAATAAAGTAACCAGGAAAGGATTGCAAAAGATGGACAGTTGCCCTCCCACCAACGACCTGAACAGCTAGACATCTTGCACGGAGAGATGTGCAAATGGCCACTTTGTCTGGTAAGGGTTCACATTCTTTTTTTGTTCAGGGTATGCGGGTACCACTTGAGTTCTCTTCAGTAGTAACTTCAATACAATAGGATAACGTTAACGCACGATTGGCGCCATTTTTTGCCTTTAAAAAGCCAGCAGCTGCAGTGTCACTTTGCTGTCTGATCTGCAGCATTGTTCCAGTATCCTGTGACCCTGTTTGAACCTGATACCAGTATCGACCCGACTCCGCCTGACCACCCAAACCTCTCCAGTCCGACCCTTGGCTTGCTCTGACCCTGCTCTGCTCTTATACCTACCGTTGCCAGACCTCCTGCCTGAACCTTGACCTCGCTTTAGCCTACGAGATCCTCTGTCTGATTACCTGCTTTACCCGGCCTGCCTGACCCCGCTACCCTGTCTGATTGCTCTGTACCTAACCCGGCTTGCCTTACCCAGTTCCTGCTGCCGCTGTTCCAGCACCTGTACCAGCTCCAGAGTCGCTGACCCTTCACTTCTGCAACAGCCGTCTCCTGTACCAGCCTTTCCTGAAGGACCACCATCATGTGCCTAAATACTGCCATTACCCAGACACTCCTATCTCACTGTGCTCCCGAGCTCGCTGTCCCCACTCCAGCAGCTCCTGAGCCAGGGCTGTACGTTTGCTCTTCCTGCAAACTAGGCTCTGACTACCAGGTACGTTCTCGTACATAACACAAGTTTTTTTGCCCATCCTCATATTACGGATCACATTAGCCGCTAGACCTCGAAGGCTCTCACTAAACCATTGTTGTTTCACAGCCTCTGGAACACTCCACTCTTCCATAGCCTGCAGGGCCTGACTCGGCCATGTTTCACACTCATCTTGCCCCACAGCAGGAGTTGGCAGTTATCCTGAGAAGAACTTAAGACCCCTTTTACACGTGTCGGCGGTAAAATAGCGGTAACACGCTGCTATTTTACCGTCAGATTTGCAGCGCATTTTGGCCACTAGAAGGGTGCTTTTAAACCCTGCTAGCCGTCGAGAAAGGGTTAATACTTGCTGTAATTCGCCGCTGCGGCGGTACCATGGCGCTGCCTATTGATTTCAATGAGCAGATGCGGATTTGCAGCGGTGAGTTCACCACTGCTAATGCGCTCCAAATAAGCTGCTGGCAGGACTTTTTCTGACACCCTGCCAGCACACCGCTCCAGTGTGAAAGCCCTCGGGCCCCACAACACAGACACTGGCTTTAGCCCACCACATGTCCAGGTGGTCCTACTGCTTCATTGTCTGATACTTCACTCCACTAGCTGGTCACACACTTTTAGATTTCTTATTCAGCCAGTGGACTGATAAAGGAAAATAATTATTCCTCCATTTACCCAAGCGAGGTGGACAGAGTAATCCTCCATGGGGAATTGTATTCCTTCAGAATATACTGATCAGAATACACTTGCAACTGAGTAATTACTTTCAATGCCTCACAAATTGGGTAACTACCAGCGAAAGGAAAAATCTCAACTCAAATCTTAAGTTGTCAAGTTTTATTAACACCTTTTCTCCATATCCCCCTTCGGTTCCTGACTTTAGGACTGAAGTCATGGGAAATCTCCTCAATGGGGTCACCGGTTAAAAAACAAACACTCTTGTAGTTTCTGTTGGAATATGAAGACTACTTGTGTTATCTCACATAGAAAGGACATTCTTTTTCTCCATGCATATGCATATTGTGTTTTAACCTTCACATACACGCCTTACATTGTTTTGAAAAAGTCAAATGGGTTCATGTCTTTTATTTCTTGGAGGAGACTAATGCAAACATTTGTAGCAATTTCAATCTACACCCTACTGTTAATTAATACTAGCTGCAGATAAGTATATGATTAAATGGCTTACTATTCATGTTGATGAGATTTAAGAAATAATTTTAAGAAACACCCTCTGTAAGAAAGTTTTTCTGGATACTTCATGCAATAAGTATAAAAAAAATTGTGCACAAGGGACTACAACCCAGATAGCAAGGATAACTTGCCACAAATTTGTGGCAGTGTTGAAATGTACGTCTTGTTAACTTGCTGCACATTTTCCCTGACAAGTTGTACACTTGCAGAGCACTTGAAACACAAGTCGACACTTTTCCAAGTTGTAGCAAATGTATGTAGCGAGTGTCTTGCAAGAGCAAAGTTGCAGTGGTGAGTCTACAGCAAGAGCTCTGCAAGTCTAAATTTTGAAAATTCAGCCACAGTGACGCCTGTGGTGGTTTGACTATTGCAAAACGTAAGACCCCTTTCACACTGGGTTTGCAGGGGCTGCTGTCTCTAAAGTGTGAAAGCCTGAGGGCTTTCACACTGGACCGGTGCGCTAGCAGGACGGTAAAAATAGTACTGCTAGCAGCATCTTTGAAGCGGTAAAGGAGCTATGTGTATACCGCTCCTCCACTGCTCCTGCCCATTGAAATCAGTTCTTAACCCATTCTCGGGGGATAGTGGGGCGCCGCGAAATTGACGGTAAATTGACGGTAAAGCATCCACAAAAAATTCCTTTAAATATTGTACCTGCTGGGTGTCTATAGTATGCCTGTGAAAACGTCTTTATATAGCACAATCACCTGCCTGCCAGTAAATTAGGAAGAACTGATCTAGCTAAACTATACAGTGTATAAATATATGTACAACACCTGGGATGTATATATATCCTCTACACACTGTAACATAAACTGACTAGCCTGTCTGCTCTACCTGCAAAAAAATTACACTCTCTCTGTCTCTTTCTGTTCTCTCTAACCACCATCGCAACACACTACATAAGGCCGACCTGCAGGCGGCCTTTTATAGTGTGGGGCTTGTACAAAATCCCCAGAGCCATAATTGGCCAAGGCCACTCTGGCTTTGGACAATTAAGGCTCTCTGTACTGACGGGGCTGTGATTGGCCAAGCATGCGGGTCATAGTGCATGCTTGGCCAATCATAAGCCAGCAATGCCGCAGTGAATTATGGCCCGTGACGCGTCACTCGAATTTGGCGCGAACGACCCGTTTTGTTTGTATTTCGACGAACAATCGAACATACGATGTTCGAGTCGAACATGAGTTCGACTCGAATACGAAGCTCATCCCTATTTGAAAGGTTTTTTCCCTGCAAATTATTAAAGTGCTTATGACCTTCAACATTCCAGTGTGCTCTGGATTCCTTTTTACTTTCTGACACGTGACTGTGCCTAGATGTAACTGTACCAACAAACTTATAGTTGTGAAGCTGAAGTGTGAAATCAGCTATGGGGCGCCAAGAGGAAATTTCGGGAATAGCCGTTTGCTCCCTGCTTGCCTTTTTTGGCATAGCATCCAGAGTTTAGGGCTTTAAAGCCCCACTCTGGGCAGCAGGAAAAATAAATAAAGTAGGGCAACAGTTAATTGTTTGTTAGGTCTATGGGTAGAGAAATAGGCTGCAATATTTACCTTATTGCTCATTCTGACAAGCTTCCACTACTTGACCGGTGGAAAATAAAAAAGGGCAAAACTCATAACACATACAGTACATTGTAATCTTACAGATTACATTACTGTATGAAATTATTTCATTCTATTATATTATTGTACATACTCTGTTAATGGAATTTTGTTAATATTAATAAAATTCTATTTAATATTTGAAACAGAAATCATTTCACATCCCTTTTGGCCTCAATGTTTTGTCCAGTGCCCTGCATGCACTTTTATATTTTATATACTGTTCTTTCTGCCTGTAAACTGGAGATTGTCCATGGCAACAAAAAAGCATTTTGTTATGTCAAAAGTGGTTTTAGACCAGCTAGAAAATAGCGATAGTAAATGAGAACACTTGCAAAATTGAGATATATAGTGAATCGTGGGGGAAATGAATTTTATTATTATATTATTATTTTGTATAATTATTTATAGTTATCTATTATATTATAATTTATAATTTTGTGTTTCAGGCCCCATACACACGGCAGAGAACAGGCGGAACACATCGTTCCGCCCGTCGAGGTTCTCTGCCGGCCGTCAGAATCGGCGACCCACCCGTCGGGAAAGGCAACCAGCCATTCATCCCGACAGACCGCCGAGCAAATAGAGAACCTGTTTGCTCGACGGGTTTCCCGACGGGCGGGGCTCGCCGAGAGCGTACACACGGCCGAGGTTCTCGCTGGTTTTTGCCGAGAACCTCGGCCGTGTGTACGGGGCTTCAAACTTTATTATACCCAGAATGTCTACTAGACTTTAAGTGCGTTATTACTAAGAATACAGGCCTACAATATAAAACGCCAAATTTCTATACAAAACAATTGTACCGCTTTAAGACACAAACATCTGACATAATTATATCGCCATGGTGGCTACATGCATTGTAAGGATTTTACCATTGTAATTGCAGATTCTGCTGTAGAAGACAGTATGCGAGTCGCGTGAGCAGGAAATCATTTTTTTTCTATATGACACTGTAATAATATGTACAGTTTACTTTATTCATCTTGATTTTGCAATTACATATTGTGAAAACTGGATTATAAAATCTAGCCAAAGGATAATCATAGCTGTGGTGCATGTAACATTTTTCATAATTATACATGATTTCATAAATATTATTACACAATGTAGGAAAATTACAAGTACCATCACATATACAGTATATAAAGGATTAGATGCCTGAGGTTTTTATCACATTGACTGAGCATCTTTTTGGATACAGGTAACAGTCTGGTATGTATTATTATTTTATTCAATTGAACCCTCTGAAATAATTTGCAGGTGTATGATGCTTTGGATTCTATTTATTAGGCTTCAAGATTTTTAGACTGATATTTTTTGGGGGGGGGGGGGGGGGTGGGTTATATCAAATTTAAATAAATCTTTCTACCCTAGTTAATTTAAATTGTAAGGTGAAAAACAACCAAAAGATTAAAAAGTCCAGCATAATTATTAGTCAAGAAAAGCCAATGACTGGACAGTGAATGAGAAGCAGCACACTGATGAGGTAATTCCTGTACTCTTCCCTCCTCTTACTATGTTCTGGACAGCACTGTGCAGAGTATTGATTGTGGATTCTAAGTGCTGCCAATCCCTCCCTCAATCTGCATCCTTCTTTACAGCTAATATTAAAGAGGGGGTTCACCCTTAAAACCACTTTCTCCCATCCCATCCAGCATACTGGCGTCAGCGCCAGTATGCTGTCTTTTTTTTTTTATCCGTGTACTTACTTCTAAATAGATAATTTCATTTTCGTCCTACCGTGGTATATGTTCCTATGTCCCATCTGTTGTTGGCGATCCCTCCTCTCCACACTCGTTACAGTGCCCCTTTAAATTTTGCGCCCAGGGCAGTGCCCCCCCTGCACCCCCCACACAGCGCCACTGGTCACAGGATGTTTAACAATGCTTTAGTGTAACGCATCAGAACGAATGGACCCCTGAGACATTTTACGGTGCTTAACCATGTTCTACATACACATAGATTTAAAAGAGAAGTAAGGGTTTGTTCGTTTTTTCGCCTTTTATTCTTACCTAAGTGGATGCAGTATGGGACTGCTACAACCGAGCCACCGAACATCGCTGATGGCTCAGTTCTCACAGATTCCCAAGAGGAGAGCTGATGACTGTCAATCAGCAGCTCTCCTGCTCCCCTCCCCCCTGCTCATTAGAGCGCTGAGCTGTGGAGGGTCGGGGAGTGGCCATCTCAGTCTCTCAGCGACTTGCTGAAAGGCTAAGATGGCTATCAGTCCAGGCTCCTGGCTGATCCAGACTTTATTGTTGGGATGACGCGGTGCCTGTACTGATGTTGGTGACGTCAGCAGAGAGCGGACTTCAGATCTTTGTCTGCTGAAAATGGGTCACAGGAGTGCAAAAAAAATTGTATTCCTGTGATCCAAAGGAGAAGCCCAGCCAAATGATCTCAGGCTGGACTGCTCCTTTAAGGATTGATTACACCAAGTGTTTCGGGACTGCATTGGGCATCTATTCCAGTGCAGTCCTTTCTCAAGACAAGGCAAAACACCTTGGGCCAGATTCAGGTACGGAGATTTAAAGTTTGACGGGCGTAGCGTATCTTGTTTACGCTATGCTGCCGTAAATTAGCGAGGCAAATGCTGTATTCACCAAGCTAAGTTACGGCGGCGTAGCGTAAATGGGCCGGCGTAAGCCCGGGTAATTTAAATGTGAATGAGGTGGGCGTGTTTTATGGTAATGTGCTGTGACCCCACGTTTTTTAAGTTTTTTTTAACTGCGCATGCGCCGACCGTGGACATATCCCAGTGCAGATGCTCCAAATTATGACGCTACGACGCATTTTTTTCGACGTGAACGTAATTGACGTAAATCCCCATTCACGGACGAGTTACGCAAACTACGTACATTTTTTAAAATTTGACGCGGTTCCGACGTCCATACTTAACATAGGATGCGCCATCTTTTTGGTGGTTTATCTTTACGCCGGAAAACGCCTTACGTAAACGGCGTAAATTCACTGCGTCGGCCGGGCGTACGTTCGCGAATAGGCGTATCTCGCTGATTTACATATTCTAGGCGTAAATCAGCGGGAACGCCCTTAGCGGCCAAACCTAAAAATGCAGTTAAGATACGACGGCGTAATACAATTACGCCGCTCGTATCTTAACTCAATCCCGGCGTATCTTGTTTTCTGAATACAGAAAAAAGATACGCCGGCGCATGTAAGAAGTTACGCGGCTTATCTAGAGATTAGCCGCGTAACTTCTTACTGAATCTGGCCCTATGTCTTCTATAAGCCCAGCTTTGTAGTTATCTTGCTGCATTGCACTGCACACCAGGTGCTGCATTCTAATGCAGCAGATGATGTAAAACGCTCTTAGTAGTTTATAACCTACTCTGTATAAGTAACTGGATTCAATTCAAGTATCGTTAAAATCTGCCTAGGGTATAACTTCATTTTTTGTCATATCATTTGGTCAAACTTATAAAAACTGTACAATAAGCCTAGAAATACAGTTTAGCTATGTATGCAAATAATAAAAAATTAACATAATTACATTAATTGACAATAACAGAAGTTTTTCTGTTAACAGATACAGGATGAACAGTATACTAAGTGAAGAAAATATTAATGCTGCTTTGGCAGAATGCAAAGGTAAAGTGAAACTGACCAATCACCTTGAGTACCTGCATTTATCGTATTGCATGCACACTAACAAGGGCATATCATTTGTTAACAGTGCATGTACAGTGCATGTACTCCTTCAATTTTGCTTTTAAATGTCCTTATTTCTTCTGAGAAATCCTCACTTCCTGTTCTTCTGTCTGTAACTCCACACAGTAATGCAAGGCTTTCTCCCTGGTGTGGAGTGTCATGCTCTCCCCCTCCCTTGGACTACAGGAGAGTCAGGATGCTCTCTACGTTGCAGATAGAGAAAGTAGCTGTGTGTTAGTGGGCAGCCTGACTCTCCTGTTGTCCAAGGGAGGGGCCGAGCACGACACTCCACACCAGGGAGAAAGCCTTGCATTACTGTGTGGAGTTACAGACAGAAGAACAGGAAGTGATGATTTCTCAGAAGAAATAAGGACATTTAAAAGCAAAATCAAAGGATGAGGTAAGTGAAGGAGGACTGCACTAAGGTAAAGGAAGCGATTTAGGAAAAAAAATTGTACCTTTACAACCCCTTTAAGCACTGCACTGTTGAAATGTCACCCAACAAACTAACTTAGGGGTCTATTTATATAAAAATAAATAAAAATGTGTGTGATTACCTCAAACATTTACACAGTCGTCACAAATAGTTGCAATAATCCGTGTAAAGTGTTTATATCCCATCAGGCGTTTTAATCCCATTTTAGTCTTCTGCAATTATTTTAGTTGTATTTAGTCGACTAAATCTCCAGTACATTTTAGTCAACTAAAACAAATTTTAGTCGTCCAAAATCGAATGAGTGTAGTTAAGTTGTAACGCATTATTTAAGCATTTCTCTACAATTTCCAAACTCATTATATACTGCTGGAGTGAAAAATCAAATATGTTATTATTTATTGTATTAAAGTGGAGTTTCCATCCCTATTTTTTATTTTATTTTTCATTATTGTGCTCATTAGACCTAAAAAAGAAAAAAAAATGTTTTACTCATCTGGAAATGCCTGTTGCTATGCGGTCCCACGAAATCTGCCTTTGGAATCACCTAGGATTCTGACATCATCTCCCTCTAATGCGCCTGGGAAATGTGTGTCATCATTTCCCAGGATGCAGTGCGCTACCCAATTATCACTCCCCATCCAAGACTTCCAGGAAGTAAGTGCTCGTGGGCTTCACAATGCCCACAAGCAAAATGACAACGGTGTGGACATAGTTTTATAAACTATCTTTTTTGAATAACTATGCGGAGCGGCGGCGGATTGTAAAATAGTAAGTGACCGGATTTATATTATAAAAACGCATGATGAAAGGACATACATTTAAAAAATGCTAATTGTGGTTGGAATCCCGCTTTAAGGTTTGAACATGCACTATAGACCAGTGTAAATTTTGACAGCAAATTTCAATTTCGTTTTTTCTCATACTCTTTTAACTAAATAGCCATTTTAGTTTTAGTCGTATTTTAATTGACTAAAATAGTATTCATTTAGTCGGCGAAAATGTTTTCGTCAACGAAATTAACACTGGCCACAACACAGCATTTTCCTGAAATCAGGAAAAATACATCATTATGACCACCAGATGGAGCTGACACTGATAGGATATAAATATATTACAAACATCATGGAGAATATTTGTGTCGAATGTGAATGGTTTATAAATAGACCCTGAAGCAATGAGTAATAATAATGAACATAAACAATATAACAAAATAGTTATTATTTTTTACTTTTGCTTTAGAACCTGGCAGCTTTGATGTGGAGAAATTCTTCAACACATCTGGGATAACTAAATTGAAATCATCTGAACTACTTCGCATCTTTGATAAGCTTGACGAGAATGGTGATAAGGGTCTGGATAAAGACGATGTTGAGTAAGTTATAAGCTTGATAATTCATTAGAAGGATTTATTACCTGTGTGAGAACAGTTGTCGCCCTAAACAGAAGGTGTAAAGGATAATACACACCACTTGTTTTTTTCATTTAACCCAGCAGGTTCAACAATAAAAAACTAGGGGTGTCCCAATACCGATACTAGTATTGGTGTCAGGAACATTTGTGCGGGTACTTGTACTCACACAAATCCCCCCAAAGCCTTAGACGATACCAGCGAGCGGAGCGGCGAGCAGAGACAGCGGGCGGAGCTGAGGGCGGGGCATCGAGCTGGCAGGGAGTGCAGCGTTCAGGGTGACCGGAGCCGTCACATATGGTCACAGAAGTGATGCTTCGTGTTGACGTCAGAGACACCCATTTTGGTACATACTGAACTCGGCCACAGTATGCCAACAGCGGACATCTTGTTACACCCAGCCCATATAGTTTGCAAGATGGCAGCTGATGCTTTTATGCAGCCGAGTGCAAGGAGTACCAGCATGGGCTTTGCAGGCAGCCTTCAGTGCCACCTGCCAGTGCCCTCCAGCCATCAGTGCCACCTGCCAGTGCCAGCCGTCAGTGACCGCCCACTAACACACAGCTCCCTTCTCTATCTGCAAAGTAGATAACGTCCTGACCCTCCTGCTCACCCCTCCCCCCTCAAGAGGCTTTCTCCACACCAGGGAGAAAGTGTTGCATTACTGTATGTAGTTACAGACAGAAGAACAGGAAGTGAGGATTTCTCAGTAGAAATAAGGACATTTAAAAGCAAAATGGAAGGATGAGGTAAGTGAAGGAAGACTGCATTAAAGTAAAGGAAGCTATTTAGGGAAAACATGTTTTACCTTTACAACCCCTTTAAGCATTCAGATGTAAAAACAAAACAAAAACAAGTTTACCAATGCTTCAGGCCATCTATCAAGAATTGATTTGAGGGAGCTGTCCTATGGAATAAATAAGGGGGGATGGTCTCACTTTCCTTAGGAGATTGTTGACAATATTTTTCAAAAGCCATAGTCTCTGTAATGACATATATTTGCTGTAATTTTAAAATAATTTTGATCGTATTCTATCGATTCAAACCTTCAAAAAACATAAAATATCAAATTCAACACAGCCCAACCAATTGTAGGGGAAGTCCAGGACTGTACCGGATTGGAGCTAGTGGCGTAGACTGTAACAGGTAGCTTCTCCCAGTAGAGTACCACAAATGTAAGGTCTGAGGCGGCGTACACACGACCGAGGTTCTCGCTGAAAACCAGCGAGAACCTCGGCCGTGTGTACGGTCTCGGCGAGCTTCCCGTCGGGAAGCCCGTCGAGCAGAAATAGAGAGCACGCTCTCTATTTCCTCGACGGCCCGCCTGGATGAATGGCTGGTTGCCATTCCCGACGGGCGGGTCGCCGATTTCGACGGCCGGCAGAGAGCCTCGACGGGCGGAACGATGTGTTCTGCCCGTCGAGGATCTCTGCCGTGTGTACATGGCCTCATACACACGACCGTTTTCCTCGACATAATCCATCAAGAAACTTGGTGGCAGAGCTTTTTTGCTGAGGAAACGGTTGTGTGTATAGCCCCTTAGGACGTGTACACACGGCAGAGAACCTCGACGGGCAGAACACATCGTTCCGCCCATCGAGGTTCTCTGCCGGCCGTCGAAATCGGCGACCCGCCCGTCGGGAATGGCAACCAGCCATTCATCCAGGCGGGCCGTCGAGCAAATAGAGAGCGTGCTCTCTATTTCTGCTCGACGGGCTTCCCGACGGGAAGCTCGCCGAGAGCGTACACACGGCCGAGGTCCTCGCTGGAATGCAGCTTCCAGCGAGGTTCTCGCTGGTTTCCAGCGAGAACCTCGGTCGTGTGTACGCCGCCATACACACTATCAGTTTTCCTGACGGTTTTCTCTTCAGGTTTACCAAAACCATGTAGTACAAGGGCCTGCCTGATTGCATACAAATTGAAACTCTTGAGGTGTGACCTCATATTTGATGGTTTTGGTAAACCTGAAGAGAAAACCGTCAGGAAAACTGATAGTGTGTATGGGGCTTAAGTTTCTCATCAAGAAAACTGTCGAGGAACTCGATGAGAAAAAAAGAGAACAAGATCTCTTTTTCCTCGCCGGGAGTCTTAATTTCCTCGTCTGGCTAGTTTTCGACGAGAAACACGTTCGTGTGTATGCTTAGAAACCTGCGCATTCTCAGAATAAAGTATGAGATGGGAGCGCACCTTCAGTAAAAGTAGTGTTTGTAATGGAGATAGCACAATGTAACAGACTGAAAAGTGCAAAGTGTCTCTTACCAAATTTTACTAACACGCAGTAACATGAGCAAAAGCAGCCCCAAGGGTTGTGCCAGTGGAATCGAACTTCCCCTTTATAGTGCCGTCGTATGTGTTGGACGTCACCACGTTTGAAAACGAGCAGATTCGGTCTTGACAGTGTGTACGCAAAGAAAGCTTGTCAAGTTTCTCCACAAGCCTGACAAGGAACTCGTCGAGGAAAACTATGTTTCATTTACGACGAGTTCCTCGGTCGTGTGTACGAGGCCTCATGGAGAGGCAACTTCAGCCAAACTTCCACTTTAACAAACCAGGGCAAAAAAGCAATGGTAATGTACAAATTTAAATAAACTGTACTAATCAACCCAACTTCACCTCTGCTTCACAAAATGCCTACATGTGGACTTTTTACTGGTAATTTTTTTCCTGACTAAAATAGGTGGACTTTTGTAATACTGATAAGACTTACTAAAGGTGTCCAATTAAATAAATAACTAAAATGTAATGTTTTGCTTAGAAAATTTCTGCAGAGGTTCCAACCCGATGAGAGACTGTTGACTAAGCAAGAGACGTGCAGCTTCTTGTCTAAAGGTGATCCAGATAAAGATGGAAAAATTGGGGTCCAAGGTGAGTGAAACAATGCTAATCAGTATAACAAGCTTAGTAGTCCCAGGAAGTCCAGGGGTCCTACATTACAGAACCCATACATATGAGATGACTGGTTCCCAAACAGGGGCGGACTGACCATTCGGTCCGTCGGGCACTGCCCGAGGGCCCGTGGTGGGGGGGGCCCGGTCGGCTCTGACTGCAGTCCCGACTCCCGACCGAGTCTCTCTCTCTCTCTATCGGTATAATCAGAGAGAGAGACTCTTGTCATTATGCCGCGCTGGAGGGAGGAGGTGGGTGGCGCTGCGCCGCTGGTTGCTAACGCCTGTGCCGCTTGGCGTGTAGCAACCAGTGACGTCAGTCACGTCGGAGGCTGGAGCCGCCCACTGCTGATGAGAAGGAGAGCCCCAGCAGAGCAGCTGCAGAGCCTTCTTCGTTCTCCGCCCCGAGTGAGAGTGTTGACTCCACCCACCTCCTGCCTCCATCTTCTCCACTGTCCACAGCATGGCGTGAACACAGGAAGAAGCAGTGACTGTGTGTCACTGTCATCTGATACTGCCGGCTGCACTGCAGACAGTGCAATGCAATTCATGGATCTCCATTACTCCTGCATGGGAGCCCCTCCCCCCACCAGAGCACCCCCCAAAAAAAGTGAGTAAAGGGATTAATGATTGTGTAAAATTGTGAAATATTGCATGCCATACTGCCATTATTTATGAAAAACGGATGCTGCCTTTTTAGTTTTGTTCTATCTAACCCTTTCAGCTCCGGGAAGTTTTACCCCCGTGAACAGGCAATTTTTTGCGATACTGCGATGCGTTACTGTAACTGACTGACAATTGCGTGCTCGTGCAACGCTGTACCAAAGTAAAATGTATGTTCTTTTCTTTCCACTAATGGCACTTTACGTGATATTTTATTTTTTGCAATATAAACAAACCGATAATTTTTTAACTTTTTGCTATAAAAAAAAGTCTTCCTCAATTTAGGCCAATATGTATTTTGCTACATATTTTTGGTAAAAAAATCCCAATAAATGATGTATATTGATTGGTTTGCACAAAAGTTATAGCATCTACAAAATAGGGTATATATTTATGGTATTTTTATTTATATTTTACTAGTAATGGTGGCCATCAGTAAATTTTTAGTGGGACTACAACATCATGGCGGACAGATCGGACACCTAACTGACACTTTTTGGGGACCAGTGACACTAATACAGTGATCAGTGCTAAAAAATATGCACTGTCACTTTACTGAAACTGTCTGGGAAGAGTTAAAGCGGAGTTCCACCCTTAAAACCACTTTCTTTCATCCCATCCAGCATACTGGCGTCAGCGCCAGTATGCTGTTTTTTTTTTTATCCATGTACTTACTTTATAATAGATCATTTAATTTTGGGCACACCTCCGTGTATGTCGCCGCTATAAGGCGTCATGCCTTCCGGAAACAGCCGACTAGCGTTCGGCTCTTCTCGGCGCCTACGCACAGACCCAGAAGCTGACTGCGCAGGCGCCGTATATTGGATGCGTCACGCCCTCCGAAAAAAGCCAAACTATGACCGGCCATTTACGGCGCCTGCGCAGTCAGCTCCTGGGTCTGTGCGCAGGCGCCGAGAAGAGCCGAACGCTAGTCGGCTGTTTCCGGAAGGCGTGACGCCTTATAGCGGCGACATACACCGCGGTGCGCCCAAAATTAAATGATCTATTATAAAGTACGTACATGGATTAAAAAAAAAAAAAAAAAAAAAAAAACAGCATACTGGCGCTGACGCCAGTATGCTGGATGGGATGAAAGAAAGTGGTTTTAAGGGTGGAACTCCGCTTTAACATCAGGGGTGATCAAAGAGTTAACTGTGTCCCTAGGGTGTGCTTGCTAACTGTGTGGGGATGGACTCACTAGATGAACAGAGTGATCCGTGTTCCTGGTTAGCAGGAACACAAGATCACTCTGTTCATCTCAGACAGAACAGAGATCTGCTTGTTTACATCAGCAGACCGCTGTTCTATCTCTGTGGAGAGAAATTGCAGGTGGCCGGCGGACATCACGTCTGCTGGACCCGCTGATTGGCTCCCCCTCTGGCCAATCAGCACGTGTGCCTTTGCTGGCTATTGCACAATATGGCGTACAGCCTGTACACCTTATTTTCTGGCAGTGCCCCTCCCGAGACTAGATTCTGGATCCACCCCTGCACCCACATTGACCTGCCTTGTGTGCAGCAGCAGGTCAGTGTGATAATAAAATCACTGCAGTTACTGTGTCTGTGCTGTTATAAGAGCCATGCTGAGTGTTACTTCCTAGTTCCTTCCTTCTTGCCATGTGCTGTGCCTATATACCAGGTGGCAGGTCAGGGCAGGTGCTATTCACTAGTGCACACTGATATATCTGGTACACTCAATGCCACTCAATGCACACAGTGTATAGATATCAATGTTATATAGGGAATAGCACTTAGCCCTGGTTCACATTGGAGCAATTTGCCATGCGATTTGACATGTGAAATCGCATGGCAATGGCACTACCTGAATCAGTGCGATGCCCCATTTGTGGCGCCGCACCGATTCCCAAAAGTAGTTTCTGTACAACTTTTAGTGACTTCTGGGTGCATTTTCCATAGACATCTGTGCAGCGACCCCCACAGATGTCTCTGAAATCGCCCGCCAAACTCACACTGACATGCGGGCATGAAATTGTGTGAGTTTAGCTGAACTTGCAGGATTTCATTCCGGCTGTCAGTGTGAACCTGGGCTAAGTGAGTGTTATTTCCTATATATATATAAAATCATTGAAATGTATACACTGAGTGCTTTTCCCCAAGTCCCCTTTCACACTGAGAAGTTTTTCATGCGCTTTTGGGATAAAAATAGCGCCTGTAAAACGTCTCCCCTGTAGTGTAAATGTGAAAGCCTGAGTACTTTCACACTGGGGCGATGCGCTGGCAGGATGTTAAAAAATGTCCTGCAAGCAGCATCTTTGGAGTGGTGCTCATTGAAATGCAGCAGCACTTTGCGGGTTGTTTTATCCCTTTTTCGGACACTAGCGGGGGTTAAAAGTGCCCCACTATCAGCCGAATTCCTCCACAAAAATTACGGTAAAGCGCCTTACATTGGTGATAAGTGAGAAGAATGTCCCTTACATTGGTGATCAGTGGGAAGAATGTCCCTTACATTGGTGATCAGTGAGAAGAATGTTCCTTACATTGGTGATCAGTGGGAAGAATGTTCCTTACATTGGTGATCAGTGGGAAGAATGCTCCTTACATTGGTGATCAGTGGGAAGAATGTTCCTTACATTGGTGATCAGTGAGAAGAATGTCCCTTACATTGGTGATCAGTGAGAAGAATGTCCCTTACATTGGTGATCAGTGGGAAGAATGTCCCTTACATTGGTGATCAGTGAGAAGAATGTCCCTTACATTGGTGATCAGTGGGAAGAATGCTCCTTACATTGGTGATCAGTGGGAAGAATGCTCCTTACATTGGTGATCAGTGGGAAGAATGTCCCTTACATTGGTGATCAGTGGGGAGAATGTCCCTTACATTGGTGGTCAGTGGGAAGAATGTCCCTTACATTGGTGATCAGTGGGAAGAATGTCCCTTACATTGGTGATCAGTGAGAAGAATGTCCCTTACATTGGTGATCAGTGGGGAGAATGTCCCTTACATTGGTGATCAGTGAGAAGAATGTCCCTTACATTGGTGATCAGTGAGGAGAATGTTCCTTATATTGGTGATCAGTGGGAAGAATGCTCCTTACATTGGTGATCAGTGGGAAGAATGCTCCTTACATTGGTGATCAGTGGGAAGAATGCTCCTTACATTGGTGATCAGAGGGGAGAATGTCCCTTACATTGGTGATCAGTGAGAAGAATGTCCCTTACATTGGTGATCAGTGGACAAAATGCCCCTTACATTGGTGATCAGTGGGAAGAATGTTCCTTACATTGGTGATCAGTGGGAAGAATGTCCCTTACATTGGTGATCAGTGGGAAGAATGTCCCTTACATTGGTGATCAGTGGGAAGAATCCTCCTTACATTGGTGATCAGTGAGGAGAATGTCCCTTACATTGGTGATCAGTGAGAAGAATATTCCTTACATTGGTAATCAGTAAGAAGAATGCTCCTTACATTGGTGGTCAGTGAGAAGAATGTCCCTTACATTGGTGATCAGTGGGAAGAATGCTTCTTACATTGGTGATCAGTGGGAAGAATTTTTTAATTCCTATAATAAACATTTATTTTGAACATTGTGTAGAGAAATTCTTTGAATGCATGCAATGTGGGCAGTGCAATATGTAGGTGGGACTTTGTGTGGATGTAGCTTGAACGTGGGACCGGAGACACAGGGGGCCCCATAATCTCCTTTTGCCCGGGGGCCCCATGAGCTGTCAGTCCGCCCCTGTTCCCAAACTGGATTTTCTATGACTATGAGGACAACATCACTGACCAGCAGATGTTGGGAAACTTTGTGACTGTTTCTGCTGGAATAACCATTGTTTATCACCCTGGTAAGCCTGTGTAAGAGGTATCTGGCAGCACTGCCTCCTCCTGTCACCATGTTCCAGGCCAGGCTAAGCATGCATGTTTATGCAACAATTAAATTGGTTGTAAACCCTTACATGCAGTGCCTTGAAAAAGTATTCATACCCCTTGAGATTTTTCCACATTTTGTCATGCTCCTCCAGAGTTACCATGGGCCTTTTGGCTCCGATAAATGCTTTCTTTGCCCGGCCTCTCAGTTTAGGTGGATGGCCATGTCTTGGTAGGTTTGCAGTTGTACCATACTCTTTCCATTTTCAGATGATGGATTGAACAGTGCTTCATGTTTGTTTACTAAGGTTCCCTAACAAATCTTAGAGGGCTTCACAGAACAGCAGTGTTTGTACTGAGATTAAATTACACACAAGTGGACTCCATTTACTAATTAGGTGACTTATGAAGGCAAATTGGTTCCACTAGACTTTAGTTAGGGGTATCAGAGTAAAGGGGGGCTGACTTCAATGCACGTCACACTTTCCAGATATTTGTAAAAAAAATTGAAAACCCATTTATCATTTTCCTTCCACTTCAAAAGTATGTGCCGCTTTGTACATAAAATCCCCAAAAAATAAATGTATATTTTTGGTTGTAACATGACAAAATGTGGAAAATGTCAAGGGGTATGAATACTTTTTCAAGGCACAATATACCCAGTGAAGTGACTGGCCTCAGGTGATACACAGAGATTAAACAAATGCTCCTACATAGGTTGTACCTGTCTATCTGCAGGTGTCTCCTCTACATCCATTCAAAGTGCTGGATTTATAAGCTGGTCTCAAAGTTCAGAAAAAGGGAACAGAGAGCTGAAGATACATACACTCTGCAAAGCTCAGTGAGGAGAACTCTGAGAGCTGATTGGATATATATATATATATATATATATATATATATATATATATGTATATATATATATTTATATATATATATATATATATATATATATACATATATATATATATATATATATATATATATATAAAAAGGGGAGAACAAACTGCACTATAAAGGGTCAAAAACAAGAATAAAAGAAAAAACAAACCAGCAAGTATGAGCAGCGATTCTCTTGTATGACATAAACTACAGTGTATCAATAATATAAATTAATAGAATCACTCTAAGTTACAAAATAAATGTCAGTTTATCAGATATAAAAATATAACGTACATATGAGTCCATCTCAGACGAAACGCGTAGGGAGGAGGTTTGTTTTGGTTGTGCGCTAGCCAGGACAACAAACTTAAGGCTTTGATCAAACTTTTACTCTGTAAGTGTATTAGTTTGCTTTAAAATACTTTTTAAAAAAGGTTTTATGCCATGTGGAGCTGCTGTTGTTTTTGACATATATTCCATTAGGAGAAAGGCCCTGGCTGGGTATAAGCCCAAGGCGCTGTTTGATCCCCTGTGATGGGGGATTATTTGGAGCTGGTAAGCAGCTAATCTTATTATTGGTATTGGCACAGTTCGCATGAGGTGATCAATGGCTGTTTTATGATCAAATCTCATGGCTGGAATCACTGGTGGACTCACATATGGATGTTATATTTTTATATCTGATGAACTGACAAATTTTTATTTCATTTAGCGCGGTTCTATTATTTTATAATATAAATATATATATATATATATATATATATATATATATATACAGTACAGACCAAAAGTTTGGACACACCTTCTCATTCCAAGAGTTTTCTTTATTTTCATGACTATGAAAATTGTAGATTCACACTGAAGGCATCAAAACTATGAATTAACACATGTGGAATTATATACATAACAAAAAAGTGTGAAACAACTGAAAATGTATCATATTCTAGGTTCTTCAAAGTATCCACCTCTTGCTTTGATTACTGCTTTGCACACTCTTGGCATTCTCTTGATGAGCTTCAAGAGGTAGGCCCCGTACACACGACCAAGTTTCGCTGGGAGACATATTCTGCCGAGCAAATCGGTCGTGTGTATACTTTCGGCGAGCATCCCGTCGGGAAGCTCGTCGAGCCAAAATAGAGAGCATGCTCTCTTTTTCCTCGTTGTTCAATGAGGAAATTTGGCACGACGACCTTTTCGACCGCTCATCAGGAACCTCGTCGGGCGGAACGATGAGTTTAGCCCAACGAGGTTCTCGGACGTGTGTACGCGGCCGTAGTCACCTGAAATGGTCTCCCAACAGTCTTGTAGGAGTTCCCAGAGATGCTTAGCACTTGTTGGCTCTTTTGCCTTCACTCTGCGGTCCAGCTCACCCCAAACCATCTCGATTGGGTTGAGGTCTGGTGACTGTGGAGGCCAGGTCATCTGGCGCAGCACCCCATAACTCTCCTTCTTGGTCAAATAGCCCTTACACAGCCTGGAGGTGTGTTTGGGGTCATTTTCCTGTTGAAAAATAAATGATGGTCCAACTAAACGCAAACCGGATGGAATAGCATGCCGCTGAAAGATGCTGTGGTAGCCATGCTGGTTCAGTATGCCTTCAATTTTGAATAAATCCCCAACAGTGTCGCCAGCAAAGCACCCCCACACCATCCCACCTCCTCCTCCATGCTTCACGGTGGGAACCAGGCATGTAGAGTCCATCCATTCACCTTTTCTGCATCGCACAAAGACACGCTGGTTGGAACCAAAGATCTCAAATTTGAACTCATCAGACCAAAGCACAGATTTCCACTGGTCTAATGTCCATTCCTTGTGTTCTTTAGCCCAAACAAGTCTCTTCTGCTTGTTGCCTTTCTTTAGCAGTGGTTTCCTAGCAGATATTCTACCATGAAGGCCTGATTCTCACATTCTCCTTTTAACAGTTGTTCTAGAGATGTGTCTGCTGCAAAAGGTGGCTACTTTGAAGAACCTAGAATGACATATATTTTCAGTTGTTTCACACTTTTTTTTTATGTATATAATTCCACATGTGTTAATTAATACTTTTGATGCCTTCAGTGTGACTCATAGACTCATAGTCATGAAAATAAAGAAAACTTTGAATGAGAAGGTGTGTCCAAACTTTTGGTCTGTACTGTATATATATACGCACACACAAACATTTTCCCCTTTTTTTATAGCGGGGAAGATGTCAGGACAAGTCTGATGATTAGAGGAGAATTCAGCACAGCCAGAAAGCTGACCAAGCTGTGCTCTAATCCCTAATGATTCCTAGTGTGGTCAGTTTTTATTAAGAAAGCAGGGGGATTTAACACAAAGGAAGCAATACAAAGAAACCAGGATACGTTTTTTTTTAAAGAAGTACATGGTACAGCAGGCACATATTAGGAATATGAAATGTTGGGTTTACACATTCTTTAAAAGAGAAGTTTGTTTTATAAAATAAACATTTATACTCTCCTATGTGGATTCAGCATCGATCCGATGCTGCATCTGTCTCCCACAGCTTCTAAGACTGAAAACTGATGTTCTTCAGTGAGCAGAGAGCCAGTGACTGCCAATGGCATTGCTGCTGTGTCTCGGCCAATCAGGAGGAGAGTCCCGGACCGCTGAGGCACTCAGGTTATCGCTGGAGAGAGATGGGGCTCTGGTAAGTATTAGGGGGTGCTGGAGTGGCTGCATAGAATGCAGACTCTCCTGTAGTCCAAGGGAGGGGGCGAGCATGACACTCCACACCAGGGAGAAAGCCTTGCATTACTGTGTGGAGTTACAGACAGAAGAACAGGAAGTGAGGATTTTTCGGAAGAAATAAAGACATTTAAAAGCAAAATGGAAGGATGAGGTAAGTGAAGGAACCCTGCACTAAAGGTGAAGGAAGCTATTTAGGGGAAAAAAAAATTGTACCTTTACAACCCCTTTAATGCCTTGTACACGATCAGAATTTCCGAGGAAAAAAGTCAGAGGGAATTTTTTTATCTGATATTCCGACCTTGTGTGGGCCCCATCTGACTTTTTTCCGTCGGAGTTTAGAAATAGAACATGTTTTATATTTCTGGAAATTCCGATCGTCTGTGTGGAACTTCGACGGAGCAAAAAACACGCATGCTCAGAATCAAGTCGACGCATGCGCGGAAGCATTGAACTTAATTTTTCTCGGCTTGTCGTGTTTTACGTCACCGGACGGAATTTGGTATGACAGTGTGTATGCAAGACAGCTTGAACGGAGTTCCGACGGAAAATTCCATATTATCTATGGAGAAATGCATGGTTCCTTCTGGCCAACTTCACAACAAACTGGATTTTTTTTAAGATGGTCATCACTTACTAATGAATTATTTTCTACTATTTTGCAGAATTCCAGGACTTGGTTTCAAAATGTGCAAGCAAGTGAAATATTTATCAATGAGTTGAAAATACTAATGGATGAGCAGAAGGAAAATAAAGGAACATTGTAGTAGCAGTTTGTTTGATTTTCAGAGTTCACACACTCTTTTGGATGTGTAAAAATAACAAAATACATGACTATGATATTAAAAACAAAATGTGTCAATTGCTTTTTTTGCATGGGGGATGACAAACAGAGTTGTAGTTTTTGTAAGGCCGCATACACACGATCGGACCAAACCAATGAAAATGGTCTGACGGACCGTTTTCATCGGGTCACCGCTGAAGTGGTCTGATATGCGTACACACCATCAGTCCAAAATCCGATCGGGTCTGAACGCGGTGACGTAGAACACAACGACGTGCTGAAAAACGAAGTTCGATGCTTCCAAGCATGCGTTAACTTGATTCTGAGCATGCGCAGGTTTTTGGTCCGATGCTTTTGCGTACTAACCATCGTTTTGGTCCGATGGTCAGGCGTCCATCGGACCAATTTTAAAGCAAGTTTTAAAACTTTGGTTCGATCGGTTTGGTCCGATGAAACTGGCCTTAAGGCCAGTTTCATTGGACCGAACCGATGGTGTGTACGCGGCCTAAGAGTGAGATGTTGATTGACTTCAATACCAGCATGCTACATGCACTTTTTTACAGTTTGCAGAGCTGTGATAGTTTGACTGACCATCTGTCATGCAATTCTTTACCCAAAATAATTTTATATAGTGTTATAGTGTTACCACTAGTTTCTTTTTTTTTATTATTATTATTATTATTATATTAAAAAAAAAAAAAAGACCTACAATTTTGAAAAAGTGTCCCTTACTTTTATTTTTTATTTTTTTTTATGTATTAAAAACATGCTGGCATTGAGGGCATTGAAAAAATAAATAAAAGGAGAAGTAGGACCAAAGCTTTTTTGACCCTACTTCTCTTATGGATCAGAGGAGTGCAGTTCGTTCCGTGTCAACTGATGTCACTCAGCCAGTACAGGCTGGGGAAAGACCCTGACTTTATAATGGGTATCCACCCAGATGCCTGGACTGGCACCTGGCTCAGCTTCTCAGCAATCCACGAGATCCTAAACCAGCCCCTTCCACCCACTCCACAGCCCAGCACTCCAGGGAGCGCTGGAGGGGGAGAGCAGAGAGCAGTGAGTGACAGTCATTGGCTCTGTGCTCAGAGAAGACAGGAGAACTGAGAAATCTGTTCTCAGTGAAGAGCCGGTGGGACAGATGCACTTTGTTCTGTTTGCTGCATGTTTCCACTAAAGTTTTTGAAACTTTGCCCTTGCCTAATCTTGAGTTAATAAAGAGGTGTAATGAAAGTAACCGGCACACAGATGTCGTTTCCAGCCTGGGTCAGAGAACGCACACTGGGGTATAAAAAGTACTACAGGAGTAAAGTGGTGCATAGTAAAGTAAGTAACCATGGTTTCACATGCAGCCTGGCGTAAGTGTGTAGATGTGACAGGTGGGATAGCCTCTTACAAGAGAAGTTGTTGTCGGCACACTCTCCGTGAGCAGTCTATCCCCCATAGAACAGGAGCAGACCAGCATCACAGAGATCCTCAACCTGTGCACAGGTATGGAAGAGAAAGATTTAAATGCATTGAGCCCATGCTAGGTGCACAGCGGTTCCCCATTTCATTATTGGAAGCAAGGTAGCGGAGATATGCTGGACAGGTGGAGAAAAAGCATTGGCTCAGCATGTTCCTCCTAAATGCAACAGTGACAGTAGTGATGTATATTAACATCAAGAGAGTCAACTTAAAGTGGATGTAAACCCACTCTCATCCTTTCTAAACTACTGCCATAGTGCTGATCTATAAGGATATAGATGCCTCCTGCATGTATCCTTACCTGTCAAATGTCTCCCCTCTGTCTGTTAGGCCTCGTACACACGATCAAATCTGTCTGCTGGAAACGGTCTGCTAGACCGTCCCAGCAGACAGATTCGATCGTGTGTACGGGCGAGCAGACGGATTTAGCCACCCGACAGATTTCAAAGCATGCTTTGAAATCTATCGGCTGGGAACCCGTCCGCCCGACATGTCTGCTGGTTAGTACGCTAACCAGCAGACATGTCTTCTCGCACACGCGCCGAATGATTAGGACGCATGCGCGGAAGTGTTTTACTTCCTGGTGCGGTGACGTGGCGGCGTCAACGTCACCGCCACGTCACCGACACGTCAGCGCGCCGTCTGCTGGTGGGGATTTTGGTTTGCTCGTGTGTACACGCGAGCAAACCAAAATCCTAGCAAACAGATTTGTTCAAATCGGTCGGTCCGACCGATTTGAACAAATAGATTGCCTCGTGTGTACGAGGCCTTATAAGAACTGAAAAACTGCAGATTCTGTGGGTGGATCTATTGTCTAGAGCTCGGTGGGTGGAGTCGTGATGTCAGTAGTCTCCCCGCCCTCCTCCACTCACCCTTTGTCAACATGCATTTTTCCTATGTATTCCTTACACTTATTTCTGCTATGATCACTAACATCCAATCAAAATCCAGAAAAGTAACCACATGACTTCAGAAAAGGCTAGTGCATGAGATATGTAAATAACCTGTCACTCGCAGCAAGAGGCAGAACGAACTAAGGTTTTTTTTTTTGTAAGTCTGTTTTATTTCACTGAACAATAAAAGAGGATTGCTCAGAGCTGGATTAACTATGTGTGGCAAGACTGGGTACAGATGATAGGAAATGTTACACTGTATACTTTACATTGTGACAGTATTTGTAGCAGCTGGCTTTTATTTATTTCTGAAGGAGCCTGGCACTCATCTTTAACATCCGTTTTTTTTTTTCCTGGAGTCCACTTCATACTTCATCTGGTTAAAGAATTAAAATAGACTATAGGGTTCCCAGAGAGAGCATTTTAGAATGGTGTATCCACAGCAAAAGCAAACAATGGATTCAACTCGAACAAGACTCCTGTCCATTCTCTGTAACTGATCTTCCTTGGATCAAATCTCAACTCCTCGATAAAATAAAAAACCTCCCAGCGCAGATACTGAGCTGTCACAGACAGCTGCTAGTCTTGTACTAACGATTCCATTGACATACGTATGTCCCCAATGGCAATGCCCAGCTCCCAGTGCCCAGCTCCCAGTGCTATAGTTTGTCCACCATCTCGGGACTGAATGTGTCTCTCCAACCCCTTATATGATTAAATACGGGGATGACATTTTCATACCACAACAACCTAGGTGCATCATGCTCCTTGCACACAAATCTTCAACTTTTAAAAGGATCCAACAATGATGCCTCCAATTAATAGATAAAAACCTAGTAGATGGCCCATATCTACTTCACAATAATCCATCTATCAAAAAGTACAAAGATATCCTGTTGATGTATTTAATGGACATTACAATTCTTTGGAAGCAAAAATTGCCCCCAACATTGTGTTTCAGCCAGCCATACATGGATCAAAATGTGTCCAGTTCAGCAGGGACTGTCCAAAATTTGATCCATGTATGGGCAGGCTGGTTGTACATAAATCCTAAACCTTTGCCTCTCCCCCTTTGTAGCCCTTCTTCCATTATTTAATCACAATTACACTTTCTAGTGATCCCTCTTTGCTAACATTCCCCCCAAAGTAGATTGGAGTAAATCAATATTATTTCCGATAGATCAAGGAGCACCAAAAACCGCTGCTCCAAATATGCTATTAAAATGGGTATCGGAATTTAAATACTTAGGCATTAAAATATCTAGACAGATTGAAGATTTTCGAAAATTTAATTTAGACCCGGAGGTACAGGAGCTCGGGAAGAGAATAAAGATCTGGGCAACACTGCCTTTGTCACTACTGGGACGCATAAACCTGGTGAAAATGAAGGTGCTGCCAAAGTTTTTATATGCCTTCAGAAATTCTCCACAGTGGCTCCCAAAAAGCTTTTTTACACAGCTACATGGAATGCTCTCTGCATTCATATGGGCTAATAAACCAGCTAGAATCAAATTAAGTACACTCATGAGACCGGAAGGGCAGGGGGGATTAGCTTTCCCAGACTTCCATAAATACTATACAGCGGCACAGTTAGTGACAGCAGGGAGGTGGTTAAACTCGGATGGGTATGACTCAGCTACGATGTTGGAAGCAACAGTGGTCCAATCGGTGGAAGCATTGCAAGGATTACTGTATAGGGGTATTAAAACCAGGAGAGATTTAACGCCAGCAATGAGAACAACAGTAAAAATATGGAAAGCGGTCATAGGAAGAGAGAGGGGAAATAATAATCTATCTCCAAATACCCCCCTGTGGAGGAACCCGGAATTACCACATTTAGATCTGGTTCAGGATCCGGGAGCCTGGGCTAAATATGGGGTAAAGAAACTCTCACAGTTGTTACGGGAGGGAAAGTTTTTATCATATGTGGAGATGAGACAATTATGGAATATTCCCAAGAGCTACGAGTTTAGATACAGGCAGCTTAGACATGCCTTGGTGGCCCAGTTCCCAGAGGGGACTCCACAATTGATGGAATCAGATATAGAACAAATGATAAAAGGCGGGAAGAGGACAATGTCAAATTTCTATGGATACTTGATAAATACTACACCTTATGATATGAGCAAATTAAGGGAGAATTGGAAAAGAGATGCCCTGGGTTTAGGGAACTGGGAGGAAGTATGGAAATTCCCACTGAAGATTCTGGTATCCCTCTGGGACAAACTAATACAATATAAAATTGTACATAGAAGTCGTTATACACCATACAAGTTGCATAAGATTTCACCAACTAACTCTCAGAATTGCTGGAGGTGTGTAGTTGCTCCAGGAGACTTCATGCACATATTTTGGCTCTGTCCCAAAATAGCAGTATTTTGGAGTGAGATTCTGAGAATGATAGCAAGAGTGACATCTGTAAGGCTGGAACAAGAAGTGGAGATCTGTCTCTTAGGATTAATACAGGGTAATGCTATCTCAAAAGAAAGAAAAACACAGATAGGCCTGCTGCTGTTCTATGCCAGGAAAGCAATAGTGCTAAACTGGAAAAAAACAGAAGCCCCCTCAATAGCACAGTGGAAGAACTTAGTAAACAGTAATCTGATATTATACAGAGAGACATATTGCAATAGAGGATATGGGGAGAAATATAGGAGAGTATGGGCAAACTGGATAGAGAACTCTACAACAGCGTCAGGATAAAGGGGGAACCGGGGTAATAATCACACCATTGGGAGAGTGGGGAAGGGTGAAAGTAGAATGTGTTGTGTTGTACGGGATGGAAGGATGGTATGGATGTTTTGGAGATATAAAAAGTTAATGTTAATACTATTGAAGTAAAGGTAATTAAAATATAATGTATACCGTATGTATGATTTTATTTTTGTATGGAAAATGAGAAAATTTAAATAAAGAGATTTATATAAAAAAACATTCCCCCCTCATGATTGCCCCAATATATTTTTCTGCCATATTTCCACATACATATATAAAAGTTAAAAGGATCTAGCCATGTCACCTCTGGACCAAGTGTTGCCCCATTTAGAACTACCACTCTATTAAAATGCATTGATTACAGGATGGCATAGACAATGCTGTTACATAATCTTTCACTTTTACTATTATCTTACTATTGTCAATACTGACAATTTCTATGGAAAAGCTGAGGCAACTTTATTCATTGTGATTAATCTTACATGCAATGTTTGACTCTAAATTAAAAATACAATAAATCATTTTGGACATCTCTTTTAGCTTGAATCCTTTCAACGATTGTTAATATGACGAAACACATTTGGCTAGTACCAGACGTGACATCCACATGCACAGCAGCTGTTAACCAGAAATACTGTATTGCCAATGTTTTGTTTCTTGCCGAAGCTTCTATATACAGAAAAGCATGCTTTTAACTTCTAAGATGTCAGTGCACTTTTATACTTTTAAATAAAACAGTATAATGACGCGTACACGCGATCGGAGTATCCGATGGTCTAAAATCTGATGGAATTTTTCATCGGAATTCCATTCAAGCTGTCTTGCATACACACTGTCAGACTAAATTCCGATCGTCCAAAACGCGGTAACGTAAAACACTACGAAGAGTCGAGAAAAATTAAGTTTAATGCTTCTGAGCATGCGTCGACTTGATTCTGAGCATGTGTGGATTTTTCCACACAGACGATCTGAATTTCCCATCGGATTTTTTTCCATCGGAAGAATTTAAAAAATGTTCTATTTTTTACTCCGATGGGGCCCACACACGACCGGAGTTTCTGCTGAAACAACTTTTTTCATCGGAAAATCCGATCGTGTGTACGCAGCATTAGTAAGTACGAAAATATGAGAATCTAAATTTTATACCCTCCTGACATTGTGAGCAGGGCCGTAGATAGGAGGGATCCGAATTTGCCGGTATGGTGTTGGGAGACCAACTACTTTTGGTAAGCAGCCACCCTCACTGATTGTCTGTTGCACTGGATGATCTGGGAAGTTGCTTCTCTCTGAGCACTTATCCTTCCACCTCTCTCAGAGATGTTTTTGGGAACATGTTTTTCTTCACTTTCTTTGACTTTGTTTATTTATATACCGAAGTCACTTACTAAATACAAGACATACCGAAAGAGCAAAAAATGTAGTTTTTATCTGGGAGAAAATAAATCAAGATCAAATTGATAAAAAATATATATTATTAAATATATATATATTTTATTACATGAACACTCCCATGGGGCTCTGTCATTTTTTTGTGTGGCATATTTTATCATGGCACAGATACAGTGCTAATATTTTGAGGGTTCTTTGGACTAGAGAAGTAACAATGTTGCAAAAATTTGATGTGAAAGGAGTAGTATTGTGGGACAGATGAGCAGGGGGTACAGAGGTGAGACAGATGTTCAGGAGGTACAGTGGTGGGGCAGATGAGAAAGCAAGTTAGAGTGGTGGGGCAGATGAGCAGATGGGTTCAGTGTTAGGACAGATGAGAAGGTGATTCAGTAGTGAGACAGAAGAGCATGGGGATAAGGCGGTGGAGCAGATGTGCAGGGAGGTACAGGAGTGGCGCAGATGAGAAAAGGGGTACATTGATGGGGCAGATGAGCAGCAGGGTTACAGTGGTGGGACAGAAGAGCAAGGGGGTACAGTGGTGGGACAGATGGGAAGGAGGCACAGTAGTGGGAGGGATGAGAAGGGGGTTCAGCGGTGGGACAGATGAGCAGCGGGGGATCAGTGTTGGGGCAGATGATAAGGGGGTTCAGCGTGGGACAGAAGAGCAGGGGTTACAGCGGTGGGGCAGAAGTGAAAGGAGGTGAATTGGTGGGACATATGAGCAGGGGTTACATTGATTGGGCAGAAGAGCAGGGGTTACAGAGGTGGGACATGGGTACAGGGGGGTTCAGTGGTGGGGCAGAGGAAAGGAGATACATTGGTGGGACAGATGAGCAGGGGGAACAGAGGTGGGACAGATGTTCAGGAGGTACAGTCATGGGGCAGATGAGAAAGGGGATTACAGTGGAGGGGCAGATGAGCAGATAAGTTCAGTGTTAGGACCAGTGTTGTAAGTAACGGAGTTACAACAAACGCATTTACCTAACGCAGCCCCTTTTGAGGGTAACGAGTAATCTACCTGATTACTCTTCCCCTCACGGTAACGCAGTTCCCATTACTTGGGCGGCATTACCGCAATTACATCTACCGGCACTAGATGGCAGCAGAGTAATTGCTTCTGCCGGCGCTGTGAATATGAATATGGGTGGAACTCCGCTTTAGAATCATGTGACCGCTGTGATGGCCTGTCAGAGCGGTCTGACAACTCCCAATCGCAAGGAGCCCTGGATACAATGAGCCCCATCCGCCTCACACTGATCTATCACCGGGGAACAACTCACATTGATCACACGCACTGTGTGCGCAACCTGATCAATGATCCGGGGAACACATGGCCGGAACAAAATGTTTCACAGAACAAACGTTCCCTATACAACACAGTGTACACAGCGACATCTAGTGGTCAACATGGTAAGTGCAGGACACCTATACCGACCAATGATCAGCAGGTTATTTTTGGTCAGTGATTTCATCTCTTCATCAGACAACAAAGAAAAATCTGACATCCCCATTCCAGATCCCTTGCATCTAATAAAGCTTATATAAGATAAATAAAACAATAAACTATAGAAAATTCTAATAAAGCCTAATATAAGATTTTAAATTACAGACTCTGTAAACGTCAAGGGAATGTATATTATAAACATACATTTTAATCCAGCTTATAATTTGGATGTAATATATAGCAGATGGATAAGGGTTTTAAGTCCTATTAGCTGCACATACATGGTGGGACGGATGCATCTAGGCTGGGATATACACGAGATCACCATTTGTTTCCGGTTTTCTTCTCTCAAGGATCTGGCATTCTTTTGTCTTGGAGTATTAACTCACTGCTCCCTGGCAAGCGCCCGTCATCTGCTTCTCAACAAAGCATTGTAGAATATTAAAAAAAAGTCAGTTACTTTGCTGAGTGACTAATTACTTTTTCAATGTAGTAACTGAGTCACTAACGCAATTACTTTTTCGGAGAAGTAATTTGTAACTGTAACTAATTACTTTTTTAAAGTAAGATGAGCAACACTGGTTAGATGAGAAGATGGTTCAGTGGTGAGATGGAAGAGCATGGGGGTATGGCAGTGGAGCAGATGTGCAGGGGAAATACAGTGATGGGGCAGATGAGAAAGGGTGAACATTGGTGGGGCAGATGAGCAGAGGGTTACAGTGGTGGGACAGAAGAGCAGGGGGTTACAATGGTGGGGTATACATGCAGGGGGTTACAGTGGTGGGGCAGATGTGCAGGGGGTTACAGTGGCGGGGCAGATAAGCAGGGGGTTACAGTGGCGTGCAGATAAGCAGGGGGGACAGTGATCTGAGGTGTAAAGGTGCATGAATTGAGGCTGATCTGAGACGTGAGTGCAGGCAGGGCTGTCTTAATGAGAGGGAACACCTGGGCACTGCCCAGGGGCCCCAGCTGCATAGGGGACCCTAAACTTTCTCCAAAGCAGCTGGTCCTTGAGCCCACACTGCCCAGAAATTTGGGAGCCCCATGATGGTACTGATAGTGATAGATACACAGGGGAGGCAGTCTGCCTCCTACCTACTTGATATCTGTTTAGCTGCACTGTCATCATTGTAGGGGCCCCAGAGCATTACTTTGCCCAGGGGCCTATGATGCTATTAAGAAGGCCCTGAGTGCAGGATATTAATTTCTCACTACTACTCAACTAGTTTATATCATTTACTTTATAAAAAATCTTTTTTTGTGATTGAGAGTGTGAAGGTGAAATTTTTTTGTTTTAAAATCGTCACTCTTAATTTCTTTGAAAATATGTTTTGGCACAATGTGCTCAAAAGGTTGCCTACCCCTATCCTAGGGTATCTATAATGATATAAACTCCATGGACTGTATGATGTGTACATCTTTGTTTTTGAAACCTAGATCTTTTAATAGTGTTTTACAATACTGTACACAGTGCCCTTCCTCCTGCTGTATATACTATAATTTTTATTTGGCAGTTCCTACATTTTTTTAAGAAACTTTACAAATAGTTGTAACTTTGAAAGGTCCTTCGCAATAAAAAAATAAATCTACAGTATTTTAGCCTTTGATTTTGGTAGAAAAACAAAAAGGCTAAATGTAATCCTTTTGAAAGTCACCAACACCTAAAGGAAGCCACAAAAGCCTGGGGTCCTATGTAAAAATACTTTACTTTTTTATTATTATTTCTAGGTATTTTACTTATAGGTCTGCTTGAAAAAAAGCAATCTGTGGGTTACAATACCGTATACATCACTGCTGCTCTTTGCAACATATTTTTTAACAAGCTACTTGCATTTTAGAAGTATACTCTTTTGAAGAGTTTTATTCCAAGATTTACCTGCAGTCTTGGCTCAGACATAAGTAAGAAACACATTAAACCAGCATGTCATGCATGCATAAAATATACATGGTTTCCTGAATGCACGCCCTTTACCCTTCTTGCTGTCTAAATTTCATGATACAATCACTTTCTGATAACCGCCTAATGACTATACCTGGAAATAAACATGTTTTCAAGGAAAGAGGCATATTTAACACCTTCATGAGGAAGGTAAAACAAATCTTAATGCATCAACACTGTTTTGTAATGTGTTAGTAAAACTGTACATATCATCACAACTATTTAGTGTATCCAGGTGATAATAAGGACAAAGTGGGCCTTCATTTGGTGTTGAGTGGTAATGGATAATTTAGTATTTTTTTACTTTTAAATAAAAACAATCTAAAAAAAAGTAAAAAAAAAAATACCTCTTGTTTTTACCATCACCTACTACAATAAAACAACCCACAAATTCTCCTATCATAGTGATACAACATATGTGTAAAATAATTGTTGTTTGTATATGTAGCCCAGAATATATAGTTCTACCTAAAACACACTGGGGCAGATTCACAAAACAATTACGCCTGTCTAACTGGTGTTAGACAGGAGTAATTTCAAATTTCGCGCGCCGTATCACTAGTTGGAATCCTCAAACCATGATACGGCGGCTTCGGGCTTCGATCCGAGAGGCTTACGTCTTCGTAAGCCTTCGGATCTACGCTGCCATCTATTTGCGGCCGCTGGGAGGAGTTCGCGTCGTTTTGATGCGTCGGGATATGCAAATGTGTTTTTACGGGGATTCACGAACATACGAGCGGTCGTCGCAATCGTTTTCGTCTATTTTTTTGTACGTAATGTTAGAGCAGCTTTTTGCTGCTCTAACATTACGTAGCCCATGTTAAGTATGGCCGTCGTTCCCGCTTCGAATTTATTTAATTTTTTTTGTTGTTTACGTAACTCGTCGGGACGTGGATCGCCCGTAAAGTACGCTACATAAACAACGAATGACGTCACGACGTGATTTCACGCAATGCACGGCGGGAAATTTGCGAACGGAGCATGCGCAGATCGATCGCCGCAGGAACGCGCCTAATTTAAATGTTTCACGCCCCCTACTCGCGCAGATGGATTGCGACGGGAGAAATACACTACGCCGCCGTCGTTTACCGTAGAAAATCTACCTGAATTCCACGTAGAGCAAGGTAAAAAACGGCGGCGTAGTGTATTTCTGATACGCTACGCTACGCAAAATGTCTGTGAATCTGCCCCACTGACACTAAAAGACACTGATACTAAATTAAAAAATTTTTTTTTTAATCATACCTAAAATACACTGACTATGACTCTTGGCTCTGACTTTTGATCCTGGCCTTTTGTTCTAACCATGACCTTTGTCACTAATTGTGACCTTAATCCTGACACTGACCTAGATCAAACCCTTATCTAGCTACTAGGTCCTCTAGGTCCTCCCTTGTTAGCATGTGACCTGGAATGTTGGTGACAGCTCAGTCTCTGTTCTGGAAGCCCTCTTAGCACAAGCACAGGTAGGAAGACCTACTTCAGTGAAGCCATGTATGTGTGTACGCTCAGTGGAAAGGGTTTAACCACTTGCCTACCGACTAATGCCGATATACGTCGGCGAATGGCATGGCTGCGCAAAGCAACATACCTGCATGTTGCTTTGAATTTGCTGCGTGAGCTCCGTGATCGTGCTTGCGGAACCTGCGGACTCGATGTCCGCCGGTTTCTTGTGATCGTGTCACGGAGATGCAGAACGTGAAGATACCTATGTAAACAAGGCATTTCTCTGTTCTGCCTAGTGACAGGAGCATGTTGTGTCACTTGTAGCCCAGCCCCCCCACAGTTCAATTAACTTCCTAGGACACACTTAACCCCTTCATCGCCCCTAGTGTTTAACCCCTTCCCTGCCAGTGTAATTTACACAGTAATCAGTGCATTTTTATAGCACTGATCGCTGTATAAATGACAATGGTCGAAAAATAGTGTAAGTGTCCAATGTGTCCGCCATAATGTCACAGTCATGATCAAAATCACAGATCTCTGCCATTACTAATAAAAAAATTATAATAAAAATGCCATAAAACTATCCCCTATTTTGTAGACGTTATAACTTTTGCGCAAACAAATCAATATACACTTATTGCGATTTTTTACCAAAAATATGTAGAAGAATATGTATAGGCCTAAATTATTTTTTTATATATATTTTTGGGGGATATTTATTATAGAAAAAAGTAAAAAATATTGCTTTTTTTTTCAAAATTGTCGCTCTTTTTTTGTTTATAGCGCAAAAAAATAAAATACCACCAAATGAAAGCTCCATTTGTGGGAAAAAAAAATTGTTTGGGTGCAAAGTCACAATTTTCAGTTAAAGGGACGCAGTGCTGAATCTCAAAAAGTGCTCTGGCCAGGAAGAGGGTAAATTCTTCTGGAGCTGAAGTGGTTAAAGAAACTGTAAAAAAAAAAAAACGTAAAAAAAAAAAAAGTAGTAATCAGTTGAATTTTATTTTTAACTTATTCACACTAGATAGAATAACTGAAATTACATTTTGGTTGACTCTATGGATGATTGCATTTTGCACAGTGCCATTGTCATAGTAAATTAAACCTGTGTGTTCCACGTGATGACCAAAGTAACAATGCTGTCTATTAGATAACAGGTGCAATGGGGGAAAAAAAGAACCTGAAGTGGAGGAAAGTGGAAACGTGTTTGGACATAAATAGCTGCCACTGCTCATCTTCATTTAAAATGTTGGTTGTTGGCTGCTTCTGACATATACTGTACTTTCTATGTCAATGGATTAGAACCAGCATTCACTTAATGAGGTCAGACAAAAGTCAGATCCACTGATCTGCATATCTGCTCCAGGTCAGTATTTGCCTTTGGAACAACAGATGAGCAAAGCAACTAGCAAGTTTCAAAATCAAGCCAAAACTTTTTTTAGAGAAGCGTTAGTTGGTTAGTTAGTTGGCTTTTTTTTTTTTTTTTGCTGTGTCACATTTAGGAGATTCCCCCTCTCTTATTTTGTCTATTTCACGGGTGTTAGACCGAAACCCCTGTTTTTAACGCATACTGTTAGACAGGTTAATTTGTTTCGTCGCAGGCTGGTTGGTAAGTTGGAGGTTTGTAACTCGGGGACTGCCTGTAATACACTCTTCAAATGTGCTTTAACCACTTGCCCACCGAGCCTGTTTTTTAGATTCGGTGTTTACGAGACTAACACAGTTTTTTTTTGCTAGAAAATTACTTAAACGGGAGCAGTGGTGGCTCAACGTGATTGGCACTGCGCTGACAAGCCATTCACCTCTGCAGCCAAGGGTTCGGATCCCGGTCTCGGCTACATGTGAATTGAGTTTGGTGGTCTCAGCCCGGCTCCCGGTGGGTGTGCTATGCAAGGTACGCCTGTGCTTAGTACGCCCACCCCCCCCCCACAAAAACCACCACACTTGCACGCACACAAAATTGGTTTAAAAAACACATGCACTTTGGCCATGTGGTCTCATAAAATAAAGAGAGGCGAAGGACCTACAGGGCTGGCTGGGTGGGCTAGGCCCCCTCACTCCCTCATAGGGGGAGTCCCTCTGCCCCATTGGGGTCCCGTTGGGCCCCAGTTGGGCTCCCAAGAGGAGCAGGTAGGGCGGGGTGAGTGTGAGGCCCCCCTTCACACCCGCCATTGCCACCTGGGGCATGGAGAAGGATGGCGATTGCCTCCGGGGAGAGGGTCTGCCTACTCCCAACTCCTGCAGTCCGGCTCCTCTCTCTCGAGTTCACGCACAAAAATACACTTTAAAAAAAAAAGAAAAAAAAAAAAAAAAAAATTACTTAAACCCCCAAACATTATATATTTTTTTCTAACACCCTAGAGAATAAAATGGCAGTCATTGCAATACTTTTTGTCACACCGTATTTGCGCAGCGGTCTTACAAGACAACAATAAATTTGGACCAATTTTTTTATATATTGTAAAAGATAATGTTACGCCGAGTAAAATGATACCCAACAAGTCACGCTTAAAAATTGTGCCAGCTCGTGGCATGGCGTCAAACTTTTACCCTTAAAAATCTCGATAGGCGATGTTTAAAAAATTCTACAGGTTGCATTTTTTGAGATACAGAGGAGGTCTAGGGCTAGAATTATCTCTCTAACGATCGCGGCGATACCTCACTTGTGTGGTTTGAACACCATTTTCATATGCGGGCGCTACTCGCGTATGCGTTCGCTTCTGTGTGCGAGCTCGTCGGGATGGGGCGTTTTAATTTTTTTTTTCTTATTTATTTTAAATTCGTTTATAATTTTATACAAAATAAATAAAAATAAAAAAATGATCACTTTTATTCCTACTACAATGAATGTAAACATCCCTTGTAATAGAAAAAAGCATGACAGGTCCTCTTAAATATGAGATCTGGGGTCAAAAAGACCTCAGATCTCATATTTAGGCTTAAATGCAAAAAAAAAAAAAAAACAATGTAAAATGTAATTTTTTCAAATAACATAAAAAAAAAATAATGTCTCTTTAAGACACTGGGCGGGACTGACGTTTTGACGTCACTTCCGCCCAGCAGAGCTCTGGGGACGGGTGGGGGCGATTTTTCCCTCACTCGTATCCCCGCTGAGGAGCCGAACAGACCCAATCGCCTCCGCCGCTACCGACGGCAACGGTAAGCGGCGGATGGCACGGGAGAGCGGCGGGAGGGGGGGCCCTCTCCCGCCACCGATAATGGCGATCTCGCTGCGAATCCGCCGTGGAGGCCGCCGTTATCATTAACAGAACCGGCCCATGAAGAGATGGATATCTCGGTTGTGGCAGCAGCTGCTGCCGTTACCGAGATATCCATCTTTAAAAACATGACGTCTTTTTACTATGAGGCCGTGGGCAAGTGGTTAAAATCCATGGTTTTCCAGGTTTGAACAAGAAAATAATGAGGTGATGCTGTTGGGCTGGTCTAATAATGCTATGGGGCTGGTATGAAAATATTTCCAGGACTAGTTTTTATTCCCAGTCCGGGACTGTACACAAGAAGCTCTAGAGTTGCACAGAGGGTTTATCCCTTTGTGGGACCCTGAAACGGGACTAAAGGGGAACCATGTTATCATAAGCTTGGAACTGTTATGCCGCGTGCACACAATCAGAAATTCCGTCAAGAAAAACTTGGATTTTTTTCCAACGGGATGTTGGCTCAACCTGGGGTTGCATACACACGGTCACACAAAATTATGACCGTCAAGAACGTGGTAACGTACAACACTATAACGAGCCAAGAAAAATTAAGTTCAATGATTTCGAGCATGCATAGGATTTTTGTTCATCGGAATTGCATACAGACGATCGGAATTTCCGACAAGAACTTTTGCCGTCAGAGAATTTGAGAACCAGCTCTCAAATTTTTGCTGTCGGAAATTCCGTCAGAAAAAGTCAGATGGAGCCTACACACGGTCGGAATTTCTGAACCAAAAGCTCACATCGAACTTTTCTTGTCAGAATTTCCGATCGTGTGTACACGGCATTACAGGCTACAGGTATGAGACACCACAGCATAGACCAGTCCAGTCTAATATTTGAAAAATAACGCTGTTCTGTTGTAACTTGTTACAATGCCCATGAGATTGATGGGTGAACTCTAATGTGAAGAGAGAAATTGTACATTCTGCCATTTCATTCAGTAAAATTAATTGCTGGTTAAGAGAGTAAAATTGAGCTGCTAAAGTCAATGGAAGGTGGTAATGAAGTGTAAGCCTAGTTATTACCTACTGGGAGTAAAAGTAAAAAAAGTAAGGAGGAGCAGCCAGTACGGGGAAAGAGGCAGTGATGGCCAGTGACAGAAGATCTGTAGGAGGGATAGATTGGTGGCTGTACGGTCTACCCATTTCTGCCCATCAGGAATCCTAAGCTAGGGCCCAGTGTGTAGCAGAACTCTGGACCTGTATTATGGGTGTTCAGGCCCTGTGAAGTATACAGCAGCTTCCTTCCATGCATTCAGACTAAAAAGTAAAGTGTAAAGTGCAGGGCTGGTGCAAGGATTTTTGACACCCCTGGCGAAACCTAATTTTGCAGCCCCCCTGGCTCCACCCCCAAATCCACCTCCTTTGCCCAAGCATCGGTGTGACAGGAGGCGGCGATAGAGGAAGCATGCAACTGCAGTAGAGAACACTGATCATAAAGGTGCGCAGGGAATTGTTTCTGTTCCATCAGGACATATCCTCCAGTGCTGCGCCTCTATAATGACACTACAGAGCGCTACCTGAGTAACATGCAGCAGAGGCATCCCCTGTATCTCCCTGTACACAATTTATCCTAGCAGTGTCCACTAGAGGTTATAACATTTATTAAAGAGGCATTTATAAAACAGCACTGAAAACCTACATAGCGCAGAGAATAAGGATACCAGCGGCGGGGCACCCTAGGCAGCAGTCTACACTAGGCGGCCGCCTAGTTTGCCTAGTGGTAGCACCGACCTTGGTATGTGTAAAGAATCCGTGGAGGAAAATCAGTGGGGCCAGGGCAATAGTTTGGCCTCCAGCCACAAGAGGCACTAACTCATATATAAGAGCTTCCTAACTCTTTACTATATTTAACAGCAAGTGCTTTCCTTGTGCTGCCAGCAAATAGAAGGGGCTTTTGTTTGAGTTTAGAATTTACATTTGAATGGAATGTTTTTCTTTTTAGACCAGAGTTTGGTGTCACTTTGATGCAAACCCAATAAAATGTCGCTATTCTTTAATTGCTGTAATAAAATATACACTCTACATACATTTTGATTTAATTTACAAAGTAACTGTATGAAGTAGGGCTGTTAATGATCAAAATTTTTGTGTTCGATTAATTGTTTTTTTTTTAATCGATTAATCGAAAAATTTCAATTCATTATAACGCACATTCAGATCCAACTACTTTTAGCTGATCTCCTTGCAGGCCGATTCCCAGTGCAGCTACCAACCACTGAAAAAATGGATAGCAGGATACAAAAAACACACAAAGGCAGCGCTCAATGGGAATAGCATTAAAACTTTCATAGTCTTCAAGTAGGTAACAAAATAAATATTGCACTGGAGATAAAATCGATGTACCGTATTTTTCGGACCATAAGGCGCACTTTTCATTTTCTCAAAAATCGACAGTGCGCCTTATAATGCGGTGCGCCTAATGTATGGCTGTATTGAGCATTACAGACATACATGATAGGTTTACAGCATCCACTTACATGTAAATAGTAGCGATCCAGCATGTAGATCATGGAAATAGTCTCTACTGTAACGCCCTTCTGCACCAGATGTAAGCTGTAAAATGCTCCTATGCCCCTCCGTCGAACCATCCGTATAGCAGTGGAACTAGCTGGTACGGTGACACTGTTGAAAGTGAGGTATGGGGCGCAGCGTGAGCCGCTGTGACGTCACTGGAATGCGACAGCATTTCGGAGCTGGCGCTTGCGTGTGAAGCCCCGTACACACGACAGGGAACCTCGACGGGCGGAACACATCGTTCCGCCCGTCAAGGTTCTCTGCCGGCCGTCAGAATCTGTGACCCGCCTGCCGGGAATGGCAACCAGCCATTCATCCTGACGGGCCGTCGTGCAAATAGAGAACCTGTTCTCTATTTGCTCGACGGGTTTCCCGACGGGCGGGGCGAGCAGAGAGCATACACACGGCCGAGGTTCTCGCTGGAATGCAGCTCCCAGCGAGGTTCTCGCTGGTTTCTGGCGAGAACCTCGGCCGTGTGTACGGGGCCTGACAGAGGTGTGTGCATTCATTCATTAATTTTCTATACCCACGTGCGCCTTATAACCCGATGCGCCTTATGTATGAAAATAAACCTGTTAACAGTCGCTTTATGATATTGCGCCTTATAACCCGGTGCGCCTTATGGTCCGAAAAATACGGTAGCTACATAAACTGTAAAAATGGTGCGAGTAATACCAAACGGTACCAAAATCAGTCATAAAAACATGTAGCTAAGTATGATACTGGTATAAAAATGTGTACAACGACACCACTGCTGAATCCAGATGAAGAAAGGTTAACATCAGTCCATCGGCATGTAGATGTCCCATGAAGGGAACTATCACAACTCCCAGTGGATGGTTGTAGAATCCCAGGTTGATAAAGGGAAGTGTAACAGCCCTTGCGTGTGGCAGATAGTAAGGTACCGCCGGCATGCAGATATGAAGGCACAGCAAAGGAGCCCTTCAGATGGACACGGCAACCCCCGCCGGTGTCCGTGACATTACCGGATCTCCGACAGAACTCCCTGAAGGCCCGGAAGCTGGCCGAGAGGTGAGTACCAATCAAAATAATTTTAATCGATCAAAAAGATTTTGATGGATCAAAAAAATTTAAGATTAATCGATTAATTCAAAGTTAATTTGCACAGCCCTAGTATTAAGTTATCAGTCTAAAATCACAGCTTTATCATATAAATTGCAATCTACTGTCCACAGGTTAAAGAAAATACCCAGTACCACTGTCTAGCTTTTACAAACATGTATCATCTTGTTGTGTTGTGGCTGATGATGTTTTGGGCACACAGCCATTTTGCCTTGAGCTAAATAAACCACACACTTCATCTTAATGTAATAATGCTTCTTAAGCTAAAATTCACTCACCTTCCATTTGATTCCCATTCATTCAAATCAAGAAACATCACCACATTGTTCTCATCTCAGCATCACAGCATCACAGCAATCACTGACTGCCGACGCCCTCACAGGGTCCTTTTATTAGAAATCCCCTCAGGAAGTGATCTCACAGCATGTGACCTCCTCCATAGGAAGTGAGCTCACAGGATGTGAGCTCCACCCAGCAGATGCCCCTATATGGATTTGACAACACAGGATGTGATAATACATGATAACCCTTCCAACAGGGATATTTAAATACATACAATACAATAATAATACAAAACAACAGCAGCATAATACAACAACAACAACATGAACACAGTTTCTGATGAGGGGAGCTTATCTGCAGGTATACGCTCATGCCACCATATTTATGTTGATCAGACACAGAGCCAACAAGAGCATACATCCGCTAAACCAATAATGCGTTTGCAGAGCGGACACATCCCCCCCGGTGAACGTCTGTGCATCACACAGGGGCCCTTTCGCCGGCCGACATTCCCACTCCGCAAACACCCTTCTCCAAATCAGGAAGTTTATTTCAACCAGCCCCAGTCAGCTCTTTAGAACGGGTTGTGGGGGAACTAACACTGGGTGACACTATGACAATACATATTAAATACATCTTGAAATTTCCACAACAGTTTTTCCACAGGTAACATATGTTGACTGGTTAAACATCTTGATTAGTGGCATCCTTTTAATTCTGCATTATGTTTTGTTGCCTCTGTGTAACATAAATTGGCACTCCCTGCCCCAGATATACAGTAAATGAGCAATTGCTGGTAAGTGTCCAGTGCATTAATGGGCTATAACATGAATTTGTAGGACAATGATTCAATTACGGTATCCTGCATTGTGGATTTTCATTGCATTTATAGGAAAAACAAGTTCAAGCCCTTTTACTAATTGGAACATTTTGGTGGAGCATGAAGGGAATGGGAATATGGTGGGACTATAGTCCTAAAGTGCATTTTCTTTAGACACATGCAAAGTGTTGTTACACTGCTGCCATCATAAGGATAGAAAATACAAAAGATAATAATAATAATCAAGAAAAGGCATTAATTGTATTGTGATGTAAATTTCACATACTGTAGTTATAAATAGAGAGGTTGATTAGTTAGGCGAGAAACTTGAGCTTGTCACCAAATCGTGCATTTGATCCCTGAATTGGTAATCCAAGTCAAGCCTATTGTCACCTGTGGTATCCTATATATACCACGCTGTTTCTTCCATTTCAGCTCTGTCACCTTACACATCCTCTGTATTTCTACGAGTACCATCTCCTCCCACTACACAAGGTGAGTCCATTTAAACTATGTTATGCCTGATGAATATATACTTCTTAAGACTGATATTGCATCAAATATCCATATAAATGTATTTCTTTTCTTTCTTTTTCATTTCCTTTCTTTTAATTACAAAAATAATTGTATTAACTTAAATGTAATTTATGTTTGACTTACTTATGTTTGACTTTGACTTACTTTTATTTATTTTTTTATTACAACCTTAAGGTACCCTGCTTTCTAAAAAAAATCACCAAAAACTGATAGATTTTATGCTATCATTTTCAGTTGTGCAATCTACTATATGGATTTTTTTTTTTTTTTCATGAAGTTCCAAATTGACAATATAGTAAATAAATGTTGTTAGTTATTAAAACTTAGGTGACATATGTAGACTGAAGATGTGTTCTCCAGACTGCCTAGGGATAGCAAAGCATTTATGTTCTTTGCTCCCAGCTTCTTGAATCCAATCAAAGAGTAAAAAGGCCATGCTGGGTGAAATGGAGCCAGACATTATTCTCTTTAGCCAGACCCAGAGAATGAGCATGATTTCAAATTATACCAGAAGCACTCTAAGTACATAAACACTGAACCGGTCCTGGAGAGGTAGTGCAATGCAAACGTGCCTGAATTTTAAGAGTTTATCTATAATATTTGATTGGGGTAATAGTAAGGTATATGTGTTATAAAAGCTCACAATCTCTCAACAGTCATTTCTAACTTATTTTAAGAGAAATAAACAATTTTAATGGTTGTGTAACTGGCAGAGTGGCAAATAATTGCTATTTTAATGAAATTTAGGATAATGCAGCCATAGAGGGTATCCTATCCTGAAAAAAAATCTTCCAATTACATAGATATTTTACTTGCATTAAAGAGCCTTTTATCTTATGTCTTTTATCTTAAGTTAATGATGCAACTGTAAATATTTTATATATATCTCCTGTAAATAATACTTTTCTTAACGCAACTCTGTTGCTGATAATGATACTTGCTTGGCTGCTTTGCTAACCCTCTGCCTTTATTACTTGCTATGCAACTGATCTGCAACAAGTATACAAATCAGGAAATCTAGAGCAAGGGCAGATCTCCTAATATAAATTAACAAAGGGGTAATATAATGCGCTAAGGAAATAGATTGAAATGTGAAAACTGATGTGTATATATGTGAAAAAAAAATTAAATCAATAAATAAAGCTGCAACACCTAAAAAAACATGTGATATACATGTAACAGAATAAAGAACAAAAGAGAATAGGTTGCGCTAAAAAAACACCACAACCTGATTATTGTGTGTATGTAAATACCAATTAATGAATAGGTGAATGAATAAATAAGGAATATCCCATAAAGTATAAATTAGTGTCATAACATTTAAAACAATAAGTATCAAACATCAATAAGTAACAAAAATGTCCGACTTGAAAGTAATCCAAGCAGTATAGGAATTTGGGAAACAGTCCACCACCGATTCAGGTAAAGTTGGTTGAAAGGAAGAATTCCTCAAGGGCACACCAGGGAGAAAGGTAAGTAATTGCTCTTACAGGATCAGTTGGACCCCCTGTTAGATGGAGTCAAACAGGCATGAAAAATCCACCCAATCCAGTGATGGGTAATCACAGGGGCTACAAGCTGCTCCATCTCCAGTCGATCCCCGCAAAGCTCACATAAAAAGCTATCTATGCAGATCGGTCCGCTCTAGGACTCAGCATCCGTTAGGTACCACCTGGTAAACACTAGCCCGAGCTTCTTCAGCCGGCTTCCTGCCATGCTACGACCATGAACCCTTCTGTTCTCTACATACTGTGCTATCTCCAGGTCAGTCTTGAAGTCAGAGGGTCACCATGGTAGTCAGGACGTTTTTTTATTAGGAGAGGTCAGCAACTGCAGCCTTCCTGTTTCTTAACATGGTTAAATATAATTGAGTTTTTTCACTTAGGCCGCGTACACACGATCAAATCTGTCTGCTGGAAACGGTCTGCTAGACCGTCCCAGCAGACAGATTCGATCGTGTGTACGGGCGAGCCGACGGATTTGGCCACCCGACAGATTTCAAAGCATGCTTTGAAATCTATCGGGTGGGAACCCGTCCGCCCGACATGTCTGCTGGTTAGTACACTTACCAGCAGACATGTCGTCTCGCACCGGCGCCGAATGGATTTGGCGCATGCGCAGAAGTGTTTTACTTCCTGGTGCGGTGACGTGGCGGCGTCAACGTCACCGCCACGTCACCGACACGTCAGCGCGCCGTCTGCTGGCGGGGATTTTGGTTTGCTCGTGTGTACACGCGAGCAAACCAAAATCCCAAGAGACAGATTTGTTCAAATCGGTCGGTCCGACCGATTTGAACAAATGAATTGCCTCGTGTGTACGAGGCCTAACAGACTGGTGAATGATCATCATCTGGAAAAAGGAAGAAGATAAAACAATTCTATTAATTTTCTATTAAATTCAACCTGGCAAACTTTTAAAAAAATATATATATATGTATATTTAACAAAGCCATTTATAAAACTTATAAAATCACAAGAATCGCAAAATACTAATTAACAAAAAATAAAACAAAATGTCAAATACCAAACATTTCGTTTCAAGGTGTGTTTAGGGGTTATTTGCTATTTTTATTGGAAATATAGGGGCATATTTGTAAAGCAGTGAATGTGAAATTTACCAAGCATTTACTGCAGGTTCCTGGTACTGAATGCCACACTCACTGCTTTATACATACGCCCAATAGTGTTGCATTTCTGCATCATTATCATCTTCTTTACAAATGATTGTCTACAGCACCACTGTCTTTTGGTGGAACAATTCTTTGTGAAACGTATTTGAAAATTAAATTGTACTTAATATTCACCTTATGTTTTCTGCTTACAGGTTCAAAATGAGTCTCACCGACATGCTTAGTGCTTCTGACATTTCTGCTGCTCTAAGGGAGTGCCAAGGTAAAGCTTAATTGTGTAAATATTCACTTTGATTATCCAATCATATGCAGATTAAATAAGTAAACAGGGCCTTTTTTTCCCAATATTGGAAAAAATTAAGTGAATCCTAACACATTTTATTGTGTGAACATTCCCAAATCATTTGGTAAATCTGAATTTCTACATATATTTGAAAATAAATAAGCAGGAATAACCTTATATAACTATTTCCTCATTTATTTGGCAGTTGTCAATTGTTAAAAGAAAACTTCTATAAATATGAGTATCATACAATTGTACATTAAAATATAAAAACAACAGAAATAAAAATAAACAAATAGATATCTACAATAGTTTCAGATTGAAGCAAGTCTCTGTATCTGTTTAATTAAAACATTTTCTAATTTGTTTGCATTATAATTATAATAATACATGCTAAACATTATATTCATTCATATAATACATGAAATCCTTGTAAATTTTGTTTATTGAATACTAAATAATTAAGGCAGTTACAATTAGTAATACATAGTTACAACAAATGGTAACATTAGTTAAGTATATGATAATAAATTGGATGGAATTGTACCTATCTGAAGATTAGATATTTTACATAAACAGGTAATCAACTCGAAAATGAAATTTTAAGTTAATATAAACAATTGAAAAATGTAATATGTAAATATGTGCTCATACACTTAGTTCCAGGCATATTCAATTAATATATAGTCACTATGGAAAGAAAGCAAATTGAAAATCAACTTATTCAATAACAACTTCACATTAAATCTTTTTCGAACTTCCACTATATATTTTTTAAATTACATTGGCCTACACTACATAGTTTACTTTTTAACCACTTCCATACCAGGCACTTACGCACCTTCCCGCCGAAGCCAATTTTCAGCTTTCAGCACTGTCGCATTTTGAATGAAAATTGCGCGGTCATGCTACACTGTACCCAAACAAAATTGGCGTCCTTTTCCCCCCACAAATAGAGCTTTCTTTTGGTGGTATTTGATCACCTCAGCGATTTTTTATTTTTTGCGCAGCAACTAATAAAAGACTGAAAATTTAGAAAAAAAAATACATTTTTATTTTTTTCTGTTAACTTTTTTGTAAATAAGTATGTTTTCTCTTTCAATTACGGGCACTTATATAGCGTCACTGATGGGCACTGATGAGGTAGTACTGATGGGCACCGATGAGGTGGCACTGATGGGCACTGATAGGCGGCACTGGTATGCAGCACTGATGGGCACTCATAGGTGGCACTGATGGGCACTCATAGGTGGCACTGATGGGCACTCATAGGCGGAACTGATGGGCACTCATAGGCGGCACTGATGGGCACTCATAGGCGGCACTGATGGGCACTCATGGGCAGCACTGGGAACTCATAGGCAGCACAGAATGACACTCGTGGGTGGCACTTATGGGTGGCACTGATGGGTACTTATGGGTGGCACAGATGGGCACTGATAGGTGGGCACTGGGCATGGATTGGCACGAGGGGTGGCACTGAAGGACACTGTGGGGTGGCACTGATGTACTTTGAGGGGTGGCACTGATGTATATGTTGCCAGTCAGTGCCCATGTGTGGACTGGCATCTTTCTTTTTTTTTAACCTGTATTTTTTTTTTCTTTGCCCTGCCAGTGTGGGCATCCCTGGTGGTCTAGTGTGGGCATACGAGGGGGGGCTGCGCTGATAAACAATCAGCGCGAACCCCCCCCCTGTCAGGAGAGCCGCCGATCGGCTCTTCTGTACTCGCGTCTGTCAGATGCGAGTGAGGAAGAGCCGTCGGCGGCTCTTCCTGTTTACATCGTGATCACCCGTGATTGGACACGGCTGATCACGTGGTAGCGAGCCTCCGCCGGAGACTCGTTACCGAGATCCGTGATGCAGGGTGTCAGACTGACACCCCGCATCAGCGATGGGCGCGCGCGGCATGAAATCGTGCTGGACGTTTGAGAACGTCTAGTCACGATTTCATAACCACTTCCCGGCCGTAAATCTGCTATTGGCCGGGCGGGAAGTGGTTAACTATTTGAAATGATTTAAAAATAATTTAACAAGAATTTTGAAGTTAAGCTATTTTTGTTTGTATTTTTGACACTTGAAAGAAAGAAGTTTGGCTGCAAAAACCCACAGTTGAATATAAAAGGCCACCATGAATAGTCAGAAGAGCATTAGATGGCCATTTAAATGCCAGTATCACAACACACTGGGGTTGATTTACTAAAAGCAAATAGACTTTGCATTTTGCAAAGTGCAATTGCCCTCTGCAAGTGCAGCTGCTCCAGGAGCTTAGTAAATGAGCAGAAAGAAGGTCTGCTGACTTTCATCATCCAATCATGTGCAAGCAAAAATTATTATTTTTTATTTTCCTTGCACGTGATTAGGTATCCTTTGCAAAGTGAAGCCTTACCTCATTTACTAAGCTCTGGAGCAACTGCACTTGCAGAGTGCAACTACACTTTGCAAAGAGCAAAGTCCATTTGCCTTTAATAAATCAACCCCATCACCAGTGGTATGCATTGTCAGTGGGTCATGCTAGCTGGGTGGTCACAATAACCAAGTATTAATAATACCCCAGATCAGGCCAGTAGTCACAGTACCAGAGGAATATAAGAAATTGCATAGCGGGCATCATGATCCTAGTCGAGCACCGGGCTCGAAACACAATAATAACTTCTACTTTTGTTTGTTAACATTAATATATGAAAAGCTAACACCTTTATAAACGCATCCCTTTTAGCAATGAGTTGGTTCAGCTGCACAACGGTTTTATTCTTATATAAAAAAATAGATATCTGGTACAGCACTCCCCACTAGTACTGCATAGTAAAATACACTGATAATCTATAATACACACTAAGAGCCCACTACATATGAGGTCCTATACATCATTAGAACCAAATATATTGTGTGGAATATATAAAGGATCGCTTGGATGTAGTACTGGCAACCACCAAACAGGGTGCCATCTTCCTCGAAAAGTGTGCTGACCTTACCAGACCCTGCCCCAACTAGTTTCGTCACACTCCACGTGACTTTATCAAGGAGAATATTTATTGTACTTATATAATGATATAGGTTTATGCTATAGATTTTATTTTTCAGTTGAATTTTTATTTAATGTGTGTTTTTTTATAATATATTGATATTTTTAAAGTGCATTGTTTTTTTCTCTAACGGTAATTACCTCTTATTGCTCACTGGTCTTCAATCTATAGTATTTAAGAGATGAAGTCTTTAAAAGATTATATGTTGTTTGGTTCGCTATGATTAAGGCCCTGTATGGTTGAAACCCTGTGTTCAATAAAATGTATTTTGCATTGGCAATTATTGTAATATAGCTAACATAATTCTGCACTTTTTTTTAGCTCCTGACACCTTCAATTACAAGAAATTTTTCCAAACTTGTGGGCTGACTAAAAAAACTGCCAGCCAAGTGAAAGATGCCTTCCGGGTTTTAGATGATGATCAGAGTGGATATATCGAAGAGGAAGAGCTCAAGTAAGATAATATTATAGTAATATCATGTTATTCATTTGTTTCACAAAAGTTTTTATTGAGATTAAAGGTATAACGTACAAATAGTATATACAGTTTTTGAGTATTTACAAGATTTAAATATGATTCATCATACATACACTATATTACCAAAAGTAATGGGACGCCTGCCTTTACACGTCTTAGTCCATAGGGTTCAATATTGAGTTGGCCCACCCTTTGCAGCTATAACAGCTTCAACTCTTCTGGGTAGGCGACATGCCCACAAGGTTAAGGAATGTGTATATGGGAATGTTTGACCATTTTTCCCTAAGCGCATTTGTGAGGTCAGGCACTGATGTGGACAAGAAGGCCTGGCTCACAGTCTCCACCAAATCATTTGGTGGAGGGGGTTTTATGGTGTGGGTTTTTCTTTCAGGGGTTGGGCTTGGCCCCTTAGTTCCAGTGAAGGGAACCCTTAAGTCATCAGCATACCAGGACATTTTGGACACTTTCATGCTACTAACTTTGTGGGAACAGTTTGGGGATGGCCCCTTCCTGTTCAATCTCCTTCAACCTCGGGAAGAAAAAATAAAAGTTTTCACTGCCAGCAACAAAACCACAACAAAATCGTGGTGCTGAAGTTTGCGTTTTTTCCCTCTGCCACAGTGAATGTGGGCAGTGTGTACATGAAACCTTACATGAAGTGGGAATGGTTTTCTGGGCTTACATCTTGGCTAGCCCACAGTGATTGGGAGCCGTGAGATTTGGGGGATCATCTAACATATACAAAATGATAAAAAGAATAAAACACAGTACTACAACGTGAGTCAGCATATGCTTTTCCGGATGTTTGTAAATTTTGTGACAAAGTTGGATAAAATTGTAGAGCTACATGTTATAGCTTAGGCCTCATTCACATTAATGTATCAATCCGTATGCCTGTGTGAAGGGCCGTCTTCTCAAAGGCTGATTGCACAGACCTCCCTGCTCATCCCTGTCTGATCAGACCAGTCCCCCATCTGCATGGATGTGCACTCCAGGATGCGTTTGGAGGTTGATGCAGCTGGGCACATGTCATGGATTTCAACAGACTGTCTGCATTCCCCTGCACGGAACATCTGTGCATCCCGGACTCCATAGGTATGTGCAGCCTAATGCATTAGGGTGTGCAACCCAAAGCTCAAACACCTATGCATGTGTGTGTATATACTGGCATTGCCATTAGAGCAGTAGATGGTGTCAGTAGAGCAGAGACTGGTGTCAGTAGGGCAGATATTGGTGTCAGTAGGGCAGTGGACAGTGTCATTATTTTTTGTTTTTTTCTTCTATTTTTCACCATTTTATTTTTTTTATAATTAAAAAATAATAATTTGGGGTAAAAAATCAGGGGGAATATGTGCCCCATGGGGTAATTAGGTTGTGCCCAGGCACACCTGGCACACCCTGTGCGCACGCCTATGCCAGATGCCTGAAGATAACTTGTCACACAGGCATACCTATACACCTTGCTTATACCTTGAACATTGCTTATACCTTAAACATGTACTTGGGTTTGTGTTTTGCGAAAAGTGTTGTAAAAAAATGCTACTGCCTGGAGTTTAGACATTTAATTATACAATGGTACTCCCTCATACAGTGGTAACACTGCATAAAGTATTAACAACCTATAGTATATAATTTCTCAGTATACCAATATAAATTCTTAATAAACTGCATTAGCCGATATTTCTGCAGCTGCCAAAACAGTGGCCCCAAATACAGACTGGCTTCCAGAGAACTCAATTCTGAGCACAATAACACTATTATCAGGTTCATCCTTTAACAGGCTATAGATGGTGTGATTTTCATTCCTGCAACCACAGGTCACTCGATTCTCCCATCAACACAATTAGTGTTTATGGGGGGATCCCTCCCATGTTCTTCCAGCAGGGGGAGGGGTTCAGGGAGCCATCCCTTCCCAGAGAACACAGGGGTTATTTCTAGCGGCTGTAGCCCCATGCAAAAAAATCCCATGCAGATAATCACAAAAGCTGGTTGTACCCAGGGGTCAAGTCCTGGGGAAAAAAGTGTGGGAACTCCCACGCAAGATCCACTCCCCCACCAAAAAAAGATAAAAAATTATACGCTCATATGCATAATTACTAAACCGCATGTTTTTTTTTTGTTTTTTTTTCGATCCACTGTACCTTAGTAATCCTTTATGTTACTGGCCGCTTCCTGTATATGGATTCATCGGGTAGTGTGCGGGTATTCCGTCACTTTTTCGATCATATACAGGAAGCGGCCAGTAACATAAAGGATTACTAAGGTGCACCTGCCCCTGACAGTGACTCGAGCTAGGCATCGCTGCTTAGTGAAGGATTGGCTCGGGCGACTTGGCTGCTCTCGGCTGCTCTAGTCCTGCAAAGGGAACTGAGTTCCTGCTTTGAAAAAAGTGCAGGAACTCCGTTCCCACGCGTTCCCGCAGGACTTGAGCCCTGGTTGTACCCAAGTTGATCGATCAACCGACTTGGGTAGATTCAGCCTGCCCATAGATGGTTTGAATCTGGGCCGACCCCTGCTGAACAGGTCAGCTTAACACAATGCGAATCGGCCATAAATCCTATTGACATGAAAAAAGCTAAATGTGACCTAGCCAATTTATAATATGGGTCTTCTTCTTCCATAGGTTTTTCCTTCAGCGTTTTGATCCAAGCTGCCGAGAACTAACAGTCTCTGAAACCAGAGAATTTATGGCTGCCGCGGACCATGACAAAGATGGGAAAATTGGAGCCGAAGGTGAGTGGTATAATGCAGTGTTACCTTGTGCCAAGCGCGTTATGATGTTGACATAATTAATTGTAGTTGCAACACAACTACCTAGTGTATGGTCAACATTACACTTGCTTTAAAATGAAATGTTTTTCCACTTTTGCAACCAATTTGGAATCTGATCTACATTATATTTTTCATATGTTCTCATTCACATAGCATAATTAAAAAAATCAAACAAAATTCTGATAACACCAGCACTGCAAATCCTACTTCTCTTTTCACAAAGGGGGAGGGGAGTTGTTTTTGCCATAATTAACCCTGTTTGTGCTGTGCTGTCATGATCTCATTATCAGTTGTAAACTAGATTTGAACACTGTCTGTCTTAAAGTGGTTGTGAACCCATCCCAAAAAAGGCAAAGGCATAATGAACCGGAAGGCATCACATACTAGCTCATTATGAAATACTTACCTTAGATCAAAGCTGGTAGAGCAGACCCCCTACACCGATGTGACCAGTAACATGTCTCCAGAATGTTACTTCTGGGTTCGCGGGTTTTTGGCGCTGTGATTGGCTGGAGCTGCGATGACCTCACTCCCACGCATTGCACTCGGGAGCCACCGAGCGCGGCACATCAGCTGAAGCAAAGGCACGAACGAGACGTTTCATCAGTGCACACGTGCCGATGACATTAGCACATGCTGATACAGTGGATATTTCCTAAACTATGCAGGTTTAAGAGATATCCACGGTACGTACAGGCATAGCTCCCAACTGTTCCAACTAATTTTGAGAGACTGCCCCTGATTTGGAACAATGTCCCTCTGTCCCTTATTTCTCCTCATTTGTCCCTCATTTTAGTCTGATCGATAAAGTCGTATATAAAAGCACTTTTTATCTTTTAAATAGTGTTTCTCAGTGCTAAACCTTGCATACAATTTCTAAATTGCTGCATTTGTACATTTTAAGAGCCAATATAAAGGAATATTAGTGGTAAAAAAAAGTATTTTTTTGGTTAATTCTCCTGTGGCAGGGGGCATGTCCTATGCCTACATACGTTTGTTAGTAGATGTCCCTCATTCCAATCTCAAAATGTTGGAAGGTATGCTACAGGTAAGCCTTATTATAGGCTTACCTGTAGTGAGAAGTGGTTTGTAAGGTATTGCAACCGCTTTAGCAAAGAGTACAAGATTTAGAAGCTGGGCTTCTTGCATTGCACATTCATGAGAGGAGACCGACCCATCCTGTCCTTAGGATAGACTCACTGGGCCAGATTCTCAAAGAATCCCCGGCGGCGTAGCGTTAGACATTTACACTACGCCGCCGCAATGTACTAGAGCAAGTGCTTTATTCTCAAAGCACTTACCTGTAAAGTTGCGGCGGCGTAGCGAAAATCCCCCGGTGCAAGCCCGCGTAATTCAAATGAGCCGGGTAGGGGGCGTAGAGCATTTAAATTAGGCGCGTTCACGCGCCGAACGTACTGCGCATGCGCCGTCCCAAAAACTTCCCGACGTGCATTGCGCAAAATGACGTCGCAAGGACGTCAGTGTTTTAGACGTGTACGTTAATGGCGTCCAGCCCCATTCACAGACGTCTTACGCAAACGACGTAAAATTTTCAAATGGCGACGTGGGAACAACGGCAATACTTAACATAGGATGCGCCACCTTCGGGCTGCTTTATCTTTACACGGCGCAAACCTTACGGAAACGACGTAAACTTCGACGGGGCGACGTAAAATCGTTCGGGAATCGGCGTATTAGGCTCATTTGCATAGGCAAATGAGAAAACAACGTTATGGCCACCTAGCGGCCAGCGTTGTCATTACATCTACGATCCGACGGTGTAATTCTTTTACACCTGTCGGATTTTTAGTGTATCTATGCGTAAGTGATTCTAATAATCACACACATAGATACCCATTGAGATACACCGTCGTATCGCCTCTGAGAATCTGGCCCACTGACATTGTTCACAACTGATGAAGCTGACTGATGGTCCGTCGCGCCTACACACCATCAGTTAAAAAAACAATCGTGTCAGAACGTGGTGACGTAAAACACAACGACGTGCTGAAAAAAATGAACTTCAATGCTTCCAAGCATGCATCGACTTGATTCTGAGCATGCGTGGGTTTTTAACCGATGGTCGTGCCTATTAACGATCGGTTTTGTTCTATCGGTTAGGAATCCATCGTTTAAATTTAAAACAAGTTGGCTTTTTTTAGCTGAATGTTAAATAACCGATGGGCCACAAACATGATCGGTTTTGTCCGATGAAAACGGTCCATCAGACCGGTCCATCAGCGTTTTCACCAATCATGTGTACGCGGCATCACTGCTTGAACAAGTTGTGGAGTTTTTCAAAAGGAGATGGACAGCCGCACTCCAAAGGACTTCAGAAGTCGTCTTTATTGGTAAAAATTGAGGATATACATCACAGAACCACAGCAAAAAATGGGCACAGCCGACAAGTTTCACACTTGACTAGTGCGTAATCATGGCTTAATCAGCCACACTAGTCAAGTGTGAAACGCGTCGCTGTCCCCATTTTTTGCTGTGGTCTGTGATGTATATCCTCAATTTTTACCAATAAAGATGACTTCTGAAGTCCTTTGGAGTGCGGCTGTCCATCTTCTTTTGAAAAACTCCACATTGCCTAGTGCATTGCCAGCACCTTGGTTTCCTGGGAGGTTCCTTAACAGTCCACATGACCCACCTGGAGTGGTGACTCCCTTTTCCTGTTTGAACAAGTTAAGATCACAATATTGGTATCATTCATCCTGAACTCCCTCTCTTTTACATTGTTTTCTAAGTACAGTGGAACCTTGGATTACAAGCATAATCCGTTCCAGGAGAATTCTCGTAATTCAAAGGGCTCTCACATCAAAGAGAGTTTCCCCATAGAAGTCAACGTTAACGAAAATAATTTGTTACGCTTTCTAGGAATATGAATAGGAAATTGAAATAGCTACACATTTATGTAGTACAAGTTCAATATTTTTTTTTAAATAATAATGTGTTTTTATCACTTAACTAAACAATTCTGTTTGTTGGATTTGTAGAGTTTCAGGAAATGGTTCATTCATAGAAGTCTACAAATTCTGGTGGTATACACAACAAAGTGATCGTATATTGGGAACAAGACATTTAAATCCAGGACGTTGTGCTTCACCTTGGCTGTCTCTATTACAAGCCTGGATATATGAGCGAGGCTGGAAAAAGGATGTACCACTTTGGTGGAACAGCTTATGGGTGTTTCTTCATACAACATGCACTAACCGTTACTGAATGTCCTAACAATCCAATAAAGCCCTACATACAATGAAATGACTGTGCTTTGCTGTTTTTTCTTTTTAACCAATAGTCATCCAAATTACTCCTCCCTGAAGTATATTCTTATACAAACTAGCAACTCATAATAAAGATTAGCACCAGTTTAACAGATGAATGTGTGGTTGAGACTAATTTACAGGGTTTCCCCTATGAAAGTTATCAAGATTATTTTACAGAAGCCATGAAAATCTAAGAATTTTGTTTACTGGCCATTTAAAAACCATTGCAGTTCAAAGAAAGCCTGTGATGAATATTGCAAAAAGAAAACATTATCTTCAGTGGAATCCTTAAGTCAGAAGAATCAGTAGGTTCAGAGAAAAAGGCAAATCAGAAGATAGAATGTCTTCTCTATGATTAAGCTCCATGGATGTGGCGAAACATGTCAGAGAAGTGAAGTCAGGAGGAATCTAGGCTGGAGCCATATCTTCACCCTTCTGTATAGTGGCTGGACTTCGGTGTGTGGTATTTCCACCTTCTGTCTTCTGATATGCTTCTCCTAGCCTGGATGAGTTTGTTTGAACACACCCATTTTCTGCTTTGAACTGCAAGGGGAAGCTTTGTAGTGATTTGGGCAACTCTCTAAATTCTTTGCATATGGGTCACAGAGATATAGCGTAGCCTCTCTCTTCCACCCTTTCTGCCGCTCTGTGCTGCTTCTGGTTCCTGGGTCCTCTTTTCCCAGAAACTCTGCTATGCGTGTCGGGACCCTTCGGGGTAAGACCACGCTATATTAAGATACCTCTCAACTCAAGTCATATAGGCAGTTGAAGTTTTGTAGACTTGGTCCTTTAAAATGCTATGTTATAAATGCCTTGGATTGCCTAACATCCAGCCCATTTCTGGACATGATTTCAGATGAGGGCTCAGTCTTCTCACAGCTCATAGCAATCTTTGATCTGAGTTGGATGCTGATGAAACAAGATTTGAACATTCCCTGCCATGAGTGGAAAGACCCTCTTTAAATGAGAACTCCAGTAAAGATAAAAATCACAATATTTTTTTCAAAAACTTTATTTTACATTGCAAAAAAATGGAAACGTTTTGAGCTGGGTTTAAAATTTTGCAAATTGGATGCGGGTTCTCCGTATTCGATTCGCTAGAGCAGGAGATTTTGACTGTCTCTCTATGGAGCCGATTGATATATCTCTGCTGTGGCTCCGGTGCGAATTTGCACAGGAGCCCTGTGTGTCTTTTGGTCCGTATCAGGTCCAAATTCAGCCAAAAAAGTCAGGCTGAAATCAGACCTGAAACGGTGAACGAGGGATGCACCGGACCCCTGCTGTGAGAACGGCAGTTCTTGGTAAGGAAAAAAAAACGATTTGTTGAAAAAAAATCTTCTACCCCTGCACTCTGATCTGGATAGCTGGGAAAGTCCTATACACTTTCTATTGGGGTAGCGAAAAGGTGGAGAGGGTGTTGAGGAGGCGGGGGGAGGAGGTGGTTGGTGATCAACTACAGTAGGAAATAAGCTGGTTCACAGAATAACAGGATGGGATGTATGTGAAATACCAAAGAATGCGGTTGAAGAGTTTTAGAGGAACACCTTTTGTTTTGTTTTTTTGCAGGCTGTATCTTCACTCCTGTGTGAAGCCCAATTAATGGGCATTTTGGTGAAGTGGGAGGGGCATACAGCCCCCTCCCCTTTTCTAAATTGACTGTTCTTATACTATTAAGAATGAGAAATCAGCACTGCAGGGTTAAATGATAGAACAGCAGGTCTAGTAAACATATTGGGCACTGGCAGCTTTATCACACAACGAGGACTCGGCTTGTTCATTCTTAATAGTCAAAGATCATTCAGTGATTTTTCTGTGGCTGATTGTAAACATTCACAGCCCTGGCAGATAGATCACACAGCGCCACAGAGCTAAGTGATCTTTTATTATGAATAAACAATCAGCGCTGTGGGGGGACAGTATCATGTATGATACCGATACTGCCCTGTGCACTACCTGTTCATTCATAATAGTAAAAGACTACTTCTTGCACTGAGGCTGTGGGATCTATCTGCTAGGGCTGTCTATGTGTACAAGCAGCTACAGATAGACATACAGCCCAAAGTGCTATCTAATTTTCTAGCACTATGGTTAGAAAGCTGTGGGAAAACTGTGTGACCACATGCTACATGCATTTAGTCCCCTGGGGGTTTAAATAAAACTTTACACATTTTGTTGAGGCTTCTTCTTAAAGCTTCTTGTGTGACATGAGTTTTCATACACTTCTGTGATGCAGTCTCCTGTCCAGGGGCGGACTGACAACTCATGATACCCCTGGGCAATAGGAGATTATGGGGCCCCCTGGGCAATAGTAGATTATGGGGCCACACAGTATACACACACATACAGTATACATACTCAGTATACACACACAGACATACAATATACACACACAGTATACATACACACAGAATACACATACAGACACTGAAAAGGTACTGGATAGGCGGGGCAGCTATAATCTTGCGATTTAAAAAAAACACAGATTTTGACATACTGTCCCTGGTTTTACTGAGGCTGGCAACCCTGATGTGCCCGAGTGCCCGAATGGTCAGTCCTCCCCTGCTTCTGTCTTAAACTCAGCACATGTATTCACTGTGACAGTCAATCACAATGATCAAAAATGAAAAAATAGAAAGAACCTATAAGCCGCACACCCTGGACAACAATAAACGTAAATTAATGTGTTAGATAACTATTTTTGGAGCTGATGGTAGTGAGACCAAAAGTCTAATAATGTGTTAAAGAAACCAAACAAATGTCATACCACGCTCTAAATGTTTACATATACATACAAAAAAATTGTAAAAAAATCATAAGTGAAATTCAAAAGAAACATATATGCTGAAACACTAAAATAAATGTCCATATTATTTCCAAAGAAAGTTAAATCAATCTAAATGTCCGTAAACCACCACCATGGATCTTCTATCAATGTGATCTGGGTGAGAAAACATCTTCCACCACCACCAGGCAAACAATCTACTCACCAGAGGGAGTTGACATCCATTACAGGTAGTCAAACCAAGCGTAGATACCAAGTGAAAGTGTGACTTCTAAAGGAAGACTGGTCCACAGCCTGATACTTTCCAATGATCGGTCAAACAAGATTGGCACCCATTACAGGTGATCAGATCATGCGCAGATACCAATGGAAGTATGCCTTCTAAAGGGAGACTGATCCACAGCCCGATATACTCCGATTGGTCATATGTTTAAAAGATAACAAAAAGGAGCAGGTTCCTCATTGTGTAGTATAAAAAATCCCTTTATTCCATAAGAAACATCGGCATAAAACTTGGCGGAAATTACATAACACGTGCCCTACGGACTGATGCATTTCTGCAGGTACGACAGAGGTCATCAGGACTCCTTAATTAACAAAATACTGAAGGAGAGTTTTCCCAAGAAATATTGGTGAGTAAATGTGAGTCAAAACACCAGGTTATGCCTCAAACTTAAATAAAATAGTTATATGTGGAGTTGGTTTATACATTACTCACTTAGGTACAATTTTTCTTTATTCGGTATTTGATGAGATTCTGAGTGGTAGTAAAATTATAGTAAAAAAAGGAGCAATGCTATGTAAGTAAAGTATTGAGAGGGAAGAATAGCAGGATCGGCATTTGACAGCACTGGTACTATAATAAGCAGTAATAGGGGTGTAGATATATTTTTTTCTTGAGAGGGAAGAGGATTTTGCTCTCTCAAATTTATGATTTTGGAGGTACCCTTGTGCACATAAAGATGAAGGGGGGTGTTAATGCAGGGGACAAGAGTATGTAATGTACATAATGCAGGGGTCAGGTGTACAGTATGTAATGTACATTGTGCAGGGATCAGATGTAATGTATGTACACAGTACAGGGGTCAAGATTATGTGATGTACAGAGTTCAGAAGTCAGGTGTATGTAAGGTACATAGGGTAGGCGTCAGCAGGGGGGTAACACATAGTACAGGGAACAGGTGTATGTAAAGTATACAGTACTAGGGTCAGAAGTATATACAACCCAGTGCACAGCATCCCCTATGATTCTTCTAACCACCTCCCCTTTATGCATTGCACAGCAGTACTACCTATGTTCATACACTGTATACGCGTATACACAGATACATTGAGGCAGATTCACAGAGAATTAGATTCTCGTAGAGTATCAGAAATACACTACGCTGCCGTTTTTTACCTGGCTCTACGTGGAATCCAGGTAGATTTTGTCCAGTAAACGACGGCGGCGTAGTGTATTTCTCCTGTCGCAATCCATCTGCGCGAGTAGGGGGCGTGAAGCATTTAAAATAGGCGCGTTCCCGCGGCGATCGAACTGCGCATGCTCCGTTCGCAAATTTCCCGCCGTGCATTGCGCGAAAACACGTCGTCACGTCGTAGTAGCGTCGTTTACGTACATTCCTATTCCCGAACGAGTTACGTTAAAAAAAAATATATATTTTCAAATCGACGCGGGAACGACGGCCATACTTTACATGGGTTACGCACTGTTAGACCAGCAAAAAGCTCCTCTAACATTACGTAGCCAAAAAATGACGTAGGCGATTGCGAGGGACACTCGTACCTTCGCGGATCGCCGTAAAAAGTCATTTGCATATCCCGACGCATGAAAACGACGCGAACTCCTCCCAGCGGCCGCAAAAATATCGCAGTGTAGATCCGAAGGCTTACGAGGACGTAAGCCTCTCGGATCGAAGCCCGAAGCCGCCGTATCATGGTTTGAGGATTCAAACTAGTGATACGGCGCGCGAAATTTGAAATTACTCCTGTCTAACACCAGTTAGACAGGCGTAATTGCTCTGTGAATCTGGGCCACTGTATACACATACATGCACATTGTATAAATATATGAACACACACTGTATAAAACATCTACATACCATATACACATGCAAACAAAAGACACTAGCAATTTTAATAAAACAAACAAAGAAAAAGAGAGAGCAGTCACCACCATCCAAGTGCAGATTTATTGATAAATAAATAAATAAAAACACACCGGTATTATATATCCATCCTCTGTGATAAATAAGAAAAGGCCTAGGTCCAGTGTATCCTTCCATTGGATCAGATCATCTGTTGCAGGTATACAGAGACCGGCAATCATCTTCAGAGTTTATTAGGAAAGCTGGCAGGCATGGCAGAGTAAAGCAAGGAAACGGCTGGTTGGATGGACTGCACCTCACTAAATTTTTCTCGGCTGCAACATGCAGGGCGATACAGGGAAGCATGTAGAGTTCAGAAGATGAGTATGAGTCACACGTGATGTGCGCAGGGGGCGTGACAATGCATTTCAGAGCAGCCCTGCCCTTTTGTCAAGCCTACTAGAATACCTAGGGAAGGAGCTATTTATCACCATACACCTGCTGTGATGGTATACATATTGAAAGACATGAAGCAGCCTATATGGGAAATTCAAAATGAATAAGCAGATGTACAAAGGTAGATACAAGGAACCTTAAAAAAATTATTACACATATATATATATATATACATACAATATATATATATAAAAAATATATGTAGATTCACAAAAAATGAACAAAATATATATATATATGTAGCGCCCCTGTACTTCCATGTATGGACGCTATTGAAATTTAGTGGGAAAAGATCAGAGTGTAAACTTACTCTGATCTCAATTGTGATTGTGTAGGGCTCTCTGTTTCGGCTTGGCTGTGCTGTGGGCTCACTCTGCTGTGTTTGGGGCGTTCTTCCACTCCGAGGCAGCAGGTGGCAGCGGTGGAAGCTAAGGTTCCGTTGCTCTTTTCCAGCGGCCAATCGGGAGGCTTGGGCCTCGCTGGGCATGCTGGGAGAGGGTACTTATGGTGCAGATGCCATTTTGAGGGCCGGTCTTCTTGTCTTCTGGTTCCTGGTGCGGCACCCACCTTTAGGGTAACCGCACATCATCGCGCCCCGGCGTTATGGCCTACCTGGCCGGGGCATGGGTGCTACGCAGAGTTCCTGATCCTGGAACCAAGCTGGTCCGGAGCACTCGGAACACAATGGAGACCCAGTGACTTACTGGGTTCCTACCATCGGAGATCCCAAGCGAGTTGTACTGTTCGGTGGGGAGACAGTCTGAGGAGGCAGGCAATCCAATAGGGCTTAGAAAATCCATCTGGGATCGAGGTACTGTACACTGAGGGATTGTTTCCTCTCTCAGTCAGTACTCTGGCGACATTAAGGGAAGACTCAGGAAAATCTTCACTCAGGAGGAATACCTCCGTACTACACTCAGGGAAGGCCAGTGGCAGAAGCGCTTTCCTGACGGTCATTTAGAAGAGCCTGTGGCAGAGGCTTCTGTGAGAGAGGCCTGTCCAGGTACGCTATACCCACTTAAGTTGGAGTGGCGCAGAAAGACTAATCATTTGTCAGAAGCAGGATTGCTTAACCACTTCATTACCGAGCCTGTTTTTCAGATTCGGTGCTTACGAGACTAAAACAGTTTTTTTTGCTAGAAAATTATTTAAAACCCCCAAACATTATATATATTTTTTTTTCTAACACCCTAGAGAATAAAATGGCGGTCATTGCAATACTTTTTCTCACACCGTATTTGCGCAGCGGTCTTACAAGCGCACTTTTTTTGGAAAAAATTCACTTTCTTGAATTAAAAAATAAGACAACAATAAATTTGGCCCAATTTTTTTATATATTGTGAAAGATGATGTTACGCCGAGTAAAATGATACCCAACATGTCACGCATAAAAATTGCGCCCGCTCGTGGCATGGCGTCAAACTTTTACCCTTAAAAATCTCGATAGGCGACGTTTAAAAAATTCTACAGGTTGCATTTTTTGAGATGACGAGGAGGTCTAGGGCTAGAATTATTGCTCTCGCTCTAACGATCGCGGCGATACCTCACTTGTGTGGTTTGAACACCGTTTTCATATGCGGGCGCTACTCGCGTATGCGTTTGCTTCTGCGCGCGAGCTCGTCGGGACGGGGCACTTTAAAAAATTTTTTTTTTGGTTTTCGTTTTTATTTTTCTTTATTTTATAATTTTTAACACTGAAAAAAAAAAAAAAAAAAAAATTATCACTTTTATTCCTATTACAAGGAATGTAAACATCCCTTGTAATAGAAAAAAGCATGACAGGTCCTCTTATATATGAGATCTGGGGTCAAAAAGACCTCAGATCTCATATTCAGGCTTAAATGCAAAAAAAAAAAAAAAAAAAAAGGCAAAATGTAAACATATTAAATGTCTCTTTAAGACGCTGGGCGGAAATGACGTTTTGACGTCACTTCCGCCCAGCAGAGAGAGGGGGACGGCTGAGGGACATTTTTTCCCTCAGTCACATCCCCGGACAGGCAACGAGCGGACCCGATCGCCTCCGCCGCTACCGACGGCTACGGTAAGCGGCGGAGGGCGCGGGAGAGCGGCGGGAGGGGGGGGGCACCCTCTCCCGCCGCCGGTAACGGCGATCTCGCGGCGAATCCGCCGCGATGACCGCCGTTATCGTTAACAGGACCGCCCCACGAAGAGATGGATATCTCGGTTGTGGCAGCAGCTGCTGCCGTTACCGAGATATCCATCTTCAAAAACGTGACGTCTTTGGACGTGGGGCCGGTCACAAGTGGTTAAATATCCAAGGCCTGAGTCTGCTATTCTTCCTCAAACCTTTGTCTATCCTTCCCATCCCCTGTTAACTGTTTTTACCCGGACGAGTCATAAAGAGCACTTATAAAGAGACTTCCTATTTGGCAGACATTCCTTCATTGCTGCTATATTCATCATTCACCCTAGACACTTCACCTGAGCCACGAGATAACCTGCCATTCCAATCTAACCAGCGGCTTCTGCGGGGGTAAGCGCTACATATATATATATACACAAACACACACTATCTACTGTATGTAAATAATGGAAAAATAATAGGAAAAAATATTATAAAATAGATGTATTACTACATAATATAATTTATCTGAGAATCATAAAAAACAATACAATACAAAAATACAATTATATCAATATATAAAAATACAATTATATCAATATATAAAAATACAATTATATCAATATATAAAAAATACATTTACATAAAAATGATGATGGACATGAAATTAAATCAATGTTCTAAAATGTATCAATAATTCCTGTAGTCCCTAATTATTGGCAGATTGGTTGACCATATCAGGATAAATACAGTATTTTAAATAACTAGTCAATTCTTCTTTCATTTCCGAAGATGCTAATTAGACATGTGCAGAGTAGAAAAATTGGTTTAGTTTAATTTTGGATAGATTCGTTATGTTACTAATTGTGTTTTGTTGATTTTTTTCAGAATTAATTTAGTATAGTTTTATCCTGTTTATTAATTTTATAACAAATTCCAAATTTCCAGAACGATTCGAATTTAGATTGGCTGATATGAAATCTGTGTGAATAATGGTTGTTAAAGCGGATGGTTCAGTAAAAAAAAAATATTAAAAGCCAGCAGCAACAAATACTGCAGCTGCTGACTTTTAATATTAGGACACTTACCTGTCCTGGAGTCCAGCGGCGTCCGCAGCAGAGGACGAGCGATCGCTCGTCACCCTGCTGCTCCCCCCTCCATCCACGGTGAGGGAACCAGGAAGTGAAGCGCTGCCGCTTCACTGCCCGGTTCCCTACGGCGCATGCGCGAGTCGCGCTGCACACAACGGGGGGGCGACGGGATGTCGCCAAAAAACCCGACTTTTGCCCGAGACTGCGGGCCGGAAGTGGTTGCAGATACCTGTCTTTAGACAGGTATCTGCACCCCCCTCCCCCTGAAAGGTGTCAATTGTGACACCGGAGGGGGGAGGGTTCCGATCAGCGGATCTTCACTTTAGGGTGGAGATCCGCTTTAAGGAGTGGGTCAGGAAGCCGGCTGCCGCATCCTTGGCAACTGATGACTTGACAGTTGAATGTTGAATTGCGGGAAAATAAAAATTCTGGGAAAAACACAGCGTTTGGGTCCCCGCTATCCATACCAGGCTCCACGTGAATAAGTATGGGGTACCCCATACTCATTCACCAAAAAGTGCTCAAAGAGTAAATGAAAACACAACTCCAGTTTTTGACACGTGCTTTATTTTAAAAAAAAAACATAAAAACACAGACCCAAATAAAAAAAATTAAAACCCCTAACATGACTGTTCCCATCCATGGATACAGCCAAATGACTGGTAAACATAAGGACAGGGATACCCAGTGACATAACCAAGTGACCCCACCCCATGTCTGCCTCTCATTGGGCGAGTATCATTCCAGAATGACAGATAAACATGAGGTTGGGGTTACCCTGTGATGTCACCGGGTGATCTCCCCCTATAATGACACTCGTCCAATGAGAGGTAGATATGGGAGCAGGGTCATCCAGCTATTTGACCAGGCAACCCATGCCTTTATGTTTACATTTCATTTAGCTGTGTTCCTGGATGGGAACAGTCGTGTTCGGCAGGTGGTGTTTTTTTTTCCCATGTATGGGTTCAGCGTTTTTATGTTTTTTTAATAAGTGCACAAAAACTGGTGTTGTCTTTTTATAACTTTGGCTTTTTTTCAGTGATTGAGTAGGGCTAAGTACCCGATCCTCATTCACATGGGGGGGCGGGATCTGGGGACCCTCTTGTTAAAGGGGCTTCCAGATTCCGATAAGTCATAACCCACACCCCCACAAACAACAGGCCAGGGTTGTGAGGAAGAGGCCTGTAACAGAACCGCTTCTCAGGCCGTGTACACACGGCAGAGATCCTCGACGGGCAGAACACATCGTTCCGCCCGTCGAGGCTCTCTGCCGGCCGTCGAAATCGGCGACCCGCCCGTCGGGAATGGCAACCAGCCATTCATCCAGGCCGGCCGTCGAGGAAATAGAGAGCGTGCTCTCTATTTCTGCTCGACGGGCTTCCCGACGGGAAGCTCGCCGAGACCGTACACACGGCCGAGGTCCTCGCTGGAATGCACATTCCAGCGAGGTTCTCGCTGGTTTTCAGCGAGAACCTCGGTCGTGTGTACGCCGCCTCACACTCTGCTTGAATGCTTCCATCAGTACACTGCTTCCTCCAGTCTGAACATCGATATCAGATATTTTATGCTTGATCGTACATGGCTAGCCGACAATAGCTTGTATGAACAGGGAACATTTATTTTACAAACTCACACAGCATATGAAAAAAAAGCCAGGTATTCTAATCAAGAAAGTTTATTTACCGTAGTTTATAATATTGTAAGAATAGGAATAGGATTTAAAATATGAGTTCTGGCTACAGGTGTGTACAATCATGTTCTATTACAGCTGACAATTATTACACAGTACAACTATCAATTGACAGTACATTACAAGAATAATATCCACACAAACAATTGATAGTTGTACTGTGTAATAGTTGACAGCTGTAATGGAACATGATTGTACACACCTGTAGCCAGAACTCATGTTTCTGTTCCGTTCTGTTAGGTAGAACATTCTATCGTGCAGTGTCCTCTTCGTACAGCATCACCTGTCAGGTCATCAGTGTACACAGAGCCGAGGAGGACTTTTACGGCGCGTCACTCGGCTCGGCACTACACAGATCTGACAGGCAGCAGGCGGAGACAGATGATACTTCTGGAAGCCAAGAAGAAAAAACTTGTGGTGTCTGGACCCGGGGGACCTATTAACAGGTGTGGGGAAGTTGCCCTGGGCTCCGGTGTAAGCACACAGCTGGTGGAGGAAGTAATATACAAAACTTCCTCTACTGGCTTCAGTGTTGAGTGATAGCCTGGAAAGAAGAGGGGTGCCATAGGTGGCGGAACTCCATTCCGCCCTGTTCCGGCTGAAAAAAAAAACTGATTACAAGGATAAACACATCCTACAAGGGTTTGCTAGCAGATATAAAAGGTGTTCCAATTAGCAGAATTAACCATACAAACACAGGTCTCCTCCCTCCTTAGCCTGGTAGGCAACAGACTATAGCAGGAGACCTCAGTAGCAGACTGTTTGGCTCCTACATTGAAGACCATGGAACAGGGATCAATGTGACCATCTCTTTCAATGACATGTATAGTTCAGACTTAACAAACCAGGAATAGTCTTCATGTATTTCTTGAGGGATATTGTTGATAAATATTACTGTCCCATCTGAAGTAATCTAAACCACATTATCAGTGTCCATTAGGTAGTTGGCCATCCTTTTCTCTGTCACCCTGTGCCCCTAATAGACACAGGGGCCCAGATTCACAGAGCGATTACGCGTGCGCAACTGCTGTTGCGCGTGCGTAAGTCTAAATGTGCGCGTGCGTATAGTTGCACGCGATTCACAAAACAATATACGCCAGAAATCTACGTTTTTTGGTCCGGCGTAATTGAGTTAGACCTTCGCTTCCCTTCGCGCAAAACTGCGCTAGACACACCATTGATTTGCTAGTCAAATATGCTAATGAGGGAGTTACGGGGATTCACAAAAAAACGCAGTTGCTGCGCAGGCTACGCGATGTGCGCAACAGCAAAATGTTCTGTCTAAAGTTAGAGGACCTAAAAGCTGGTCTAAATTTTGAAAAAAAGTCTAATTGTCAGATAAAGCAACACTGTTAGTGAGGAGTTCAGCAGTCACACGTGTTGCCCAACAATCTGTATGCCAACATGCCAGGGGCATCGTCGCGCATAGCTATACTACTGACTTTAGATGAACAAAGAAGGAGGAGGGCACGGAGGATGGCACTAAGGAGGGCACGGGAGATGTTTTTTTTTATTTTTTTTATTTGCTTATATAAAATTTACAATTTAAATTAATCTAATACAATATTCTTATCTGATATAAGCCCCTCACTCTTCACTTGATATATCACACACGCATAGACATCTATGGCATGAGTGATTCTGAGGTGTCTCGCATCTTCAGATTCACCCCTCATGCCATCCTGGAATTACCACAACCCTGCAGGAGGACATCAGCAGCCCAACACATGACACTACCCATGACACCCATGACAGCTACATATACAATCAGAGCCCCATCCCCACAGATTTCGAACAGAACATGTATTGGGACAGCTGGCTGGTTGGTGAGTGACATGGGTGGCAGGCATGACTATCCCCTCCCGTGATGCACACCTCACAAGTGGCACATGCATGACTAACATCCTCCTGTCTTTTCCCTTCAAGGTGACTCTGCATATGCACTGGTACCCCATCTCATGACCCCATCTCATGGCAGCTCACATTATGCATCTTTGCACGTTAAACACACACATTAATCATGGCACAATGAGAATGCATGCATGCACACCACTGTGGTCCCTAGCACACACACCCCACATCCTCATCACATTGGATTGGCACTAGTCCACCATGCAGGACTTGTGAGCTGCAACGCCACGCCACGGCTCCAATTATGTCACTGTACATTCATACACCATTCACACAGACCTGGCGATCACTTCTCCACCACAAATGAGGGTGACACCCCTTTTCCCGCAGGAATATCACCCCCACATTCCAAAATCATACACAAACAGAACCAAAAAAATTAAATAAATGACGAGCAAAAATAAAAAATGCCCAGCAAAAATATAATTTAAACAAAATAACAACAAAGAAAACACATAAAAGACAAAAATCACTCTGCAAAACAGTCCTCAAATATCTCAAAGACACGTCACAAACAAACAAAAGCACCTTGCTGTAGAGGGAGGGATACAAAGGGATGTACTTTTGCAATGGAAGTGCGTTTGTGTGTGTCTATTTATGCTGTCTGCGTAGTTCATAAAGTTGCCCTAGTCCATTTCCAATTTCACTGATTGCGCCGCTCCCGAGTTGTGAGCATGCGCACAACGGAGCTGACATGGTTTCCTTCACGCGCACATGCGCGAGTCGGCCGGCCCTTCATTTGCATGGGGTCACGGCTCATTTCAATGTAACACGCCCACGTCCCTCCCAATTTGTATTACTCCTCCTTACGCCTCAGGAAAAAACCTTACGCTTGCGCAATCTCTTGAATCGCGGGATTACGCGGCTAGATTGCGCAAGTCTAACGGAAAAGTGGTGCGCTACGCCGGTCCAATAATGCGCCGATGTACGTGAATCTGGGCCAGGGTGACTTACACATAAAGGCATGGGGAGCTGAAGCAAGGGTTTCCCAACCTATCCAAGGGAAGCAGGGTTCCATAGGCCCGCATCCAAAATGACTCCCATCACAAGGCCCTTGCCCCCAACATGGGGACAAGGTGCTTTCGGCCCCATGTTGAGGGCATGTGGCCTGGTATGGTTCAGGAGGGGGGGCACTCGCTCGACCCCCCCTTTCTACGCCTGCCAGGCTGCATGCTTGGATGAGGACCTGGTATGGTTGGGGGGGCCCACACACAGTTTTTTTTTTTGCCAGCAATTCTGTTTATATTCAGCTGTCAGCAGAGAAACCGGCAATCAGCTATTCTTCACACAGAATTTGGATCAGTCGATCATTTTTTGACCGCTCCGAATTCGAATCGTTCCAAAAATTTGGAATTCGTTAGCTAATTCCGGCATTGTCTCTTGCCAGTTGGCAGATGTGCCAGCTGGTCGCTTGAACCTCCAGGTGGGACAGGAGAGCCCGGGGCGAGCCACGAAAGGCAGCACGAAGGGGGCATGTCCCCTCCTACTGCTTGTAAGAGCAGCCAAGCAAAGTCGTAACAAAGTTGCACTCATTCAAAGTTGAATCAAAGTCACATGAGATTGAACTGTAAAGTCTCAAAAGTGTGAATGGGGCCTCAAGGTCCCTTTAGCTCTGGGACATACAGGTTACCCTTTAGGATTGAGTTCATCTAAAAACCAGGCAACGTCATATTTTATCATTTAACAGAAGAAAACCCCTGACATTCTTAATAGCACTATTTCCATATTCTCGCCAAGGCCTCCATTTATTTTACTGTTCATCTGCAACCTGTCGTGCCAGTCTTTGAAAATAAGAAAACATGTTATATGCAAGACAATTACTCATTATGTGCTTTGTTTTATCCCTTAGCTAGTCTTTACAGGATAAGTTACTCAACCAGCTTAGAACCAGAGATGTAAAATTTACAGACATTTTGAAGCCATATGAAAAAAATAGAATTTTGGAAAAAAAAAATTGTATTAGTATGGAGCAGTTTTAAAATGTAAAAGTCATTTTTCTACACTAGGAATGTGAAATACGGTGTAAAAATATTATCCTTGAAATAAAAGTGCAGCTTATTCGGTAAATAAACAAAACTTGCTTTTAAAAATGTTATAGAATAACAAGGACTATATTTGTTAAAGTGAAGTTCCACCAAAAAATGGAACTTCCACTTTTTGGATACCTCCCCCCTCCAGTGTCACATTTGGCACCTTTTAGGGGGAGGGGGGAGCAGATACCCGTGTAATACAGGTATTTGCTCCCACTTCTTGACATAGATCTCCGCGGCGATTGTGGTGACCTATGTCATGTCCAGTGCCTTACTGTCCTCCCCCGTTGTCTTCTGGGAAACACACAGGTCCCACAAGTTAGCAGGGACTAGTGAGGAGGCGCATCCCGCATGCTCAGTAGGGAACCCGGGAAGTCAAGCCACAAAGTTTCAAAAATAAAATATAAATATATATAAATAATAAATATTGAAAAATATTTATTTTCAGTTATAGACAATGCGGATCCAGAATGCAAAGTTTCCCTTCCTCCCAAAGAGTTTAAATGTAAGTGCTAAGCAGTGATTTTGTGCTATTGCAAGAAACAATATAACCATATATACAATTAGGTCCTGCAATGGGAAGGTTGCAGAACACTGCCCCTAGCGGTCAGTGCGCTGGTACTATGGCAGTCCAAGTTTAGTGCAAAGAAATAGCAGCACACAAAAAAAAAATCTTCCGATGCTGCAAAGAAGTTGGCAAAGTTCCACTCTAACTGACTGAACCCACCCCTCCCAGAGTTCTGCACAAGTGTACCCATGTGGATCTGGAGAAGCAGGGGGAAAGGGGAAACTGGGAGGAAAACAACTTGAGTGGGGTTGAAAACCTTTGTCAAAAACTTCTAGAAAAGAGAAATGTTAAACCAGCCCATCATTCAGTCTACTTGTAATAGCACGGGTTCCGGCAACATAATGATGGTGCCATCTGTAGTAGTCATGGTGACCAAAAACACCTGGTCCTCTCTCCTAGGGGATTTCAGCACAACCCGGTCGCTGTAGATATGACGAACATAACTCCAGTCTCGGTGGCAGGCTTCAAATTTAGTGTTCAGATACGCCAGCTTAAGATCTGCAGGGTATTTTTAAGTGCGACCAAATGGCCTCCTGGCACCAAGCTTCCCATTCTTGATCTATCTGTTTCAGCAGGGAAGGAGGCACATATGGGTACTCATACCCGCGAGTGGCAGCGACTTTCTGGATCACCAGGCGCTGCAGCCAAATTTGTCAGAGTGTGTGGGTTTCCATGTCCGGGCAGCACGATAGCGTCTGGTGCCCTTTTTAAAATCCTCTGAACCCTTGGGACTCCGGGAACAGTGGTTCAAAGAGACAATCCGGGAGATCATCTCCTCCCTATAGCGACTCAACGTCCGAAGAGTTTAACTCCTCGGCCAGTGGATAATTGCAGACCTTGGATGGGTCCGGTAGGGAGCGCTGAGGCGGTAGGCCTCGACCGCGGCAGCGGGAGGCTGGAGCAGGTCTTGCTCCAACAGAGGCACGCCACACAGAGATTACTGTGGATGTGGTGGTCTCCGACGTGGTCTCGGCCTGAGTATCCGCCACGTCCATCACACTTGTCTGGTCTCCCTTGGTCATCGGGCTTACCTCCGGTGAGTGAGGTGGTGAGGCAGCCGAAGGCATGGACAGGGTAGACGACACAGAGATGACCTCAACGTTGGGAGGCTTCTACTGCACGATCACCACTGATGGGGATTAGTGTTGAGCGGAATACGCCATATTCGATTTCGCGATATTGCGCGAATATATAGAAGAATATTCGTGAATATTCGCTAATATCGAATATTCGTGATATTTTATCCCAAAAAAATGTTGCGAAATTTCGCTAATGCGAAATTTCGCTAATGCGAAAATGATTGCGAAATTCTCATAAACGGAGATCATTTCCTGTATTACTAAACTAATATGCACTAAACACTAACTCTACTTAAAAGAAAGGAGAATAGGGGGGCAAAAGAAGGGCGGAGAAGATAATATTCCTATTGCGCGATTATCTTCTCCGCCCTTCTTTTGCATCAGAGCCAATCAGAATAACTCGAATATTCGGCAAAAGGAATATCGCGCAATATTCCTTTTGCCGAATATTCGAGTTATTCTGATTGGCTCTGATGCAAAAGAAGGGCGGAGAAGATAATCGCGCAATATTCTTTTTGCCGAATATTCAAGTTATTCTGATTGGCTCTGATGCAAAAGAAAGGCGCATCAGAGCCAATCAGAATAACTCGAATATTCGGCAAAAGGAATATTGCGCGATTATCTTCTCCGCCCTTCTTTTGCATCAGAGCCAATCAGAATAGCTCGAATATTCGGCAAAAGGAATATCGCGCAATATTCCTTTTGCCGAATATTCGAGTTATTCTGATTGGCTCTGATGCAAAAGAAGGGCGGAGAAGATAATCGCGCAATATTCCGTTTGTCGAATATTCGAGTTATTCTGATTGGCTCTGATGCAAAAGAAGGGCCGAGTAGCTGATGCGATTCTTTTATGTTGCCGAAAATTCGCAATGCGAATTTTCGGCAGCATAAAAAGATCGCCTCAGCTACTCGGCCCAGGGTCTCTAATCATACCAGCAATGCTTTTAGACGTCGATGGAGATCACTAGGATGTGATCTGTTTTAAAAATAAATTTGAAAAAATACGAATATTCGCCATAGCGAATATTCGCCGCAATATTCAAGTTATTCGCGAATACTCGAATATGCAATATTCGTAGCGAATATTCGCAATGCGAATATTCATGAGCAACACTAATGGGGATGGCTTCGGCCATGTAGCTTCCTCCTCCGCGGTGACGGCAGCCGTATAATAGTTCACCTGATACTCCTTTGGAGTTGTAACGGGCGATGTGGCAACAAATAGGTAGGCCCGACATCTCTGGCATCGGGCAAACGGTTGGACCTTCACAGACAGCAATGAGGGCAAAGCAGTCCCAGCATCTCGGTCCCCCCACTAGACAGGAGCACAAACTGTCCCTTGGTGGACATACAGACCCCGGTGTCTGTCACCGGCAATTCGGGAGGGGTAAACATGTTGGAGGTCCCCGGTAAGGTGGTAGGGGGTCTTAATCGCTGAGTAACCACGCTCAGTGGTAAGGAAGCAGACATCGCCACGTGGTACTTCTCTTTCTAGCGCACAGCAACTGGTGGTTTGGCGCGAAGATGGGTGTTACCCTCCTTACTTTGGCGCAAAACTTTATCTTGCTTCTCACGCAGGGGTGGGTGGCTCCCCCCACTTGAAGAACTTGTCCGGACACGTTGTAAGTGTGTGTCTCGTACTGCACGTACACCAAGACTTAGAGGCCTTGAGGTTAAATTCCTCGCCCCCGGACAGTTTAATACACGATTCTCTGCTCTTAATAAACTTAGTACTCACAGTCTCTGTTGTCAATGGCAGCAGCCGAAATCCCGGACGAGCCCCCACGTGTAACGATACCCCCTCAAGGGCCGCTGGTTGATTTGGGATTGGCGTATTAAGTTACCTCTAAGGCCTTGTACACACGAGGGAATAAATCCGCTGAACATGGTCCGACGGACCATTTCAGCCGAAAAATCCGCTCATGTGTAGGGGCAAACGGACCGTTCTGGCCGGATTCCTCCGGCGGAAAAATTTCAAAGCATGCTTTGGAATTTTTCCGCCGGATAGCTGCCCGTTAGATATGTCCGCTGGTTAGTACGGCAAACCAGCGGACATATCTGCCTGCACATGCGTCGTATCCTGTGAATGGATCCGACGCATGCACGCGGAAGTGTTTACTTCCTGGTGCGGTGACGTGGCGGTCACTTGGCGGTCACGTGGTGGCGTCAACGTCACCGCCACGTCACCGCGCTATCCGCCGGCGGGGAATTTGATTCGATGGTGTGTACAGCCATCGGATCAAACAGTCCGGTGGACATATCCGATGGAAACGGTCCGTCGGACCGTTTCCATCGGATAAATCTCATCGTGTGTACAAGGCCTAAGTGTTGTCTAGGGATGAAGTTAGTGAGCAGAGCAGTAAGCGAATGTCCAATCAGTAGTTAAGGTTTTCCAAATGTGGGGCGTGGCCAAGTACGGGATGTGATCAGACGTGTTCCTGAGCAGCTCCGTCTCTCTCCCCAGCAAATCCTGCTCCATCCTGCTCATCCAGCGCTGACAAACACCTCATCTTAGTCCTCCTATCCTGGGGAGAGTCTCCGGCATCCCTGGACAGCACCTGGTGGATGGGAAAGCAGCGGGTGAAGAAACAGCCGCCACCGAACATGAGCATTGCCACGCGCTCCTGCCAAGATGGCCGCCGCGGCGCCGCTCCCCAGCCGAATGCCTCCCCTTCCTCCACTCCGGATCTCTTTGGGGACAGCCAGACCGGGTCCCCGCCACCCTCCCCGGAGTGTCGGGATCCTGAGGATGGCCTCGCTCGGGCTCAGGCAGCCTCCGATCCGACGATAGTGGCGGTCGCTAAGGAACCCAGCCTGGCGGAGGTCCTGGCCACAATCAAGGTAAACCATGTGGATCTGGTGGGGAAGGTGGATGGCCTGAAGCTGGATCTCAATATTATGAGACAGGACGTGCACAAGTTACGTGGCCAGGTTACTGAGGCAGAACAGCGTGTTAGCGATCTGGAGGACACAGTTACCCCCATCCTGCCTAAACTTAACTCCTTTGGGGGGAAGATTGCCGCGTTGGAGCACAAGGTCGATGACCTCGAAAACCGCTTGCGCAGGAACAACCTACGCCTGAAAGGGCTGCCTGAAAGGGTGGAGGGCAATGATCCGGTTGCATTTTTGGAAAGCTGGCTAGAACAAGAATTCGGCCGGGACCAGCTCTCTGCCTGCTTCGTTATTGAGAGGGCACACTGGGTCCCAGGGCGCCCCCTGCCTGAGGGACACCCCCCCGCACCATGGTAATACGGCTCCTGAACTATAGGGATCGAGACTCCATCTTGGGGCTGCCAGGAGGAAGGGCAGCCTGCGCATTAACAACGCGGCGGTGTCCCTCTTTCCTGATTACTCGGTGTCGGTCCGTAACCGCAGGGCTGGCTACCAGCGTATTAAACAGAAGCTCCGGGAACAAGATGTCCGTTACTCCATGCTATTCCCTGTGACCCTCCGAGTCGCCTACCAGGGGAAGGTCCATTTCTTCCAGTCCCCGCAAGACGCCATGTACTGGTGGGAGTCGCTGCCTCGTCCTCCTAAATCTCCTGTGTGATGCCGACCTGCGCAGTTTGAAGGTTTCGTCGTTGGACATGCTGTCCCTGCCTTATTCCGCCTACATCGTTTTGTGACTCTCATTTTTTTTTTTTTGGTCTTACTTTTTGTGCCTACTGTCGACGGATGAACGCACTTTTACTCTCATGGGGAGAGTCTTTTTTTTTTTTTTTCCTCGGTCCTTGACTGCGGGCTAGCTGCTCTGGAGTGGGTTTTTCCTCTCTGAATTCTAAAGGAAAAGATTTTTCTATTTTTACTTTTTATTTTTGATTGCTACCATGGAACAATGTTGCTGAACGTTGACTAACCCTTTTTTACCCTAGTTTTGGGTTGTGCCCGTGGCTGCCGTAGGCCATGTGCCCGATGTGTTGTACAAGTTTTGGGTATAGGCCCTCGCCACCTTTTTGGAGCTGGGCAGGGGTGTTGCTAGTTTCTTTGGCTTTGAATGTTTTGCTGTATGTAGTTGTGTGTCTGTTGGTATGTCTGGAGTGTGGATGGTTGATCATGTGTACAGCGATGCGGCCTTTAGTTAGTCCTGCTGCCGTGACTGGGGGTAGGGCTCCCCCTGGGCTTCCCCCCCTCATTGCCTCCTCCCCTGACCTTGCGATTTTACTGCTCCCATGGCTGGGGTAAGAATTTGCTCTTGGAATGTCCGTGGGATGAATTCCAAGTTTAAAAGGGCGTCCGTGTTTGAGGCTCTGAGGCATGTTAAGCCTCATATCCTATGCCTTCAGGAAACTCATCTCATGGGGTCCAAGGTGCTGGCCCTCAAAAAACATTGGGTGGCTAATCATTATCAATCCACATATTCAAATTATTCCCGGGGGGTTGCTATTTTGATTCGTAAAGGTTTACCTTATACATGTCACCAAGTTATTCTTGATCCCAAAGGCCAGTATGTTATTCTCCATGCTCCTTTTATCCTGACCATGGTGTACCTCCCCCCCTGTCACGGCTACAGTTTTTACTCAACTCAGCGTTCATTTTGCTACATTGCCTACTGTTCCAATGCTCATTCTTGGGGATTGTAATTCTGTTCTACAACCTGATTTAGATAGACTGAAACCTCTGCAATCTGAGTCTAAGCTATTTCGTGTGTGGTGCTCTACATATAGCTATGTGGATTTGTGGCGGTGGAAACATCCCACTGATAGAGTATACTCCTGCCAGTCCAGGTCCTATGCAGTGCTTTCCAGACTTGACTATGCCTTGGCCACGGAGGATTTCTTGCCCTGTGTACAATCCATGGTGTATGTCTCCCGAACTGAATCAGACCACTCTATGGTGCAGGTTGATTTGAAGTTGGGCCATAGGCCGACGTTCCGGTCCTGGCGGCTCAGCCCTCTCTGGATTTCTACGCCAGAGATCTCTGAGGAAATCCCAACTGACATGGCTGTTTACTGGTCTCTTAACGGGGGCTCTGCCGCTGTTGGATCTGAATGGGACGCCTTCAAGGCCTTTATTAGGGGATCCTATATCTCCCGCATAAATAGCTACAGACGTATTAAACGGGAGGCTGGGGATGCCCTCCAAAGAGCTCTTGAGGAAGCTTGTGCCCGACATTCGGGCGCCCCCACCTCCGAATCTAGGGGCATGTTGACGGATGCCCACCGGGCGCTGCAGCTTCATATGTTGGACCTCACTAGGAAACAACAACTGTACCTGTCGGCTCGCATACTCGAACATGGGGGAAAGAATGGTAGGCTTCTGGCCTACCTTGCTCATACGGAGTTTCAGGGTTCCTCGATAGCTGCAATCCAACTCCCTGATGGGTCTTTTACTGCGGACGCCTTAACCATTAATCGGGTCTTTGCGGATTTCTACGCTAACCTATACGGGGGTGGGGTGACCCCGGCGGAATCTGATTTTTTTTTTTTTTTTTAAATCTTAGCTTCCCTTGCCTAACTGAATCTCAAAGATCTGCGTTGGATAGGCCTATTACCCTGAAGGAGGTGGTCGAGGCCATTCGCCTCCTGCCCCCGAATAAGACCCCGGGCATGGATGGCCTCCCCTCGGAGTGGTATAGGACTCATATAGAGGAACTGGCCCCTAAACTGCTCAAATTATATCAGGATTCCCTTGCAATGGGGAAGCTACCAGACTCCATGAACAAGGCCCTTATTGTGGTCCTGCCTAAACCTGGTAAGGATAGGATGCTGTGTGGGTCGTACCGACCTATATCGCTTCTAAACAATGATTCCAAAATTCTAGCAAAAATACTGGCCCTTAGGCTTCAAACGGTTGTTCTCTCTATCGTCTCGCCTGATCAGTCGGGTTTCATGCCTGGCAGGAGTACTTATGGTAATATACGTAGACTCTTTTTGCATATCCATAGAGCGGCACACATGAAATGTAGTGGTTTGGTCCTCTCTTTGGACATAATGAAAGCTTTTGATACTGTTAGCTGGCCTTTCCTCTGGGAAACTATGGCTCGTATGGGGATAGGTCACGGTTTCATTAAATGGGCCCAGTTATTATACGCAGCTCCGAGAACTAGGGTCCGCACGAACAGAGATATCTCCCATCCGTTTTCCTTGGGGCGGGGCACCAGGCAGGGGTGCCCTCTCTCCCCACTCCTGTTCGCGCTCGCCATTGAGCCTTTGGCTCTGGCGGTGCGGCAGGCTTCCGGGATTGGGGGTATCTGGTCTGGCCTGATTGAGGAGAGAATTTCTCTTTATGCCGATGACGCTCTAATTTATCTTGATGGGAAGGAAACCTCCTTTCGTGCTCTCATGCAGGTGGTCGGTGAATTTGGTGTGGTCTCTGGGCTCCGGGTGGGCTGGGAGAAATCTCAGGCCCTTGCGATTGGTCCTCCAGCCCCTGTAGATTATCTGCAGGGGTCGGGCATTCCCCTATCCCAGTCCTTTAAATATTTGGGCATTCAGATACATGGCGACCTTTCCATATATGAAGAGTTTAATGTTACCCCTATATTTCAACAAATGGTGGATAAATTTCGCACTTGGGCGTCGCTGCCCCTTAATCTTCTTGGACGTATTAATATTTTTAAAATGATTTTTCTACCCAAATTTCTTTACTGTTTTCGCGCCTCCCCGATCTTCCTTACCAAAAATTTTTTTGCGAAATTAGATTCGCCCCTTTTTGGTTTCATCTGGAACGGTTGCCACCCTCGTATCAACAGATCCTCCCTGCAAGCGGCCAAGGCTGTGGGTGGTTTGGCCTGCCCGAATCTATGGTATTATTTCTTAGCCTCCCAGCTCACCTATGTCCATGAGTGGTTGCACTCTGTCCCCCCGACTCCTGCCACTACCCTCCTACTATCTCTATTTGACCCCCCTGCTTCCTTGAGAGACGAATTGCATTGGTTTAGGGGGTCTGGGCGCTCCTGGTTCTCTCCTGTCGAGGTCTGTTTTCTGGCCTGGGAGGAGAGTGGGAGGCTGCTGGCGCATGCCATGATTGGGGTGTCGCCGCAGACTCCTCTTTGGTGGAACCGCAACCTTTCAGACCTCTATGATCACCCGGACTCGGTGTGGTGGACTCGGCGTGGTATAACACATCTTGTTCACGTTGTGGAGGAGAATACTTTGCTACCGTTTGAGATGCTTAAATTGAAATTCGGACTTGATAATACATTTTTCTTCAAATATCTGCTGCTAAGGCATGCCCTTCGGTCGCAGTTTGGGTCCCTAAACATTGAGGTTTCAGAGACTTCCATTGAAGGTCTACTGTCCTTTGCTGGCGATACCAAACTGGTAACGACCTTCTATGGCCGCCTCCAAGGGGCAGGGGCCGATCCATTTCAGAACTCTCACGATCGATGGCTGTCTTTCATGCCTGAGCTTTCAGAAGAGGATTGGGAGGAAGCCACGGAGGTGTGTTTTCAGGATATCATTAGTACTGCTGATGTCCTAGTGCAATTCAAATTTATACATAATCTTCACTATACTCCTGCTAGGCTGGTTAGGATGGGTCTGGGACAGAACATTGCCTGCTGTAGGTGTGGGATGGTGGCTGCAGATTGGTTTCATATGTTTTGGACATGCCCGGGGCTTGCAACTTTCTGGAAGGATGTATTTCATTTCTTTGCTGACAAGCTTCATTTGCAGGTGCCTCACATTCCGGAAGTGGGACTTTTAGGGGTGTTGAATGATCACATTCATCGAGCACACCCCAGGACTTTATTACGCATTTTGTTATATTATGTGAGGAAAACTATATTGCTTCATTGGAAGGATGTGGGACCCCTTTCGATAAATGTCTTCCTTAACCACTTAAGACCCGGACCAATACGCTGGTAAATGACCCAAGGTGTTTTTGCGATTCGGCACTGCGTCGCTTTAACAGACAATTGCGCGGTCGTGCGACGTGGCTCCCAAACAAAATTTGCGTCCTTTTCTTCCCACAAATAGAGCTTTCTTTTGGTGGTATTTGATCACCTCTGCGATTTTTATTTTTTGCGCTATATACAAAAATAGAGCGACATTTTTGAAAAAAAAACACTATTTTTTACTTTTTGTTAAAAAAAAAATCAAATAAACTAAATTTTAGTCAAACATTTAGGCCAAAATTTATTTAGCCACATGTCTTTAGTTAAAAAAAAAAAAATCGCAATAAAAAAAAATAGCTACCTAGCGGGATCGCTTAGTGACGCTGGCAATAGGGAGTGAAAGGGTTAACTAGGGCGGTGATCAGGGGGTTAAAACTTTATTAGGGGGGGTGGGGGGGCTATCCTGAACCTAACACTAACTGATTTTACACTGCCTGTCACACTGACACTAAATGCAGTGATTAGATCACTGCATTCAGTGACACTGTGACAGGGGGGTGGGGGGGCAGATCGCAAGGGGTTAAGTATGCCTATGTGTGTGTATGTCAGTGTAGTGTTGGTGCAGGACTTACTGTGAGGTGTTTCTCCCATCGCAGCGGTTGGAAATACCGCTGCGATGGGAGATTACATCACTTCCCCCTTCCTGTGTTTACACAGGAGGAGGAAGTGACAGAACCTGGAGCGCGCGCATTGGCTGGGACCCCCGAACCGCACTTAGGCGGGGACGTAAATTTACGCCCTTGTGCCTGTACGAGCCATTCTGTGGCCGTATATGTGCGTGCAGGGGTCCTTAAGTGGTTAATATGGTTCATGGCCTTCTCCCTAAATTTAAACTGGTGTATATTAGTAGGGCGTGCCCCAAGCTCTGCCAGAACCCCTCTGACACCACCTGTCGTCCGGGGGTGGGATCGCACCCCCCAAGCGCAGACAGTTTTGGAATGGCAGTAGCCCAAATTTAGCAAAATTATGAGTGAGAGCAACATAACTCTCTCAATCCCCACTAACTTTAGCGTAGTGCCCATACTGAAAGTAAGGGGGCGTTACATACATTTTTAATTTTCTTGGCTGTGCTTCATATAAAGTCCCAACCAATTCCCTTGTTCAAAACTATATGTAGGAAATACAAGATGGGGTCCACAAGCAAACTAAACTGGAGCTCTTCCCCTGCAGTGCCCCCTATTGGCAGAAATGCATATTTATTTTATTTGAGAATTGCTTTTAGAAGTACAGTGTTACACATATTAATCTCGATCCTAACGAATTATGTGTGGAAAGGTAAAAAACACAGAATCTCCCTATCAATTTTGAAACAAAAGAAGAGTGAGGGGGGCCTTACCATGCCCGATATTAGAGAATATCATAAAGCTGCAGTATTATCAGTATTATCTAGAGTGGGCCAGAGATAGACGAGAAAAAAGATGGGTACAGATAGAAAGAGCACAATCTAAAAACACAATTAAGCACCGTAATGTGGACACCTTCACAATATAGAGCACTAAATAAAAAAACTTTAGATTTAACACGAGACACACTGAGATTATGGGATAGAGTACACAAAAAACTGGATAAGGAATACAATTCCCCACTTATAAATTTGAAAGAAAATGCATACTTTGCACCAGGGGTGGAAAAAATAGGGGGGAATTGGATTAAAACCGATAGAATACACTTAGGGGATATATTAGAAGGGGGAAGAATTAGGGATTTTGGGGAGCTGAAACACAGAACAACGGACTGGAATTTGGATGGATGGGGGAACTCCCAGCTATTTCATTTTGTGCAACATCTCCCTCATCCACTCCGGACGAGTGCGGAACTCACTCCGCTGGAGAAATTATGCAAAACAGAAAGCTCAAAAGGCACAATATCAAAATTTTGCTGGAGATAGACGCGCTGGGAGAGCCGCCCTTCATACAAAAATGGGAAAGGGAGTTGGGCACACCTAGAGGAGTAAACACTTGTGAAAGGATAATGTTACTGACCCATGCCTCGGCCATAGATATGCGAACCGCAGAATCAAATTACAAATGTGTCTCAGGCTGGTATGCCATGCCCGATAAAGTGAGCAGGTACATGGAAGGGAAATCAGACCAGTGCTGGAGAGGATGCCTAGAGAAAGGAACCATGGTCCATATATGGTGGGCATGCCCAAAAATCCAGAAATTCTGGCAACAAATTCTGGACCAAATAAAAGAAAGGGGAGGGGGTGAGGGGGGGGCGGGGGAAAAGGACGCTCGTACTTATAGGAAGGAGGGCTATCAGTCTCCCCAACGCTGGCCCCGAGCCCGGAGACGGGAGTATCGGAGAGATGGTTTAGTCTGTGTTTTGTCTTTATGTTAACTGTAAAAATGTATTCACCTCCTACTGAAAGAGGGAAAATTATATATATATATACATATATATTTAAAAAATAAATAAATAATATTATAATACAAAAAAAAATCTTTGAACGCAGGAGATACCACAAATGATGCAAGTCAGCTTTGGAGACAAAGGAAGCATTTTTACCATGAGCTGATCTCCAGCACGAGGAAATAGCTGATGTGGAAAAAAAAAAAAAAGTACAGTGTTACTTGAACTGTATTCCAGGATTTGCTTGTCTTCAGCAGAGAGAACTTGCAGCAATTTAAAGGGGTGTTCCAGCCAAAAAATGTGTTTATTAAAAAGTCAGCAGCTACAAAATTGTAGCTGCTGGCTTTTAATAAACACACACTTACCTGCTCCTGCGTTCCAGCGATGCGCCGACCGGGGCTCCGCTCCTCTCCCCCCCTCCCCAGCCGGCGTCTCCATCCCGACTGTGGGCACCCAGCCGTGACAGCCTTCGGCTTCACGGCCGGGCACCCACTGCGAATACGCGAGCCGCACTGTGCATGCGCGAGCGGCGCGGCTCGCCGATGATTGGACAGGCGATTGCCTAGGACCTGTCAGTGTCCTAGGCCATCGCCTACAGGGAGGGGCTGAAATAAGGCGATTACGCCTCTCACCTTACCAGCCCCTCGGCGGAAGCAGGAAGTGGGACAGGAAGTCCCACTCCTATTGAAGCCCCCACCCCCCCCCAAAAAAAAATTACATACCAAATGTGGCATGTAAGGGGGTGTGGAGTGGATTAAGAGGAAGTTCCATTTTTGGGTGGAACTCCTCTTTAAGATTTTACATAAAGTAACAGAAATCTTTCATTAAGGTCTTCATGTTATATCGTTTGAATACCATGTCATAGATATATTATTTATCATTGTAAAAGAACATATTCCACACTGTTTCTTTTAAATAAATAAATGCTTTGGAAAAAAACATGGAAAAAAAAGTTTTTTTCCCAATTTTCCCTTTTATTTTTCGGGCCTTCCCATTTCTACCTAGAGCAGAACCAAACATGGAAATTGCTTTATTTCTAATGTCTTTCATAGATCCTTTTTTCTTCTCTGAAAACATAAATAGAATACAAAAATTGTCTTGTAACTGACAATTTCCTTCAGGTATATGTATACTGTATATCATATCTCTATAAGTTGACTGTTCCTAGTTCTCTAGCTGTGCACAACAGCAGGTGGAAAATGTCTTTCTGGTTCCAGTTTCAACTCATCTTCTTGATTGTACACACAGTAACAACACACCTATTACATAACATCTTTCTCCATTTGAAACTTAAGTCTCACCTCATTTGTCATATGAACTGACACCACCGCACAAAAACCCTATTCATTATATATGATGCTGGGGAATCCCTTGCAACACTTGACCACATGTGGTAGAGTTCTGAAAGATAATCCTACATTTCACTGTGCAATAAGAGAAGGTTTTCACCTCGTAGCTAGTTGCTAACAACTTAACTTTCCAATGATAACTGCTGAAATACTCATGAAGGTCTTCTTTACTATGACTTCCCCCTTTACAAAAATAAAAAATAAAAAAATACCCTGCATAGTTTAAAGCGACTATTTAGCTTGAACCAAAAGTATGAGGAAAACTCTGAAAAAACATTTAATAATCACCTTAGATTAGGGTGACCAGACATCCCTAGTTTCAGGGGACAGTCCCTGAATTGAGGACACTGTCCCCGGACCACGTTTGTCCCCGGTTTTGTACCTGGATTGGATTTAAACAGGGGCTGGGGCAATTTCAAAGACAGTCAGTGCAGAAAAAAAAAATTACACCCCCCCGCTCTGCAGCTCCTACTAGCTTAGGGGGGTGTATTTTTTTCCATTATCTGTGCCCCTTTCTAAAGATCATGTAAGGAGTTGTAAAGGACATTTTTTTTGCTGAAATGACTGTTTACAGGGTATAGAGACATAATAGTTAACTGATTCCTTTTAAAAAACATTAAAAATAGATAAAAATCAATCGTATAATGTACCTGCAGTTTCAGATTCGTTTTTGCATGCTGTTTAATGCTTGTGTGATGTACAGAGGCACAGAGCCAATACAGGGCAGTGATGGTTTGGAAAACGAAACTGATTGGCGCTAAGGGGTTTTAGACACAGTAATCACACCTCTTTGATTAGTGACTACAGAGAGAAAACTCCCAGGACTATGGTTATCAGGAAACAGACAACCAGGAAGTGTGGAGATCAGAGAAGAATTACAGCAACTTGAGAGCAAAAACTTACAATGAGGACATGAAAACAGCACTGCATTAAGGTAAAGGAAGCTATTAAGATAAAAAAAAAAAATTCCTTTACAAACCCTTTAAAAAAAAAAAATCAGAATTATACACCTCCGCTCCGCCACTCCTACTAGCTTAGGGGGGTGTATTTTTTTTCCACATTATCTGTGCCGCTTTCTGAGGATCATGTGCTGGTCGAAGCGGAGGGAATATTTTTGTTCAGTTTCGGGTGCATGCCCATTCAGCTCCGCTCGCATGTTCTTCTGCCTTGTCTCAAGTCCCGGCCAGCCGCCTGCCTGCTTATCTCCTTGCCTTCCCTGGCAGAGTGATCTTCCCCCGCTGCCCACCCAGTAGTAGCCGGGGCCTGGAGAGTAAGACTTGACAGGCTGTGAGGCGGCGGGCAGAGAGTCGCTGATTGCCACCATTACTAGTAAAAAAAAAAAAAAAGAATATGTCCCCGGATTTCATTTAAAAAATCTGGTCACCTTAGTATTGAAGTGTTAAAGCATAACATGTTAGGTATCTATTTACTCGGTGTAAAATCATCATTCACATTATACAAAAAATTGGGCTAACTTTATTTTTGTTTTTTTAATACATGAAAGTGTATTTCTTCCAAAAAAAAATTCATTTGAAAGACCGCTGCACAAAAACAATGTGATATAAAATATCGCAAGACAAATTTTATTAGGGTCTCTGCTAAAATATATATATAACGTTTGGGGGTTCTAATTGATTTTCTAGCACAAAATATTGATTTTTTAAATATAAATACCCCTGTAATACACAAGCTTAATGTATTCTAGTAAAGTTAGTCTGTAAACTAAGGTCCGTTTTGTTAGGTTGTTACAGCATTTAGATTTATAATCTAGAAATAGACCGTGGCCATCTTAAGTGTGGGCATCATGAAGCCAGACTGTATGACTTCCTGGATTTCAGCTTTGCATATCTCGCACATGCTCAGTGCTGCACACTAGGTTTCAGTCAGGTTTGAAAGGACTACTGGGAAACATGATGCCTATCCCAGAAACCCTTGCAAATAGCCTTGTGACTTAATAGCCTAGGCCAGTGATGGCGAACCTTGGCACCCCAGAGGTTTTGGAACTACATTTCCCATGATGCTCATGCACTCTGCAGTAGTGTAGTGTAGCATCATGGGAAATGTAGTTCCAAAACATAAGGAGTGCCAAGGTTTGCCATCACTGGCCTAGGCTAATAAGGAGGAGGAAGTAATGAAGGACTACAAAATAAAGGTATTTACAAGCAACAAAATAAATACAAATTGTCCATTCTGAACACTATGGGCCAGATTCAGGTAGATGGACGAATCTTTATTTTAGAGTAACGTTTCTCATTTACGTTACTCCGCCGAAACTTTAGGAGCAAGTACTGTATTCACATAGCACTTGCTCCTAAAGTTGCGGCGGCGTAGCGAAAATGAGCCGGCGGAATTCAAATTGGGTGGGTAGGGGGCGTGTATTATTATAACTAGGCGCGATCCCGCGGCGAACGTACTGCGCATGCGTCGACTGTCAGTGCGCATGCTCCAAATTCTGTCAGTAAACGTCAATCCCCATTCACGGACGTTTTACGCAAACGACGCGAAAATTTTTAAATTCGACGCGATGACAACGGCAATACTTAACATAGGATACTCCCCTAGGGGGCTGGTTTTTCTTTACGCCACGTATCTCTTACGGAAACGTCGGAAAGTCACTGCGTCGGGACCAGTGTTGCTCATCTTACTTTAAAAAAAGTAATTAGTTACAGTTACAAATTACTTCTCCGAAAAAGTAATTGCGTTAGTGACTCAGTTACTACATTGGCAAAGTAATTAGTTACTCAGCAAAGTAACTGATTTTTTTTTAATATTCTACAATGCTTTGTTGAGAAGCAGATGACGGGCGCTTGCCAGGGAGCAGTGAGTTAATACTCCAAGACAAAAGAATGTCAGATCCTTGAGAGAAGAAAACCGGAAACAAATGGTGATCTCGTGTATATCCCAGCCTAGGTGCATCTGTCCCACCATGTATGTGCAGCTAATAGGACTTAAAACCCGTATCCATCTGCTATATATTACATCCAAATTATAAGCTGGATTAAAATGTATGTTTATAATATACATTCCCTTGACGTTTACAGAGTCTGTAATTTAAAATCTTATATTAGGCTTTATTAGAATTTTCTATAGTTTATTGTTTATTATTTTATTTATCTTATATAAGCTTTATTAGATGCAAGGGATCTGGAATGGGGGTGTCAGATTTTTCTTTGTTGTCTGATGAAGAGATGAAATCACTGACCAAAAATAACCTGCTGATCATTGGTCTGTATAGGTGTCCTGCACTTACCATGTTGACCACTAGATGTCGCTGTGTACACTGTGTTGTATAGGGAACGTTTGTTCTGTGGAACATTTTGTTCCGGCCATGTGTTCCCTGGATCATTGATCAGGTTGCGCACACAGTGTGTGTGATCGATGTGAGTTGTTCCCTCGGTGATAGGTCAGTGTGAGGCGGGTGGGGCTCATTGTATCCAGGGCTCCTTGCGATTGGGAGTTTTCAGACCGCTGTGACAGGCCATCACAGCGGTCACATGATTCTAAAGCGGAGTTCCACCCATATTTATGTTCACAGCGCAGGCAGAAGCAATTACTCTGCTGCCATCTAGTGGCGGTAGATGTAATTGCGGTAATGTCGCCGAAGTAATGGGAACTGCGTTACCGTGAGGGGAAGAGTAATCAGGTAGATTACTCGTTACCCTCAAAAGGGGCTGCGTTAGGTAACTGCGTTTATTGTAACTCTGTTACTTACAACACTGGTCGGGACCGAATACGATCGTGAATTGCCGATTCTCGCTGATTAGCATATTCTCGGCATTAATCAGCGGGAACGCCCGAGCGCCATTTTTAAAATTGCAGTTCCGATACGATGGCGAAATACAATTACGCCACTCGTATAGGAACTCCAACCCGGCGTTTCTTGTTTTCTGCTTACAGAAAACAGAAACGCCGGCTCAAAGTGAGAGTTAGGCTGGAGTATCACTGATACTCCAGCCTAACTCTACCTGAATCTGGCCCTATGAGATTAGGGCATGCAGCACAGACAAACATAAAAAAAACGGGTGGAGCTCCACTTAAACTTGTAAGTGACAAGTGTCAGAAAAAGGCTTAGGCATGAAGTAGTTACTATTGGTCTGTCATCTATTGCTTTTAGGCTTCAACAAAATGGCCGGAGCTGCAGACACTTCCTGTATATGATGTGACATAGAGCTCTGCTCTAGTGTTGTTGTGTAACACTGGAGACCAGGTGACTGCTGTGTTACAGGAAGCAGCAGTGCAGTGCAGTGCATACACGGCAGAGCCTGTGCTCTTGTCACCGGGATTGAGCCGTGTTTTAGGGGCACTGGCAGTTCGGAAGATTATATGAGTGTGTATTGGAGCCGGGAGCGAGGCTCGGTGGCTGCAGAGGATCAGACGGTACAGGGGCTGTGCATACTGCAGAGGGGGATGAACCTGCTTCTTCCTTTCCCTATCTCTGTGCAGTGAGCGGAGGAATACAGGAGAGGTACTGTGTTCTGTTCTAAGTGATCCCAGCTCATGTAGGACAAGGAGTCTGATAACACAGGAGCAGCAGGGCAACCAATCAGCTTCAAGCTTTCATTTTCATAAATTATAAATAAAAGGTGACCTAACACTCCACTCCTCCTACTGTCCAGCACCTACCTCCTTGGGTGATCCCTTTTCACCACACATGTTTTGGTGCAGCAGTCCTGGGGTTTGAACACCATGTTGTTCTTCATTTTTCATTATCTAGGGATATTAGGATGGAGAAAAGCAACAAGAGCAGTTCTGATTGGTCAGCACAGGCATTTGACCGCTCTGATATGCCCTGGTGTCCCCAAAGAAAGAAGAGGTAGAATAGTACGGCTTTCAAACCCCTGAGACTGAACTGCCCACAGAGGTAGATGTAGAGCAGAGGTCTTCCAACTATGGCCGTTCAGGAACTACAATTCCCATCATGCCTGTGAATGTCAGAGTTTTACAATGCCTCGTGGGATGTGTAGTTCCGCAACAGCTGGAGGGCCGTAGTTTAAGGATCCCTGGTGTAGTGTGTTAGTTTATCTTTTCTGAAAATAGTAATACAGTGGAACCTCGGATAACAAGCATAATCTGTTCCAGCATAATGTCCGTAACCCAAAGCACTCGCATATCAAAGCGAGTTTTCCCGTAGAAGTCAATGGAAACGAAAATAATTTGTTCCGCATTGACTTCTATAGCATGCAATACCGCATGTGGCCAGAGATGCGGAGGGGGGCGTGCTGGAGATCCTTGGAAATACTTGGGGCCAGCTTGGCTGAAGTTGGAAAAGCTTGGGAACAACGTATTTCCAAATGGCTCCGGCGCCCCCACACCTCTGGCCAAATGCGGTACTGCACACTGTGGCTTGAATCCTGCGAGACAACACTCTCAAACCGACTCAGGATTTTCCCCCAAAAATGCTCGTATTGCGATACTCTCGTCAACCGCGTTACTCGCAATCCGAGGTGTCACTGTAGTTCGTTCTTTCAACCAGCAGATTCAACATACCCAATGTGGATGGGGGAATCCTCCTGCGAGCTATCGTATTGTGACAGCGAAAAGCCTTCCTCACCATCAGAATACACTGAGCAGTGGTGCCGGCGGCGCTGATCGAACGGGAGAAATCTGACAGGCTGGTTGTACAGAACTTGATTAGTAGATCGACTTCTGTACAACCAGCCTGCCCATACATGGATCGTTTTGGACTGGACTGGCAGGATTTCGATCCATGTATTGCTGGCTTAACATTTTAACTTCACCCAAGTGGTGACATTCCGCTTGAAAGCCTCCTCCCCTCTTCTTTGATATTTGCCATTTTAGGGGGGGGGGGGGGTCAGGCAGATACCTGGTTTTGATAGGATGGATCACCTAAGCGATCAGAGTTAAACTTCCCCTCCCCGCAGACTTTTGGGACATGTCACAGGTCCCAGAAGACTATAGGACCATTAATGCGGCATGCACAGTGGGCACCCAGCTGTGAAGCCTTAAGCCGTTACAGCCAGGTCCCCACAGTTAAAGTGACCTTCAGTGTTTTTTTTAAATCTTTCCATCTATTAAATCTTCTGCCCTTGTTGTTTTAACTTTGGATAGTAAAACATTTTTTTTCCCGCCAGTAAATACCTTATACAGCCCACTTCCTGTTCCTGTCTGGTCATTAGCCTAGGCTTATGACAGCATGCACAGCTCTCTCTCACTCTTGTGAGAGTTTGCCAGGAAGGGAGGGTGGATGAGTCATAAGAGGGCCAATGAAAGCTGCAGAGCTGGAGGTGTGCCTCTGTGTAAATTCAGGAAGTGAACAGGCAGCAGCTTCAGCTGCCCACAGTTAAAATGGCTGCAGCCAGACTCAGTGGAGAGAGATTTCTGCAGCATTTTTGGCAAGTACAGAATCACGGTAGCTGATTGGAGGGAAGCTTCAGAATGGGAAAGATGTTTTTATTACAAATTATGTGAGCAGACTGCAGCTCTTCTTTAAAAAGCAGGTGCTGAGAACAGTCCCGGCGCCCCCTCTGGTGAGCACAGCGCTGGATCCTGGTAAAGGTAAGTGTCCGTTTATTAAAATGCAGTAGCTGCAGTTTGACTGGAGCTTTTCTTTAACAAGCTGAAGCTAGAATTTGATTGGTTGCCATGCACAGCTGCTCTGAATTCTGCCTGGTTCTGTTTTACTAAATTCCCCCCAGTAGTGTGTATAATGTGACAAATAGCTGGAGGGGGTGGGGGGGAGTGGATTGTGTCAGTGTGTTTTTTATTTACATTTTTATTATTTTTTACAACATTCTTTTTTATTGCAATTTTTTTTAAGCCTGTTGTCAATTCATTTTAGCTGAGGCTGCTGAGAAAGGGACTGGGACTCTGTGTCCTTATTTCCTTTCTCTGTCTCAAAGGGGAGATGTCAGAGGTATGTTAAGACCCCTGAAATCTCACCAAAGCCCCCCCCCCCCCCCCCCCCAACAGGCTTAAAGGGATCACTAAAGGAATTTTTTTTTTAGCTGAATGGCTTCCTTTACCATACTGCAGTCCTGGTTTCATGTCCTCATTGTTCGTTTTTGCTTTGAAGTAGCTGTAATACTTCTCTGATCTCCACACTTCCTGCTTGTCTGGCTCCTTATGAAAAAACTCATGCTAGCTTTTCACTGTGGTCCATGATCAAAGAGGTGTGATTACTATGTGTCTAAAACTTCTCAGCACCAATCAGATTCATTTTAAAAACAAACATTGCCCTGTATTTGTTTGTTTTTGTTCTGTGTGTCTCTCTACTTCACGGAAACATTAAAACAAGTTTAAAAAATGAAACTGCAGGCACATTATATGAATGATTTATATCTATTTGTATTCATTTTTAAAAGGAATCAGTTAAAGCGGAGTTCCACCCTTAAAACCACTTTGTTTCATCCCATCCAGCATACTGGCGTCAGCGCCAGTATACTGTTTTTTTTTTTTTTTAAAGCATGTACTTACTTTATAATCATTTAATTTCGTGCGCACCGCGGTATGTCGCCGCTATAAGGCGTCACGCCTTCCGGAAACAGCCGATTAGCGTTCGGCTCTTCTCGGCGCCTGCGCACAGACCCAGGAGCTGGCTGAGCAGGCGCCGTAAATGGCCGGTCCTAGTTCGGCTTTTTTTCGGAGGGCGTGACGCGGCTATATACGGCGCCTGCGCACAGACCCAGAAGCTGACTGCGCAGGCGCCGTATATAGCCGCGTCACGCCCTCCGAAAAAAGCCGAACTAGGACCGGCCATTTACGGCGCCTGCGCAGTCAGCTCCTGGGTCTGTGCACAGGCGCCGAGAAGAGCCGAACGCTAATCGGCTGTTTCCGGAAGGCGTGACGCCTTATAGCGGCGACATACCGCGGTGCGCACGAAATTAAATGATTTATTATAAAGTAAGTACATGCATTAAAAAAAAAAAAAAAAACAGCATACTGGCACTGACGCCAGTATGCTGGATGGGATGAAACAAAGTGGTTTTAAGGGTGGAACTCCGCTTTAACTTGTATGTCTCTATACCCTGTAAACCATGGGTCTTCAAACTATGGCCCTCCAGGTGTTCAGGAACTACAATTCCCATCATGCCTAGTCATGTCTGTGAATGTCAGAGTTTTACAATGCCTCATGGGAAGTGTAGTTCCGCAACAGCTGGAGGGCCATAGTTTGAGGATCCCTGCTGTAAACAGTCATTCTCAGCAATGACTGCTTTAAAAAAAACAAAAAAAATTGCAATAAAAAAGAAAATTGTAAAAAATAATAAAAATGTAAATAAAAACCACACTGACACAATCCAACCCCCCCCCCCCTCCATAAAAAAAAATAAGAAGAAAGCACTGTAAAAAAAAAACATAACAAAAAATAGTAAAAAAAAAATCAGCAAGTACTTAAAAAGAAGTATCAGTACTTGTACTCGCTCTTAAAAAAGTGGTATCGGGACAACCCTAGTAGGGATTGGGGGCGGTAAACTCAACCGCAGGGTTTAACCACCCCCAACTTTACATGTGAATGAGCACTAAGGGTGCCCCTGTTAAATGCTGTTTCACAAGTGCAGCAGCGACTGCTGATCCCTTTGAAAAAGCGATCCGAGAATGATTAAGGCCTCATTCACGCTTCAGTCCGTTCAGGTTCGCCTGTCAGTTTTGACGACAGACCTGAACGGGCGCTCCATGTATCTCTATGGAGCGTCAGATGTCAGCGGAGACATGTCCGCTAACGTCCGACCTGATCCGTTCCTGCTAAAAACAAACGTATGGGGGGATACGTCCCCATCCGTCCATGCGGATCGGGTAAGATCTGATGAAAACGGACACGCTGTCCGTTTTCATCAGATTGCTCCATAGGAGACCGCGGCGCTGCACAAGCCCCTCCCCGCCCAGTGAGCAGAGAGGAGCTTGTCATCCGTCGGCTCTGCGGAGATCTGCGGACTGATCCCCCGCTGAGCTGGTGGATGCAGGTGGACTCCGTCGGGACGGACTGGGATGGAGTCCGCCAAGTGTGAATGAGGCCTAACATGCGATGAGGAGACGATATGTTGCCTCTTCATCACCTCATTTAACTCCATAATTGCCGTGCAATGCCTGCGATTACGACACAGTAGTACGGTGATTAGAAGTTTAAATCGGGTGTGACACTGGGCAACACTGTTTCAGTGATTATTGACTTCCCCCATGTTGTGCAGGTAGATCCCTCACCTCTTTAAAGGGTCACTAAAGGAAAACATTTTTTTTGCTGAAATGACTGTTTACAGGGTATAGAGACATAAAAGTTAACTGATTCATTTTCAAAATGATTAAAAATAGATAAAAATCAATCATATAATGTGCCTGCAGGTTAGTTTCACTTTTGAACTGGCTTCATGTTTCTGTGAAGTACAGAGACACACAGAACAAAAACAAACAAATCCAGGGCAGTGTTGTGTTTTTAAAATGAATCTGATTGGTTCTGGGAAGTTTTAGACACACAGTAATGACAGCTTAGACCACCGTGAGAAAGCTCCCAGCACTGTGGTTATAAGGAAACTGACAAGCAGGAAGTGTGGAGAACAGAGCAGGATTACAGCAACTTCAAACCAAAAACGAACAATAAAGACATGAAACCAGTACTGCAGTAAGGTAAAGGAAGCTATTTAGCTTAAATTTTTTTTCCTTTAGTGATCCTTTAAGGTAGCCTACCCCTCATATAACACAATTGGATACTTTCTAAAGCCTTGTACACATGATCGGATTATCTGACGGGAATTGTGAGATGACAGACTGTTGTCAGAAAATTGGACCGTTTGTACAATCCATCGGATAATTGTTCTCGGATTTTCCATGGACACACGTGGGATAGCATGCTTTAACCACTTAAGACCCGGCCCAAAATGTAGGTAAAGGACCTTGCCCCTTTTTGCGATTCGGCACTGCGTCGCTTTAACTGACAATTGCGCGGTCGTGCGACGTGGCTCCCAAACAAAATTGGCGTCCTTTTATCCCCACAAATAGAGCTTTCTTTTGGTGGTATTTGATCACCTCTGCGGTTTTTATTTTTTGCGCTATAAACAAAAATAGAGCGACAATTTAAAAAAAAATGCAATATTTTTTACTTTTTGCTATAATAAATATCCCCCAAAAATATATAAAAAAACATTTTTTTTCCTCAGTTTAGGCCGATACGTATTCTTCTACCTATTTTTGGTAAAAAAAATCGCAATAAGCGTTAATCGGTTGGTTTTCGCAAAATTTATAGCGTTTACAAAATAAGGGATAGTTTTATTGCATTTTTATAAATTTTTTTTTTTTTACTACTAATTGCGGCGATCAGCGATTTTTTTTCGTGACTGCGACAATATGGCGGACACTTCGGACAATTTTGACACATTTTTGGGACAATTGTCATTTTCACAGCAAAAAATGCATTTAAATTTGCATTGTTTACTGTGGAAATGACAGTTGCAGTTTGGGAGTTAACCACAGGTGGCGCTGTAGGGGATGTGTGCCTATGTGTTGTGTTTACAACTGTAAGGGGGTGTGGCTGTAGGTGTGACGTCATCGATCGCGTCCCCCTATTACAGGGATGGCGCGATCGATGCTACAGAGAAGCACGGGGAAGCCGTGTGTACACACGGGTCTCCCCGTTCTTCCGCTCCAGGGACGGATCGCCGCACTGCAGCGGCGATCGGGTCCGCGAATCCCGCGGTCCCGGTCCTGGAGCTTCGGACCGGGTCGCGGGCGCGCGCCCGCGACCCACGGCTGGGTACTAAAATCAACGTATATATACGGTGATGTGCCCAGCCGTGCCATTCTGCCGACGTAAATGTGCAATAGGCGGTCCTTAAGTGGTTAAAATTGTCCAACAAATGTGTGTTGGCGGATTGTCCGATCGCGTGCACACAAGTCCGTCAGACAAAACTCCAAAGTACAAATGTCATTTGTACTCTGCGTAATAGCACAGCGCCAAATGACGTTATCCCCACTAAACTGCTGAAGGAATGCGCCGACATTCTGGCTCCTCCCATCACGCAGCTTATCAACCAGTCTTTCTTGGAAGGCATAGTGCCCTCACAGTTGAAAGAGGGTGTAATCCAACCCATCCTGAAGAAACCCTCCCTGGACCCCAAGGATCCACTCCACCGCCGTCCCATAACTAGCCTCAACGTACTCTCAAAGATAATGGAAAAAGTAGTGGTACAACAGCTGCAACAGCATCTAGATACCCACAAGCTACTTGACCCATTGCAATCAGGCTTCCGTCCCGGACACGGGACAGAAACAGCATTACTGAAAGTATGGGACGATGTTCTCAAGGCCGCAGACGAAGGAGAATCTTGTCTTCTAGTTCTGTTGGACCTAAGTGCCGCGTTCGACACTGTAGACCACAATCTGTTACTGACTCGGCTTGCTGAAGTAGCCAGAGTCGCAGAAGGCGATCTATCTTGGTTCTCCTCTTTTCTGGAAAACGATCGCAAACAGTGAAGTTAGGACCTTTCACGTCTGACAAACGCACAGTTGCGGAGTCCCTCAAGGATCGCCTCTGTCACCAAACATATATCTTCGTCCTCTCTTTGAGATTATCAGCAGCCAAAAACTGCTTACCACTCATATGTCACAAACTGCATCTGCAACATCACGAGACATGTGATAGAGGACTGGATGACAAAGAGTTATCTTAAACTCAATGGAGCGAAAACAGAACTTTCCTGTTTCATATGAATCAACTTTCAACAGCATTTTTCATTAGCGCCAAAGTCAAAAGCCTAGGGGTCATTTTTGACTCCTTTATGCAATGGACGCACAAATAGGGTCAGTAGTCAGCGGATCTCACCATCTGCTGCGCCTACTACGCAGACTCACTCTTCATCCCTAAAGAAGATTTAGCGAGCAATTGTTAACTCCAGACTGGATTATGCTAAAGTACCAAATCGCTCGTCTGCAAGTCGTTCAGAATACGGCCGCCAGACTGGTGACTGGGAGGGAATCCGAGAGCACTTCATTGGCTGCCAGTCAAAGACTCGCTTGCTCTCTGTACACATAGATGTGTCCATGGGAATGCATTTATGCGACGCATAATCCCAATCGCGTTTTGCGATCCACGAATTGCTCCAGGTTCCGAAAGCCATTCAAGGCATCCAAGGTCCCAAACTATGGAACGCTTTACCAACCAGCATTCAGCCACCTAGCATTGGAAAAAGGTCAAGACTTTTCTCTTTTGATATCAAAGGAGACAGGAACAACAAGCGCCCAGAGGCGATTCAGTTCGCATGTGCCGCGCTATCAAGTTTTCATGTATTGGCAGAAGTTGCTCATACCAAAAAAACATGTGGTTTTGTGTTTGTTGGATGACAATTTTTTGCCGTGTGTATGCAAGACAAATTCACGGCCTACGTCCTTTGGGACAAAAGTCCTACGCTTTGTCCAATGGAAATCCGATTGTGTGTATGAGGCTTTATGTGCTTTTTTATATTATTTTTGCTGCAAGGCAGCCCTACCTCCTTTCTCACCTAAGCGAGAATGATGATGTGCTAAAGGTCTCTGCTGGGCTTCAGGACCGGGCATAGACCTTTGGTACATCTGCACACCCAGGGTTTCCATGCATAGGCATGTGAGGACAGCAAATTGAAGGTGGTCCGGGACCTCCCTTCCTGCATATACGCATGAGCACAGTTCGACAGATGTGGTGCAAGGCTCTGGCAGGTTCCAATGGCCAGGCAGAGCACTGTGGCACATTTGCACATGATTAAGGGGACTCAACCACTTCATCCCGGAAGATTTGGCTGCTCAATGACCAGGCCATTTTTTGCGATACAGCACTGCGTCGTTTTAAATGAAATTTGCGCGGTCGTGCGACACTGTACCCAAACAAAATTGATGTCATTTTTTTCCCCACACATAGAGCTTTCTTTTGGTGTTATCTGATCACCTCTGCGATTTTTGTCATCGGGAACAACGATCAGTGACATGTCATTTTTTTGTTTAATACGTTTTTATTGAAAAATAAGAAATAAAGAAAAGTGTATCCACATACAATGTTGCAGCAATGCATGGAGTTACATCAAACAATCAGCTATCAACAAAGTGTTACAACCAAATATAAAATACCCGTTTGGGTTGATGGACATTTCGCAGTTATAGCCAAACAAATCTACAGAGCATCATAGCAATGAGACCACATGTGGGCATATTGTCGAGCAACATTAACCAACAGGGAGGCCCATGCTATATTTCCACCATTCTCAAAGTTAGTTCAGCTCCACATTAAAACCTCTATTAAGGTAAAGTACATAGATACAGTGACATGTCATGTGTAGCCACACCCCCTACTGTAAGAATCACTCCCCAGGGCACACTTAACCCCTACAGCGCCACCTAATGGTTAACCCGTTCACTGCCAGTGTAATTGTTACAGTAATCGGTGCATTTTTATAGCACTGATGGCTGTAAAAATGACAATGGTCCCAAAATGGTGTCCAATGTGTCCACCATAATGTCGCAGTCACGATAAAAATCACTGATAATTACTTTTTGAAAAATATATTATTAAAAATGCCATAAAACTATCCCCTATTTTGTAGACGCTATAACTTTTGCGCAAACCAATCGATTAGCGCTTATTGCGATTTTTTTTTTTAAAATAGGTAGAAGAATACGTATCTGCCTAAACTGAGGAAAACATTTTTTTTATATATATATATATATCTTCTTGGGGATATTTATTACAGCTCTATTTTTGTTTATAGCGCAAAAAATAAAAACTGCAGAGGTGATCAAATACCACCAAAAGAAAGCTCTATTTGTGGGGAAAAAAGGACGCCAATTTTGTTTGGGAGCCACATGTTGCACGACCGCGCAATTGTCAGTTAAATGACAGTGCTGAATCATTAAGCAGCAATATGATCCGGGGCTTAAGTGGTTAATTACCCTTTGATTTGATACTGAGGCATGCTGGTCAAAAGTGGTTCATTTGCCTAACTGACTTATTGGCAGACGTAGATGTGGGTCTTACAAACTAGAGTAAGCGGGGCATTTCATAGCCGTATTAATTTGTGTCTTGATCTTTTTCTAGGATGGCGTTTGCGGTGCAGGAGAAGCACTTTGCCCCGTCCTTACTAAATTTTTTCATCTATAATCCAAAGTTTGGCCCAAGAGAAGGAGAGGTAATAATACATTGATATATCTTTAGCTCTTGAGTAGTCTAGCCACTGCCAGACATCCTAAGGACAACCGTAAAATGTACACTAGCCTTTAAAGTGATTGTAAAGGATTTTTTGGGGGAAAAACACAAATCCCACCCACTGCTTAAAGTGGAGGTTCACCATGCCACGGAGCCCACCCGACCGGCAGTATGCCGGTGTGTTTTTTTTTTTTTTCCGTACATGCCTTTTTACGGGCTCTCTTCCCCTCCGGCGATCCCGCGTGACTGGGCGTTTCCAATAACAGGCTTTGATTGACGTTCCTCAGCCCGGCGCATACAGCTCGTCACGAGATGCCGAAGGAACCCGAACGTCGGTGCGGCCCTATACGGCGCCTGCGCACCGGCGTTCGGGTTCCTCGCCGGGCTGAGGGACGTCAATCACAGCCTGTGATTGTAAACGCCCAGTCCCGTGGGATCGCCGGAGGGGAAGAGAGCCCGTAAAAAGGTATGTACAGAAAAAAAAAAACACTGACATACTGCTGGTTGGGTGGGTGGGTGGGCTCCATGGCATGCTAGAAATTTTTTTGGAGGGTGAACCTCCCCTTTAAAGAGGAATTAAACTCTGGAAGTTATGTCAGTCAGGCAGAGGGAAAAGGACTTGTCACCATTATTGCCTGTGTTCTCCATGAAGCTGATCTTTCCTTCATTACTGACTTAGCATGTCTTGTCCTGCACTGGCTCCGATGTGGCCCACGGAGCCCTCCGATGTGGCCCACGGAGCCCTCCGATGTGGCCCACGGAGCCCTCCGATGTGGCCCACGGAGCCCTCCGATGTGGCCCTCCGACCTCCTGCTCTGGGATGGAATAGAATACTGTTATTAAGTCAGTTTATTACTAAAATCACAGTGTATATTTGGGCATATCTCTTCTGCAGTGCTTACTGAGCTGCTTTCAAACTAATCTACAGACGCAGAGCAGCACACCTGCTGGTTACCTGCACTGAGCCACAGACTTCTGTTATTACCTGCGAGTTTGGTGAGCTTTCTGAAAAGTGCACCAAACCTGCAGAATATAATAGAAGTCTATTGCCAAGTGCAGAAAAGCCAAAGGTACATTGCGTTGCACCCATGGTGCGGGTAAATCTCAGCGCATCAGTGTGAAGCAGCCATGGGCCCCTTTTACACAGTCAGTCCGACCCAATTGGGCACTCTATTCACCTCTAAGGAGTGGAAGATGTAAACCGACTTGTGTCCTACCTCCAATTAGATCAGGCTGTGTCCGTGTCAACTCTGCATATGCAGAATGGACACAGACCAGACATCTGCCTGCACCGCTGATTGTGGCCCACGACCAGTTACCAAGTCGCCTAAGTGGCCCCCTCGCTTCAAAAGGTTGGGCACCCCTGTCTTAGAGGCTTTGCTTTCTTAAATCAGAGCCTCCAGCCAGGATAACCAGTGAGCAACACAGTAGACACTATCAAATCTCACTCCAAATCTCCTAAGACCAGACGTCAAAGGCCTTAGATCTAACACAGCAGATATAGCGATATGAGGTACAGGCGTGCCTAGACACCCCACACCCCCGTCCATAACGGGCGCCGCCTCCCCTTCCAAGTGCCCGGCCCCTTTCAGGATGCCGAGTGTATGGATTACAATGCTGGGTGGGTGGTGTTTTTTTTTTTTCCAAGTATATATTTTATTGAAAAAACACATATGGAGAAATTCCAGCATCACAACATAAACATACATGTCATCAAAAAAACGAGTACAGAAGGGTGTATCGACAGTTCAGCCATCGCCGTAATATGTTACTGTACAGAATCATACGTGGAAAGAGATTAAGAAGACATTCACATTACATTCTGATCAAGTATGGACACCGTCAATGAGTAGGAACCTCTCCGTGTTTAGTTTTATTAAACAGGAGTTAAAGCGGAGTTCCACCCTTAAAATCACTTTTTTTCATTACATCCAGCATACTGGCGTCAGCGCCAGTATGCTGTTTTTTTTTGTTTTTTTTAATGCGCGTACTTACTTTATATCAAATCATTGAATTCCAGGCGCACCGCGGAATGTCGCCGCTATAAGGCGTCACGCCTTCCGGAAACAGCCAATTAGCATTCGGCTTTTACTCGGCGCCTGCGCACAGACCCAGGAGCTGACTGCACAGGCGCCGAAAATAGCCGGTCCTAGTCCGGGTTTTTTCGGAGGGCGTGACGCGGCTATATACGGCGCCTGCGCAGTCAGCTCCTGGGTCTGTGCGCAGGCCCCGAGAAAAGCCGAACGCTAATCGGCTGTTTCCGGAAGGCGTGACGCCTTATAGCGGCGACATTCCGCGGTGCGCCTGGAATTCAATGATTTGATATAAAGTAAGTACGCGCATTAAAAAAAAAAAAAAACAGCATACTGGCGCTGACGCCAGTATGCTGGATGTAATGAAAAAAAGTGATTTTAAGGGTGGAACTCCGCTTTAAAGTGATAACAAGTGAAGTAGAGAGAAAATAAAAATAAAAAAGAGGTGGGAGGGGGGGAGAGCAGAAGAGGGGGGGGGCAAGAAGGGAGGATGGAGGGGACATAGACAGGGCGAGAGGATGGAGAGCGGTCAACACAGCTCCTGGCCAGAGCTATGTTAAGACCCCAGTAGGGATATTCCCTCTTCTGAAAAAATAAAGATATTCCAGATACCCCAGATCTCGGTGTATGTCTCGTGTTTGTGCTGCGCAGTAAGGATCAAGTCCTCCATCTTTTCTATTTCCTCAACTTTCCGCAGCCAGCATCCAACAGTCGGTGGGCACTGCTGCTTCCAACGGAGGGGTATGCACGCCTTGGCAGCATTTAAGAGATGGCATATCAGCGTTTTTGTGTAGGATTTAATTTGCATCGTTGACAGGTGAAGTAGAAAGAAAGAGGCATCTTCTGGTATATCATACTCCGTGAACTTTTGTGTGATGCGGCGAACCTCTGTCCAGAAGTTCGTTTAGGACCTGTAGACCCCTTTCACACTGGGGTGTTTTTCAGGCGCTTTTGGGCTGTAAAACTCCCCCCTGCAGTCTGTGTAAAAGCCCAAGTGCAAAGCGCTGGCAGGACATTTAAAAAAACTCCTGCAAGCAGCATCTTTGGAGCGGTATGAACAGCACTCTTGCCCTTCGAAATGAATGGGTAGCGCGGCTGAACTGCCGGCAAAGCGCTTTGCGGGTGTGTGTTTTATTTTTTTTGACTGTTTTTCGGTCGCTAGCAGGGATTTAAAGCAGTGGCCGAATACCTCTGCCAAAACGACGGTAAAGCGCCGCTAAAAATAGCGGCGCCTTACCACCACCTTCCCGCCCGGTGTGAAAGGGGTCGTAGTGGGATTGTTCTTTTCCCTGTAGAATTGTAAACGTTCTGATACTTCTGAAGTCATGATTGCACATTGCTCAAGTTTTAACCGTTGCACTGCCTTATTGTCCCAGCAGTGCTCAGCTATGACATCACTTGTGGATAATAGGCGATCTTGGACCAGCCTTATAGCACTTTGCGTGTCTTTATTGCCCTTTGCATTGGCTCATTGAATGTCCAGCTGACATTTATGCTCAGCTAATATATCTTAGTGATAATAAGAATATAAAAGAGGTCTTGTGAGCGTAATTTCAACTGCAAAATTTATTTAGCCCCAAGCAGGAAGCGAAATCCATTCATTTAAAGTGATATAATTATTTAATATAATCAACCAATTACGGTATATGGGGCATCAGAAATTATGTTTTACTTGTTTGATTTGAAATGAATGCTAAAAGGTGACAGTTGTTGGGGACTACTGGGCTACGCCATTGCTTTGTTGCAGTATTGAAGCATTTATAGTGTTAAAAGACCCAGAAGTAGTAATGTAGTTGTGGGTCAAGCCCGGTGGGGTCAGCCCACCCTTGGCTTCTTACACTACATTCATGCAGGCAATTGGCACACCCTCCAATTTCCAATGGCAAGAATCTGCAGATTTATCTTGCGACTGGATTGATAGGTGTGTGCAAATGGCCGCAGCCACTGAGCTAATTTAATGCAATAGCACACAAAATGTATCGAGCCACAATTGTTGGAGGTAATTGTTGGCTGTGTGATTGGTCACAAATGGCTGCAGTTGTCGTCAGCCTGTTATTTGATTATTTGGGCTGAGCCACCCCATCTATTTCTACACACCTGTCATTCCAGCCGCAGGAATCTGCATTTCTTCAGCTGGGTTTGCTTGATCGCCCCAATTGAATGCAGCAGCCTTATGACCCCTTTCACACTGGGGCGTTTTTCAGGCGTTTTAGCGTTAAAAAAAAGCGCCTGAAAGAAGCCTCATCTGCAATTCCAATGTGAAAACCTTGTGCTTTTAGAGCCCTTTCAATCTGCCAGTGCCCCAAAAACGCTGGTAAAGCTCCGCTAAGACGCCTTTCACACCGGAGTGTTTTTCAGACACTTTGGCGTTAAAAAAAGCGCCTCAATGGGAAGGGGCGTTTTAGGAGCGGTGTATTCAACGCTCCTAATGCGCTGCAAATAAGCTGCTTGCAGGATTTTTTTTAAGCCCTGCCAGCGCTGCGGCACATTGGGATTGCAGATGCAGCTTCTTTCAGGTGCTTTTTATTTTTTTTTTTTTTTTTTTTTTAACGCTAAAGGGCCTGAATAACGCCCCAGTGTGAAAGGGATCTAAAAATTTTTTTTTTTATTAAACAGGGAAGGAAAAAAGTAACTGAACCCTTGGAGTTAATGGCTAGTTAACCTTTGGCAGCAGTGACTTAAAGTAAAAGCTCTGGATCAGACCTGCACAACCTTTAGGAAGAATTTTTGACCACATTTATGATGTCTGGTGTGACCGGTTCTCTTGAGGTCATTCCACAGCATCTCTATGGGAATATAGAAAAGTTCTAGAGCAAGCACCTTTTGTTATGTATTATGCAAAAAGAGACCATCTGCATCGAAATCCCTCAATAAAGTATAAGTTGGAAAGGTTCCCCCAATTAAGGGTAGAATGTGGTTATAGGGATTCTTGCTGATGCACAATGGATAACTAACTAGTATAGAAAATATGAGTCTGATCAAACCCAAAACAACTGAGACATGAAAACAGATAATATTAGTAAAAAAATAACAAAAATGTATTGATACATAATAAACAAGAAATATGTTAAAAACCATTCAAGTTTAGAATTTGGAGAAAGGTGTTTGATAGAGCAAATTTTTGCCAAACAGCTTCTTCATTCCTGTCGTGTGACTGGTTCTACTAGTTTCGCCCTATCGGGCTTCGTCAGGAACCCACAGGGGAATGTATTCTATATAGATGAAAAATATACAGTGAAGAAGCATATCAGAAAGAGTATTGATAAAAATCTTAACACTGAAATAATAAGTATTGGTCCGAAATTATGATCAATAAAAGGTAACATCCTTGATGAGAAAATACAAAATAATGATCGTATAATGACACATAATATTGTGAGTCAGGAAACATAAAGCATACCTTGATTTAAAAGAAGGGAGGACCATGGAGGGGGATGCCCACTAGGGCGTGTTCTCAAAAAATGATGAGAAGACCCCTGGTGGGTGAGATGGATAGAGACCAGGTGGTAGGTCCCTGTACAGGTGTGTTCCTATGTGTGTACCTGATTAGAGGAAACTAGGTTAAAAGGGATGTAAGATGGCATGTGTCAATTCAAACACGACAATATTAGCGTGATGAAAAAACGAATTTGCTTACTGAAGCACAATGGTAGACAAATGTAGCTATTCCATATGGTCGTTTGTTCCGAGGCAACAGGTGCAATGATCCCAACCGTTGGATAATAATCCGGCAATTTAAACCATAAGCACTAAAAAGTAAAAAGATTGATAACGGACTGTAACAAACAATGATACACCAATTTTGGAAAAATAAAGATAAATATCAAAAAATGAAATAACTGCCCATATTGAAGGACAGAAAATAACAGTCATTAGCACATCTCCCAGAGAATATATCGGAGAGTGCAGATATAACAGACTGCAACAGTGCTAGACTGTAAGAAAGGTACATAAAGGTGTCACTGTTAGTATTCTACTGACCTTTCGGCTGATTGGTGGAAAATAGACTTCCAGGCTATGATTATCGGGACATAAACTACCCCTGATAAGTTTTAAAAGAAACAGGGAGAGATGAACAAAATTTAAAATTAATTAAAGATCGCTATCAAATAGGAGCAATCTGAGCTTGCTGTTCTCAATGATCTATACCTGTATGCTGTGTAGATTAGAAGGACACACATCTGATCTCTCCATGAGCTCAGCGCTAAATGCTGACAGCTCATGGAGCTTTTAATATAGTCCTTCCTATCAGGTAAGACGCGCCTCAGGTGTTAGAAGGGCGGAGAGCCTGATGGTATTGGGCGGGGAAATGACATGTCTAGGGGGAGTTCCCTGGGAAGCCCTGATGGAGGCGCGCGTACGTGCTGTCACAATGTGCGCGCGAATAAGCTAACAACATCCGGGAACACCGAGGACTTCCTATGGGAGGGGCGTGAGCGTCCCTCAACCAATAGGAATTGTCAGAGGGCGGACCTGATCAACATCCGGGCCTCCGCTCGGATTCGATGCTAACCCAGCAAGCATCGGTTCAGGCCCCCTACCGCCCAAATAGGCTGTTACACATAGTTAGGAACACACAGTCTGCTTGATATCAAAACGTCCAAAATAGGACATCAAGGCCCCTAAGTCCATGGCTGTCATCACCACACTGAAAATCAAGGGTGTATGGCAAAATGCCCCGACTCACAGATAATACATCAACAAATAGTGTTAATATAATAGAGCGTGCTGGAAAGCACCCACTATATGAAAGAAAAAATATCTTTTAAATATTTTTTGGATATTAAATGAAAAATGAAAAATACATAAACGCAATAATACATGGCCTAGGTCATAAATTGCATTAGATAAGATAAAGAAAAATAAATAAATAAATGATACTCTAAATAAGCCTCCACCTATCGTGACAAAAAAGTGTTGTTTCCACTATGTCAGGTCTATTGGAGGCATTAAAGACTAGAGTAACAGGTGTTCTGCCTTGAAGAAAAAAATAATCAATCAATCAAAGGACAGATTGATTGATTATTTTTTTCTTCAAGGCAGAACACCTGTTACTCTAGTCTTTAATGCCTCCAATAGACCTGACATAGTGGAAACAACACTTTTTTGTCACGATAGGTGGAGGCTTATTTAGAGTATCATTTATTTATTTATTTTTCTTTATCTTATCTAATGCAATTTATGACCTAGGCCATGTATTATTGCGTTTATGTATTTTTCATTTAATATCCAAAAAATATTTAAAAGATATTTTTTCTTTCATATAGTGGGTGCTTTCCAGCACGCTCTATTATATTAACACTATTTGTTGATGTATTATCTGTGAGTCGGGGCATTTTGCCATACACCCTTGATTTTCAGTGTGGTGATGACAGCCATGGACTTAGGGGCCTTGATGTCCTATTTTGGACGTTTTGATATCAAGCAGACTGTGTGTTCCTAACTATGTGTAACAGCCTATTTGGGCGGTAGGGGGCCTGAACCGATGCTTGCTGGGTTAGCATCGAATCCGAGCGGAGGCCCGGATGTTGATCAGGTCCGCCCTCTGACAATTCCTATTGGTTGAGGGACGCTCACGCCCCTCCCATAGGAAGTCCTCGGTGTTCCCGGATGTTGTTAGCTTATTCGCGCGCACATTGTGACAGCACGTACGCGCGCCTCCATCAGGGCTTCCCAGGGAACTCCCCCTAGACATGTCATTTCCCCGCCCAATACCATCAGGCTCTCCGCCCTTCTAACACCTGAGGCGCGTCTTACCTGATAGGAAGGACTATATTAAAAGCTCCATGAGCTGTCAGCATTTAGCGCTGAGCTCATGGAGAGATCGGATGTGTGTCCTTCTAATCTACACAGCATACAGGTATAGATCATTGAGAACAGCAAGCTCAGATTGCTCCTATTTGATAGCGATCTTTAATTAATTTTAAATTTTGTTCATCTCTCCCTGTTTCTTTTAAAACTTATCAGGGGTAGTTTATGTCCCGATAATCATAGCCTGGAAGTCTATTTTCCACCAATCAGCCGAAAGGTCAGTAGAATACTAACAGTGACACCTTTATGTACCTTTCTTACAGTCTAGCACTGTTGCAGTCTGTTATATCTGCACTCTCCGATATATTCTCTGGGAGATGTGCTAATGACTGTTATTTTCTGTCCTTCAATATGGGCAGTTATTTCATTTTTTGATATTTATCTTTATTTTTCCAAAATTGGTGTATCATTGTTTGTTACAGTCCGTTATCAATCTTTTTACTTTTTAGTGCTTATGGTTTAAATTGCCGGATTATTATCCAACGGTTGGGATCATTGCACCTGTTGCCTCGGAACAAACGACCATATGGAATAGCTACATTTGTCTACCATTGTGCTTCAGTAAGCAAATTCGTTTTTTCATCACGCTAATATTGTCGTGTTTGAATTGACACATGCCATCTTACATCCCTTTTAACCTAGTTTCCTCTAATCAGGTACACACATAGGAACACACCTGTACAGGGACCTACCACCTGGTCTCTATCCATCTCACCCACCAGGGGTCTTCTCATCATTTTTTGAGAACACACCCTAGTGGGCATCCCCTCCATGGTCCTCCCTTCTTTTAAATCAAGGTATGCTTTATGTTTCCTGACTCACAATATTATGTGTCATTATACGATCATTATTTTGTATTTTCTCATCAAGGATGTTACCTTTTATTGATCATAATTTCGGACCAATACTTATTATTTCAGTGTTAAGATTTTTATCAATACTCTTTCTGATATGCTTCTTCACTGTATATTTTTCATCTATATAGAATACATTCCACTGTGGGTTCCTGACGAAGCCCGATAGGGCGAAACTAGTAGAACCAGTCACACGACAGGAATGAAGAAGCTGTTTGGCAAAAATTTGCTCTATCAAACACCTTTCTCCAAATTCTAAACTTGAATGGTTTTTAACATATTTCTTGTTTATTATGTATCAATACATTTTTGTTATTTTTTTACTAATATTATCTGTTTTCATGTCTCAGTTGTTTTGGGTTTGATCAGACTCATATTTTCTATACTAGTTAGTTATCCATTGTGCATCAGCAAGAATCCCTATAACCACATTCTACCCTTAATTGGGGGAACCTTTCAAAAGCATCTCTATGGGATTAAGGTCTAGGTTCTGAGTGGGCCACTCCAAAAGACACATTTTCTTTTTCTGAAGCCAGTCTATGGTGGATTTACTTCAGTGCTTGGGGGTCATTGTCCTGCTTTATCACCCAACTTCCACAAAGTTGACAGACAGCCACTATGACATCATCCTGTAGTACAGTGGTCATCAACCCTGTCCTGCAGGGCCCACTAACAGGCCAGGTCTTATGTATTACCTTGCGGAGATGCAGATTAGAATACTGCAATCACTGAGCAGCAAATGACATCACCTGTGATGCATTTCAGTTATCTTGCAAACCTGGCCTGTTAGGCTCCTTACACACGGAGCAGTCCGTTTTTCGGTCCGCTCCGTGTGTCCGTCAGCTCAGCGGGGGGGTCTCCGCTGAGCTGTCGGGCGGACAGGGTGGTCCCCGCACACTGTGCAGGGACCTCCCCGTCTCTCCTCCGCTCTCCCCTATGGGGAGTCGGATGGAAACGGACCGTCTGTCCGTTTTGCATCCGATCCGTTTGGCCGGACGGAAGAAAAATAGGACATTCTTCCGTCCGCAAAAACGGATGCGGATCTGGCGGACGTTGGCGTATGCATCATCCGCTAACGGATCCGCACCCATAGGGGTTCATTACAAGTCCGTAAACGGACTTGTAATGAACGGACAAACGGTCCGCTAGTGTGAAAGGACCCTTAGGTTGATGACCACTGCTGTAGTACATTTTTGTATTTGGAAATTAAAGAACCCCAATATTTCATATTCCCATAGGCGTGCGCACATAGGGTGTAGGGTGTGCCTGGGCACAACCTAATCACCCTGTACTGTGCAGATTCCCCCTGCTGCCTGGCTGCAGAGAAAGGGACTGGGGAATCTCTGTCCTCGGTCCCTTTCTCAGTCTCAAAAGTTAGACATCAGGGGTCTGTTGAGACCACTGATATTTCACCAAAGCTCCCAAACAGGGCTCCTAAAAATAAATAAATAATCTAAAAAAAAAATGAAAAAAAAAATTGTAAAAAATAATAATAACAATAATATAGATAAACTACTGACACCGATCTCTGCCCTGCTGACAAAGCCCTACTGACTTGCCCACTGCCATATATGGTATATTACACACGCATGTGTGTTTGAGCTTTGGTGTGCACACCCTAATGCAATAGGCTGCGCACACCTATGCATATTCCTGATATGTGCCTGCTGTACCACGTGCTTGTATGAAAAATAATCCCATTCTCTTTGTATTGCTTCCTTTGTGTGAAATACCTGGTGGGTCTGGCAGTCCCCCTGCTTTGTCATTATAAACTGACAATACTAGGCAGGCCCAGGGGTGACAATCCACAAAATGTAAAGGAACATCTAACCATTGGGACAAATGTAAAAAAAAGAAGAAAAATAGTTTAGAATTAATATTAGAATTAATATAATTTTTGTGTGTGTGTGTATATATAGCATATTGACGGTATTTCTTCTGTTTTTCATTTGCAGGAAGAAAACAAGATTCTCTTTTACCATCCAAATGAAATAGAGAAGAATGAAAAAATAAAAAATGTTGGTTTATGTGAAGCAATTGTGCAGTTTACCAGGTACATGATCTATATACACATGTATGGTGTGCCTAGCTTTACCTGGTCTTTTCGGATTCACATTTTACCTGCCAGCACTGCTGGGCAGTTTTTCCAGCTTATTATAACTTGTGCCATAGACCCCTTTTACACCGAGGAGTTTTTCCAGGCGGTTTAGCGCTAAAAATAGCGCCTAAATACCACCTGAAAAACTCCTTTCCTGTAGACTCAATGTGAAAGCTTGAGGGCTTTCATACTGAGACGATGTGCTGGCAGGACTGCTATAAAAGTCCTGCCAGCAGCATCTTTGGAGCGGTGTGTTTACCGCTCCTTCCAATTGAAAGCAATGGGCACTGCGGTAATACCGCCAGAAATGCGCCTCTGCATTGCGGCCGGTATTAACCCTTTTTCGGCAATTAGCAGGGGCATCGCTAGCGGGCAAATACCGCGGCAATTCAGACGGTATATCGCCGCTAAAAACAGCGGCACTATGCCTCCACCGCACATCCCCCCCCCCCAGTGTGAAAGGGGCCTTAGAGAAAATGTCTGAATGTTTGTTTCAGATATACAAGAAACCAGCACGTTTTGGGGATCTACATCCCCCTTCTTAGGGCTAGATAGAGTAAAGACCCCTTTCACACTGGGGCGTTTTTTCATGTGTTAAAAAAAGCCTGAAAGAAGCCTCATCTGCAATCCCAATGTGAATGCCTGAGTGCTTTTAGAGCCCTTTTACACTGCCACCGCCCAAAAAACGCTGGTAAAGCGCCGCTAAGACCCCTTTCACACTGAGGTGTTTTTCAGGCGCTTTGGCGTTAAAAAATAGCTCCCTCAATGGGAAGGGGGCTTTAGGAGCGGTGTATTCAACAGGACTTTTTTTGAAGCTCTGCCAGCGCAGCGCCTCAGGGTGAAAGCACTCAGGGCTTTTTACATAAGCATTGCAGATGCAGCTTCTTTCAGGTGCTTTTTTTTAACGCTAGACCCCTTTCACACTGGGGCATTTTTCAGATGCTTTTGGGCTAAAAAAAGGTGCCTGTAAAGCGCCTGAAAAACTGCTCCCCTGTAGTCTCAGTGATGCGCTGCAGGGCCTTATAAAAAACTCCTGCAAGCAGCATCTTCGGAGCGGTGAAGGAGCGGTGTGTACATGAATGGGCAGCGCTGCCGAACCGACGGCAAAATGCTGCTGCAGCGGCACTTTGTGGTTGGTTTTAACCCCTTTTCCCCCACTTTACAATGAATAAATATGTTCATTTGGAACTGTGGAATTTACTTTCATTGACTGTTCTTTTATGTTTATTGTTTAGAACATTTAGCCCATCAAAACCAGCGCAGTCATTACACACACAGAAGAACAGACAGTATTTTCATGAAGCCGAAGAAGGATTTTGGATGATTATGGTATGACTTTAAAACTTTTTGAATCCATGTAGACTTTTAATAATGTCATGTCACTCCTCCCAAACGTGATATTTTGTATATATATATTTCAACATTGAGATTCCTGGCTGTTTTGCCCACTTGGGAGTTTAAAGGGGTTGTAAAGGGAAAAAAAAAATCTCTAAATAGCTTCCTTTACCTTAGTGCAGTCCTCCTTCACTCACCCCATCCTCCCATTTTGCTTTTAAATTTATTTTTTTCTTCTGAGAAATCCTCACTTCCTGTTCTTCTGTCTGTAACTCAACACCGTAATGCAAGGCTTTCTCCCTGGTGTGGAGAAAGCCTCTTGAGGGGGGAAGGCAGGCGAGCAGAAGTGTCAGGACGCCCACTAACACACAGCTGCTTTCTCTATCTGCAAAGTAGAGAGCGTCCTGACTTGCATGCTCGCCCCCCCCCCCCCCCCCCCCCCCCCCTCAAGAGGCTTTCTCCACACCAGGGAGAAAGCCTCAGTGTTGTGTTGCAGACAGAAGAACAGGAAGTGAGGATTTCTCAGAAGAAATAAGGACATTTAAAAGCAAAATAGAAGGATGAGGTAAGTGAAGGAGGGCTGCACTAAGGTAAAGGAAGCTATTTAGGGGGGGGGGGGAATTGTACCTTTACAACCCCTTTAAGTTGTTACTGTCCACCTTTTGTGTGTTGTATCCTGTTGCTTTCTCGATAATATCAAAAGAAAATAAAAATTCCAACTTGTCGAACAGGAAGCCCTAATAATGGCCATAGCACACGTGGAGACCCAGGAACGCAAGCTCTTCCAATAGAGGCCCTGAGAAATGAAATGATGATTTGGTGATTTAACTCTTCTGCATCTTCAAACTGACTCACTTTTGTGTGGACTGATCCTTTAAATTTTAATAAAACTTTAATCTTGGATGTTTATCTATAAGCTATTGATTCATTCATAGCAGGTATCAGACAAAAGTTAGTAATGATATGATAAAAACAAACAGGAAGCGCAATCCCATAGCGCAGTTAAACCTCTTTGTATTCCAAAAAATATATAAACCAATGCACTCCCATGTCGTGGAAAAGTACAGTGTCTTATTTTTATTATTATACACGATTTGTATAGCGCTTTACAATGGGGGGACAGCACAATTACAGTACAGTTCAATACAAAAGAGGGCCCGGCTCGTAGAGCTTACATTCTTAAGGGAGGGGGTGGTGGTACAAAAGGTAATAGTATCAGCAGCAGCTGGTCACTGATACCTTTTGAGATCCTGTACTTTTCCACACGACATGTTGGTGCAATGGTTTATATATCTCTTTTTTTGTAATTAGGGCCAGTTCACACGCTTTTTTTTTCATCATCAAAAATGCATGGAAAGTAGGTTATATGGTTTCCAATGGCATAGTTTCCACCAGTGCGTCAGTCCTATGGCTTTCCAGTTTCAGAAAAAAAAAGTAGAACCTGCTGGATTTTTCCTGCATAGGACTGTATTGGAACGCATAAAAATGTATCAAACACACCGGCCCCCAGTACAGTGAAAAAAATGGCAAAAAAAGTATCTGGAAACGCATTAAAAACATGCATTCAGAAACCCATCCGGAACGCATCTAGAGTAGGTTTTTGTGGTGTGAACTGGCCCTAAGACCTGGTTCACATTGATGCTACTTTGAAATTGCGCTACTTCACTTGAAGTAGCGCGATTTCAAAGTAGCAAGATCAGCGCAATTTCAGCTGCTACTTGATAGACATCTGTGTGGCTTCATACACAGATGTCTATTGAAGTTGTACCTGAAAATCAGCAAAAAGTAGTGCAGGAACTACTTTTGCAAATCAGTGTGGTGCCGCAAAATCGGTGTCACACCAATTGGAACAGCGTCATTGCCTCCAATAGGCTGCGACTTATCGTGTGATTTGATCTCTTAAATCGCATGACAAATCGCTCCTATGTGAACTTAGACTTTATAAAAGTTTAACTGTACTATGGATTGCGCTTCCTGTTTTTGTTTTTATCTTTTTCCAGTGTTCCTCATATGAGGTTTTGGAATCTGCAGTACCTGTATAACTGTGAACCGATTTGGATTGGTCCCATATGCTGACAAATAAGGATTGGCTTGATATCTGCCTAACGCTCATGTTGCTGTGCTACAGCGGGATTCATCCTACATAGTTTTTAACCACTTAACCCCCGGACCATATTGCTGGTCAAAGACCAGAGCACTTTTTGCGATTCGGCACTGCGTCGCTTTAACTGACAATTGTGCGACGTGGCTCCCATACAAAATTGGCATCCTTTTTTTCCCCACAAATAAAGCTTTCTTTTAGTGGTATTTGATCATCTCTGCGGTTTTTAGTTTTTTGCGCTATAAACAAAAATAGAGCGACCAATTTGACAAAAAAAAAAATATTTTTTAATTTTTGCTATAATAAATATCTCCCAAAAATATATATATAAAAAAAAAATGTCCTCAGTTTAGGCTGATATGTATTCTTCCACATATTTTTCGTAAAAAAAAATCGCAATAAGCGCTTATTGGTTTGCGCAAAAGTTATAGCGTTTACAAAATAGGGGGTAGTTTTATGGCATTTTTATTATTATTTTTTTTACTAGTAATGGCGGCGATCAGCATTTTTTTTTTTTCTGTACTGTGACATTATGGTGGACACTTTTGACACATTTTTGGGACCATTGGCATTTTTATAGCGATCAGTGCTATAAAAATGCATTGGATTACTTTAAAAATGCCACGGGCAGTGAAGGGGTTAACACTAGGGGGCGGGGAAGGGGTTAAGTATGTTCCTGGGTGTGTTCTAACTGTATGGGGGGGGGGGGTGGACTGACCTGGGGAAATCGCTGATCTTCTGTTCATACATTGTATTTCTCTCCCTGACAGGACCAGGAGCTGTGTGTTTACACACACAGCTCCCGTTCCTCGCTCTGTAACGAGCGATCTCCCGTGCCCGGCGGGCATGGGAGTTGGGGGCGAGCAGGGGGCACGCGCACGCCCCTAGTGACTGCTGGGCGAGGTGACGTAGAGCTGCGGCGGCAGGTCGGGAAGCAGTTAATGTTGTAAATCTGTCCAGGGTTAATTGGTCCTGTGCGGTTGCTGTTTTTTGGTTCTTATGACAGTAATAATATGATGACTTACACGTTGTATTGTGATAAAATCTTCAGGTTGTGAAAAATCCAGTTGTAGAAAAACAAAAAGATGGCAAGACTGTTCTAGAGTATGAAGAAGATGAGCTGCTTGTAAGTATATCATGTATACTGGTATAGATTTAGGAATTGGTGAATGCTATTTTTTTTTGCCAACTTCCTTAATTCACAAACTGGCATTCCCATTCAGTGGAAAGATTTATTTTTGCCATCATCTCCTATCCTTCCCCCAGCATATGCTTACTATTCCTTTCTTCAGCAAAGAGGAGTATGTGGCTGACTTGATGTAGCGCACTAGATCAATTAATGCCGTCACATGGGGTATCAGTAGCCCATTGTAAACTAGGGCTTCAGTGACTTGGTTTATACTGGTCTTTCCTCCAATAGCACTGACTAAATGGAGTAGTGGGAAGGCGTTTCTTCATAAAGCACAGGTAAAGTCTTACTGTAGACGTAGCTCTTCTTTAAAATAAAATAGACTACTGCAACATTTATAAAGCACATTTCTTTGCAATACACTCTGCTGACTTCAGGACGGGAAACCAACAGAGCACAATACAACCAGAACCAGATAATGACATCCCGTGAATATTAAAGTGCGCTGTAGGATACTGGAGTATAATGGAGAGCATCTTCTGATATTTTTACCTGAATGTTTTTTTTTTTTTTTTTTTAAGTGTATATTTCTTTCTCGTACATCACGGGACACAGAGCGGCATAGTCATTACTATATGGGTTATATGGAGTACCTTCAGGTGTGGACACTGGCAATCTCAAACAGGAAGTCCCCTCCCTATATAACCCCCTCCCCTAGAGGGAGTCCCTCAGTTTTTTCGCCAGTGTCTTAGGTGTTGGTCACGGAATAGCTTTGCTCCACATCCTTGGGATTAAGGGCGGGCTAACCGGATCTGTCCAAGGAGCCTCAGTGCCAAAGTGGACAGTACCCGGGCCCCAAGCCGTGGGGTTTTGCCTATAATGCTCCTCTTTGGAGGGCTGGACCCTGGGCCCAGGACTTGGAGTTTGTAAAAACCATAAGTTCCTGTTTGCCAGGGTGCTATATAGGTCCAGGACAGTGGGTACCTTCATAGGACCCCAGGGCCTGAAGGTCTACTACGCTACCCACGGAGATGGGAGAAGATTGGATCAGTTTGCTGGACAAACATCCTGCAGCATGGAGCAGGTAAGGGGGAGCCTGCGGGACTTGGTTCGACAGCAGGCTCTCCGGGGTAACCTAAAAGGGGGGTAGCCTAAGTATGCTCTGCATTGGCAACCTTGCTCACTATGTCTGAGAAAGACAGGATGATCCCATTTTCCCCATCACTAGGTTCCCCTGTCTAAGAATTGTGTTGCTAGCTACCTGCTGCTTTCTTCCTAGGACTGGTAAGGATCCCTATGGGGCCTTTTGCAGAGTCCTACCTGGCCGGGGGTTTGAATCTGCCGCCTGGTACTGCAGTCCTGGGTCTCCAGCAGCGCGGCTCCTCCATGTTCTTCCTGCTCCGGCGTGCGCGCGCACGTCTTATAGACGTTTTTCGCGCCGTTCGGAGGGGAGGGCGGGGGGGGGGGCGTGCCTGCAGCGTCATACAGGGGCGCGCCTTGTGCTGTTATAGATCAGCAGGCATTGTCAGTGCTCAGTCTGAGGCTGATCTCAAAGGGAGAGGACGCAGAGCGGCAGAACAGTGACTCCCGGTGGCGGAAGAGGGGTAGTACAGGCTGGACTTTGTTCCAATGCCTTTCTGTTAAGCCAAGAAATCCCCCTTTTTGCAACAGGTTGGAAGCTGGCAAACTAAGTTTGGGGTCGCTGTATGTTTGAAAAAAAAAAAAAAAAAAAGAAAGAGACTTATATATATTTAAAAAAAAAAAAAAAAGAACATACGGGGCCCCATCAGTTTTTGGGCATTAGTGAGCTATTGTCCCCTAAGCTCTAGTTTTGTACTCCTGGCCACTACAGTCTGTTGTTGTTGGCGGAGTCCCTCGATTTTGTATTATGGCTTCCAAAGGTTCGGGGTCAAAGGGTACAAAAAAGACCAAAAAACAAAGGGGTTCCCCCTCTGATTCTGATGATATGCCAATACTTTCCCCGCAGCTTATTCCCATAAAGGTCGCCTTGGATGAGCCATTAGGGGGGTCTGGTGCGGAGGCTGGCCCAGATCAGCCCAGCCCTGTGTTTATCACAGAGGAGATGCTAGCTGTATCCCTAGGGGGGCTAGAAGAGAGAATAGCAGCATTGATCGCTAGAGCTATTCCTGGCAAGAAACGGGTTAGATCCCCATCACCAAGAGGTGTATCCTCAGATGCTGAAATTCTCTCTCCGGAGGAATTGGAATCGCAGGAGGATCAACTGGACCTGAACCAAGAGGGTTCAGGGATTGAGGGATCTACCTCTGAGGAACCATTTTCAGACTCCCAGACAGAGAGACTGTGGGTGCAGTCTTTGACGGACATGGTCCGCTCGGCATTTAGTTTACCATTGCCAGAGCCTCAGGTTCCTCCGGTATCCTCTCTGGGCTCTTTGAAAGCTCCTTTAAGCAACGCAGTTTTTCCGGTCCATCCTCTCTTGGAGGAATTGATCTTTCGGGATTGGGTACGGCCGGACAGGATTTTTCTGCCACCGAAGAGATTTGCGGTCATTTACCCTATGGAGGAAAAATTCTCCAAGAGGTGGAAGCTCCCAGTGGTGGATGCAGCCATCTCATGTGTGAATAAATCACTAACTTGCCCGGTGGAAAACATACAAATGTTTAAAGATCCGGTTGATAAACGGTTAGAGACACTTTTAAAAGCATCCTTTGCTACGGCAGGAGCAGTGGTACAGCCAGCTGTGGCTGCAATTGGAGTTTGTCAGGCGTTAAAGGACCAGACAAAAGAAATGCTAAAAGACATGCCTACCCAACAGGCAGAAGAGTTTTCTGACATTCCCAGAGCTCTGTGTTTTGCGGTAGATGCTATAAAGGATTCCATCCAGCAGGCCTCTCGGTTATCACTATTTTTGGTGCACATGAGAAGGCTCTTATGGTTGAAGAACTGGGCGGCGGAGCCCCCATGCAAAAAGCTTCTGGCAGGGTTTCCCTTCCATGGAGGACGACTCTTCGGGGAGGATCTGGATAAATACATTCAGACTATTTCAAGTGGCAAAAGTACCCTTTTACCGGTCAAAAAGACATCCCGGGGTCCTACATTTAAAAGGCAGCTCTTTCCTGTCTCAGGGCCCTCAAATTCCAGGCAGTATCGACGGCCGCCTGCACGATCCAACGTTAACAGTAGATCGCAGGGACAGGCCCCTGGGGGTAAGAGACCATGGTATCGCAAGCCGACAAAGACAGCCCCTAAGTCTGCCTTATGAAGGGGCGCCCCCACTCTCGTGGGTGGGGGGAAGGCTTCGTTTCTTCTCAGAAGTTTGGGAAGCCAAGATCCCCGACAAATGGGTCTGGGCGTCTGTAACCGCAGGCTACAGGCTGGAGTTTCTAAACTTTCCTCCGCCTCATTTTCAAGAGTCAAGGCTACCAAAGGATCCAGCAAAGAAGGCCTCGATGCTGGCAGCTTTGGATCACCTGCTTTGCCAGGACGTAATAATAGAGGTGCCAGCCCAAGAGCAAGGGCTAGGTTTCTATTCCAATCTCTTTGTCATACCAAAGCCCAACGGCGATGTCAGGCCAATCTTGGACCTAAAGAGGTTAAACGGTTACCTAAGGGTTCGTTCCTTCCGGATGGAATCCATCCGGTCAGCAGTCGCCACGCTCCAGAGGGACGATTTTCTGCCTTCCATAGACATAAAGGATGCTTACCTTCATGTACCAATCTTTCAGTCGCATCAAAGATTTTTACGCTTCGCGGTGGGGCAGCGACACTTCCAATTCAGGGCGCTCCCCTTCGGGCTGGCCACGGGCCCCCCGGGTATTCACGAAGATCCTAGCCCCAGTTCTGGCCAATCTAAGGATCCAAGGGGTCACAGTCCTAGCATACTTGGACGACCTTTTAATCATAGATCACTCACGGCCGTGTCTGCAACAGGCAGTAAACCTCACGGTTCAGTACCTCGAAGGGTTCGGCTGGGTCCTAAACCGGGAAAAGTCAGCGTTCCAGCCTACAAAGCAGTTGGAATACCTCGGCATGAGGTTAGACACAGAACAGCAAAGGGTGTTCCTGCCCCTTGTAAAGATCGAGGCTATCAAGGGGTTGGTTCAGTTGGTTCTAAGCAAGAAAAAACCAACTATTCGCCTGTGTATGCGATTACTAGGCAAGCTAGTGGCCACGTTCGAGGCAGTACCATACGCTCAGATCCACACTCGCGTCCTACAGGCAGCCATTCTAGCAGCCTGGGGCAAGAGAGCACATGCCTTAGAGTCCCCTTTGACGCTATCATCAAGGGTCCGACAAAGCCTGGCCTGGTGGTTGAACCCTCAGAATCTTTTAAAGGGAAGATCCTTCAGCCCTGTTGTCTGGAAGGTAGTTACCACAGACGCCAGCCTGGCAGGCTGGGGGGCGGTCTTCGAGGGGTTCTCTCGCCAGGGAACTTGGGTGAAAACAGAGAGGCAGCTCCCCATCAATATCTTGGAGATCAGAGCTGCTCGCCTAGCCCTTCTGGCATGGACCTCCAGATTACAGGGGTCCCCGGTGAGATTCCAGTCAGACAATGCCACAGCGGTGGCATACATAAACCACCAAGGGGGAACCAGGAGTCAGGCCGCTCAGAGGGAGGTGAGCTTGATTTTTCAGTGGGCAGAGGTTCATGTACCCTGCATTTCGGCGATATTCATTCCCGGAGTGGACAACCTGCAGGCAGACTTCTTAAGTCGCCAGATTCTGTCGCCAGGGGAGTGGTCTCTGCATCCCCAGGTCTTTCAGACAATCTGCCAGAAGTGGGGAATGCCAGACGTAGATATAATGGCATCCAGGCGGAGGGCATGGTACTCACTAGTCCTGAAGATGGCAGTGGGAGACCCTTGGACTCTTCCTCTACGACCAGACCTACTCTCACAAGGCCCGATCCTCCACCCTACATTACAACGTCTAAATTTGACGGCCTGGAGGCTGAAACCCTGATTCTCAGGGGTAGAGGTCTGTCTAGGCAGGTAATTCCTACCCTGATTAGGGCTAGAAAGCCGGCCTCCAGGGTGATTTATTACAGGGTGTGGAGGAACTACGTAGGCTGGTGTGAATCCAAAAGATGGAATTCCCGCAAATATACCATTGATAGGGTGTTAAGTTTTCTCCAGCTAGGAGTGGATAAAGGCCTGGCATTAAGCACAATCAAGGGACAGATTTCAGCTCTGTCAGTGTGGTTTCAGAGGCCGCTGGCCACCCACTCGCTGGTAAAGACCTTCATACAGGGGGTCTTGCGTATTAATCCTCCTGTCAAGTCACCAATTTGTCCATGGGACTTAAATCTTGTCCTGTCCACTCTACAGAAACAACCCTTTGAGCCGTTGGCTGAGATTCCTTTAGTTTTACTGACAAGAAAGTTGGTATTCTTGGTCGCCATAGTTTCGGCCAGGAGAGTGTCAGAGTTAGCAGCCTTATCGTGTAAGGAACCATATCTCGTTCTACATAAGGACAGGGCAGTTCTCCGGCCCCATCCTTCCTTTCTACCAAAGGTTATATCCAATTTTCACTTGAACCAGGATTTGGTACTTCCATCCTTCTTTCCAAAACCCACATCTAGAAAGGAGGGGTTGCTGCATACCTTGGATATTGTCCGGGCCATGAAGGCCTATCTTAAAGCTACAGAAAAGATCCAGAAAACAGATGGGGCAGGCAGCTGCAAAATCCACCATCTCGAGATGGATTAGACAATTAATCATTCAGGCCTACGGTTTGAAGAGGTTGCCTCCTCCTTTGTCGGTAAAGGCCCATTCTACCAGGGCCATGGGCGCCTCCTGGGCAGCACACCATCAGATCTCTATAGCTCAGATATGCAAGGCGGCGACGTGGTCATCAGTCCACACGTTTACAAAGTTTTATCAACTAGACGTGAGAAGGAATGCAGATTCTGCCTTTGGACAGGCAGTACTACAGGCTGCAGTTTAAGATCCTCGGGATCAGGGGCACCCTTGGTTGTAAAAAAGAAAAAAAAAAAAAAAAAAAGTTTTTTTCTTGACTAAGTTGGAATTATTATTATTATTATTTGAGTATACCTCTAAATTAAATCTCGTTTGAGAAGATGTCTCCCTCCCCTCATTAAAGCATTGCTTTCGGACATCCCATATAGTAATGAATATGCCGCTCTGTGTCCCGTGATGTACGAGAAAGAAAAAGGGATTTTTAAATACAGCTTACCTGTAAAATCCTTTTCTTGGAGTACATCACGGGACACAGAGCTCCCACCCCTCTTTTGGGGAACATTTTTGGGAGGCATACTGCTTGCTACAAAACTGAGGGACTCCCTCTAGGGGAGGGGGTTATATAGGGAGGGGACTTCCTGTTTGAGATTGCCAGTGTCCACACCTGAAGGTACTCCATATAACCCATATAGTAATGAATATGCCGCTCTGTGTCCCGTGATGTACTCCAAGAAAAGGATTTTACAGGTAAGCTGTATTTAAAAATCCCTTTTTTTGTGCGTGAACTCGAGAGAGGAGCCGGACTGCAGGAGTGGCAATGGCGGGTGTGAGGGAGGACCTCCCACTCACCCCGCCCTACCTGCTCCGCTTGGGAGCCCAATGGGGCCCAACGGGACCCCGACGGAGCAGAGGGACTCCCCCCTATGAGGAAGTGAGGGGGTCTAGCCCGCTCAGCCAGCCCCGTAGGTACTTCGCCTCTCTTTTTTAGGAGATCACAAGGCCAAAGTGCGTGCGTGTTAAACCAATTTTGTGTGCTTGCAAGTGTGGTGGTTTTTGGGGGGGGGGGGGGGCGTACTAAGCACAGGCTTACCTTGCATAGCACACCCACCGGGTGCCAGGCTAAGACCACCAAACTCAATTCACATGTAGCCGAGACCGGGATCCGAACCCTTGGCTGCAGAGGTGAACAGCTCATCAGCGCAGTGCCAATCACGTTGAGCCACCACAGCTCCGTGTATGTGGTTTTTATGTCCACTGACATCCATTTTTTACAAAAAATAAGTGACTGAACTTCAAACCCTGTATATAGCTGGTTGCTAAGGAGGGGGCCAGGAAGCCAGCCGCGCCTCTTCCTTGACAACCGAGTCAACAGCTGTCAGCGGGGTTCCCGCTGAATGTAAAAAGAAAAAGAAGAGAAATTGGCAGCATAAAAAAAATTACGAAAACAATCGGGGTCTGGTATGGATTTGAAAGCCCCCCAAAATCCATGTGAGACCCTTTTCCGAGCATGCAGCCCAGCAGGTTAGGGAAGGGAGGGAATGAGATTCCCCCCCCCCCCACCCCAGATGTGAATGGGTATGGGGCAGTAAAAGTTAAACAAAAACGAGAGCTGGTTTTTGACAAGTCCTGTATTCTCCCGGTGCCGTCTGTCCGACGTTGAAGGCATGTGGACTGGTATGGTTTAGGAGAGACCTGCTGGGATGCATTCTCTGATAAGGGTTTGGTATGGTTGGTATTGGGGGGGCCACACCATTTTTGGCATGGGGGTTCCCCTCCAAAGCTATACAAGACTCGCTTCTCTTTTTTTTTTTTTTTTTGTCTCTAACGTTTGTTAGGAACATGGCGTCCGACTTCCTGGCCCCCTCCTTGGCAACCAGCTGTATACAGTGTGTTTGATGAGGGGGGGAAAAGAGGGGGGGGTTTAAAAACGGATGTCAGTGGACAATCTGCCTACATTTGATCCGTTCACATCCATTTTTAAACTCTCCTTCAGACACCCCCCCCCCCCCCCAATTAAACACACTGGCCCAGATTCACAGAGCGATTACGCCTGCGCAACAGGAGATGCGCGTGCGTAAGTCGAAATGTGCGCATGCGTTTCGATGCGCGGCATCCCCAGAACGAGATACGCCAAAAATCTACTTTTATTTGTCCCACGTAATTTCGTTAGACTGGCGCATCCGTCCGCGCAAAAGTGCGCTAGACACACCATTGATTTGCTAGTCAAATATGCTAATGAGGGACTTACAGGGATCCACAAAACAACGTTGGGGCAGCGCAGGCGACGCAGTGTGCGCAACAGCAAAATGTCCTGTCTAAAATTAGAGCATATAAAAGCTGGTCTAAAAAGTGAAAAAAAGTCTACTTGTTAGATAAAGCAACACTGTTAGTGAGGAGCTCAGCAGTCACACGTGTTGCACAACAATCTGTATGCCAACATGACAGGGGCATCGTCGCACATAGCTATACTACTGACTTTAGATGAACAAAGAAGGATGAGGGCACGGAGGATGGCAAGGAGGGTGGCACGGGAGAGGATATACCGCACCCGCATAGACCTGTTTGGCATGAGTGATTCTGAGGTGTTTCGCATCTTCAGATTCACCCCTCATGCCATCCTGGAATTAACCACAACCCTGCAGGAGGACATCACCAGCTCACATGCAGTGCAGCTACTGGTCAAGGTACTGGCAACACTCCATGTCCTTGCCAGTGGCTCTTTTCAGCGTACAAGTGGAGTGGTGGCTGGGATGTCACAATCCTCCATGAGCAGATGTGTGCACCAGGTTGTCCCTGCAATCCTCAGACGCATGGCCAACCAAATCATCAAACCCACCACTGAGGACCTGCGGCTGAAGGCAATGACAGATTTCTACAGAATTGCCAGATTCCCACGCACTGTGGGGGCCATTGATTGCACACATGTGGCACTCCAGCCCCCCCCCAGGAGACAGAGCACATGTACCGCAATCGGAAGCATTGGCATTCCATCAACGTACAGGTGATAGTCGATGCCCAAGGCCTCATATGGCACGTCCGTGCCAAACACCCAGGGTCCAGCCATGACAGCTACATATACAATCAATGCCACATCCGAATGGAATTCGATCAGAACGTGTATGGGGACACCTGGCTGGTTGGTGAGTGACATGGGTGGCAGGCATGACTATCCCCTCCCATGATGCACATCACAAGGGGCACATGCATGACTAACATCCTCCTGTCTTTTCCCTTACAGGTGACTCTGCATATCCATTGGGACCCCATCTCATGACTCCTATCCGGAACTCCCAAACCCCAGGAGAGGAAAGATGCAATCAAGCACATGCTCAAACACGAGCAGTGGTGGAGCGCACCTTTGGCCTCCTAAAGTCACGTTTCCGATGCCTGGATAAGTCTGGGGGTACCCTCTTGTATTCCCCAAACTTTGTGTGCCAGATCATCAGTGCATGTTGCATGCTGCACAACTTCGCAGAAAGAAAGGGCCTGCAGATTGGCCTACGTGATGACCTGACCCCTGAACCAGACAATCCCCCCCTAACCGAGGCTACCCCGTCTTCTGAGGGAAGAGCAGCCAGGAGACAGCTCACATTGGGCATCTTTGCACGTTAAACACACACATTAATCATGGCACAATGAGAACGCATGCATGCACAAAACTGTGGTCCCTAGCACACACACCCACATCCACATCAAATTGGATTGGCACCAGTCCACCATGCAGGACTTGTGAGCAGCAACGCCACGCCAAGGCTCCAATTATGTCACTGTACATTCATACACCATTCACACGGACCTAGGGATCACTTCTCCCTGGTCCTGGGGAACCCTTCTCCATCAAAATTGAGGGTGACACCCCTTTTCCGGCAGGAATGTCACCCCCACATTCACACAGCATTCACAACCCAAAAAAAATAAAAATAAAAAAAAAAACTGCAAAAGCAAAAAATGTCCAGCAAAAAAAAAAAAATTACAAAAAAAAAGGGGAAAAACAAATTATTGCCCTTTGCGTGAGCCACGCCTGTGGCGCCCCCGGCCACGGCCCCGGCTTCTCAGGGGAGACTCATGGGGAGGGGTAAAACCGGGGAAGGAGGAGCAGCCCCTGATCTCTGCCCACCTGGCGGCCTGCCCTCCAAGGCCACGGCTATTCTGTCCAGGGCAGCACCAAGTGTTGCCGTGTTGGCCTGGATAGCCAGGGTGAGGGCCCTCACATCCTGCCCAACGCCTGCCGATGTCGTCTGCAGTTCGTTTAGGCAGGTTGTGAAAGCCCGGGAGTGGGAGTCCAGGTTCCCCAGCGTATCCTTGATGGAGGACAGGCTCTCCTCCATCCGCACCAATGTCTGGCTGACCTGTCCCAGATGGCGGGTCTGGAGGAACTGGTCCCTTCTCAGAGTGGCGGGCAGGAGATCGGCCACCCCCCTGGTGGTCTGGGATGACATCCTGCCTCCAGCTGATGCTTGTGGCCGGGGAGAAGGGGAGGCCCTTGTGAGGGGAGCCATGTTGGGGGAGGAGGGGGGGGCTCCCCCCTTAGGGAGGCCTGCCTGCTGCCAGCCAGAGGGAAAGAGTCCTCAAAAACCAAACGTCCAGTGCCTGACATGGACTCCTCCTCCTCATGATTCTCCTCCTCCTCATGATTCTCCTCCTCCTCATGATTCTCCTCCTCCTCATGATTCTCCTGCTCCTCTTGAACCTCCTCCGCGGACTCCGGCCTTGTTGGGGGGGCCTCATTAGGCTGCTGTCCTGGGGTTGGTGCGGTCAGGCCAGATGGCCCTGCACCCTCCTGCACATCTGTGGATGATACAAAACATTCACAGGTTGGAGGATCCACACACTTGCCACATATTCCCTTTCACCCCCTCCCCCACACATGCTACACACCTGATATTAACAAAAAAAACTTACCTGGCACCACGGGCTCCGGACTTGAGTCAAAGCCGGGCAGGCCCTCAACTTCATGCCGATGAAAGGTCAGGGCCACCGCATGCTCCTCCGCTGTCAGCCTAATATGGCATGGTGGGCCCCCTCCTGTGCCCCTGGCATGGGCATGCATTCTGGCCAGCTTCTGTTTGACCAGACGCCGGAGGTCATTGATTTTTTTGTCAATCCCAGACCGGGTCCGTGTCTCCCCCTGCCCCGCTGAATTGACCTGCTCAGTGATCCTATCCAAAATCTCCCTCCTCCTGGCCGGGGTGGTGTTGGCACTCTCTGGGCTGTGGAGGTAACGCCCATACTCGCTAATGGCCCGGGCAAGAATTTGTTTTTCCACAACTGTAAAATTCAGCTTTCGTTTTCTCTCTGTCATCCTTCCAAAAAAACTCACTCCCAGTCAACAAAATTCACTCACACAAACAAGCCCAACCAATCAAGCAAAAACACACACAAAGAGAGAAAACTACTCAGCAATAAACAGTCACAAAAAAACAAAACAAAAATACAGCAGGAAAACAAACAAACACAAATATATCAATCAAACAAACAGTCTCTCAAACACTTATCAAAAACCACTTTCAAAAATCTACTAACAAACACTTGATCACACAGAACACTAATCTGACAACTACAAAACACACCGCAACGAACAACAGGACAAAAGCACTTGGTTAAATGGGAAGGGACAAAGGGATGTACTTTTGCAATGCAAGTGCGTTTGTGTGTGTCTATTTATGCTGTTTGCGTAGTTCACAACGTTGCCCTAGTCCATTTCCAATTTCACTGATTGCACCGCTCCCGAGTTGTGAGCATGCGCACAGCGGAGCTGACATGGTATGCTTCAAGCGCGCATGCGCGAGCCGGCCGGCCCTTCATTTGCATGGGGTCACGGCTCATTTCAATGTAACACGCCCACGTCCTTCCCAATTTGTATTACTCCTCCTTACGCCTCTGAAAAAACGTTACGCATGCGCAATTTCCTGCGCAAAAGCTACGAGAATAGGGTGATTACGCGGCAAAATTGCGCAAGTCTAACGTAAAGGCGGTGCGCTACGCCGATCCAATAATGCGCAGATGTACCTGAATCTGGGCCACTGTATATAGCTGGTTGCTAAGGAGGGGGCCGGTTAGCCAACTGCCGCGTCCTTAACAATCATGAGTCATCAGCTGTCAGCAGGGTTTAAAAACAGATGTCGGCAAATCGGATGTAAGAGGATCACACGTTTTTTCGTCCATTCCTTTTTTTTAATGGGAGAAAAATAGGGTTTTCTTCCAAAAATCAGAGCTGAGTGGAGACTGATGTCAGTGGATGATCTTCCGCTTATGTCCGCTATCCCATATGCATGTGTCCGTTTTTCATCCGCCAACGGATGGAGAAAAACAGACATGTGAAACACCTGTGTAAAAGGATGTTCTATCTTGAAGAAAAGTTATTATTGTGGTATTTAACTGCATGATGCATGATGTACACTCAGAATTTCTGTTTGTTATTTTTCTCTGTATAAAACCCTTCCATGTGAAATAATCACATTATCTGCACAAGAATTTCAGGGAAACCACACCCTGGGAAAGACACATTTAATGGTGGCCTTATGTGTCGATTTGCCAGGAAACCTGGTGTGTGTGTGTGTGTGTATGTGTGTGTATATATAATATATATATATAATCTCCCACCCACTACCAGGTGCCACTGTAGCGAGATAATCAATGTTATTCACTTTACTTGTCAGCGATCATAATGTTATGGTTGATCGGTATAATATATATATTATACCGATCAACCATAACATTATGATCGCTGACAAGTAAAGTGAATAACATTGATTATCTCGCTACAGTGGCACCTGGTAGTGGGTGGGATATATTTAGGTAGTAAGTGAACATGGTGTCCCTGAGGTTGATGTGTTAAAAGCAGAGAACATGGGTAAGAAAAATGCTAAAATATGGAAAAAAAAAATGTGAAAGTTATTAAAATTATATTAATCTTATCAACAAAATTGTATATTGGACATGGTTTGTTCTTCTGTATGCTTTTAAATTGTAAAGCAAAGTATACCTGTTATGAGAAAAAATGAAGGCTGCCATCATCGGCCTACTGAAAATCCTAGTTGCTTGGCTGTCTCTGACTTTAAAAACTGACGTTTTTGGACATTTTTACAGCAGCTGTTTTTGGCAGTAGACATTTTTTTCCAACAGTCAATAAACTCTCCATCATGTTATCCTATGTGTGCATGCACACATAGGCTGTAATCGGCAGTTTTGGGCAGTGGCGTTTTTGAGCAGTAAAAAAAAAAAAAAAAACTAGATGTAAAAACGCTCTAACTGATAAGCGATTAAAAACGCCACTCACCAGCGTGTTTTTAAAGTTTTTTAACCATTGAATTTTTTTTTTATAATAAACGCTTAAAAACGCTATTGAAAAAAAGTTGAAAAACTCACTGTTAAAGCGGAGGTTCTATTAAAAAAAAATGTTTTAAGTCAGCAGCTACTAACACTGTAGCTGCTGACTTTTAATAAGGACACTTACCTGTCCTAGCCTCAGCGATGTCTGCCCCCACCGTGGCCGATCCTCGATCCTGGCAGCTCCAGGCGCCGCCATCAACAGTAAGGGAAACAGCCCGTTTCCTACTGCGCATGTGCGAGCGGCGCGGCGCTTTGTGAATGGGCAGGCTGCTTTCTGGGACACACACAGCTCCCAGAATGCAGCGCTCCCCATTCACAACAAGACACCGAATGTAGGAGGAGGAAGAGAATCCACCGCGGAGGATGAAGAGGCAGATTCGGCACTTCCGCATAGCAACAGCTATTTAGGGTGAGTAAAATGTATTTATTTATTTCCATTTATTTTTAGACTTTTGGTGGAATTTTTTTTTTCAGGTGGGAACTCCACTTTAAGCTACTGTTGTTTTTATAAAGTTATTTTAACGTCCAATGTGCATGAGGCCTTAAACTTTTCAGTCACTGACCTGGAAGAAGCATGCAGGAAATACAAGTCAGAATTCTTTATCACTATGGTTTTGGTGTGACTTAGAAACTACTAAAAAAACAATAAGATTTATTATTTTCAAATTTTGTTCACTTACAGGATAAAGTGTATTCTTCGGTACTTCAGCAATGCTACAAAATGTATAAGGTATGAGATCTTAACTCTTTCATTATGCTCTTGGTAAACAAGGTAAAATAATGACCAGATAAGTTTCATCTTGATTAGATATCTATACATGTAACACCTACCTTGGCTAGGATCAAATAGTTTTTAGGAAAGTTTTTGAAATAGATGATATGCATAAAAGGTCTTGGAGAACGCACCAATGTCCTATAAACTCTGGTCAGATATGGAAACGAATGCCTCGTACACACAACCATTTTTCCCGGCAGGAAAACTGCTTGAGAGCTTTTGGCCGGGGATCCCGGCCGTGTGTATGCTCCATCGCAGATTTCCCGACAGGAAAACTGCGGGGGGGGAAAAGAGAACATGTATTCCCGGCGGACATTGGAAAAAACGGTCGTGTGTATGCTTTTCCGAGGGGGGGGGGGGGAGTGCATGCTGAGAATCAAGTATGAGACGGGAGCGCTCGTTCTGGTAAAACTAGCACTCGGAATGGAGATATCACGTTTGTCACGCTGTAACGAACTGAAAATTGTGAAGATTGAAAAAGCGCGAATCGTCTCTCACCAAACTTTTACTAACACGAGGATCAGCAAAAGCAGCCCAAAGGGTGGCGGCGTTGGAATGGAACTTCCCATTTGTAGTCCTGTTGTACGTGGTGTACGTTACCGCGCTTTGGACGGGCGGTATTTGGCCTGAACGTGTGTATGCAAGGCAGGCTTGAGAGGAATCCCATCTGGAAAAACGTTTTTTTTTTTTTTGCCGACATTGGGCAGCGTGATATCCCAAGAAAGGTGGTTATGATGCGCTGGACGTGCGTCTTTTATTCTGTCAGTCAGGGAGCATTGGCTGAACCGAGGCAACTCTACCACAACACAAAGAGGATCCACCCCATCCCCTTCTCCACCGCCCTAAAAACAGGCAGTGGCCCGTACTGAAACTTCCAAGGGGAATAGATAAAACAGCACCAGCCAGTCTTTTAAAAGAGTCCATCATCATTTAATGCTGACAAAATCGAGACAACGGGAAGATATGAGACCCACACGTTTTAGGGGCCAAACAATACTTCTTCATCTGGGCTTAGATTAGGGGTATCCAAACTTTTTTCAAAGAGGGCCAGATTTAATGAAGTGAACATACGTAAGGGCCAACCATTTTAGCTAACATTCTTTGAAGCATAAAAATTTGGTCTAAGTGTGTTTGCCCGAGCACTAATACACTGCCCAACAAGAATTCTCTTGCCTTTATGGCTTTGTGTGGTGAAGAGATGAGCTTGGGTGTGTTGTTTGGATATACCGTATTTATCGACATATAACACACACCTTCACTTTAGGAGGGAAGTTTCAGGGGAAAAAAAAATGTAAATAAAGAACTGTGAAGCAAAATAAGGGTCATTGCCCATCAATGCAGCCCAATCACTGCCATGAATGCAGCCTCTCCATTGCCATGAATGCATCCCAATCGATGCCCATCTGCAGGCTTAGAGGGGGGGGGGGGCAGGACAAGTGCCAACAGATTACATACAGGAGAATCTCCTGTTTACAAAGCAGCCTCTTTAATACAATGTCCCGCCTCCTATGATGGACAGAGGAGTCGTCCAATGGCAGCCCAGGAGACGAGACTTCCTATTACAGATGCCGCAGAGTGAACAGGAGATTCTTCTGTATGTAATTTGACAGAACTCGTTCCCCGCCCCTCCCTGTCCCCTCGGAGGCAGCACAGATAAATACAGTATATATATATCCAAATTACCAGGGGGGCCACATTAAACTGTAATGGGGGCCGCAATTGGCCCCCAGGCCGGACATTGGACATGCCTGGCTTAGATGAAAAGCTCTATGGGACGCTAAATTTAAAGCCTCCTGGAAAGTGTCCTCAAATAAGGACCATTAGATAGTCTTGTTCTTGTAAAGCTTGTGATAATGTGTTGCTTTTTAGATGTCTTCCTGTTGTCTGTTTTATCAATCATGTCTAATGATGGACTCTTAAGATGACCAGGGGGTGATCTATTGGTCTATTTCCCATACAAACTTAGGTGACAGAGCCTAGTTGCTGTATGTCTTTTGGCACGCCAGGCTGCCCTGCTTAACCACATTAATACCGGGTTTTTTCAACCCCTTCCTGCCCAGGCCATTTTTCAGCTCTCAGCGCTGTCACACTTTGAATGACAAATGCGCGGTCATGCTATATTGTACCCAAACCAATTTTTTATCATTTTGTTCCTACAAATAGAGCTTTATTTTGGTGGTATTTGATCACCGATCGTTTTTTTTCTTTTTTACAAAACAAATACAGAAATTTTTCTAAAAGTCTTAGTTCCTGTCAGTACATTTTGTAAATAAGTCATTTATACTTGTGGGCACTGATGGGTGGCACTGATGGGTGGCACCGGTGAGCACGGATGGGCAGTACTCTTGGGCATTGGTGGGTACCACTGATGACCGCTGAAAGCAAGCACTGACTGGCATCACTAATGGGCACTGATTACTGGCACTGGTGGGCACTGATTGCTGGCATTGGTGGGCACTGGTTGCTCTTCTTTGTAATCGGGACACCGCTGATCAGTGCCCTGATTACCTGTTCTGATGTTCCCTATGAGGAGATGCCGCTGAACGGCTCTCCTCGCCACACATTCTGTCGGTATGAGGTAATGAGAGCCAATTACCGCCACTTCCTGTATTTACATGTGATCGGCTGTGATTGGACACAGCCGATCACATGGTTAAAGAGCCACGTCAGCGGATCTTTACAGAGATTGGGGTTGCACCGTGTCCTAGCAACACGGCATGGCCGTTCAGGTGCACTGTCATATGACGTCCACCCAGAATGAGAGCTGCACCGTCCCTCCATCATTTGATGGTGGGCGTGTGGCAAGTGGTTAATATCAGTTGTTGCTGGTAATAAATTGATTGTAAACCAACGCTTTGTAAAACAGCCCATTCAGTTCAAAGTTAGTTTATTTTTTCGCCCACCTTTTTTTTTTTTTTTGTGATCCCTTTGTTCTCAGCTGCATAAGAGCTGGGGGGAGGAGAAGCGACAGCACACTGAACCTTCCAGTGAAAGGCTGTGCAGGGGAGATGTGTCGAGACCAGTCTGATCATTGGAGGAGAAGCCTGACTTCCCAGCAGAGCTAGAGAACTGACCAAGCTGCTCTCTCCTGCCTAGTGTGGTCAGTTCTCAAAGCAAAAAGTGTAAACAAGTAAAATAAAAAAATTAAAACGCCCCTGTTCCCGGTAGCTCGCGCGCGCAAGAGGGAAACACACGCAAGTCCCGCTCACACATGTAAACGCCGTTTAAACCAGATATGTGAGATATCGCCGCGTGCGTTGGTGTACCAGTAACAATTCTCGCACTAGATCTTCTCTGTAGATCTAAACTGGTATCCTGTAAAAAAAAATCAAATCGTTGCCTATGGAGATTTCTAAGTACCGAAGTTTGGCGCCATTCCATGAGTCTGCGCAATTTTGAAGCGTGACATGTTAGGTATCTAATTACTCGGTGTAACATAATCTTTCATATTTTATTAAAAAAAATGGTCTAACTTTACTGTTTTTTGTTATTTTTTAATTCATGAAACCATTTATTTCCCAAAAAAAGGCGTTTGAAAAATTATTCCGCAAATACCGTGCAAGATAAAACGTTGCAAGGACCGTTGTTTTATTCCCTAGGGTGTCTGTTAAAAAATATATATAATGTTTGGGGGTTCTGTGTAATTTTATAGCAAAAGAATGATGATTTGTACATGTAGGAGAGAAGTGCCGGAATAGGCCTGGTATTGAAGGGGTTAAATAATTTTTATGCTTCTCCTTTTAGCTGGATATGTTAGTAAAAAATAAAACTTTTATTTTTTTTGTTTTTTTGGAGCTCACTAAATTAACATGTACATTTTTATTTTTTTTCCCCCCTGTACAGCTATTTAATGGAACATTTGTCAAGTCTATGGAAACTGGTGGAGTAATATTGCTAAAAGACAGACTAGAGAAATTCTTTCATCGGGTAAATATTTATATGTGTTTTTGTCATTTATTCAAGTAGCGATTTGTGAGTTGTAATAATTTGGTGACCCTATACCTGGCGAACATATGGCAAAAATAATGGGTTCACTCTACTATTAGGGACCCTTACCTTTTACATTTCCATTTTCCATCCCCCGCCTCACTGATTTGATTATGGAGGGCTGAGAAATTCTAGCTCCGTTTTTTGACCTTCTCAAATCTTCCACAGGCTGTGCATGCTCCCCCATACACTCGCATGACAGCAATTAAATCTTGTGATTGACCTTTAAGGGGCTTTTTCTCATGTTCCCACATATCTGGAAGTATCGGGTTCTGTTTCCCTGTTTCAGTAGTGGATCAGTGCAAATAATGTAGCTGTTGACCTTTTAATATTGAGACACTTACCTGTCCAGGAATCCAGCAGTGTCTTCACCCGAGCCGATTTTTCAGTCGGCTCTCGGGTACTGCCACCACCATCTTGGCTAAGGGGGAACCAGCTGTGAAGCCTTGCGGCTTTACAGTCGGTTCCCTTCTGCGCATGTGCAAAGTGTGCTGCTCTTTGTGAATGGCCCGGAGGCAGGAGGAGGGGGCTAAATTTTAGATTGAGTTTGCCACAGTAAAGTCAGCCGCAAGTGGGAGCGGGTACCTGTTGAAACCACATACTGGCTCCCCCCCCAAAAAAAGGTGTCAAATGTGGTGCAGCAGAAGGTGGAGGAGGTGGCAAGCAAGCAGAGTTTCCCCATTTAGCTTTAAGTCTCCTAAAGTGACCCTGTAGTTTTGCTTAATATGTGCAGAGAAAAGCATTCTAAAGTGTTTGTTGGGTCTCCGACTAGGGTGCCCATGTGTACCGCAATTGACATGTCTGTCCCTTGTCCCGGGCACCTTCATTCCGGGACAATACATTGTCCCGGAATTAAATAGAGGACACATTTACCCCCCTTTCTAACTAGTAACTACATTTCCGGAACTGGTTGCTAGGGCCAGCGCTGCCTGGCGTCTTGCAACCAGTGACAATTTACTCTGTCATTTACTCAGATAGTGAGGCCCGGGAGCGAGGCCTGCGCCTAGTGCAGCACTACTATCCCCACCCACCTCGGCACCTCCTCCTTCTCTGGCACCCAGCAGCAGGGACTGGTGTGATCTTCACTCTCCAGATAGCGACTCCACTCCTTTCCTGTAATGCACGGGGCTCATGCAAAGGGAGTGACAGCAGTACTGCATCTGTCGGCAGGCTATGGGTGGCACGCGGCACTGCATCTGATGGCAAGTGGCACATTCAGCTGACAAATAACCCACTGCCAAATTCTCCATCAACCCCGAGACTACATTTCCCCCGTCCCCCCCCCCTCATCTTTTTTTGGGGAAGGCGAGGGGGGCGGGGTGTCCTGGAATGGTAGTTTGGAAATGTGGTCACCCTATCTCCAACTAACTCTGGAAATTAAAATGGGACAGCAGTTCTATTGGGCAGAGACCAGGGTGGATGTTGCATAGAAAAGGTGGTGGGATAGAGGCAGTGAAGAAGTAAAGATTTCTATAGTAATGGTTTATAAAGAAGAATGTAGATCACTTAGGGGACATGAGTACAGAAAGTTTATGTACATGTAAATAATTTTTAAATGAGAAACTGAAGAACCTGTTGGACAACATGAGTGACTTTGATTTGTGTTCTTCATCCCACAGTATTTACAGACATTACACATGCAGTCTTGTGATCTGCTCGATGTGTTTAGTGGCATCAGTTTTTTTCCGTTGGATAAGATGACTTACCTGAAAATCCAGTCCTTCATTAACAGGGTGGAAGAAAGTCTCAGTCTTGTGAAGTACACAGCATTCTTGTACAATGATCAGCTGATATGGTAGGTCAAATATGCAGATTATTTTTATTTATGATTATTATTTATGAAAATAAGTAAAAAAATTCATTCAATGCAAGATTAGAAGCCTGTTTTTTTGAGCAGTTGCCCACCTAGCAAAGATAAACTGTTAAAATATACTCATCTATCCTACAGATTGGCAGATGGTTCTTCCATCCATTTGAGGGAATGCATCTCTGTTATCCATGCACAGATCTTCCAATGTCTGGAGATAACTGACTTGGCAACTGTAAGAGCCCTTTCACTCTGTGCCACCCATAGCGTCGTTGGTAAAACGCTGATATTTTTACCGCCGACGTTGTGGGCAGATTTGCGGCGCATTTCGGCCGCTAGCAGGGCACATTTACCCCCCGCTAGCGGCTGAGAAAGGGTTTAAACCACCCGCAATGCACTGCTGAAGCAGCGTATTGCGGGCGGTATAGCTGCGCTGTCCCATTGATTTTAATGTGCAGCAGCGGAGGAGGAGCGGTAAACACACCGATCCTTCTCCGCTCCAAAGATGCAGCTAGCAGGACTTTTTTTACCGTCCCTTCGGGCTTTCACACTGGAGTAAATAGGGACAGATTTTTAAGGACGTATTGCAGGCGCTATTTTTAAGGCTATAGCACCTGCTATAGCATCTCCGATCGTGTGTACGGGCTAGAGGACAGGTTTGTCCATCGGACAAATTTCAAAGCATGCTTTGAAATTTGTCGGATATGTCCGCTGGTTAGTACACTAACCAGCGGACAGAACTGTCCGCGCATGCGTCGAATGGATTCGACGCATGCATGGAAGTATTTTACTTCCTGGAGTGGTGACGTCACCGCGTTCCCTGACCGAGGGAATTTTTCATCCGATGGTGTGTACACGCCGTCAGATGAAAATCCGGAGGAGACATGTCCGCTGGAAACGGTCCGTCGGACATGTTTCAGCAGACATGTCCCTCCGTGTGTACGCGGCCTAAGGCGCCCCTTCTTGCAGAGGCGTAACTAGAACCTTCTGAAGGGTTCAGTCCTCGAGCGCTGCTCAGGGATCTCTGGTGTAGCTCAGGGTGTCTACCAGGAAAAGAAAAGAAGCAGGAGAGACCTTTTTATAGTGTAGTAAATTGCTTCAAAAAAGGTGAAAAATATGGAAAGTAGTTCACCCGATCGCCTCTTTAGGGGTCAGGAAGGATTTTTTTTCCCTGCCGTAGCATATTGGCGTAGCACGGTTAGGGTTTTTTTTTGCCTTCCTCTGGACCAACCCAGGATAGAGGATTCAGTTAATCCTTCATAATCCTGCACCCCCCCCCCCCGGTGTTTGGTGACCATGGTTAAACTGCAATACTCGGCAGAGACCATTTGGGATCTGGGCGATTTGCCGCAATACTACCAGCCATCACCAAAAAAGCCCTTCGAACTGAGCGACTTCTGAGAGACGATCGACTATCAAAAATCTCAGCCGTTTGCCCCAGCCTAAGCACATATCATGTGCTCTGATCAACACAAGATCGGCAGTAAAACACCGACTTGAAATCCATTATTTCATTCTACAATACGATTTAGACTGCCTCTTTATTACAGAGAGCTGGCTCACAGCCGACTGTAACACCATTCTAGGTGAATTGGTGCCAGAAAACTATCGTATTATAACGGAAAACAGGATAGGGCAAAGAGGAGGAGGACTGGCGGTAATCCATAAGACTCATCTTGCGATCACTAAACCAGTCCTTCAAAACCCTCTTCCATTCATGGAAACCCTTACTCTGCAACTGCAAGTAAACTCCCAGGAGACCGTCCGGATTTTACTCTGCTATAGACCACCCGGCCCAAAATCGCAGCTTCTCCCTTCATTGACGGACTTTATTTCCACCTATACCCTTAACAGCAAACACCTTTTGCTGCTCGGGGACTTCAACCTCTGGGCCAACTCCCCGCAAGACCCCATTGCCGACGCCTGTATCGACCACCTGGAAGGATTAGGGCTACAACAACTAGTATGTGGGCCCACACATGCTTCAGGTCATACGCTCGATCTTATTTTCAGACAAGATCTGGAAATAAAAATCTTGGAAAATGAACCATTGCCATGGACAGATCACCATGCAATTAAATTCATTATTTCCGAATTCCCCCCCTTAACAAAAACATCAAATCCAGTGACAACACACTGGACTAGATGTCAGAAGAAGCTCCACTCGGAACTCTTCAAAGCCACGTTAAGGGAAAAAATAAAACCAATTCAGCCGCATCAAACGGCTGAAGAAACACTGGATACCATAAACACAGCCCTATTACAGTCAGCTGACTTAATAGCGCCGAAACGTAAAACCCACATCCGGAAAAATAACTCCAGCTGGTTCAACAACCAGCTGGAATTACTGAAGCAAGAGCGCAGAAGGGCGGAAGCAGCCTGGAAAAGACGCTCCTCGGATGAAAACCTTTCCATCTACAAAGCAAGTACAAGAAAATACCACAGAGAAATCTACAAAGCCAAGAAAAAATATTTTTCTGAGGCTATCAACAGCGCCCTCAACTGCCCCCGCAAACTCTTCAAGCTGGTCACTCAGACCATGAATCCAGGATGTCTTGAAGCCCCCAATTCAGACTCACAAGAACTTTGCAGTGAATTATCGGATTACTTCATTAATAAAGTTGAGGGGATCCAGCAAAGCATTCAGCAAAACAATTCCCCCCATATCTACACAACACCTGCAGTAATTTACCACAACCAGGTAAGTTCAAGCTGGAACCCATTTCTATTGATGCCACAAAAAATATCATCGGTGCTCTGCGTAACAGCACTGCACCGAATGATATCATCCCTACTAAACTGCTGAAGGAATGTGCTGACATCCTGGCACCTTCCATCACGCAGCTTATTAACCAGTCTTTCAGGGAGGGCATAGTGCCCTCTAAGTTGAAGGAGGGCATAATTCGACCCATAATGAAGAAACCCACCCTGGACCCTAAGGATCCACTCCACCGCCGTCCCATAACAGCCCTAAACGCTCTCTCCAAGGTCATGGAGAAAGCAGTGGTTCAACAGCTGCAACAGCATCTAGATACCCACAACCTACTTGATCCATTTCAATCGGGATTCCGGCCCGGACACGGGACAGAAACAGCACTGATCAAGATATGGGACGACGTTCTCGAGGCCGCAAACGAAGGAGAATCTTGTCTCCTGGTTCTGTTGGACCTAAGCACAGCCTTCAACACAGTAGACCATAAGCTTCTATTGACTAGGCTAGTGGAAGTAGACAAAGTCGCAGAAGGCGATTTATCTTGGTTCTCCTCTTTTTTGGAAAACCGATCTCAAATAGTAAAGTTAGGACCTTTCACTTCTGAGAAACGCACACTATCGTGCGGAGTCCCTCAAGGATCCCCTCTGTCGCCGGTGTTATTCAACATCTATCTTCGTCCGCTTGTTGACATCATCAGCAGCCAAAAACTGCTCTATCATTCATATGCACACGACACGCAACTATATTTTCGCATTTGCAATAAAAAGGATCACCACCTCGATCTTTGATAGAGGACTGGATGACAAAGAGTTATCTTAAACTCAACGGAGCGAAAACAGAACTTCTCCTGTTTCATGCCAAGCGTAGGAATCAACCTGCAACAACATGGACCCCCCCGCCCATTCTGGGCAAAATCATCACCCCTAGCGCCAAAGTCAAAAGTCTTGGGGTCATCTTCGACTCCTACATGACAATGGATGCACAAATAGGGTCAGTAGTCAGCTGATCTCACCATCTGCTGCGCCTACTACGCAGACTTACTCCTTTTATTCCCAAAGAAGACATAGCGGTCGTGGTGGGAACAATTGTAAACTCCAGATTGGACTATGCCAATGCCCTTTACCTCGGACTCCCCAAGTACCAAATCGCTCGTCTACAAGTCGTTCAAAACACGGCCGCTAGACTTGTGACTGGGAAAAAACCTTGGGAATCAATCTCACCTTCACTGAGAACCCTTCATTGGTTACCAGTAAAAGACAGAATCACTTTTAAAGCACTCTGTCTAATGCATAGATGTATCCATGGGAATGCTCCCCATTATTTATGCGAAAAAATAAAAGCCAATAATCCCAATCGCGTTCTGCGATCCACCAATCAAAATCTACTCCAGATACCGAAAGCCAGATACAAGTCCAAAGGAGATAGAAGATTCGCGGTCCAAGGTCCCAGACTATGGAACGCTTTACCAACCAGCATTCGGTTGGAGGAGAACCACCTAGCATTCAGGAGGAAGATCAAGACTCATCTCTTTTGATACCAAAGGAGACAGGAACAACAAGCGCCCAGAGGCGATTCAGTTCGCATGTGCCGCGCTATATAAGTTTTCATTCATTCATTCATGATGGAGATAGGAAAAAATTACTTGCATCTGTTGAGGGTGCGGAAAACATGCAACCTCCCAAGTGCGTGGGTGGATAAAATGCAGGAACAAGGTGGTAGCGCTCTATGCCTCAGGGGTTACCATCCTGGGCTCTATGTGGGTTTACCAAACAATTTAATGCTTAATGGCACATTTGGTACTGTATGTACAAGTAGCAACCAATTTTTAATTGGCCTGAACTACTTCTTACAATGTGCATTAGAAGTTGTTGCAGCTCATCTAATTTCCTGGCAAGAGAATGCCCAGACTTTAGGGCTGTGCAAATTAACTTTTAATTAATCGATTAATCTTAAATTTTTTTTGATCGATCAAAATCTTTTTGATTGGTACTCGCCTCTCTGCCGGCTTCTGGGCCTTCAGGGAGTTCCGTCTGAGATCCGGTAACGTCACGGACACCGGCGGGGCTTTCTGTGTCCATCTGAAGGGCTCCTTTACTGTGCCTTCATATCTGCATGCCTGCGGGACCTTACTATCTGCCACACGCAAGGGCTGTTACACTTTCCTCTATCACTTCCCTCTATCAACCTGGGATTCTAGAGCCATCCACTGGGAGTTGTGATAGTTCCCTTCACGGGACATCTACATGCCGACGGACTGATGTTAAACTCTCCTTTTTTTTTTTTTAAAGGTGTTTATTTTAGCTTTTTTTATATATAAAGAATACAAACAAACAAAAGTCGGCAAAAGGCAGCCAATATAACACAATAGCACAGACGGCTATATTAGAAAACCTTAAATAGCTGGACCAATAGTGATGTTAACCACTTCCTTACTGGGCATGTAAACCCCCTTCCTGACCAGGTGAAATTTCAGCTTGCGGCACTGCGTCGCTTTAACTGACAATTGCGCGGTCGTGCGATATGACTCCCAAACAAAATTGGCGTCCTTTTTTTCCCCACAAATAGAGCTTTCTTTTGGTGGTATTTGGTCACCTCTGCGGTTTTTATTTTTTGCGCTATAAACAAAAAAGGACGACAATTTTGAAAAAAAATACAATATTTTTTACTTGTTGCTATAAAAAATAGCCCAATTTAAAAAAAAAAATTCAGTTTAGGCCGATACGTATTCTTCTACATATTTTTGGTAAAAAAAAAAAAAATCGCAATAAGCGACTGGTTTGCGCAAAAGTTATAGCGCCTACAAAATAAGGGACAGAATTATTATTTTTTATTATTTTTTTTTTTTACTAGTAATGGCGGCGATCTGCGATTTTTATTGCGACTGCGACATCATGGCGGACACCTCGGACACTTTTGACACATTTTTGGCACCGTTCACATTTATACTGCAATCAGTGCTATAAATATGCACTAATTACTGTATAAATGTGACTGGCAGGGAAGGGGTTAACACTAGGGGGTGAGGAAGGGGTTAATGTGTATCCTGCATTGTGTTCTAACTGTGGGGAGAGGGGGGGTGACCGATCTGTGTCCCTATGTACTAGGAACACAGATCGGTCTGCTCTCTCCCTGACAGGACGCTGTCATTGTGAGAGCCGGCAATGAGAAATGATCTCATATGTTTACATATGAGATCATTTCTCATTCGCTGCACAGATCGCATCGCAAACGGCCACTCTGATTGGCCGTTCACGGCGATCTGTGATTGGCTGTGTCCAAGGGACACGGCCAATACACAAGTTCCCCGCTGCACGCTCTGGAGCGCGCGCTGGGAACAAAGAAAGGGGCTGCCGTGAAAACACGGCAGCCCGGAGATTTAGAACCACCCTGCGGCCGCATATAGTCGTACGGCCGTAGGGAAGTGGTTAAACTCTCCTCATCTGGATTCAGCAGTGGTATCGTTGTACACATTTTTATACCAGTATCTGTCTTTGTGTGTTTTTTGTATCCTGATATCCATTTTTCCAGTGGTTGGTAGCTGCACTGGGAATCAGCCTGCAAGGAGATCAGCTAAAAATTGTTGGATCTGTATGTGCATTATAATTAATCGAAATTAGTCGATTAATCGATTAAAAAATAAAACGATTAATCGAACACAAAAATTTTGATCAGTAACAGCCCCACCAGACTTTATAAAAAAAAAGAAGAAAGTGCAGAGGGTTTAGAACACATTAAAACACCTGTCAGGTTTTTATTGCTGTCTGTGCCCCAATTAGTTAGATTCACCCTCTCTCTGTCCTTTTTAACAGCGATAACCGGGATTCCCTCGCTTTGGAGAAATTGCCTCTTACTTCCTGTTTTGGATAATGAACAAGAAGTGAAAGGAAAGCTCTCCAATGGGACAATAATGGCCAAAAAAGAACTAATTAATAATATAACCCTAACCCCCCCTTACTCTAACCAAAGCTAAAAAATATATATTTTTAGTTATACTTTTTTCCCACTTTTGTTGAGAAACCCCCCCCCCCCCCTCTGGGTGATCTATGTACATTACTATGATTTTAACAAACTTTGTTGTAGATTCCTGCCTTTTGTTGTTCTGAATAAAATCCCGGTGTGTTTTTCTTTGTCCATGTGTAGAGTGAATCCAACGGGAGTAGTTTTATAATTCTGCTGCACTTGCCGATCTCTAATGAGGAAATCTGTGACGTGATTTCCTATTGGGAGTATCTCACCAAAAATCTCACCAAAAATAAAATTTTTGTTGGAGGAGATGCCTGAAATCTGACTTCTGGGAAACTCAGCCAGTCGCATAAGCAGGAAATTATGTTTGTGTCTGTACACATTCTATGTTCAGAACACCTCCAGGTAGCCATATTGCATTTTACAAAAAAAACCTGGCTGCAGATTGAAAATGAAAGGTAATTTTTAATAACATTCAATCACAATATGACTTAAGTCGCTATTGTATCTGCTATATTACTTTTGTTTTTTATTTGCAATTTTTTTCGCACAAAAGTGGAGTTACTGTTTAACTTCCCATCCTGTCTGCCCTTGCGTAGCCACTTTATTCCATGAATGTCTGTATATAACAATCACAAATCAATAAAATTAGCTACAATGACTATGTAAAAACGATGACATACTCGGTCTTTGAAGCTTACTATAATTTTCAAGCAGTCGCTGTTTCTTTGGCTGGGTGTTCTCAGGTTCGCATTGCAGAGCAGCCAGGAGGGGGCGCAGTCCGCTATCAGGGCAGTATTTGTACATTTTTCAATGTCTGTGCACGGTGCCATTACACAGCAGGTAGCCTCGGCTAGAAGTCTGTATATAGCTCTATTCATAGGTGATGGGGACAGAAATATCCACCTGTCACTGTAGCCAGCTCACCCTCTCAGGTCATGTGTCCTATTTCTGAAAGGGAATGAGATGCAGTAATAATTTACGACCCTGGTGTAAGTTTGGTGTGAAAAGAGGAAGCAAATAGATGTGTGACAGTCCTCAGCACTCCTGTCTGAAGATGTTGTTAAATTTTTAGTTATTGATATAATCTGCCATACTTTAGTTCATCCACACAAAGTGATATAATTTTTTAGTGTAGCCTTGGCTTGGTCTCACTGCAACAAAACAAGCGTGCAGCAATTGGATCGAGATTGGGCTCAGGTAAGTATTGCAGGGGAGCTACTATTAATGCATTCTCTGCACTAAGGTAAAAAAATAAAAACTTTAAGAGGAAAAAAAAACTTTTACCTTTTCAACCACTGTAAGCAATAACATGCCAGTTTGACGGGGCAGACCTTTAACGGTCTGATTTATTCTGTATTTTAACCTGATTATAGAACGGTTACTATTGCCTATATGGTAGAGCTGCACGATTAATCATTAAAAAATCGTGATCTCGATTCAACCCACTCACGATCTTAATCCAGCATTTCCACGATTCATTCATGTAACAAGTGCAGAGCCGTTCTCTGCTCACTAACAGCTGTCAAAAAAAAAAAAAACAACCATCCGCAAATGTTTATTAACATTGCTCAGTGTGAAGATAAAAATAAACATTTTAACATTTTGGTTCTTTTAGATCAGGGGTCTCAAACTCAAATTACCTGAGGGCCACAAGACAAGTTTTCATATCCCATGGGGGGCCGCATGCAAACTTTCGCACATCAGAGCACAGCACATCAATGCACATCAGAGAACAGCACATCAGAGCACATCAAAGCACAGGGCACGATATGGCAAATCAGGACAAGGCACATGGCACATCAGGGTACAGGACATGGCATATACACTCCCCACTGACCACTACTACACTCCCCACTGACCACTCGCCATCAGGGAACCGAGCCCAGAACATCAGGGTACAGGGCTCAGGGCACAGCGTACATCAGGCTACAGGGCACAGCACATCAGGGTACAGGGCACATCAGAGCACAGCACATCATGGTACAGATCAGATCACATCAGAGCACTGCACAACAGGCCACATCAGGGTACAGGGCACGGTACGGCACATCAGGACAAGGCACATGGCACATCAGGGTACAGGACAGGGCACATCCGGGCACAGCACATCAGGACAGGGCACATCGGGGTACATGGGGCACATCAGAGTACATGGGGAACATGCCACATCAGGGAACATGTGGCACATCAGGGCACATCAGCAACAAGTCACACCCTATTGTCGGCAATGGAACCGTTTAAATAGGTGCAACTCCAAATTTGTGGTGCTGCAATTTGAAAAACTGGTTCCTGCACTATTTTTTGCGATTTGGGGTGCGACTTGCATAGACATCTGTGCACGTGAAGCGGCACAGATGTCAACCAAAAGCGTAAAGCGGAACTTAAGGACCCCTTCACGCCGATATACGTCAGCAGAATGGCACGGCTGGGCACATCCACGTACCTGTAAGTTGCCCTTTAAGCCCAGCCGTGCGGTCTCACGCCTCCGACGCGTGCACGTGACCCGGGTCCGAAAGCTCTGTGACCGCGGGCCCGATCGCCGCTGGAGTCCCCGGAGCTGAAGATCCTGAAGCTGAAGATCCGGGAGAGCTGTGTGTAAACACAGCTTCCCCGTTCTTCACTGTGGCGCCGTGATTGATTGTGTGTTCCCTTTTATAGGGAAACACAATCAATGACATCACACCTACAGCCACACCCCCCTACAGTTAGAAACAGAGATGAGGTCACACTTAACCCCTTCAGCGCCCCCTTGTGGTTAACTCCCAAACTGCAATTGGCATTTTCACAGTAAACAATGCATTTTTAATGCATTTTTTGCTGTGAAAATAACAATGGTCCCACAAATGTGTCAAAATTGTCCGAAGTGTCCGCCATAATGTCGCAATCATGAAAAACACGCTAAGTAGTAAAAACATTTTTTTTTTTAATAAAAATGCAATAAAACTATCCCCTATTTTGTAAGCGCTATACATTTTGCACAAACCAATTGATAAACGCTTATTGCGATTTCTTTTAACCAAAAATAGGTAGAAGAATACGTATCGGCCTAAACTGAGGGGAAAAAAATATTTTATATATTTTTGGGGGATATTTATTATAGCAAAAAGTAAAAAATATTGAATTTTTTTGTTTTATAGCGCAGAGGTGATCAAATACCACCAAAAGAAATCTCTATTTGTGGGAAAAAAAGGACGCCAATTTTGTTTGGGAGCAACGTCGCACGACCGCGCAATTGTCAGTTAAAGTGACGCAGTGCCGAATCACAAAAACTGGCCAGGTCCTTTAGCTGCCTAAAGGTCCGGGTCTTAAGTGGTTAAGGTGGAACTAAATCTATTGATTTAAAACAAAAAGTGAGGCAAGAAATACCGACCTTTATCGTGCTGGCATCTTTTCCCAGGCTTATTCTGGGTACCAGTCTTGGGCTATCTTGCTTGGCCAGCGTGGGATGATGTCATTAGGAACACTAAGGCAGCCGCAACATGTAAAGCAACACTAAAGTCTTTTTTATTTATTTTTTTCTTCTTTAAAGTTAAACAAACATGTTATACTTGCCTGCTCTGTGTAATGGTTTTGCACAGAGCAGCCCTGGATCCTCCCCTCAGGTCCCTCTTCAGTGCTCCTGGTCCCTCCCTCCTGTTGAGTGCTCCTACAGTAAGAAGCTTGCTATGGGGGCACCCCAGCCAAGCCGCAGCTCTGTGTTTCCATTCAGACATGGAGCCGCGGTTCGGCCTTACCCCCTCTTTATCCTGATTCGGCTAACTGACTTTGAATTTAACAGCAGCGGGAGCCAATTGTGGCATTTCTGTGTTTCAAATGGAAAAACAAGGGGGGGTGGTGTCTGCGCTGTGAAAAGTGGGTGAAATCCAAGGGTGGTACGGGAATAAATCCCTGGGCTGGTGAACGTGGGGGAGGGGGGGGGGAGGGGTGGTGTTTTCAGAACAGAGTGATAGTGTACATAAGTTTAGTGTCAATACGTAAACCGTCAAAATGTAGCACAAAAGATAATATTGAATACTAAACAATGGCAAGTGACAAAAAAAAAGAGTACAAATTCACAAGCAGTAAAATGTACACAATGTGCTGGTCCAAGTAATGTGAAATCAGGGAGAACTACCACTAGGGGCACCCCTGAATGTGTAACACAGTGAACAATACAAATAATAATATATAAATCAGTGAAGAAATGCAAAAAAGTCTCTGAAAGTGTTTCCCAAATGTCCCAGAAGACAGGTTCCAAAGATGTCCCAGAAGACAGTTTCTAAAAGATGGAGGAAATGGTGCCGGGAAAGGACGTGGTACAGTGAACACCTCAGGTGGTCCCTAGCCCCTCACCTCACGGCTATGGCACGGATAGCCAAATAAAACCACCTCTGGCAGGGGGAGGAGGAATACACTTCAATGGACAGAAACGACATCAGCACTCAGCAGTAAGGCATGGAGAAGATACAAAGCAAGTAGGATATGGTGTTATGGAAGTGTCTAAACAGGCAACATCATTCACTCATACATCCACTCACATGGAGGTGATGGATGGTGGGCCTATCTCCCACGAACACCGAGTTCGTCCTAAGTCCTGGATGCACACCTGGCTCCTCTTCTTCTGTGTCTGAGCTGGGTGGACACTTGGAGCAGATAGAGGGGACCCTCACACAGCATATAGGATGGGAGAAAAAAAGACCATAGTACAGCCCCGCAAAAATGGAACAGGTTTATTAAAGCATATAGGTGCACTCACATTTGGATGATAAAAACTGGGCACAGAAACCAAACGGACGGCAGGGGGGTCTTGCTGCGTCAGGCGTGTGGACTCTGATGCTCCTTGATCCCAAATCCCAAAAAGGATCAAGGAGCATCAGAGTCCACACGCCTGACGCAGCAAGACCCCCCTGCCGTCCGTTTGGTTTCTGTGCCCAGTTTTTATCATCCAAATGTGAGTGCACCTATATGTTTTAATAAACCTGTTCCATTTTTGCGGGGCTGTACTATGGTCTTTTTTTCTCCCATCCTATATGCTGTGTGAGGGTCCCCTCTATCTGCTCCAAGTGTCCACCCAGCTCAGACACAGAAGAAGAGGAGCCAGGTGTGCATCCAGGACTTAGGACGAACTCGGTGTTCGTGGGAGATAGGCCCACCATCCATCACCTCCATGTGAGTGGATGTATGAGTGAATGATGTTGCCTGTTTAGACACTTCCATAACACCATATCCTACTTGCTTTGTATCTTCTCCATGCCTTACTGCTGAGTGCTGATGTCGTTTCTGTCCATTGAAGTGTATTCCTCCTACCCTGCCAGAGGTGGTTTTATTTGGCTATCCGTGCCATAGCCGTGAGGTGAGGGGCTAGGGACCACCTGAGGTGTTCACTGTACCACGTCCTTTCCCCGCACCATTTCCTCCATCTTTTAGAAACTGTCTTCTGGGACATCTTTGGAACCTGTCTTCTGGGACATTTGGGAAACACTTTCAGAGACTTTTTTGCATTTCTTCACTGATTTATATATTATTATTTGTATTGTTCACTGTGTTACACATTCAGGGGTGCCCCTAGTGGTAGTTCTCCCTGATTTCACATTACTTGGACCAGCACATTGTGTACATTTTACTGCTTGTGAATTTGTACTCTTTTTTTTGTCACTTGCCATTGTTTAGTATTCAATATTATCTTTTGTGCTACATTTTGACGGTTTACGTATTGACACTAAACTTATGTACACTATCACTCTGTTCTTAAAACACCACCCCTCCCCCACGTTCACCAGCCCAGGGATTTATTCCCGTACCACCCTTGGATTTCACCCACTTTTCACAGCGCAGACACCACCCCCATTGTTTTTCCATTTGCTACTTCTCTCTGCCCAGGACAGAGTGTCAGGTGTTTGCAGCAGTGACCCCATCCCACTCCACCACCCCCCTCTTTAGCGCAGGAGCCTCTATCTACAATACTATTTCTGTCTTTCAGCCAATCGGGAGGGAGAGTCCCTGGTGCATATCACTGGATAGAGATGGGGCTCAAAGTATTAGGGGGGCTACTGCACACTTCAGGTTTTTTGCCTTAATGCATTAAGGCAAAAAACCTGCCTTTACAACCACTTTAAGAATGGGTAAGCTGCAATAGATTCAACTTTCCACATTTAAAGTGGAGGTTCACCTTAAAAAAACGTTTTATCATTGCATTTAGGCTATTTAGTAGAATGAGAATTGGCGTTTGTTTTTTAAAAATGGTAGCGGGACATACCTTTTTCTATATAGATGATCACCGCGGCTTCCGGGTATGGTCGTCGGGGCTGGGCGTTCCTAATTGATTGACAGGCATCCCGGCCGACGCATACAGAGCGTCACGCGTAGCCGAAAGAAGCCGAACGTCGGTGCGCAGGCGCCGTATAGAGCCGCACCGACGTTCGGCTTCTTTCGGCTACTCGTGACGCGCTGTATGCTTCGGTCAATCAATTAGGGACGCCCAGTCCTGACGACCATACCCGGAAGCCGCGTTGATCATCTATATAGAAAAAGGTATGGACCGCAAGCATTTTTAAAAAACAAACGCCGATTCTCATTCTACTAAATAGCCTAAATTCAATGATAAAAACATTTTTTTAGGTGAACCTTCACTTTAAGTAGAACTATAGAAAAAACTTTTTTGTTGGACAAAGAAAGGCCCTGTTTACTCTACGTTCCGGATTGCAGGTGGAATTGCCACGATTCTGCCCACAATTCTTTGGAGCAGTGAACTCACCGCTCCTAATGCACTCCTCCCCATTGAAATCAATGGGCAGCGCCACCGTACTGCCGGCAATACGCTGCTGTAGCATACCGCCGACGCTATGGGCGGCACCAGTGTGAAAGTGGTCTAAGGGGAGGATTATAACACCTATAAGGTTTATTTTTGCCCTCTGTGTTCCATTGGGGAGATTTACCTTCAATTCCTGTTCCATAGTCAAAACCGGAAGTGAGGAAATCCCCTGCAAATTAAGGGATTATATTGGGGGGGGGGGGGGGGTAACCAGAATTGGTGTCATCAATGGAAGATTTCCCCTCTCTTACTTTTCTGGGGACAACCCAAAATTTGGGATTTTCTTTTACTTTCAATGACAATAGTAAACAGAACAAAGAGGGGGTGAATCTCCCCAACAGGGGTACAGATGGCAATAAAAACGAATTCAAAACCCTCTGAACTATCCAAAATGGGAAAAAAAGTTTTGCCTTTAGTTACTGTACTTTAATGTCTTGGTATACAGTATATGGAAAAAAAATCTCTCTTCTTTAGTGTTATGTACGATAGATATCCAGGCCATCCTTTTCTTTTAGGGTGGGAAATATTGGGGAAACCAGTCCTTGTGTCCCTGTCTGTCAAGCTGTCATCGCTAGTCTCTTTGCTCTGCCATTCCTTGTTAACACTCGGCTCTATGGTTTTCTGGCTTCAGTTTCAGACTGTAGATATCCTGCTCACATTACAACACATGCTATACTGTCTCATTTACATGCTGTATTAAGATATAAATACATGTGCAAGTAGTTTGCCTTGTTTGAGAATCAATTTTAGAATAACTAATAAACCTGACGACATCCAAGACTTTCCCTGCATCGTTTTGCATTCATGCTATTTTTCATTTTCTTTGAACAGTATACAGCTGTTATAGTTGGCTATCACTACAGTTTATGGAAACTATGGCTTCCATGGAGCACTGACACATCAGTCCTTTTTTTTTTTTAAACAGAATTTATTATGACAAAAAAGTGCATACATGTTATTGCATGCATCCAAAGTGTCAATGATAACATGAGGGTGTACAGTAATCGGAATTCAGACAGTTCAAACCCGGTGTCATGAATAACAAACATAGGGGAAAAAGAAAGAGAGCAATATCTGGTACAAGTATTGGAGTCTTGTAGCCAACTATCCCATATTTTGACGTATTTGATCTCATGCTTTCAGCCGCGATTGCGGCTTTGTTTACATTTCGGTACCCGGGCGTGATGTCATCGCGCCCAGGCCTCCGACGATCATAGAGATGACTGGTGACCATCTGGTCACCCGTCATCTCTATACCTCCCATCCAGCGCTGGCAGATCGTTTCTCTGGGTCTCCGATGGCACGGGAGAGCCTGGAGAAGCACAGGATGGCGGCGGGAGGGGGGACGTCAGAATTCAGACAGTTCAAAACCGGTGTCATGAATAACAAACATAGGGGGAAAAGAAAGAGAGCAATATCTGGTGCCGACCATGTAGGTCATCTAGACCTGTAACAATACGTCCAGCTAGGGGTGAGCCACCCATCTGGCAACACAGGCCCAAGGCGCCTTACCTACAAGTATCAGAGTCTTGTATCCAACGATCCCATATTTTGTCATATTTAGTCGGGTATTCCCTGTTAATATACATAACCTTTTTATACGGTAAATTATTATTGACCTCCACCAACTTAGGGGTACGGGTCGCAATTCCGGACAATAACCTTCCGCACCGAGAACAAGGTCTCGTGCAGGAACGTCTTTGTATATTTGTCTATAGTATCTGGAAGCCCCCCAAGTAGGCATTGTTTGGTATCTAAGTGAAAAAGAACATACCCATCTCCCCCCACACATCTGACAAATGATAGATTGGGTGTGTCTATATCTGCCAACCCAAGGGGGTAAGATATGCCTGATGGGTAATATAAATTTGTGTCAATCTGTCGGAGAGCTTGGGTGAGACAGCCTTGCAGGATTCTAAAGCCTCTTCCCATTCCTCATCCTCCAAGGGGCTTATCTTGCTCTCCCAGCGAGGTTTGAGTTTATACGCCAATTTGGTGGAAACGGGTAGTGAGCATACCGTAGGAGGCCGATGTTAATTTGCAGGGGTCAGTACTTTTGATTATAGCCATAAGTGGATTAGGGGCAGACTGCAGGGTGCACTCCGAAAAGAGAGCCCGGGCCGCATGTCTCACCTGCAAGAATCGAAAGAGCATGTATCTGGGGAGTGAAAATTCTTCGCTAAGCACGGTGAAAGTTTTAAGGGTTCCGTCGGCAACCAGTTGGTGCATGTAAAGATTACCATTATTAGACCAGAGGTCTGCATCAGGCGGTTGCAGAAATTCTGACAGAGTTTTATTGTGCCATAATGGGAGTATAATCCTTTTATAGATTGGTATCCCTATAGTAAGCATCAAACTATGATGTGAAACGCGTCAGTATGTTGTCCCTGTATGTCCACTATTTGCCATTGACTGTGTTTTGATGATATTTGGATTATAATCTTTGCATTTTTTGGATGTTATCCTTTGGTATTTTCAAATAAAATTTGCTTCTACAGAGTGCGACAGTCCAGGATGTTCCTTCTTCCCATAGATTGGCATCTCTAGCTTGGTAGAAGCTAAGTCCCATATGCGTCTGTAATAGTATAGCAGAGTCGGTGTATCATCCCCCCAGTCCCACACCACTAGAGCCCATCGCCAGCGTGTAGATCGAGTCCTCGGTGCGTCAAGCCCACCTCCGGCAGAGCAGCTGGAGAAACCGCTCCTTGTCGATCTTGTCAATATGGTACAGTTGGGATAATTGTGAAGCGATATAGTAGAGATTAAAATCGAGGAGGGCGGTGCCCCCAAGGTTTGTGGGGTTTTTAAGCACCTGCCAAGCTAATTTATGTCTGTTGTTTCCCCACACAAAAGGTTTAAGAAGGGTCTCAAGGGATTTAAAATGTTTCAGGGGTAAGTACACCGGGGAGTGCCAGAGAACATAGAGTATCTTGGGTAGGAGGACCATTTTAATGAGCTTTACCCGGCCCCAACCCCCTAGTGGTAGACGGGCCCAGGCTCGTAGTTTGGATTTAACATGGGAAATTAGAGGACCTGGATATAATCAGCGGTGTCACATCAGTCCTTTTAACCACATTGTTCTGCTACAGGGTGGCACCAGTGTGCCGGATCACATATAAATATATATGGTCCGACACTTCTGGGTAGGGAACACGCATTGTGCACCGCCTGTGGCTCGCTTGCGCTGTGATCACACGGTGGAAGCCGGGTACTCGATGTCCTCTGGTACCTGCCGTTTGTCAGGTAGAGACACAACGGTGATCTGCCTATGTAAACAAGGCAGATCGCCGTTCTGACAGGAGGGAAAGGATGGCGTTTGTGTCCCTGCAAAGCAGGGACTAAATTCCATCTCTTCCCCTAGTAAAAGCACCTCACACCGTATAGTAAAACACTGGCTAGATACACTGTTAAAGTGGAAGTAAAGTCTTATTTTTTTACTTGTACCTACAGGTAAGCGTATAATAAGGCTTACCCATAGATACTGTGAATTTTTCCTAAACTTGCACAGTTTAGGAGAAATTTAGAGTGCATGCAGCCGATGATGTAATTCTGTGACCGACCTTCGGAGCCTGTGCCGTAAATGGCGGCTCCCACGCGCATGCTTGGAACACTTACAGCGCCCGGAGCCCGTGAACCCGGAAGAAACATCGGGGAAGATATTGGCCGCCTTAGTGGTGTGCGGGTGCTGCTGGAGGGTAGGATTGCAAGATTATTTTTTTTTTTCCATAGTTAAGCCATTTTAATGAATACATTCTGTAACTGCATTAATTTTATTAATATCTACCGAACTTCAGATTCAATACTGCACCCTGAATTGGCTGCTTCAGTGGCAGATTCTGATGCAATACATGACATGCATCTAAATCTCCCTTTACCCAAATGCTTAATCCATGTTCGAATCGGCTACTGACAGACAGTGAGGAAGCAATGTGATGCCTCCTCACCACCTGTTTTAACACGATTTTTGCGTCGAACGTGCAGGGGGAATTTGCAGTGCTTTGCCATCTGCTAGAGTGTGTAGTGTTCAGCAGGCGACATCGCTGCATGTCAGCTAAACTTTGCCGCAAAGCATCACAACCACATTATGTAAATGGCCCCATCTGCTGTCTATTGCAGTTTGAAGGGGGCGATTGGCAGGTGGCAAAAACAAGTCTCAGCCATGCATTTTTTGCTGTCCCCCCAGCCGCATGTCTAAATGGAATCTAATGGATGCGAGAGTACTTTTCATACTTTCTTCTTCCAAGATCAGCTCCACTTGCATGGAGAATTTTCAACTAGTTGGACAATGTCTAGGTATTTGTCCAGGTTATTGTGTCTCCAACCACCAGAAGTGCTCGTTATCCCCCTGTAGGTATTCCAGGATGTTTATAGCCAAAGTCTTAATGGAAAATATAAGTATTAATCACTGGACTGCCACAGTTTTTCATTTTTCTGGGTACTGGTGCTTTCACGCTGTGATGAGACTTTTCTTGATGCATTTTCTGATAAGTGTTTTCTGTTGCAGGAGTGGTCTGGAACAAGAAGACATGAGAATATTGTACAAATACCTCACTACATCGCTCTTTCCCAGATACATCGAGCCAGAGGTAAGAACAAATACGGATCTAGCAGACCTTAACCACTTGCTTACTGGGCACATAAACCCCCTTCGTTCCTAGGCGAAATTTCAGCTTCCGGCACTGCGTCGCTTTAACTGACATTTGCGCGGTCGTGCAACGTGGCTCCCAAACAAAATTGACGTCCTTTTTTTCCCCACAAATAGAGCTTTATTTTGGTGGTATTTGATCACCTGGTTTGCGCAAAAGTTATAGCGCCTACAAAATGGGGAACAGAATTATGATTTTTTTTATTATTATTATTTTTTTTACTAGTAATGGCGACGATCTGCGATGTTTTATTGCGACTGCGATATTGCGGCGGACATATCGGACACTTTTGACACAAATTTGGGACCATTCACGTTTATACAGCGATCAGTGCTATAAAAATGCACTAATTACTGTATAAATGTGACTGGCAGGGAAGGGGTTAACACTAAAGGGTGAGGAAGGGGTTAAATGTGTATCCTGGGTGTGTTCTAACTGTGTGGGGGGTGACTGGGGGAGGTGACCGATGCTGTGTCCCTATGTACAAGGGACACAGATCGGTCTCCTCTCCTCTGACAGCACGTGGAGCTCTGTGTTTACACACAGAGCTCCACGTCCCTGCTGTCATCTGTTCGTTTTCCCGCCGATCGCATGTACCCGACGGACATCGCGGCCGCCAGGTACATGCATCAGATCCCCAGCGATGTGGCGGGACAGTGTTTACCCGCCGTGCGCCACCCAGTAATGCAGTAAAAATCGCATCCAAAGACGTCTAGTTGGGGCCTCAGGTCCACGCTGTTGACGTATTCTGTCAATAGGGCGGGTCTGAAGTGGTTAAAGTAAACCTGTCATGAGAGAGATATGGGGGTTGCCATTACGGACTTCCTGAAAATGCTAGTTGTCTAGCTGTTATGCTGACTTTAAAGCTAAGTTCGCCTTTAAGTATTAATAAATGGACATATTTTGTCTGGTAAATAAATGTGCATTTAGTATTTTTTTATTATTATTATTATTTAAACAGGAGCCTGCACCCACAATTAGTAGATCAATAGGTGCAATATCGGTCTACTGAACACTCTCCCGCCATCTTTCTGCCTGTAGCGCTGTGCGTGCTAGAAAGCTGGAGGAATATTTAATGGACTATGAGTATGCTAATCAGGCACCTGTAGTCCATTGAAAACCACAACCTGCCTGCCGCGGTGGTAAATGGGGCTTGTAGTTTATTTATTTACGGATCACTGTGAATGAATGATGCCTCTATGCAGGCAGAGCACCACACATCTGCACTGATATTAAACATGACAGCAGTTGTTGAAGGGGGGAAAGGAACCCCCAGCCCACTGACATAAAGGGGGGCTCTGAGGGTGTTCTGAGGGTGTTCGGTCTTTAGCAATATGTTACAAGTTACACCTAAATACAGGTGTACCGTGTTGCTAAAGGTTCCTTTTTAATATATTATGAGTTGATGAGTTAGTAAATGTATGCAGATCAGGATATCTACATATTTATTCAAAACTTGTCCCCATATTTTCCCATGAGATACAGCTTGTGCTATCGGTGCTCTGCTTCCTCGCTGTTTCATAATCCTAAAAATGCATTTTGTGAGTGACCACAATTTACATGTTTATGCACAAAATGGTTGAAAAACATTCTTTTCTGCCTATAATGTAATTGTGCTGATTCTAACCACCCGACAAGATTCTACATTTTGGGGCTAGGTAAATGTGTAATATTTTTTGTTTAATTCCACTCCAATTTAATATGCTAGTCTAGTGCTACAAGTGGCGTTATTCATGTTTTTTTCAATTCTGTGTTTTATGCACTCTCAGATTGATTTGTTGTATTACTCAATTTTTTGCAACTTGTCTGCTTTGATTGATTTATTATTTATCTTTTTAGCTAGCTGGAAGAGATTCTCCCATACGTCCTGAGATGCCTGGAAATCTACAGCACTATGGAAGGTAAAGCAGTTGCCATCATTTAGATGCATATTCTAGATTTGATGTCCAGACACGTTACGATCTCCAGACAACCGCTAAATACAGATGAAATACACATTTGAGAGCTGTTTAGCCTGCCTTATATTTTGTATTTCTGCTTATTCAGTTCTAAGATTTACACAGCTCTGCTACAAAGCACATCCCTGTCTGGCAGGGCAGAAGATCTGAATTCTCTACTGCTACTGCAGCTTTGTCACCTCCCAGACTTGCCCCTCTGAGCCTGTGATTGGACAATAAATTGAGAAATGCATGCTGATTAACTCTGTCATTAGGGCAGGCCATAGACGGTGAGAATTTCTTTCCTGCAAATACAGGTTGCAGGAAAGAAATTCACACTATTCCCCCAGCAACACGGACAGTGCTGACAGGGGAATCCCTCCTGCTGAGACATTGTATTCTCCTGGCGGGCATTGATTATTGCTAGCAACTATAGCAGCAACTAGCAAGTAAAGTTTGTAAGGTTGGTTGTATGCAAGTTGATCGATAGAACTGGCTCAGGCTCTCAGCGGCGCTCTGACATTGTCGGATTTCTGCAGAACCTGGACCGGCTCTATGACGTCCTTTAGCCCACTGTCTGCTGGATTTGGGTCAAACATCTTTTGCCCATACTTCTCCCATGAATCACAGGCATGCACTGTATAGGCAAAAGAGGTTTAACCATACTTCTTTTTAAATAAGGGTTCCATTATTTACAAAGAAGCCAAAGAGAGGCAATTGGATATTCCCTGTATTATTGCTAGTGGCTGCTATAGCTGCTTGCAATAATCACTGTCTTCTCCCAGTGGAGAATAAAATGTCTCAGCAGGTGGGATTCCCATGTGGTCACTCTCTGTGTTGATGGGGGAATCGTGCAAATTTATTTCCTGCAACCTGTGATTGCAGGAAAGAAATTTGCACCGTCTATGGCCGCCTAACTGTGATCCTTTCTGCTTGTGTATTCGAAACGACATGGGACTGTGTATTGTTTTTAGTATGTATTGTAAGGATTTTTTTTATTTTTTAGAAATCATTTTTAGTGTGTATTTGCAATTGAATTGTATTGCATGTTTAAAAAAAGCAATAAAAGAAAAAAAAAGCTGCATCAACCTTCTTCCAGCTGCTTTTGCATTACCTTTGACTTGCATGGAAAGAGACGCAGTTCTGATGTGAACTCCTGTGTACACCGCATAGGTGTGCGCAGCCTATTGCATTGGGGTGTGTACCCCAAAGCTCAAACACTGCCTATGGATCACTCACTATCTTCATTCAGAAAGTGAAGGGGCCAATAAATAACATATTTGCTGGTCCCTTCCCCATTCATCCTAAAACATCCCTGCAACAGCAGCCATTGGGAGAGGAGGGAAGCCTGCAGTGGTGCTGGGGAGTAGAGGGAGGTGCTAGGGCAGTAGGGAGGATCTATGCTGCACAGGGTGATTAGGGTGTGCTTGGACACATCTGGCACACCCTGTGCACACGCCTGTGGTACACAGGCACTTATACCGCTTGCAAAGGGCATTTAAATTCCTGCCCATGTTAAAAAAAAAGCCAGTTGAAGTTCAATGTGGGTTCTGAAGTATGCTCAGCGATAGGAATGCAGCAGTTTGGCTGCAATGCATGTTTTGTAGGGTGCAGTGGAGGGTGTCCTATATTCTCATATATTTAAGAATTTTGATTCGATACTATTTGAATCATGTATATAAATATTTTCTTGTTTCACCATTTGCATATTTTATGTTTAGATTCCTTACTGGACCTCTGAACCTAAATGACCCAGAAGCCAAGTTTCGATTCCCCAAAATCTTTGTAAATACAGAGCATGCGTATGAGGAACTTCATCTGATTGTTTACAAGGTAATAGTAGTAGTTTCCTTGATGCTCTTGCTTTAACGAAGTAATTGAAGCAACAATCAAAATATGTAAGAAAACTGTAAATGTATAGGTTTTTTTTTTGGTAGGCTTAGTTTTTTTTTTTTTTTTTTTTTTTACTTTTCAAACCGATTTTAAACTTTAATTTTAATTGGCTTAATAGATTCCAGCTGCATCAAAACAAAAGGTGTGTAAAGTCTTACAATCTGTAAGTTACAAGAGACTCTAAAGCCCTGTACACATGGGCCAAAAATAGGCAGAAATCAGTCAGTTTGGCAGGAAATCGGTTGACATTTGGCCCATGTGCAGCTGTCTGTTCTACAGAATCCGGTCTCGCAACGTCTTCTGTCGAATGGGCCTGCTAAAAAACAGGCAATCTGAGTTGCAAAATGTCCCCATTTTCCAGTTTACATTCGGCCTCTTTACTTTCCTCTGTAGGCAGTTTTATAACTGAAGGTTTAACACTTTTTAAAGGCTAAGCTCGTTTTCAGATAGAATTGTACTTTTCGTAATAAAAGGAAGAATTTTCTAATGTAATTCCTGGCCAAGCCATCCCAATGTACTTATCTCTCTTACCTCGTCTATAGCACCTGTAAAGTTTCACCTGTTTTAAAAAAAAAAAAAATTCTGCTTGCATCATTTCCCAGCATCTACTGGCTTGCTGCATCACAGAACAGGGGGTGATGGGGCATGTTCATCACGCTGGACCACACCTCCCTCATTACTTTACCACCTCTTGCTTAATTTCCACCCACTTTCTGTACAATGTTCTTAGATCTACCATCGGTTATGTAGTGTAAGGGCCTGCCTGTTTTGATACAAAGTGTTTAGGTGGGTCCTCCTATTCCATAGAGTAATCCAATAAGAGACTTTTTGGGCCTCATCCAAACCGGCACAAAGAAAACCCATGGGTAGAAACCTGAGAAAATTCTCCAGTACCCTACAGTATACTATAGCGGCAACAGAGTGAAGACATAACTAAGTAAAATCACATAATCTTTATTATACATGGTTAAAATTATTAAAATATGAATATTCTGCCCCAAACAAATGGGGGGGAATTAGATAATTTCCACCAACTGTAATTGGCTCCCAAACGATCCGTATAATCAATTATGTGCATACAATGAAATACACTCCATAAAATGATATGTATTGTTAGCTGGTGTCTGTACGGTCTGTTTTGCCAACAATTTGGCTTCCTCGGGACCCAGACACAAGCAAAATGGATTGCCAGCGAACAGACGGCCGATCATTTGCCCCTAAATGCCTCATGTGGGCATAGGGGTACCGCCGGCGAGTTGCGACTCTGTGTGTCATGGGCAGGCAGCCAAATCAACAGCTTTGGACTTGGTAGCCCTTAACATATGGTGGTAAAGGAGGCCTGCTTCTAGGAAGGTAATGTCTGTGCCTGATGACCCGGAATTGGCATCCACAATGATATAATAATTAAAGCACCATATGGCCAGTATGAATAAGAATTTTGAATCCGAAGTCCAAACAGAGACTGGTTGACAAATATGTACAGAATTCCATTAGCAGTGCTAATAATACTCATCCTCCATAGGACTAGAAATGGGACTTCGTTATATACAAAGTTGTCTACATCTGGCCGCTACCACAAGGCCACCAAGACCTGTCAGGCCCCGTTCACATCTCCGCATAGCGGGAACTCGCATTTCCAGACACTTTTTTTTGGCATTTTGGAACGTTTTCAATCATTCACTTGAATGGACTGCCCTATGTACTAAAGTCTCCAGAACTTCTTTTGGAGCAGAGCGTGGCTGAGGCTGAGTTTATGTCTGGTTTAGGAAATAGAAAGCTTTTTCTTTTTCTACAAAAGAGGTAGTGTAATGGTATATTAGTACATAGGGGAGACATTTCAGGGGGAAAAAAAGTAAACTTGGCCTTTAAAATCTCTATTATATTTTTGAAAACAATTGACTGTAGTTGCACTTTAAAAGTGGATCAATATATATACAATTTAACACTTTTGTTTTGGTCTTTGGCAAGTAGTGTGATTGCACATGTTGCCTCTGCATTATTTGATCCTGTACCTAGGCCAGGAGGTGCCCACGCACAGGCCTACTGCCCTATCATGACCAATAATCCCTCACTCAGTTTCATTCTGCTGAATATCAGTCATCTTGAATGTATTCAGATCAAAAAGAAAATTAAATAACCATATCCCAAACCCTGTACCCACTTGGTTCAAGAGATAATGAAGCTTGTTTGACAGCTGCAATGGATTATCCATTAAGCTCAGCTGGCAGCTATAAGATGTTGGTGGTTTAATTTGAAGCTGCTTTTGGCTGTAAGCCTAAATGAAGCATCATGTTTAGACCTGGCAACAGTTCCCACTTCTACTAATTGGGTAGGAGGGCTCATATAGAAATAGTTTTACTGACAGTTTGCTTTTAGAGCCCATTTCACACTGTCATACTACATTGGCGCATGCATGTTAATGTATGTTGTATCAAGGCCGCCCATTCCTTTTACTAAGCTACCTAATGCACCAAAATGTAACAAAAAAAGATGCTTTAGCAATGCATTGTGCTGCATTGTAAGTTTCCTAAGAAGGTACATTGGGGTGCCATTCAGATTGCGTGTTCCTGTGTGTTGCAGTAAAACTCATTTACCATCGAGTGAGTTGGCCCTTACAGTGTTACCTGTCTTCTTGGACAGTGATGATATACATGTAAGGCCCAAATCACACTGATGTGACAAGTGCTCCGACTTTGGAGCGCATGTCACATCAGAAGTTGTACCCCATTCAGTGCAATGGAACCGTAGTATTTAGGAGTGTTGAAAATAATTGGCGCATTGATACATTGCGATTCAGTCTTGATGCAGAGACCAGCTGAATCGCAATTGCACAATGAGCTTCAGTTTCTTTTCTTCCCAGTGTTGGCTATAACACCTCCCTCACCTATGTCAGTGAGGTGTATGTAGCCAGCTATGAGTTCTGCACTGCTTTCTTTCAGGCTCCTTCTCATGGTGTGTGGAGTAGAGCCGTGGAGGAGGCGACGGCAGGGGAGCTGTGAGGGAGACTAGGGTGTGTGCAGACTCCAGTCCACCTTAGAAGTAGACTAGCCCATCACTGGGCTTGATCAGAAGACCGCGCCCTGCTCCAGGTCTCCCCATGTTTAGTTGTCTGCACAAGACACTGAAAGCCAGGAGAAGGGATTGAGCGCTTCCACTGAAACCTGCGCAGGAGGTATGGAGGAGGAAGAACGGCTCAGACATCTAATGGCAGGCACGCAAGCCATTACTTTTTGAGCATTCTAATCCCATCTCCAGGGAGGGAGGGGAGAGGAGACAGATTGCCTCCTTTTGTATACTGTACAGACCACAGGAGAGCCCACCATACGCTCATCTACATGGGATAGAGAACATAGGCTGGAGGAGGGGAGGAGGACTTGGGATGCAGGACATGAGATGGAGGAGAAGGACATGGGATGCAGGGCATGGGATGGAGGAGGAGGTGGCCATGGAATAGAGGAGGAGGACATGGAATGCAGGACATGGGATTAGGGAGTAGGAGGAGAAGTCATGGGATGCAGAACATGGGATTAGGGAGTAGGAGGAGAAGGTCAAGGGATAGAGGACATGGGATGGAGGAGGAGAAAAGGGAAATTGGATGCATGACATGGGATGGAGAGGGAGGAGAAGGACATGGGATGCAGGACACGGGATGAAGGAGGAGTAGAACATCATGGGATGGAGGAGGAGGACGAGAAGCACATGGAATGGATGATGAGGACATGGAATGGAGGTGGGTTAATGACATTGGATGGAGGAGGAGACACACCAGGACTTGCCGTCCTACCACACAAGGCATGGGGGAAACAGATGACATCCTCCCCTCTATCAATACGTGACATAGTGTCCCCTCTATACAGGTGACATGGTCCCCTCTATCTATACATGTATACATGACATAGTGTTCCCTCTACACAGGTGACGTCAAAGTATTCATAAGAAGATTTCCACGTTTTGTCATGTTGCAACTAAAAAACGTAATACTTATTTTATTGGGATTTTATGTGATAGACCAACATAAAGTGGCACATAATTGTGAGTTGGAAGGAAAATGATAAATGGTTTTCAAAATGTTTTACAAATAAATATGTCAAAAGTGTGGCATGCATTTGTATTCCGATCAAAATTGAACGCAAATGTATGGCAGAAAACTAACACTGCACATTACCCTGAACGCACCATCCCCACCGTGAAACATGGTGGTGGAAGCATCATGTTGTGGAGATGCTTTTCTTCAGCAGGGACAGGGAAACTGGTCAGAGTTTTTGAAGATGGATGGAGCCAAATACAGGGCAATCTCAGAAGAAAACTATTAGACTGCAGGACAACTATTCCAGCAGGACAACAACCCTAAAAATACAGGCATAGCTACAATGGAATGGTTTTGATCAAAGCATGTTTGTGTGTTAGAATGGCCCAGTCAAAGTCCAGACCTAAATCCAATTGGAAATCTGTGAAAAGACTTGAAAGTTGCGGTTCAAACGCTCTACATTCCAATCTGACAGAGCTTGATCTATTTTGCAAGAAAGAATGGGCTAAAAGTTCACTCTCTAGATGTGCAAAGCTGGTAGAAACATCCCGAAAAAGACTTGCAGCTGTAATCTCTGCGAAAGGCGGTTCTACAAAGTATTGAGTAGGGGGACTGAATACAAATGCACTCCACACTTTTCACATTTATAATTTTCCTTCAATTATGTGCCACTTTGTGTTGGTCTATCACATAAATGCAAAAATGCAAAAACAATTGTTGCCTATTGCATTGGGTAACAGATTCTTCATTCTCCATTAATACACTGGAGTAATAACAGCAGGATATTATTGGTTGTTGACGCTGTACAGGATTATTTTCTGTCTTGATGAAGTGATGCTGTAAAATCGCTTGCGTGATTGTGCCTCTGCCATATGCAATATAAATATTAGTTGCTGTGTAAGCCATATTGTCATTTGGGACTAGTGGCCCTTTAACCTTCCTGCTCAGCACAGTACGGTAACCTTGGCGGGAGCAGTTGAAAAGGTTCCGTATTGGCCGTGTCTGGAATCAACAGCTGTACGTCACGTTGCAGATGTATGACATTGCAGTCTAGACAATGAGTGTGAATGAGCCGCCTTTAAAGCCAACCCCTGGGACTCTCCTAAGCTTTTGTTTCTCACGATAAAATTAGAAAGTACAACATGGATTTCCCTGACATCGTTGTGTGTAATGAAGATTTAATTGTTATGGTGAATCTAGCCAGGAGAACAGGTGGCTTGGTGGGACATTAACATTTCTCTAAATGCTAAACAAGATCTTATTTTTCATTGCAGGCCATGAGTGCCTCGGTGTGTTTTATGGTTGATGGTGAGTATAAGCCTCGCAGGACATATAATGCACCCTTACACAAGGCATGTTTGTTCATTAATTGATGATCACATTTCTCTTGGGTGATGTAGCCTAGATTAGAAAATTATTGCTTAACTGTTATTTTCATTGGCCAAACTCGTGAGAAGCACAAGTTCAACTAATGATCTCTAGGGCTGTAACTAACGATTATTTTTATAATCGATTAGTTCGCCGATTATTGTTTCGATTAATCGGATAATGGCCTTAAAAAAAAATATTTACATTTTTTTGGGCCAATTTGTTGTTGGGCAGATTACAAAACACAAATTGCCGCAAAAACACATTACATGCTTTTATGCAGCTTCTCCATTGAAGTATATTGAACCAAAAAACAAACAAAGTGGCAACGTTTTGCGTTAAAAAGTCCTTTCCCTTTTCCAAATACGCAGCAGCTGAAAAAAATCATGGATGTGAGCGTGTCCCATAAGAAAACATGTAAATGAACTGTAGTGTGTTTTTCTGCAAAAAGCACCAAAAAACAGAGGTGTGACCCGGCCTGAGATGTTTAGTAACATAATGGGGTTAAAAAAACAAATATAAGTAGAAAAAGAGCAAATAATCGCTATTGTAAGGGGTTTATTTTTTTAATGTGGGACAGTGAAAGTAATATTTACAGTAACGTTTTTCTTTTTTGTACTATAAAGGGCTAATTTTAGTTGTTTTAACCCCATTATGTTACTGGCCAATTAATCGATTATGAAAATTGTAATCGATTAATTTCATAATCGATTAGTTGTCGATTAATCGGTTAGTTGTTTCGGCCCTAATGATCTCCTCCCATTGCATTTAGCATGTTATTAAAGGGGTAGTTCCCCCAAAAACCTTTTTTTTAACATTGATTGAGGCTCGTTATGTCAAGGGGAATCGGGTTGTTTTTTTTTAGAAATGAAGCAGTACTTACCGTTTTAGAGATGCATCGTCTCCGACGCTTCCGGGTATGGTCTCCGACTATAGGCGTTCTATTTGATTGACAGGCTTCCGAGGTCGCATACATCGCGTCACGATTTTCCGAAAGTAGCCGAACGACGGTGCGCAGGCGCAGTATAGAGCCGCACCGTCGCTCGGCTTCTTTCGGCTACTCGTGACGCGATGTATGCGACCGTCGGAAGCCTGTCAATCAAATAGGCACGCCCAGACCAGACGATCATACCCGGAAGCGACGGAGACGATGCATCTGTAAAACGGTAAGTACTGCTTCGTTTCTAATAAAAAACCACCCGATTCCCCTTGACATAACGAGCCTCAATCAATGTTAAAAAAAGTTTTTTGGGGGAATTACCCCTTTAAATGTTGTTGGTAGTGATCTTCATACACTAACTGAAAATAAAGGGTCTTTTTTTTTTTTTTTTAGAAAACATTTGTTGGACAAATGTTGTACGCATTCATCCAGTCTGCACAAATGTTTACGATATTTTTTTTCTAATGTTATTTCCAATGACCATCAGCTCCATCTAGTAGTGAAAATGCGGTATATTTTCTGATTTGAGGTATTTTAGAATAATGCACTGCATTTTGGCCACTAGATGGAGCTGACAATCATAGTAAATAATGGTATAATGCCGCGTACACACAACTGGAATTTCCGACGGCAAAACCGTGGATTTTTTTTCCGACTGAATTTTGGCTCAAACTTGTGTTGCATACACACGGTCACCCAAATGTTGTCGTAAATTCCGAACGTCAAGAACGTGGTGACATACAACACTACGACGAGCCGAGAAAAATGAAGTTGTATAATTCCAAGCATGCGTAGGACTTTTGTGCGTCGGAATTGCATTCAGATGAACTTTTGCCATCGGAAAATTTGAGAACCAGCTCTCAAATTTTTGCTGTCAGAAATTCCGTCAGAAAATGTCCGATGGGGCCTACACACGGTCGGAATTTGCGGCCAAAAGCTCACATCTAACATTTCTTATCGGAAATTCTGATCGCGTGTACGCGGCATTAGAGAAAATATTGGGGATGCTTGTGCAGCCTTGACAAATGCTTTGCAATATTCATTCAACAAACGTTTGAACTCATCCGATTTTATGATTCCTTTAATATTTTTGCACACATGCAGCATGCTCATATACTGCAAATAGCACAGGCTTCAATACTTTTCCCCAGTGTATGGGCCTCTTTACACATAATATCTTCTTGTACACAACAGGTTTAACTTGCAGGTATAATGCTGAAGTCTTTCAGTTTTTGAGTCTTTTTTTTTGAAACATGAAAAGTGCTGTAACCCTTGGAAAAAAATGATCTTTCATTGATCTGACTTTGACACCCTGAAATTTGCTTTTTAAAGCACCTTTGACCTTTTTGCTCTTCCTTCCTGGCAACCTTGCTAGGATGGCCTGCCATGGCTGTTAATCTGAAAATTCTAGCTGCCTGGCTGTCCTGATTTACCCTGTGGCTTCAGTTGTTTCAATTTACAGTAAAACCTTGGTTTGAGAGTAACTTGGTTTGAGAGCGTTTTGCAAGACAAGCAAAATGTTTTAATACATTTTGCCTTGATATACAAGCGATGTCTTGATATAAGAGTAGCGTCATGTCACAACAGAGTATAAAAAAGAGAGGAGCCTCTAAGTGTAGCAATATGGTTACATTTAATGAAGGTACAACATTTAGCAACTTATTGCTACACTTAGAGGTGCCTCTCTTCTCTTTTATACCCTGTAAAAAAAAATGCTTTGATATACAAGTGCTTTGGATTACAAGCATGTTTCTGGAACGAATTATGCTCGTAAACCAAGGTTTTACTGTACTTCCCTGGAACAACCATGCAGATCTAAAGTTCTGACTTCACTAGCTACATACTTATTCTTGGTAAGTGTATCTATAAAGTATTGGACCCTGAGGAAGCCTGGCAACTAGCATTTCCAGAAGTAGGCAGCCTCCATTTTTTCCCATTGGGTTCCCTTAAAGCAGTCTTATACTTAAACTGACCCTTTCCCCATATCCAAATCCCCTGAATATTTTATAGAAAAGCAAAACAAAAAAAAACCCTTGCAAAATGTTCTGTAGAAAACGCTGCTTCTCCAACCAGGCACTTGATTGGTCCCCTGTGTAAGTTCTGAATATGCAAAAAGGTGCCATAGCGGAGGCGGTTAACCACTTGCCACCCAAGCCAATGCTGACACTTCTCTCCTACATTTAAAAATCCTAATTGTTTTTTTGCTAGAAAATTATTTAAAACCCCCAATCAAAATCGTGTGTGTGTGTGTAATATAGTGCCTTGCGAAAGTATTCGGCCCCCTTGAACTTTGCGACCTTTTGCCACATTTCAGGCTTCAAACATAAAGATATAAAACTGTAATTTTTTGTGAAGAATCAACAACAAGTGGGACACAATCATTAAGTGGAATGAAATTTATTGGATATTTCAAACTTTTTTAACAAATAAAAAACTGAAAAATTGGGCGTGCAAAATTATTCAGCCCCTTTACTTTCAGTGCAGCAAACTCTCTCCAGAAGTTCAGTGAGGATCTCTGAATGATCCAATGTTGACCTAAATGACTAATGATGATAAATAGAATCCACCTGTGTGTAATCAAGTCTCCGTATAAATGCACCTGCACTGTGATAGTGTCAGAGGTCCGTTTAAAGCGCAGAGAGCATCATGAAGAACAAGGAACACACCAGGCAGGTCCGAGATACTGTTGTGGAGAAGTTTAAAGCTGGATTTGGATACAAAAAGATTTCCCAAGCTTTAAATATCCCAAGGAGCACTGTGCAAGTGATAATATTGAAATGGAAGGAGTATCAGACCACTGAAAATCTACGAAGATCTGGCCGTCCCTCTAAACTTTCAGCTCATACAAGGAGAAGACTGATCAGAGATGCAGCCAAGAGGCCCATGATCACTCTGAATGAACTGCAGAGATCTACAGCTGAGGTGGGAGACTCTGTCCATAGGACAACAATAAGTCGTATACTGCACAAATCTGGCCTTTATGGACGAGTGGGAAGAAGAAAGCCATTTCTTAAAGATATCTATAAAAAGTGTCGTTTAAAGTTTGCCACAAGCCACCTGGGAGACACACCAAACATGTGGAAGAAGGTGCTCTGGTCAGATGAAACCAAAATCAAACTTTTTGGCAACAATGCAAAACGTTATGTTTGGCGTAAAAGCAACAAAGCTCATCACCCTGAACACACCATCCCCACTGTCAAACATGGTGGTGGCAGCATCATGGTTTGGGCCTGCTTTTCTTCAGCAGGGACAGAGAAGATGGTTAAAATTGATGGGAAGATGGATGGAGCCAAATACAGGAACATTCTGGAAAACCTGATGGAGTCTGCAAAACACCTGGGACTGGGACGGAGATTTGTCTTCCAACAAGACAATGATCCAAAACATAAAGCAAAATCTACAATGGAATGGTTCACAAATAAACATATCCAGGTGTTAGAATGGCCAAGTCAAAGTCCAGACCTGAATCCAATCGAGAATCTGTGGAAAGAACTGAAAACTGCTGTTCACAAACGCTTTCCATCCAACCTCACTGAGCTCCAGCTGTTTTGCAAGGAGGAATGGGCAAAAATGTCAGTCTCTCGATGTGCAAAACTGATAGAGACATACCCTAAGTGACTTACAGCTGTAATAGCAGCTACAAAGTATTAACTTAAGGGGGCTGAATTTTGCACGCCCAATTTTTCAGCTTTTTATTTGTTAAAAAAGTTTGAAATATCCAAAAAAATTTGTTCCACTTCATGATTGTGTCTCACTTGTTGTTGATACTTAACAAAAAAATTACAGTTTTATATCTTTGTTTTGAAGCCTGAAATGTGGCAAAAGGTTGCAAAGTTCAAGGGGGCCGAATACTTTCGCAAGGCACTGTATGTATGTGTATATATATATATATATAGCAAATAAAATGGCGGTCGATGCAATTTTTTATGTCGCATGGTATTCGCACAGCAATTTTACAAACGCTTTTTTTTAATTATTTAATAAACTTTTTTGAATAAAAAAACAAAATGCAACAATTGCCCCAATTATTTTGTATAATGTGAAAAATTATGTTGCGCGGAGTAAATAAGATACCTAACATGTCATGCTTTAAAATTGCATACACTCGCTGAATGGCGCCAAACTTTGGTACTTAAAAATCTCCATAGGAGGTCTAGTGCTCTCTCTCTAATGATCGCGGTGACACATTTGCATATGCGGGCACAATATATGTATGCATTTTCTTCTGTGTGCGAGCACGAGGGTATGGGAGCTCTTTAAAAAATAAAATAAAATTCTATGGTTTATAAAAAAAAATTACACTTTCCCTTTAAATGTAATTATTTTTTTATTTTTTTTAAGCACTTTTATTCCTATTACGAAGAATGTAAATGGCCCTTGTAATGGGTATAAGGCATTAGAGGTACTCTTTTCTTGAGAGATCTGAGGTCTAGAAGTCCCCAGATCTCCCCTCTAAGCTGGAAAGCCTGAGATACAAAAAAAATCTATCTCAGGCTTACCTGCAAAAAAAAGGCATTGTTTACATTTGCCGGGGCCGGAAGTGACATCTGGTCCCCAGCCAGCTCTATGGTACACTATCGCTGGCGGATTCGTTCTCTGGTTCCCCCAACCTATGGGCGAGACTGGAGAAGTACTGGAGAGCTGCGGGGGAGTGGGGGGAGTCCCCTCTCGCCACCTGTAAAAGCCATGGCAATGATAGCTTTTACATTGCAGGGAATCGCAGATATCGCCATTTCAAGTCCCCAACGTCGTATGACATCAACCCTGGGGAAGTGGTTAAAAATAAGACCAACCTGGCTCTCACAGACCCCTCAGGGCTCGAGAAAGATATGACTTGATATGACTATGATATGACGGCAGTTTGTGGGCTCAGAGACAGTTCTAAAATTTCTACTGTAGATATTTTGGCACTACACAGTATCAGAATTTTGTGCAGCTTAGCCCTCGTTAATACTTAAGTGTACACCCATGTGAGTGTTTTTTGCTTTGCAGGAAGGCACAGGTGTTCTGTGTATCTGCATGTAGACAGTCCCATTCATGTCAGTTGGGACGCAAAAGCTGCTCGGACACAAGCGCTGCTTTGACATCTGTCCCCAATCGCAGACTAGTGGTTGTGTCCTTGCAGCTGCTGCATCCCAATTGACAAAAATGGGACGGCCTTTACACAGATGCATGAAACTCTTGTGCTGTGTAATTTGGCCCCCTGTATCACCTCAAATACCTGGCAGATCCTGCCTGGTGCTCCCCTCCCCCTGTAAACTGACAACAGTTTGTCATGGCTGCTGAACCTCGACAGTGGTCAGTTTACGTGCCTTCACCATCCGCAGCTCTCCTCTCTACTCTGTCCTCGTCCCCCTCCCCTGCCTGCCAGCTAGTGACAGTATACATTACATGCAATCCCCTCTGTTAGAGTCCTATGCTCCAGTGTATGCTCTTTGTAAAAAATATGCCCATTTCTACCTGAATTCACAGCACCGCTCGAAGCTCACCTGACGCCTCGCTGCTCCCATTCTTCCCAGCTGACGTCTGGGCTCTCTCCTCTTTTCTGCCTCTCCTCTTATCCCTCCCAATTGAGGTCAGCAGGGGATTCTGGGACCCTCCCGCTCTACCTGTCAGATCGGAAGAGGGAGCAGCGAGGAGTCACGTGAGCGCCGAGTATTGCTGTGAATTCAGGTAGAAAAAAAGGCATATTTTTTACAAAGAGCATTCACTGCACCATAGGACTCTTTCTAACAGAGGGGATTGCATGTAGTTACGAAGGGGCTTAACCTGATGGTGAATCGGCTTTGACTTAGACTTGGTTTTCTTTAGATAGTTTATTTTTTTTTCTTACCCCAAATGTAACAACTCCCAGAATGTTTTTGTCGAAGGATGTAAAGAACCCAGAAATATAATGACAGATTTTGACGGAATCTAATAGGTTACATTTCCCAGTATGAGCGACACATAAGAGATTAGCCTGCTGTCAGTACTGTTAAACTGTTTGACCCTCACCACCTTAGAATCAGTATAGAACTTGACAGCACTGTGTGTTTTTGCAACTCTGCCCTATAATAAGCTTGCAAATACCCTGCTGTGTTTCCCCCTCTCTTCTTACTCCATGTCAGCATGAGCACTTGGCTCTTGGTTTCTGCTGAAAGAGCTCTATCCTCCTCCCCTGTTCCTCTTCAAAACTATGGTGTAAGGAGCTAGAAATGGAATGAGATCCAGAGGAGACTTCTACTTCAACCACAAAATGCATGCACTAGGAAATTCCATTCAGTCGGCTCACTTTTCCAAAAAAAAATAAGAAGCCAGGTCAAGAAGTGGTCAAACCTTTTCTATATATCCAGACTTTGACCTGTCACTTTCATCAAATCTGATTCATTTATAGGTAATCACAGGTGGGCTCACAAAATGCATTTTACGCTGTCATTGGCTCTAACAATAAGAACTGTAGAATTGGAGATCGCCATGGAATGTCTCTGCTCTCCTGCTGCAGCATTTCCACAGGCCGAGGGAGTCCCCGGCAGTTGAGCCGACAGGAACTTCAGATGCAGATATGCCGGAGTTTCTGGAATTCTATTTATACTACCGAGATGAATTACTACCTCTTTGTGGCTAAGAGAATTGGGTGCCTCAGGGACTTTGAGAGATGCTGGTAGAAAAAAGCCTTGTGCCTCAGGATAGGTGAAGAGATGTAGTTCAGACTTAAAGTTGCAGTAAAGTCAAAAATGTACCCTGCGCATAAGACTACAAAAAGTCTTACCTGCAGATGCCTTTAAAAACTCCTTGAATTTGTGCTGTGTAGAAGATACTGGCATTGGCCTAAGCCTTTGGCGAATGCGCAGTACTCTATGCATACATGGAACACGGGAGTGTGCCGTAGATGCAGACAGTGCTGTGACACCATGGAAACTCGGTGACATTATTGCAGCCCGGGCCATTCAAACGGCCAAAGATGGACACGCCTGCAGTGCTGACAGCATACTGCTGGAGGGCTCAGTTTGCAAGGCAAGTCTGTCATAATGTGCTAGTATGCAGTACATACTAACGTTAACATTATGGCATTATTCTGCAGGGGGGGGGGGTCATTTTTTTTTTTTTTTTTTGTAAGTTTACTACCACTTTTAAGCAGAGCTATACTCCCTGATTAAACTGTTTCTCAAAACCATTACTTTCAAGGCATGCCGAAAAATGGTGGCAGTCACAGTTGCATGTGATTTCAGGCAAACTGTCATGCTATCAAATGACTGGTGTCAAAACTGGTCGCATGTGCAGCACTGATAGCAACTGCAAATCAAACCGAGGCTAAGATGGCAGCCTCCTTGGATGTAAAGTACAGTGGAACCTCGGTTTGCGAGTAATGCAATTAACAAGTGTTTCGCAATAAGAGTATTTTTTTTAGTCCTGACTCTGTTTGCGAATGTTTTCTCGAAAAAACGAGCAGTGTGAAGTACCGCATTTGGCCAGAGGTGCAGGGGCGCCAGTGACACTCGGAATACTCTGTTTCCGAGTGCATCCGAGCTGTCTCTCCGAGTATTTCCGAGTCTCTCCGGCGCCCCCTCCCCACCTCTGGCCACATGTGGGATTGCATGCAATAGAAGTCAATGTGGAACAAATTATCTTTGTCTCCAATGACTTCTATGGGGAAATTCTCTTTGATATGCGAGTGCTTTGGATTACAAGCAATCTCTTGGAACGGATTATGCTCGTAATCCAAGTTTCCACTGTATAGGTGGGTTTAGTTTTGCTTAAAGCAGAGCTCCAGCCGCGATTTTTTTTTTTTAAAGTCAGCAGCTACTAACAGTGTAGCTGCTGACTTTAAACAAGGACACTTACCTTGTCAACTTGCCCACGCTGATGGGCCCCCCGATGCCGGTCCCACGATCGCTCCGGGTCCCGCGCCGCCATTCACACTATGGGAAACAGGCAGTGAAGCCGTACGGCTTCACTGCCCATTTCCTACTGCGCCTGCGTGAGTCTCACGCTGGCTTGTGAATGGGCGCGCTGCTCTCTGAGAACACACACAGTTCCCAGAAAGCAGCGCGCCCCATTCACAAGCAGAAGGACAAGAAGAAAAGGCACCGCGGAGTGGAAGAGGCAGATTACGGACTTCCGCATAGCAACAGGTATTTCGGGTGAGTATTTTTTTTTTTTTTTCAGGTTTTTTTTATTTCATTTTTTTAAACAACATGGGAAAATGTTGTTTTCCTGGGTGGAGCTCCGCTTTAAAGATGGCCATACACTGTTAGATATTTGTTTGAATAACAAAAAAACCTGGGGAATGCCCAGGGAAAAACCCAGCCTACTTACCGACCAGCTCGCATGACTGCCAATTAACCTGTCTAACAGTATGCGTTAAAAACGGGGGTTTTGTCCGCACGCTTTTGCAAACACATGCGTGAGCCACAGAGCCGCGCCAAGGCACCCTGTAATCTGTGGTCCTAACACTAAACAATGAGTGTCCCCAAAATGGAGACACATGCATTTTAATGGATAGATAGGGGCAGGTGGACTGAAGGGGAGCCACCCAAGATATTTATTTGAATGTTCATAGAAAATTTCACTGAGACCAGCCACTTGAATGGAATCCCAGATATCATAAAAAAGTTTCATTACAATATTTGCAATTTTGGTGAACAAAAAAACGTATTTACAATTATAATTTGGTTTTTCAAGAAAACCTTTTCATCCTGTTCCTTTAAATCTTCTTGTCACTATGGTAGAAAATGCACATCGATTTGACCCCCTCTAACAATTGAGGCCAATTCACGCTGTGTCGTGACAGATGTTTTACTGCATGGCAAAACGTTCATCACCATAGGGACAGAACGGGAACAATTGTTGCCTATGTGTCCCATTCATGCTGCATTTTATCACAGCATACCGGCCTGAATCCCATTGCAGTATCAGGCAGTGCAATGCATCGCGCCTCCCAACATTGCAGTAAATGAAGTGTACATTTCGTACGCTTCAAATAAAGCTGGTACAAACCGTAAAAAAAAAAAATGTATAGTGTGGTGCTCTGAATCCTGCACCACACTCCCCCCTAGCCAGCTGGCAATGCAAAGCAGGCGGAGCGCTAAATTGATTCGGCTGCTCTGCGATTTAACAGCTTTGCAGTGAAAATTGACCCTTGGAACAAAAATATTCTAACAAATTCTACTGAACATTAGAGCTCTGCTGGCTGGAGAACATCTGATAGGGCCAAAGAAGTCCAGAACAGACGTAATCGGTTCACATGCATTGAAACTAGTTGTAGAATCTTCTTGGAAGCAGCCCACGCATGGTCTCATTGTACGATCTCTTTTAGATCTACTGACCAAATACATAGACTGAGGGCCAACCTGCCTGGATACCAATTGAATTAATTTTTAAGGAAGAGGCTTACATTTCATAGGTATGAGACCTAATAATTCGATTGCAAAGCGTGTGGTCAGCTTTAGATTTTGCAAGAACTATTTAAGGTGAAGGGTCTACCTGACTGGGGTATAAATTACATGGATTGTTTAGGTAGGTGCCCACACTACATGGTGGTGGTTTCTAAATCCTAAAGAGATTTTCAAACAGTAGATAATGTGTGAGCAGTTTAAGATTTATCTGCCAGTTTTCCAGTTGTGTGGGCCGCATGCTACCGCCCTGACACGTAAAACAAACAAAAGGGGGGCTTTTTATAAAGCCGTGAATGAAGAATTAACAGTAAATTCACTGCAGGCCAAAAAATCGCTTGTCATTTAAAGCACATGCACTATGAAGATGCATCGGCAATGGATATTTGAATGTAGCATTCACTGATTGATAACTTTTCCCATAAAATGTTACAGGTACAATGTGACCTTACATGCTATTGGGTGTAATAAACAATATTCTGACTCCGATTGTTGTGAAGCGATTTATCCCTTGTGAGACCTCTATGCCTGGCCTGTCTAAGCAGATATAATCACTGAGGACAATCCTCATCAGATAGCTTGAACTCACCAATACCGATTCTATTTGCAGAGGTGCTTTAATCCAAAACATCAGGGTTACAGCAGATGACAGGATACAACAGATGAATAGATTGTGGTACTTATGCAGTCAAAAGATGATATTGTCTGTAGCTTACTATGCATAATACATTTGCCCATGTTACATGTGGCCTGTTAGCTGTCTCCATTATACAGGAAGTACAAAACTCAGGAAGAAGGGTGGAGCTTAACACACAAAGGAAATGTGTCATAAATCAGACAAAGAAACATGGAAAAATAGGTGCATTACTACAAAAGGTCACTAGATGACAACATGTGAACTAAACATAACGCCCATAGAAAATGGTTCAGAGAAACTATGTGTGTGTGTGTGTATGTATATGTATATATATATATATATATATATATATATATATATATATATATATATTGTGAGGGATTAACTCGGTAGCGGGTGTGTGTGACCCCCTCTATGGGTTCACTACACGCTGAACTGTACAAAAAGGCACTTGAGGATGACTGAAAACAAATGATATGGTTTATTTTTCCATCTTGCGGGATACACGATATAAACAAAACAAAACACAAAATAAACCCTTGCCACTTGGGGCGTCTACCTTCCCAACACAGGAACCTACCTATTGAGTCTGGCACAGCCTACTGCTGGGCAGACACTGCTGGTCCCACAGCAGAAAACAACAAAAAAAGTCTCTGATATTTCTCACACAGAAATATCCATCAGCACCTCACCTCTTCAGAAGTGCTTGTGACTTCTCCTTCACTCCCAAAGCCTCAGGATCCAGCAATCAGTCGTTATCCTTAGGCTTTATTTATAGCTTTAATTGCTTCACTTTGTACAGCTGAAGGCTTTTTAACTCCCCAAACCTCTCTGGACATTTCTACAGCCGACGCCTAATAGTAATTGGTGTATTGTCTAAACAAGGCAGAAATATATCTCCCGTCTATGACAACACCCACAGATTTACCTGACTTCCTGTCACAATATATATATATATTCTATGCCCTATTGGGGCAGCACAAACAAGGATCATAGGAGATTTTAATCAGCTGACATTTATCAATAACTTAAACAACAGTTTCGGTTCGAAGACCCCACTTTTTTATGATTGGTAAAGCTGCCCAACTGTTTTGCACTGCTGTTAAATGTTTTTGTATTTGGATAGTAATGTTGGAATTGCTGGATCCACCATATCCTTGTGTTTTTGCCATTGGTTTTTGCCATAAATTGGTGCAATTGACTGTGCTTAGTTGTATAACATGCATAGAAGTGTCAATTAATAATCTTTGTTATAAAATCTAAGCTCTAAAGCCTGTGCTTTTTTTTTTTCTTTTCTTTTTTCTCTACCTTTTATAGCTTCTGTGCAACCAACGCCGGATTTCTGTAGAAAACTGGACAGTCTTGTAGGACCTCAACTAACAGTATTGGCTTCGGACATCTGTGAACAGTTCAACATCAACAGAAGAATATCAGGGTATGTAAAGAAAAAAACAACTTTGGCGTGCTGGAGCCCGGGCAGTACTTATAAGGCCCCTTTCACACTGAAGCGGCGCTTTACCGTCAATTTTTCTGCGCTATTCGGCCGATAGCGGGGCGCTTTTACTTCCCGCTAGCGGGCGGGAAAGGGTTAACCACTTAAGAACCGCCTCCTGCAGATATACGTCGGCAGAATGGCACGGCTGGGCACAAGTACGTACCTGTACGTCCTCTTTCTACCCGGTCCGAAGCTCCGTGTGACCCGCGGACCCGATCGCCGCTGGAGTCCCGCGATCGGTCCCCGGAGCTGAAGAACGGGGAGAGCTGTGTGTTAATTTTGTTTGGGAGCCATGTCGCACAACCGCGCAATTGTCGGTTAAAGCGACGCAGTGCCGAATCGCAAAAACTGCCAAGGTCCTTTACCTGCCTAAAGGTCCGGGTCTTAAGTGGTTAAAATCACCGCAAAGCGCCTCTGCAAAAGCACACTGTGCCGTTTCAAACTGGGGTCATGCCGTGAATGGCGGCTCCTGCGAGCATGTGTGGGAGTGACGTTGCACGACTCCGGCCAGTCACAGAGCCAGAGTTTGCAACCCCAGAAGGAAGAGGGGTGAAGAATGGACACTCGCTGCCAGCGAGGAAGACGGGGACATCGTGGGCTTCTTCTGCAGGTAAGTGTCACATAATGGGCTACTGTGCGATTCATAGCAGTCCATTTTACTTTACCTTTGCAGGGAAACGAAGAGGAAGTAACAACCATCGGGGTTTACTTCCTCTTTAAAGGGGTTGTAAAGGTAAATGTTTTTTCACCTTAATCCATCCTAAGCATTAAGGTGAAAAAACATCCGCTGATACCGCCCCCCCCCCCCCCCCCCCCCCCCCCCCCCCGAGCCCCGAGTTTTACTTACCTGACCGTCCTAAATTCCCGGGCGCGTCCACGTCATCCTCTTCGGTTTCTCAGCCTGACCGTTGATTGGCTAGGCTGGGCGGATTGATAGCAGCGCAGCCATTGGCTGGCGCTGCTGTCAATCACTGCGGATAACACGGCACGCCGGGAGGCGGGGCCGAGTGATACAGTCGGCGGCTATGGCCACTGCTGTATCACGGGAGCGCGCTCGCAAAAGCTTTCCACCGTGCGAGCTCGCTCGCATTAAGGTGAAATGCTTTTACGAGCAGGACCTGAGACAGCCGCTGAGGGACCCCAGAAGACAGGGTTAGAGGACACTCTGTGCAAAACGAGCTGCACAGTGGAGGTAAGTATAACATGTTTGTTATTTTAAAAAAATAAAAAATTTGACTTTAGTGTTCCTTTTATTCGAAGAATTACGATGGTCTTTGATGTGATGTTCCCCATGTTTTTCTAAGAAGTAACTTTTTTCTCTCTTTGCTTCAGGTCAGAGAAAGAACCACAGTTTAAATTTATTTATTTTAACCACATGAACCTAGCAGAGAAAAGTACAATACACCTCAAGAAAACTCCCAGCGTCTCACTGACTTCTGTACAGCCAGAACTAATGAAGATTCTTGGGGACATTAATAGTGACTTTACAAGGTTTGTCAATTCTGGGTTTATACCCATATTCTGGTTATGGTGACTTCCTAATTACATTTTAAGCAATCGTTTCACCTGAATAGAAAGTTGTAAGGAGAGGAAAAGGGAGGCTGCCATAGCAAATGAACCCCATGCACACTGCTATACATCTTACATATTTTTAGCAAATTTTGATATGGTTCACATACAGTATATTGCAATACATGTTGAAGCTGTTCAGCTTTATCCAAGCGATCCCTCTCTGCTTAGTCCTTACTCCACTATACAAGGGTAGGATGGCACTCGCTGCTGAAGACTCCATACCCACAGCCATATTGCGCAATTGTTCCGTTATGTTCAACAGACCACTACTATAAGTTTCCACATGCTGTTCCTCCACACAATCCAAGTACTGCTGTGTGAGGATTACAGGATGCTAATATTAATAAAAAAGATCCAAGTGCTAGTTTTATTTAACAATTAAAATTATTATTTTAATGAACACATATGTGGATTAAATTGTGTTTTCACTTGTGCACAGAGTTGAGCTTTAACTGGGGAAGAAAATAAATCCTTTGACATAAAGCTCTCCTTTAAGACGCAGGCAAAAAAAAGCTGGTTGGGTCCTAACTATTCCCTACTCATTTCAAAAAAAGTTTTGTGCTTCTTATACCTCCAAAATAAAATCGGAGAATACAGTGGAACCCCTGATTGCGGGTAACGAGCGTTCCGCAATATGAGCACTGTATTTGAAAAAATCCTAACTCGGTTTGTGAGTGTTGTATCGCAAAAGGAGCAGGATTCAGGCCAAAGCGATGTGCAGTACCGCGTTTGGCCTGAGGTGGGGTGGGGCGCTAGAGCCGATCGCAGTCGATCGGCGCCGTTCTGAAATAATTGAAAAGACATACTCAGTTTCCGAGCCTTTCCAAGGTTTGCCGAGGTCAGGCAAGGTGTCTTCGGGCCTTTGCTGCCATTTCTGAGGCTCTCCGGCACCCCCCTCAACCCCGGCCAAATGTGGTATTGCATGCTATTGATGTCAGTGCGGAACAAATCCGGAGCAGCTGTGCATGGGAACAAATCGGCTTCTATCTTGTTATTTTCTATGCTTAACTAAACAAACTGAAGATAAGCTGGCTGGTTACTATACACAGCTGCTCCACATTCTGTCGTCTCCAGTCTTAGTAAATTTCCTTCATCATGTTTATTGGTTGCTTGTGCTTTTTGCTTTATTCTGACAGATTTGTTTTTTTTACAGAGCGGATGAGGATGAAGAAATTATAGTAAAAGCAATGAGTGATTATTGGGTGGTAGGAAAGAAGTCTGACCAGCGGGAACTGTATGTCATCTTGAACCAGAAGAATTCCAATCTAATTGAAGTAAATGGTGAGCATTACATTTCTTTTTAAGGCATATATCATTTATTTTTTATTCTTTGTCCAGAGCTTTTAACCACTTGACCACTGGGCACTTAAACCCCCTTAATAACCAGACCAATTTTCAGCTTTCGGTGCTCTCACAGTTTGAATGACAATAACTCAGTCATACAACACTGTAACCAAATGAAATTGTTGTCCTTTTGTCCCCACAAATAGAGCTTTCTTTTGGTGGTATTTGATCACCTCTGCGGTTTTTATTTTTTTTGCTATAAATGAAAAAAGAACAAAATTTTGCAAAAAATAATAATTTTTCTTCATTTCTATTATAAAATTTTGCAAAAAAGTAATTTTTCTTCATAAATTTGGCCTAAAATGTATACTGCTACATATCTTTGGTAAAAAAAAAAAAAAATGTTGGATATTATTTAGTCTGGGTGAAAGTTATGGGGTCTACAAGCTATGGTACCAATTACTGAAAATTGATCAATTTCATCACACCTGTAGTACTGACAGCTTCTCTCATTTCTTGAGACCCTAACATGCCAGAAAAGTACAAATACCCCCCAAATGACCCATTTTTGGAAAGAAGACATTCCAAGGTATTTAGAAAGAGGCATTATGAGTTTTTTAAAGTTGTCATTTTTTCCCACAATTCTTTGCAAAATCAAGATTTTCTTTTTTTTTTCATCAAATTTTAATATTAGGTTATTTTTCACACACAGCATATGCATACCACAAATTACACCCCAAAACACATTCTGCTATTCCTCCCGAGTATGGCGATACCACATGTGTGAGACTTTTACACAGCGTGGCCACATACAGAGGCCCAACATGCAGGGAGCACACAGGCCAATTCTGACATTTCTCTCCTACATGTAAAAATCCATCATTTATTTGATAGAAAATTACATAGAACCCCAAAACATTATATAAATATACCTCACATGTGTGGTTTGAATACCGTTTTCATATGTGGGGGGGACTTGCGTATGCGTTCGCTTCTGCATGCAAGCTCACAGGGACAGGGGCGCTGTATATGCCCAGAGTATATGCCCAGAGTATATGCCCAGAGTATTGCAGAGTATGCCCAGCCGAGTATTACCCAGTATTGCAGAGTATTGCCGCAGGGATGGCTGAGCAGGGAGGGAGGGATGGATGGATCTGTGACTACATTTGTCACAGATCCAGCCCGCAGCACTGGCGCTGCCATCCGCTCCCTCCCCTCTCCTCTCACACTGTACCGATCGGTACAGAGAGAGGAGGGAGGAACCGGCGTCGGCACATGACGCCGCTTTGTTAACAAGTGGTCGCTCCGTCATTGGACGGAGCGATCACGTGGTAAACCGCCGCTATCAGCGGCGATTTACCGTGATGCGCCGGGTCCGGAGGTCATGGATGTTCCCGTGTGCGCGCCTCGGGGCGCGCAGGAGCGCGATTCTAAGAGGCCGTTAATTAACGGCCACTTAGAATTAAGCAATCGCCTTGTAGCCGTACTTTCGCTATAGGGCGGTTGCAAAGTGGTTAATATTGCTTGATAGCAATAAGCCACCTTTTTAATATTGTACCCAGCAATAGCTTAATGGCTGCGATGTTATCCGGTATATTTTCTCATCAATTACCAACAGGACAAACAAACAGCAACTGCCCCAACCCATAACTGTCTTTGCAGCACGAAGCACATGGAAGGGCAATGTATGTCACAAAACCAAACAAAAATTCCCAGTTCACTTGCCAGCTAGTCTGCAAACAAACCAAACCAAATTGTCTTGTCTCAGGCCTTGTACACACGATCGGTCCAAACCGATGAAAACGGACTGAAGTTCATTTTCATTGGTTCACAGACTATTTAAGTACCCCCGATACTTAAATAGAATACTCCCCCCCCCCCCCCCCCCCCCCCGCGGCATACCACCGCGTTAAACCCCCCATTGCATTACACCATCAGTTAAAAAACCAATCGGGTCAGAGCGTGGTGACGTAAAACACGACGTCGTGCTGAAAAAAACGAAGTTCAATGCTTCCAAGCATGCGTCGACTTGATTCTGAGCATGCGCAGGTTTTGAACCGATGCTTTTGCGTACTAACCAACGGTTTTGACCGATGGTCAGGCGTCCATCAGTCTGATTTTAAAGCAAGTTTTAAAACTTTGGACTGAAGGACAAAAGACTGATGGGCCATACACACGGTCGGTTTGGACCGATGAAACTGAACTTCAGTCCGTTTTCATCGGTTTGGACTGATCGTGTGTACGCGGCCTTAGAGTTCATGTTAAAACCAGGGGGTTTATTTTGCACACTATTTACTACTACTGGCTATTCTAACCAATTGCGAGACAAGGAAGTAACAGGCCAGAGCCCATGATCTTGGAAGCTGGATCCGACAGTGCCTTGAAAAAAAATTCACACCCCTTTTAAATTTTCCACATTTTGTCATGTTACAACGAAAAACGTCAATGTATCTTATTGGGAATTTTTGTGATAGACCAACACAAAGTGACGCATAATTGTGAAGTAGAGGGAAAATGATAAATGGGTTTTCAATTTGTTTTACAAATATCTGAAAAGTGTGACGTGCATTTGTAATCGGCCCCCCTTTACTCTGATACCCCTAACTAAAGTCCAGTGGAACCAATTTGCCTTCAGAAGTCACCTAATTGTTAATGGAGTCCCCCTGTGTGTAATTTAATCTCTGTATATATACTGCTGTTCTGTGAAGCCCTCGGAGATTTGTTGGAGAACCTTAGTGAGCAAACAGCATCATTAAGGCCAAGGAACACGCCAGACAGGAAAAAGGTTGTGGAGAAGTTTAAAGCAGGTTTAGGGTATAACAAAAATATCCCAAGCTTTCAACATCTCACAAAGCACTATTCAATCCATCACCCAAAAATAGAAAGTGTATGGCACAACTGCAAACCTACCAAGACATGGCCGTCTACCTAAACTCACAGGCCGGGCAAGGAGAGCATTAATCGGAGAAGCAGCCAAGAGGCCCATGGTAACTCTGGAGGAGCTGTAGAGATCCACAGCTCAGGTGGGAGAATCTGTCCACAGGACAACTATTAGTCTTGCACTCCACAAATCTGGTCTTTATGGAAGAGTGGCCAGAAGAAAGCCATTGTTGAAAGAAAGCCATAAGAAGTCCCGTTTGTGAGAAGCCATGTGGGGGACAAAGAAAGCATGTGGAAGAAGGTGATCTAGTCGGATGAGACCAAAATTTTACTTTTTGGCCTAAAAGCAAAACGCTATTTGTGGCAGAAAACTTTAACTGCACATCACCCTGAACATGCCATCCCCACTGTGAAACGTGGTGGTGGCAGCATCATGTTGTGGGGATGCTTTTCTTCAGCAGGGACAGGGAAGCTGGTCAGAGTTGATGGGAAGATGGATGGAGCAAAATACAGAGCAATCTTCGAAGAAAAACTATTTAGGGTCTGTAAAAGACTTGAGACTGGGGCAGAGGTTCACCTTTCAGCAGGACAACGACCGTAAACATACAGCCAATGCTACAATGGAATGGTTTAAATTAAAGCATATTCACGTGTTGGCATGGTCCAAAGTCCAGCCCTAAATACAATTGAGAATCTTTGGCAAGACTTGAAAACAGCTGTTCACAGACACTCTCTAATCTGATAGAGCTTGAGCTATTTTGCAAAGAATGGGCAAAAATGTCACTCTCTAGATGTACAAAGCTGGTAGAGACATAAACCAAAAAGACTTGCAGCTGTAATTGCAGTGAAAGGTGGTTCTACAAAGTTGGCCTGAATGTGCAGGCATCTGAACGTCCTTTCTCTGTGAGATAAGCAGTACTTCCAACTAGGGTTGTCCCGATACCGATACTAGTATCGGTATCGGGGCCGATACCGAGTATTTGCGGGAGTACTTGTACTCCCGCAAATACCCCCGATACTTAAATAGAATACTTCCCGCCGCCGCCGCGGCATACCGCCACGTTAAACCCCCCATTGCATTACAGCGCGCAATACAAGCTTTCGTTTGAATACTTGTAATGCGCGCCGCGCCATGTATAGACACTCCCCTCCTCGGGATTGGACGGATCCGTCCAATCCCGAGCAAGGGGGAGTGTCTATGCACGGATTCGTGTATAGACACTCCCCCTTGCTCGGGATTGAACGGCTCCGTCCAATCCAGAGAAGGGGAGTGTCTATACATGGCGCGGTGGGCATTACAAGTATTCAAACGAAAGCTTGTATTGCGCGCTGTAATGCAATGGGGGGTTTAACGCGGCGGTATGCGGCGGCACTACTACAGGTATGGGGGACATACATGGCTGCAATATGGGAGAGAAAATATGGCTGCATATGTGGGGGACATACATGGCTGCATATGTGGGGGACATACATGGCTGCGTATGTGGGGGACATACATGGCTGCGTCTGTGGGGGACATACATGGCTGCATCTGTGGGGGACATACATGGCTGCATCTGTGGGGGACATACATGGCTGCATCTGTGGGGGACATACATGGCTGCATCTGTGGGGGACATACATGGCTGCATCTGTGGGGGACATACATGGCTGCATCTGTGGGGGACATACATGGCTGCATCTGTGGGGGACATACATGGCTGCATCTGTGGGGGACATACATGGCTGCATCTGTGGGGGACATACATGGCTGCATCTGTGGGGGACATACATGGCTGCATCTGTGGGGGACATACATGGCTGCATCTGTGGGGGACATGCATGGCTGCATCTGTGGGGGGGACATGGCAGCATTTGGGGGACACATTTAAAAAAAAGTATCGGTATTCGGTATCGGCGACTACTTGAAAAAAAGTATCGGTCCTAAAAAAGTGGTATCGGGACAACCCTACTTCCAACTCACATGTGCACTTTTAAGCTGAACACCTTCACAGAACTCTTCTACTCTTGCACATGTATATTGAATGGAGATAGGAGGTATACAATCTTGCTATTTGAGGTTACAGATTGCATTGTACATGTGTGTCACAACGTTATTAAATCTGGTCAATCCTACGTTTTGTCTAATCTTCGTAGAAATCTGCTGTAAAGCACTGACTTCCAAATTATTCATACTCCTAGCTCTGTTAATGTCTCTTATGAGAAACACTGCTGGTCCGACTGCAATTGAAGTGCCACCCTTGCTAATATCTCCATGCTATGCCTTTCTTAGCCAGGTCATGTTACCGCAATGGTTTTGTGTTTCTGTTCCATGCTAAACTTTGGACACATTCCGAGACATCATCAATATTCATCCCATCGTTTTTCAACAGATGGTCTTAATAATTAAAATCTAGGCTCTCTCTCACACCTTGACATTGAAGGCATTTCTTCTGCAGGCAGGTCTAATTTAGCGGGTCTCATTTCAGTGTGAAAATCCCCCCAACCCCCCCCCCCCCTCCCTAGGGTATAAATGTCATGATTAAACCTAAAGTGTCATTTTAGTCAATGCAGGTGTCAGTGTTGTCATCCAAGTGTTTTGACAACCATAATTGTCACTTATTTAAATGATTGATGTCTAAGTAATGATTGATGTGCAGGAAATAGGTGCTTGCACGTGTGTTTGTGTGTGTGTTGGGGGTCAGGCTGTAATTACATCTCCTTTTGGATGTATGGGTATTAATAACGTCTGCTTCGGTTTTCAGCCTATTGGTTGCACAGAGATATTACACGCAATTAAAGAAGTCTTCAAAGAACTGTTTGTATCTAAAATGACCATATCATACAACACAGTTATAATTTTACAAAACCTGCAGCCCTGTGTTCAAAATGTGTTCAAAATAGCATACAGCCACCCTGGGAATTCTGTGAAAGCTGCCAAGATGTTTCTTAGTTCCTTTAAGGAGAAACTGTCTCTATCAGCAGGTCTTAGTTGAGCTAGGTTGCAGCAGGATAAAAGCCCAGTATCCTTAATTCAAAAGTAGCTATGCAATCAATCAAGGTAAAGTAATGGAGGGTGTAACGGAATGACCCGTGACGCCCAGAGACTTTTAAGGGATGGGGGATACTCCTGTGCCAGCGTCACTAAGGACTCTTGGGTCTCAGGTCACCCTGTGCCCCTTTTGGGCATAGGGTGACTGATAAATGATAATTCATGTTTTGCAGGAGATCTGTACATATTACAAGCTGTAAAGGTCAATGTTTCATTCAAGGTGGGGACACATGCTGTTCAGATGCTAATTGAGTCTGCTTCTGAAAAACCTTTTAATTGTGTGATGCCAACACTGTTTAAAGCCTATTTATGATCAGGTGTGAAAACCTTTTTGTCGGAGACAGGACGTCTGACATAGGAATGTGTATTCTGCAGGCGAATCACTTATTGGCAGTGTTGGAACGTCTGGGGGATAATTACCTCAACTGAATGGCACTATCTAAGAGAATGTGATTGAAGTTCATTGTGTGATGTTAGGGGGGTGGAAAGTTTCATTGTCCCTGTGATTAACTGTGACATGTTTGTAACTGTATAAGAACCAGCTGAGTTTACCGTTAAAACATTCATACATTTTGGAAACCAGAACACAGAGCTGTGTGAGTCTCGTGATTCTGGGATATGGAATTGATTGTGTCTACAGGGATTGTCAGAGTGTCGGCTAAGCTGTCTTGTGGCGATGGAATGGATCGTAAACGGTGGTGACCGTAACAAGTGGTGGCAGCAGTGAGATGGTTCCATCACAGAAGGACGGCTACAAGGACACAGGACAATGAAGACACAGTATGAACGGCTGAAGCTCTCTTCCCTCATGGACTTACTGGAGAGCCAGGGCAGACCGGCCAGCAACCGCAAGAAAAGGGACATTATCGCAGAACTTGCCGAAATGGATAGAGCTGAAAGGCCTAGCGTAACAGACAGGACACCCGAGGAAGAAAGTTTTGACTTTGGCTGTTAATTGTGGACTGGCACAGTAAGGTCCTAATCCTCCACCGGAGATTGTAGACCTGGTTATAGCAGCTGTGGATGCCACTTGGCTACATCAAAGAGGTGCTGCAGCAGCTGAAGTCACAGCAGCACCAACTGAAGAGAGAGGAGAGGTACAGATACCAGTCTCCATGGAAGAGGAATTCAGAAGGAGGTTACAAGAGATGCGGATACAGCACAGAGGACCAGTATCAGAGGAGGCCCTGCTGGGATGGTTGGATGGGATTCGTTGCCAACCCTGGAAGGAAGCGCTAGCTCTGGAGCAGCGACACCAGGGGAAGGCCCTCCCCTCCATCCATGTAAGGTACTGGCCGCAGTATGACGCACGAATGCCGTTGTTGGGGGGAACAACCGAAGCAGGAGTGGACAGCAGAGTTAAGCAGGCTGATCCGGGCAGAGATGCGATTGGACGAAAGCTACAGAGCCCTCCGGTGGTATGTAGCCCAAGAGTGCCTGTGGTCAGCGGATGACAGCCCCACAGGAGGCTATGACTATGATGGCCTAGGATTGTTGTATTGGAGGATGTCCAGTGATCCAGACTTCGGGGATGATCGGGAGTGGCGCTTGGAGGACATAATGAAGCACAGAGGAAAAATTGAATATCTCGGAAGGGCACTGGTTACAGGAAGATTTTGAGTTCCTGGCCATTCAGGAATGGGAGCTGGAGATCGCCTACAGACAGCTGCTAGACTCTGCTCAGCAGCAGGGTGGGGCTTCCGTTGCCTGGGACTATGAGGAAATTTTAGATGACAACTGTGAAATCCTGGCTGATGAATCGGCAGTGGGAAAATCTGAAGATTGCCATTTCCAAAGCTGAAGCGGATGATGTGGAGTTCCAGGGAGCCAGGGCAGTTGGCCCCTCTCTCCAGCAACAAGCTGAGGTGGTAAAGCTTTTACTCCCAGCTGAATCACTGGCAGCAGGGCAGGATGCTACTGGCTGCTGCACACAACTGCAGCTTAAGCTGACATCGGGGGATGGGACTGTGGTCTCCCCTCACCGCAACCCAGCAGAGGAGCTGGCAACAGCAGAATGTTATGGGCCTCTGCTCTCAACTAGCAGGAGAGGGAGTTCCTGTGGTAGTGGATGGGACTGTGGTCTCCACTCACAGCAACCCATCAGAAGAGCTGGCAACAGAGCAGAGTGCCACAAGCCTCTGCTCTCAACTAACGGAAGGGGGAGTTCCTGGGGTAGTGGATGGGACTTCAGTCTTCACTGACACAACCCCAGAAAATGGTGCGGCACTGAGACAGGAGGATGTCAGCTTTGCTTTGCAAGCACCGGGGGATTTTCACCTACCACCAGTGGATGGGAATTCAATCTCCACTAGTATACCCCAGGGATGGGGGGCAGTTGGCCCAGATCCCCAACAGCATGATGAACTGAGCCCAGTCACCCTGTCTTCTTCAGTGGCTGAACGGACTCCAGGGAGAAGGGCCAGTCCAGGCTTCTCCCCAGCGGCAGGCATGTTCTCTGAGAGAGACAGAGGTTGGCTGGGTGAGTAATGGTCTGTTTGGAGCAATTAATTTGGGGTACGGTATGGATACCAGCATTGGAGGACTGGAACTACTGACTAACTTCGGAGTCAACCCGTTTGGGGTTCCCTCCTGTGTCAGTCTCCCACCGAAAGGAGATGTAACGGAATGACCCGTGACGCCCAGAGACTTTTAAGGGATGGGGGATACTCCTGTGCCAGCGTCACCAAGGACTCTTGGGTCTAAGGTCACCCTGTGCCTGATAAATCATGTTTTTCAGGAGATCTGGCCATATTACAAGCTGTAAAGGTCAATGGTTCATTCAAGGTGGGGACACATGCTGTTGAGATGCTAATTGAGTCTGCTTCTGAAAGACCTTTCATTGTGTGATGCTAACACTGTTTAAAGCCTATTGATGATCAGGTGTGAATTGATGATCAGGTGTGAATACCTTTTTGTCGGAGACAGAACGTCTGACATAGGAATGTGTATTCTGCAGGTGAATCGCTTATTGGCAGAGTCAGAACGTCTGGGGGATAATTACCTCAACTGAATGTCACTATCTAAGAGAATGTGATTAAAGTTCATTGTGTGATGTTAGGGGGTGGAGAGTTTCATTGTCCCTGTGATTAACTGTAACATGTTTGTAACTGTATAAGAACCAGCTGAGTTTACCATTAAAACATTCATACATTTTGGAAACCAGAACACAGAGCTGTGTGAGTCTCGTGATTCTGGGAAATGGAATGGATCGTGTCTACAGGGATTGTCAGAGTGTCGGCTAAGCTGCCTTGTCTTGGGGCGATGGAATGGATATCGTAAACGGTGGTGACGGTTACAGAGGGGTTGGGGACAGACGCAACAATTTTTTAGTGTCAGGGACTGGACTGCATATTGCCTGCTCTCCTGATAAAAGGTGGAAGGTCAAAGTGATACTCTCCTTCAATGCATTCCTCTATCCGAGCCTTGGGGCGTTACCCCTGTGCACATTCAAATCAGTATGTGTTGGAGCATAGGGTAAAGCTGGTCATACATCTATTAGGTGTATGCGTGTGTGTGCGTGTGTATATATATATATATATACAGTGCAGAAAATAAGTATTTGAACACCCTGCTGTTTTGCAAGTTCTCCCACTTGGAAATCATGGAGGGGTCTGAAATTGTCATCGTAGGTGCATGTCCACTGTGAGAGACATAATCAAAAAAAAATCCAGAAATCACAATGTATGATTTTTTTAACTATTTATTTGTATGATACAGCTGCAAAGAAGTATTTGAACACCTGTCTATCAGCTAGAATTCTGACCGTCAAAGACCTGTTAGTCTGCCTTTAAAATGTCCACCTCCACTCCATTTATTATCCTAAATTAGATGCACCTGTTTGAGGTCATTAGCTGTATAAAGACACCTGTCCACCCCATACAATCAGTAAGAATCCAACTACTAACATGGCCAAGACCAAAGAGCTGTCCAATGACACTAGAGACAAAATTGTACACCTCCACAAGGCTGGAAAGGGCTACGGGGAAATTGCCAAGCAGCTTGGTGAAAAAAGGTCCACTGTTGGAGCAATCATTAGAAAATGGAAGAAGCTAAACATGACTGTCAATCTCCCTCGGACTGGGGCTCCATGCAAAATCTCACCTCGTGGGGTCTCAATGATCCTAAGAAAGGTGAAAAATCAGCCCAGGACTACACGGGAGGAGCTGGTCAATGACCTGAAAAGAGCTGGGACCACCGTTTCCAAGGTTACTGTTGGTAATACACTAAGACGTCATGGTTTGAAATCATGCATGGCACGGAAGGTTCCCCTGCTTAAACCAGCACATGTCAAGGCCCGTCTTAAGTTTGCCAATGACCATTTGGATGATCCAGAGGCGTCATGGGAGAAAGTCATGTGGTCAGATGAGACCAAAATAGAACTTTTTGGTCATAATTCCACTAACCGTGTTTGGAGGAAGAAGAATGATGAGTACCATCCCAAGAACACCATCCCTACTGTGAAGCATGGGGGTGGTAGCATCAGGCTTTGGGGGTGTTTTTCTGCACATGGGACAGGGCGACTGCACTGTATTAAGGAGAGGATGACCGGTGCCATGTATTGCGAGATTTTGGGCAACAACCTCCTTCCCTCAGTTAGAGCTTTGAAGATGGGTCGAGGCTGGGTCTTCCAACATGACAATGACCCGAAGCACACAGCCAGGATAACCAAGGAGTGGCTCTGTAAGAAGCATATCAAGGTTCTGGCGTAGCCTAGCCAGTCTCCAGACCTAAACCCAATAGAGAATCTTTGGAGGGAGCTCAAACTCCGTGTTTCTCAGCGACAGCCCAGAAACCTGACTGATCTAGAGAAGATCTGTGTGGAGGAGTGGGCCAAAATCCCTCCTCCAGTGTGTGCAAACCTGGTGAAAAACTACAAGAAACGTTTGACCTCTATATTGCAAACAAAGGCTACTGTACCAAATATTAACATTGATTTTCTCAGGTGTTCAAATACTTATTTGCAGCTGTATCATACAAATAAATAGTTAAAAAAATCATACATTGTGATTTCTGGATTTTTTTTTTTGATTATGTCTCTCACAGTGGACATGCACCTACGATGACAATTTCAGACCCCTCCATGATTTCCAAGTGGGAGAACTTGCAAAATAGCAGGGTGTTCAAATACTTATTTTCTGCACTGTATATATATATAAAAAATGTGTGTGTGTGTGTGTATAAATAAAAGTGTGTGTGTGTGTGTGTGTGTGTGTGTGTGTGTGTGTGTGTGTGTGTGTGTGTAATTTAGGCCTCTTACACACAGATCAGTTTTTCTTCAGGTTTTTCTTTTCAGTTTACCAAATCCATCTAATATGAGGTCAAACCTCAAGAGTCTCAATTTGTATGCAATCAGGCAGGCCCTTGTACTACATAGTTTTGGTAAACTGAAAAGAAAAACCTGAAGAAAAACTGATCTGTGTGTAAGAGGCCATATATATATATATAATATTCTATTTAAAGAGGAACCATAGTTAGAAAATTAAGTCTTGATAGATCACTTCAGACTGGCCCCTTTTGAAACATTGAAATAAGTGCCTACACTGTTTAAAATCCAGTACTGCACTGTCTCGCCCTGCTCTGCACATGCTCAGTTGTTCTCTATTCGCAGACCTGTAACTAAAACCAGAGCCACTAGAGACTGATCATCTGACTGCTTTAACATTTACTGTTGCTGAAGGGAGAAGAAAGCAACAGGAATGATGCAGACTGTGTGGAGGGTACACAGATTAGGGAGGGAGAAAAGAAAAGAGGGAGAGGTGACAGAATAAACTCTGCTGCCAGGGAGACACAAAAGAGTTAAACTTACAAGCAGCGCTGTATCCTGGCCTAGGCCAACAAGGCCCAGGCCTAGGGCAGCACTTTGCAGGGGGGCAGCACGGAAAGTGTCCCCACTGACTTGTGCTACACTGTTAGTGTAGTGCCAGTTTTATGGGCCGGCAGGGCTGGCATCAAGGGGGTACAGGCATTTTTTTTAATTACACATTTAAGGGACCCAATGGTCCCCAGGGCCGCTTACAGACCTGGCCGGCCATCCTCTTTTTTTTTTCTTTGCATTACACCTGTAAGGGGCCCGATGGTCCTCAGGGCCCCCTCGCTTATGCTTATTTTGCATCAGGAGAGAAGAGAATACAGTTTTTTTCTGTTGGCACTCCCCCGGTTTTCTGCTCCAGGGGGGCCCTGCCCCCATAAAGTCCCCATAAAGTGGCCACACTGCCCCTGTCAGTTTATTTTTTATATTGCAGAAATTTCCCTTCACTTCCTGCCCCATAGCCAAACAGGAAGTGAGAGGAAATCCCTGCAAATTAATGGAATCCATTGCCCCCCCCAGGCCCTCAGAACTAGTGTCCCCACTCGAAAAGTGGGGCAGGTCTAGGGTGGGACTTAAACAGAAAGGGGTTTGGCCTTGACAGGAAGGGGTGGGTCATATTTAAATTAGGGGGTGCACAAGTTTAGTCAGGCCTAGGGCAGCACAAAACCTAAATACACCTCTGCTTACAAGGATAGTGTCTTCTCTTATCTGCCCAATTCTCTTTTCTCCTTTGACAGCTGTGAACCTTCTGTCAGTCTTCCTATCTATTTGAACCAAGACATACAATCAAGGCTATAAATGTACATATTTTAGTTGAAGAAAGTGTCATATAGTTTTTCAGACCAAGGAGAGGGCAAAGATTTCAATAAGGAAGTGACTGCTCTGGACTTCAGCAAAATGGCAGCCTCTAGGAAGAAGAAACGGGAGCAATTCTGGAGGCAGTTTTCGCACATATTCATTTTGGTAGCATAAACAATAATGTAGAATAAATGTTCTGTTTAAGAACATTAATTGTTATCACTGTTAAATGGGTAAAGCTCCAGTTTAATGACCTTCTCCCCCTAAGTGGCAGTGTTCTGGCCTGGTTATTGGCTGCTCATGCTTGAGCATTGGGAGTAAAGGAAGAAGGCTTTATGTTTTCCCCCATAGGTGGAAGTATCAGGTATTTCCGAAGGGCTCTAGCAACTGAACAGAATGGTAGAGGAAGCATGACAAAGGTAAGTATTGGTGGAAGAGGGATGATGGGCTAACAAGGGAACCTGTAATGCCCGTACACACGATCTGATTTGCCGTCGGAAAAACCTTGGATGGTTTTTCCGACGGCATTCCACTCAAGTTGGCTTGCATACACACAGTTACACAAAAGTTCTCTGAACTTTCGACCGTCAAGAACGCAGTACCGTACAACACTACGACGTGCCGTATTATTATTAATATTATTATTTTTTATTTATTTTTCATTAATCTGTGTTCAACTTTTTATTTATTTTTTACAGATGAAATCAAGAAACTGTGTGCCACACATTTCAACAACATCTTTTTCTTGGATTAACCAGCCTGAATGGACAATGCGTGACAGACATTTTTTTCAGAATATCAGTCATAATATTGACTGGAATGACTATTGTAAGGCAATAGTTGCCTTGTAAGAATCTACTTTCTACATGGAGGCTCAATAATCAGAACATTTTTAGATTTTAAATATTTATCTGATCCGATTGCTCTTTGGACAAGCGCATTACATTTCTGTTACAGCTGTGTGACCGCAAACAATAAATTCACTAATCATTGTTATACTTTTAACTGCCTAATAAGCCGTGTGTTACACTCATACCTTTTCAAGAAATATTTCTTTCTTTACAAGTGACAGAATAAGAAATGTATTTACATTTCATTGCCAAAAAAAAACCAGAGTATTCATTTGACGTTTGATTTTACTTGCAAGGCCATAAAAGCTCATCAAACAGATGTTCCTATAATAAGACAATCCCAATTATCGGATACCAAAATAGTGGGAAATGGGCTTGCTGAGAATGGATGTGGGTTTGGGAAAGTAGTTGTGACAGATGAACATGGATTACAGTGGGCTGGGAGGACTTAAAGGATATCGATACGTATAAAATATATTTGTCTCCTATCTTGGCTCCTACATATACAGTAAAACCTTGGTTTAAGAGCTAAGTGACTGACCTCCTGCTAAGCATGGGATCTGGAAGCTAGTGGAGATAAGAGTAGCATAAGTTAAATTGGTGCCGTACCCACACTGTATGGGTTACCTGCTTGTTTTTGTCTAGGGGATTGGAGAGCCAAGATATTATCACATAATCCTCTGATCCACCCAGAGCAAGACCAGTTCCTGTAGCTTCTACTACACCTAACCCCCGCTGCGGTCCAGTGGTCTTGTGCAGTGGGCTGCTCCTGACGTAATCACGTCCATAGACCGGCTTCGGGCGTTAAGACATCAGGAACATTCCATTGGATAGGAGAAGGTCCTGGACTGCCGCACTCTTTAAAACGATGTCTTATTATTAGGGTTGTCCAGATACCGATACTAGTATCGGTATCGGGACCGATACCAAGTATTTGAGGGAGTAACTCGTGCAAATGCTCCCGATACCTAAATAGAATACTTTTTTTGTATTTATCAACATGTTCTGTGAAAATTCTTGAGTTTTTTACTACTGCGTGACAAGCAAATAAAACATTTTTACTAATTTTTATTCTTTTATAATGTCTTGAGTTAGAGTTCTTCATAATTCTAAAGAAAATATCCTTAGTCTGGATTGTGGTTTGAAAACTGTCACATGACATTTAAAAAAAGTATCGGTATTCGGTATCGGTGAGTACATGAAAAAAAGTATCGGTACTTGTACTCGGTCCTAAAAAAGTGGTATCGGGACAACCCTACTTATTATTATACAAATAAAATCCAAAAAACAACCAAAGCGATGCAGTCAAAATGAAGTGAACAACAGGAAAAAGGTGGCTGACATGTTTCACATCATGTGATGCTTACTCGTCAGCTATGAGTAAGCATCACATGATGTAAAACATGTCAGACACCTTTTTCCTGTTGTTCACTTCATTTTGACTGCTAGAGAAATATAGAGAACGGAAAAATGGACTTTTAAGGCACCACTAAACCAAAGGTTACCAAAGGTGTTAATTGCCACCTCAGGGCATAGCAATTAAAAATCTCTATCTTCATTTTGACTGCATCGCTTTGGTTGTTTTTTGTATTTTATTTCTCAGTAAAGACATCGTTTTAAGGAGTGCGGCAGTCCAGGACCTTCTTCTATCCAATGCACCTGTGCATAGCCAGCACCCTTTTGGTTTAGAGGGAAGAAAGCAAAGCCAAAGGATCAGCAGTTTTTAGAGCGGTATAATTTCTCACATCAGGAACATTCCACCGATGGCCACGGGGATCGCCATTTTCCGATGGATCAGGTGAGTACAGGCTCTGTGTTTACCCCTAGACAAATTGAGCGGGTAACTGATGCAGTGCGGGCACAGCTCCACTGCATGGGAGAAAAGAAAATATTTGCCTGAAGTTGGGCTTTAATGCTTTCCAGTTTCCAGGGGCATTGTCCAGGTATGGTATATACATAGTTACATTGGTCCAAGCTGGACCAAAGTAACTACCCTTATTTGCCGGAGTATAAAGCGACCGGGCACATAAGACGACCCCCTAATTTTACTTTTTTTTTTACGATTTTTTGCCTGTACTCACTGTATAAGACCCCCCCCTTCCGAGGCTTCATATTTCTTCCTTCTGGAGCCATATTCTTCTTCCTTCTTGCTAGAGCCAATCGCGGTGAGTGATGTATTCTAATAATGAATACAAAGCCTGCTTGGATTGGCAGAGGCTGTAACATCCACAGCCCACGCCTCTCTGTCTCGCAAAGCCAATCCGTGTAGGCTACTGTATGTAGCCTGCTCAGATTGGCAGAGGTGGTTACTCCAATCCGAGCTGGCTCTGTATTCATTTGAATACATTGTTCACCGGAATTTGCTAAGTGGTATATACTGAATGTAGCCAACGCTACATACAGTATTACCTCACATCCAGCAGGCATCCGAGCAGCTGACCAGGCGTATAAGACGACCCCTGCTTTTTGGCCATTTTTTTTTAAGTGTAAAAGGTAGTCTTATACGCCAGGAAATACCGTATGTCTACAATACCTATACCTAAAATTCTTCAAATAATGTAAATACCCCCAAATAATTCAGTTCAGGTGTTTCCAGTGACTGAAACAAAAAACAAGGGGCAGGGGAAACTGCCCAGCAGTGCATAACCTTAGAGGAATTGTTGTAAAGCCTTCTGCACAGCGGTGGTGTTTCCAGTGAATGGTGCTTTTAATGTTGCAAAGTGATTCTAGACAATTTAGCGCTTCTGACCTTGAAGCAACAGTTTGGCAGAAGGCACTTTTCTGTTCAGAGATGACTGTGCCCCTTTGCATGAAGCCAAATCTATAAAGACAAGGTTTGATAACTTATGTGTGGAGGAACTCAAGTGGCCTGTCAGAGCCCTGATTCTGTTGAAAACCTCTAAAGGAGTTGTAAAGGTTCCTGTTTTTTCACCTTTAATGCATCCGATGATTACAGGCTCCCTAGCTTACCTTCGTTTACTTACCTGAGCCCTTGAAAGTCCCGTCTTCTCGGCTCTTAATTGTATAGATAGCAGTGGGGGCCAATGGCTGCCCTGCTATCAATCAAATCTAATGACACGGGTGCCGGAGGGCAGGGCAGAGTCCCGCATTCGTGTCTATGGACGCAAATGCAGGACTCTGGAGCGCCCCCACAAGGTAACCCCCTTTGAAAAGCACTTCCCAGAGGGGGTTATCTGAGGCGGGGAGGAGCCAAGACAGCTGCCGAAGGACCCCAGAAGACGGCGTTCGGGGCAACTCTATGCAAAACGACCTCCACAGTGGAGGGAAGTATAAGACCTCGTACACACGACCGGTTTCCTCGGCAGAATCCAGCAAGAAACATGATGGGAGACGTGTTTTGCCCGAGGAAACCGGTCGTGTGTCCTTTTTTAGACGAGGAAACTGTCGAAACTCGATGAGCCAAAAAGAGAGCATGTTCTCTTTTTCCTCAACGGGAATGGAGAAAATTGGCTCGTCGAGTTCGACAGCCGAACAAGGAACTCGACGAGGAAAACGACAGTTTCGCCCAACGAGTTCCTCAGTCGTGTGTACGCGGCCTTACATGGGGGAACTCCACTTTAAAGTCCATGGTTTTGGGTTGGGGTGTACTGCAGGCTCATATAGGCGTAATAGAAGTCCAAAAACTTTTGGCCCTGTAAATTGGTTGTATAAACTTTTTTTATATCGAGTGTGAGTTGCAATAGTACCCCCAATGGATGTTGCAAATCATTTACAGCAGGTGAGAGTATCTTCCTCTAATAAATGTAATAGAGGTTTTTTTTTGTTTTGTTTTTTATTTATTTATTTGAAGACATTTATAAATGAAGATGCAAATTTATTCAACTTTTTTGCTAATTTCAATATCAAATTTTGTATTTTGCCTGCCGTTTTCTTGTGGTTCTTTAAAACATTTTAAGATCTTGATTAACTTAGTAACTTAACCACTTAAGCCCCGGACCATATTGCTGGTCAAAGACCAGGCCACTTTTTACAATTCGGCACTGCGCCGCTTTAACTGAAAATTGCGCGGTCGTGCGACGTGGCTCCCAAACAAAATTGGCGTCCTTTTTTTCCCCACAAATAGAGCTTTCTTTTGGGTGGTATTTGATCACCTCTGCGGTTTTCAGTTTTTGCGCTATAAACAAAAATAGAGCGACAATTTTGAAAAAAAAAAATTTTTTACATTTTGTTATAATAAATATGCCCCAAAAAAAAAAAAATATATATATATATATATATATATATATATATATATATATATATATATATATATATATATATATATATATATATATATATATATATATATATATATATATATATTCTAAAAAAAATCTCAGTTTAGGCCGATGCGTATTCTTCTACATATTTTTCGTAAAAAAAATCGCAATAGGCGTTTGGTTTGCGCAAAATTTATAGCGTTTACAAAATAGGGGATAGTTTTATGGCATTTGTATTAATATTATTTTTTTACTACCGTGTTTCCCTGAAAATAAGCCCGGATCTTATATTAATTTTGGCAGCCAAAAACACGCTAGGGCTTATTCTCAGGGTAGGTCTTATCATGCCATGTGCTGTCTTCTCTCTCCGATGCCTGTCAAAAATCCCATGTGCAAAAATCCTAGAATCTACTCATACAGCACCACATATTGCAGAATGTGTATTTCTCTGCAATCCATTAGTGCCACATACCTTCTTATAGTGCTCATCTGTAACCCACCGGAGCTCTCTTCCCCTCTTCGAGCACTGCAGAGGGAGGGTACCTGACATCCCCAGCTGACAGCTTGCAGAAGAGCAGAGTGACATCAGCTGAGCACCGCTCGGTGCTTCCATGGCCAGCCAAAGCCCTCATCCCAGCTCCGAGCACTGCAGGGGGGGGCCAACATCCACCACTGACAGCTTGCAGAATAGCAGAGTACACCGCTCGGCGCTTCTGTGCCCCGTCGGAAGGTTCAAACCGAGGGGGGGGGGGGGTGTGGACTGACTTGGGGAAATGACTGATCGCTGCTCATACATTGTATGAAAAGACAATCAGGCATTTCTCCCCCTGATAGGACCAGGAGCTACTTTGCTACAATGTAAAGTAGTGAGTGTACAGCTTGTATAACAGTGTAAATTTGCTGCCCGCTCAAAATAACTCAATACACAGCCATTAATGTCTAAACTGCTGGCAACAAAAGTGAGTACAACCCAAAGTGTCAATATTTTGTGTGGCCACCGTTATTTTCCAGCACTATGTTAATTAACCCTCTTGGGCATGGAGACCTCTTCCACTCCTCCATGACGGCATCACGGACCTGGTGGATGTCAGAAACCTTGCACTCCATCTTTCGTTTGAGTTGCCCGACAGATGCTCAAAAGGATTTAGGCTTGGAGACACGCTTGGCCAGTCCATCACCCTCAACTTCTTTAGCAAGGCAGTGGTTGTCTTGGAGGCGTGCTTGGGGTCATTATCATGTTGGAATACTGCCCTGCGGCCCAGTCTCTGAAGGGAGGGGGGGTCATACTCTGCTTCAGTATGTCACAGTACGTGTTGGCATTCATGGTTTCCCTAAATAAACTGTAGCTCCCCAGTGCCAGCAGCACTCATGCAGCCCCAGACCATGACACTCCCACTACCATGCTTGACTGTGTAGGCAAAACACACTTGTCTTTGTACTTCTCACCTGGTTGCCGCCACACACACACCATCTGAACCAAATAAGTTTATCTGGGTCTCATCAGACCACAGGACATGGTTCCAGTAATCCATGTCCTTGGTCTGCTTTTCTTCAGCAAACTGTTTGCGAGCTTTCTTGTGCATCAACTTTAGAAGAGGCGTTCTTCTGGGACAACAGCCATGCAGACCAATTTGATGCAGTGTGCGGCGTATGGTCTGAGCACTGACAGGCTGACCCCCACCCCTTCAACTTCTGCAGCAATGCTGGCAGCACTCATACATCTATTTACCAAAGACAACCTCTGGATATGACGCTGAGCACGTGCACTCAACTCCTTTGGTCAACCATGTAGAGGCCTGTTCTGAGTGGAGCCTGTCCTGTTAAACCGATGTTTGGCCAACCTGCTGCAGCTCAGTTTCAGGGGCTTGGTAATCCTCTTATAGCCTAGGCCATCTTTATGTAGAGCAATATTTTTTTTTATCTTTTTCAGATCCTCAGAGTGTTCTTTGCCATGAGGTGCCATGTCTAACCTCCAGTGACCAGTATGAGAGAGTGAGATTAATAACATCAAATTTAACACACCTGCTCCTCATTCACACCTGAGACCTTGTAACACTAACAAGTCAAATGACACTGGAGAGGGAAAACAGCTAATTGGGCCCAATTTGGATATTTTTACTTAGGGGTGTACTCACTTTTGTTGCCAGCAGTTTAGACATCAATGACTGTGTGTTGAGTTATTTTGAGGGGATAGCAAATTTACACTGTTATACAAGCTGTACATTCACTATTTTACATTGTAGCAAAGTGTAATTTCTTTAGTGTTTTCACATGAAAAGATATAATAAAATATTTTCAAAAAAGTGAGGGATGACATACATGATTCTGTGCAGTGCAGCTACCCTGTATATGTGGCAGTTGGCAAGTGGATAAACAACCTTATTGGGGGTTCAGGACAGTAAGGGCTCATTTACATTTGTGGTTTGGGGGGCAGCCTGTGACCAGCAACCAGTTCCCAATTACTTAAGTGATCTTCCAATGTTTGAACACTCCTGTTTTATAAGGTTGTTACTGAATACAAGCTATTTGATGACTGTTTAGTGCTGAAAATGTATGACTGCAGAGCCATCTAGTGTCATTTATCTGGTATGGCTGATTGTCACTGTTCCCTTCAAGGAAACCTGTACAGTAAGTAGTATACACGCTGACATCTCTGTGAAAATTCGAATTGCCTTTGTTTTTGCTGATCCTGTAAGGCTTGATTCACACCTATGCATGTTGCTTTTGAGCGTTTTTGCGGCGCTTGCTGTTTTTACATTTCCTTTAACAACCAGCTATAAACAGGTTAAAAAAACGCAAATCGCGGCAAGATCGCTGTCAAAATGCAGTACTTGCGTTTTTGATGCAGGTCCATTTGATTCTATTACATGCAAAACGCTGCTTTTTGCAGGAAAAAAAGTCCCCGATCCTTTCCAAAAACGCAGAGGCACAAAAAAGCATTGATGTGAACATGTTCCATAGGAAACCATGTTAAAAAAAATTTCCCTGCATTTCTGCAAAATGCATCAAAAAAAGGATTAGTGTGAATGGAGCCTTACTATACTTCAAGCATGCAGCAACTCAAGAGGCAAGTCACAACTCCTGATCTGCAACTTGGTCAAAAACTCAGAAAATAGGGAAGTTAAAAAAAAGTGAGCATAATAGCCAGGTAACAAGCCTTTTCCCAAGCGGTAAACAATGGCCTACATTTTTTTTTTTTTATAACCTTCCTTTCCTAAAGCACTTACATTTTTTTACCACAGACATTGATAACATTCTGTACCCCAAATAGGCTTAGTTTAATAGCCCTACCAGGAAGATATATACATATATAGATGTGCGCACAGGGTGTGCCGGCTGTGCCCAGGCACACCCTAATCACCCCATGCGCATTAGTGTTATCGCTCTGTGTGGCAATAGGAACATGGGAAAGATCTCCCTCTTACTGGTTCTGCCATATGATAAGTGTTACTCTTCTCTTTCACTGTGACAGCATAGAGATCAATGTACCGGGGTCATATATATGTAGATATATACACATGCATGTGTGTTTGAGCTTAAGGGTGCACAACCTAATGCATTGGGCTGGGCACACCTATGTATACATACACACATTAGGGTCAATTTTGGATGAGGCGGATTGACCTACCAATATAATTTTGGATTGTGGCATTGACGATAAGCATGCAGAGGAAACCAAGGAGAGCATAAACTATCAAAGAAGATAATGTTCCCTTTAGATCCAAACACTTGTTGATGCTTCTTACTGAGACTGAGGAAAATCTCTGAACCAACAGATAAGAGGGAAGACCCTAGGGCGCAATCTATCTAAGTGTAGCATAAAAAGTACATTTATTTAAAAAAAAAGACAAATGGCAACTCTTATATATAAAAACAAGAAGCACTTGTCATCTAGCCTCAGTTGGGCATCGCTGTCACACCAGAGATGGTGGTACTAATCCAGACCAGGAAGTTGGAAACACCGACACATGCTGGGTCTGCCAGGGATGTGGAAGACCGTCTCTTCACAGCGTGGAAAAATTGAGTGAATGATGTCATACGCTGGAAGGAATGAAGGGGTGTGGCTACGTGTTTTGAGATCGTCTAGCCTCTTAGTCAAGCCTGCCACTCCTGTCTAAAGACAGATCTTTTATGACTGGTGGGACTACAAGGTTCAGCTCAGGCTGAGACTGCACTAAAAACTACAAAGCTGCCTTAAGCTGTGCCGGTATTTTACGTGCATTAAAAGGATAAATTACGAAATAAAAAGCTATAATCGCATAATATCTGCAATCGCCAATGATTGTTTTTTTAGCTTCCTAGTTTGGATCGGAGGGGCAGGCTTGACAATGAGGCATGTAGGCTTCAAAATCTGTAGCCACACCCCTGGTGCCTCCCAATGTGTGACGTCATTCACTTGAATTTTTAATGCTCTCAAGAGCCTTCCATATCCTGGCTTGTGAGAGAGTTTACTGCTTACTGGTCTGGATTATTACTACCATCTTTGGGATGACAGCTATGCATGACTGATGTTAGATACCTTTTGTATTTTTTAATGAAAAAAAAGTGCTTTTTATACTACACCTAGACCCCCCTGTGTTCCCACTTACCATATTAAAGCGGTGGTTCACCTGAATTTTTTTTTTTTTAAAAGCCAGCAGTTACAAATACAGCAGCTGCTGACTTTTAAAAAATGGACGCTTACCTGTCCACGTCTCCCCCGACGTCGGCAGCTGAAGCCGAGCGGCTTTCGGATTCCCCCACCACCATCCTCGGTGAGGGAATCAAGAAGTGAAGCGCTGCGGCTTTACTGCCCGGTTCCCTACTGCGCATGCACCGTTCCCACTGGTCCCAGTTGTGTTTTGGGAGCCGAGTGTTTCCCAGAACACAATGCGGGGGGTGACACGGAGGGGCTGGACTCCCGCGGGAGTCTATACCAGGAAGTGGTGCAATTACCTGTTTTATACAGGTATCTGCACCCCCCCCCCCCCCCTGAAAGGTGTCAAATGTGACACGGGAGGGGGGAAGTATTCAGAAAAGCGGAGGTTCACCTTTGGGTGAACCTCCGTTTTAAGGCTTTCCTTTAACCAAGGTGCCTTCTGGGTTCTTTGGAGGTGCCTTGGCTACCTGCCTAAAAATTGCCCAAAAATTGTCAACAAGCTGATGAGTGGATCAAGCCTGCTTTTTTTTTTACACAAATCCACAGGTTTTTATTGTGGAGCTTTAAAACCTTTGGGCACTGTGCATGCAAGCCACTGTTCCTAACAACTGATGCTATCATAGATTAATAAGGAGGGTATCAGGTGCCTGAGGATATACTTGTTTGCCCCCTTTCCAACCCCTCTGTCAGTACCGGGTCATGTTAGCCAAATTAGAAAAATAAACACTGGAACACTTTGCAGAAATCATCTCGAACTCCAATGTTGGATGTCCTATATCTATAGAGGCTGCTGCATTATGCAAAACTATTGGTTACATTTTTAGGCCCCCCGAGATATGAATGAATATGGCCCCTTTAGGGGGTGATGATGGTTTAATTCTTGTCATGATCAGCAAAAGAGAGGGATGCAAATAAAAAATGCCTTACAGTGGCTGTAAACCCGTTACAACCACTTTTACCTACAAGTAAGCCTAGATAAAGGCTTACCTGTAGGTCCTCAAAATATCTCCCAAACCTCCACGGTTTAGGTGATATTTACAAATGAGACGGACGCCGATGTCTACGGCGCATGCACTTTAGAAACTTTAGAAATGAGCATGCCGTTTCTAAAAGAGATTGTGCAGTGACTGGCGGCTCCGGCCACGATACCCGGAGCCACGATACTAAGGAAATCATGAATGTTGAGGGGGATTGGGGAGTTGGGACTTTAAATGAAGTCCTGCGCTCCATCCCTGTCATACCCGGAAGGAAGATGGACGCTTCGTGGAAGGGAGGACAGTGGTGACATTGCAGACTTCGGTTTTAGGTAAGTGACCCATAATGGACTACTATGCTATGCATAGTAGCCCATTATGCTTTATCTTTGCAGGGAAACAGGGTTTACTTCCTCTTTTTTTTTTCAAAATTCTTTATTTATTCACAACAGAAAGCGTGTCCACATGGATCACAATAACATTATAAACATGATGACATCCACAGGTATACAGACATAACTCAGGCAGGTGCATGTGGTCAACAGGTGTTAAAAAAAAGAAAAATTGTCCAATGGACTATCAACTAGTCCCAAGTCAGCTGTTCGTGTAGGCGACAGACAGCCGGCCCAGCCCACGTCACATCCACATCGGTGTTTCTAGTCTAGCATTATTCACCTATAGGATGTGGTGTAAATCCTAGGATCCGCGGACCCGCTCTCCCTTTTCCGATATCCAAAAAGTAGTAAGAGAGAAAGGAAGAGAAGCAGAAAGCAATAGGAGCTCCCAAGAGACACCCGGGAGAGCAGAGAAGAGGAGTAACCCAGAAAGACGGGTTCTCGATGGGGGATATAGAGGGAAGAAAGGAGCTAGAGGGGGGGAGGGGCTCGCGAGCATGGATCATTGCATCTGTCAAACCTGTCACCGTGCATCACAGGTCGGCAAGTCCGAGTTGCCACTTTCAGGATGCAAAACCCAGTCCTAGGTTCTAGGTCGTTCTAGGGCCTGTCCCTCATCTGAGTAGGTGTATATGTTCCACAATTGCCAGGTTTGCTTGTATGATTCATGTCTATCTTGGTTCGTAAGAATCAGGTCTTCCATCCTGTTAATATCATACACCTTCCGCAGCCACATCGCTACAGTCAGTGGATTTGGGGATTTCCAGCAAATGGGGATACACGCCTTGGCCGCGTCCAAAAGGTGTCGAACAATCGATTTTTTGTAAACACGTGTGGGGATGTTGTTGGCATGCAACAGGAAATACGCTGGGTCGTCTGGGATCTGTCGGGCTGTGAATTTTTTTGAGATTCTCTTGACCTCCGTCCAGAAGGATTTTATCTGCGGACAGGACCAGAAGATATGGAGTAATGTGCCTGTCTCTCCTTGGCACCGCCAACAAGTATCTGACACTGTTCGAAAAAGTTTGCTAAGTAGGGCCGGGGTTCGGTACCACCGAGTCAGGATTTTGTAGTTCGTCTCCTGTATTTTTGTACAGATAGAGGATTTGTGTGTGAATGTCAGTATTTGTTGCTTTTTCTTAACAGAGAACGTGCAGTGTAGTTTGTTTTCCCACTTAACAATGCAGGGGATTAGGTGTCCTTCCGTCGGTGTGACTAAAATGTTATGTATAGTGGACAGAGCGTGTGGCAATACGTCCGTGTCTGAGCATAGCTCTTCCAATGATGTAAGAGCGTGGGGGTGACATGGTGCGCAGGAAATTATTAAGTTGGTTGGCCCTTATAAAGTCTAATTGATAACGACCTCCCGGGTCCATCAGTTCTGTAAGTGTTTTCCAACGTCATGCCTCGCTAAAGTGGGAGGCCTGAAATGTTCCAGATTCCCTCAGGGCCCGGAATTTTACATCTCGTATACCCGGTTCGAATTGCGGGTTGCCCAGCACCGGGCGTAAGGGTGAGTTCCCTCATGATAAGCTTGTTTGAGATAGTAGCCTAGTACAGATCTTGATTGTGTTCCCTATCAGCGGGTGTGTATGTATGGACTTGTGTAGTGCCGTAGGGCACCACAGCGCTCTCCGCAGTGGAATTTCGCTCTGTGCTTGTTCCAGATTCGGCCATAGCTTTGTAGTTCCATGCCTACACCAGTCAATGAGGCGGTTTAGGTGTGCTGCGTGGTAGTATGTCAGAATGTTTGGCATGGCCAGGCCGCCGTGTAGTTTGGGTAGAGATAGTATTGATCTGTGTATTCTAGGGTGTTTCCCAGCCCACAAGAAGTTTTTAAACATGGTTTGGACTTGTCTAAAATAATCCGCCGGAATGTGTATAGGGAGGGCTTGAAGGAGGTAAAAAAATTTGGGCAATATGGACATCTTAAGTATGCTGCACCTACCGAACCAAGAGTGAAGGCCGGTGGTCCACTGGTCCAAAAATTTCTGGACAGCTTTTAGCAACGGTGGGAAATTCAGTCTAAAAATTTGGGAGAAGGACGGGGGTATACGTGTGCCCAGATAGTTCAGGGCCCCGTCTGTCTATTGTAAACCAAAACTACCTCAGAGGTGCGCCAGGTTTGGTCTCGAGATTCCCACCCCCGTCGCTACCGACTTGCCCAAGGTAATCTTCAAATTGGATATTCGCCCGTAGAACTCAAATTCACGCATCAGGCCAGGGAGGGACATTGCGGGGTTCGTCAGCGAGAAGAGCAGATCGTCCACGTAGGCAGAGACCTTATATTCTCTGTCACCTACTCTAAGTCCAGATATGTCCAGGTTCATTCGTACACGTCGCAGGAAGGGTTCAAGGGAGAGCACAAATAATTGGGGCGACAAGGGACAACCCTTTCGCGTCCCATTCGTAATAGGGAATGCCTCAGACAACACCCCGTTAGCCGTGACCCTAGCCGTCGGGTCGGTGTAGACTGCCGAAATCCAGTTTAGCATTTTATGGCCCAGCCCAATGTGTCCCAGCGTATCGAACAGGAACCACCAGCTGATCGGCGTCTGTGCTCACAAAGACACAGGGCGTTTTCGTAACGTTCGCGGTGTGTAGTAGATTCAAGACTTTAGCAGTGTTGTCCCTAGCCTCTCTGGTAGGGACAAACCCTACTTGGTCAAAAAATGTGGGCTCCACGGGTCAGTCCGACATAGGGGCCTCCGGGTCACCTGATTCAGGGGATAGGAGTTATCGCTGGCATAATTGGGGACGTATGGAGGTCTGGAAATTGCGGCATACGGCCTACGGCCTACTCACTCTATTCTCCACCTGAGGGTGCCCGATGTCTCCTCCATCCGCGACCCTGCTGGCGGAGCCCCGACACAGGCCTGTACACTGAGGGGCCCTATCTTCCTCCAGCGCGAAGCAGAATCTGTAGTCAACATCGCTCGCCGGCGCAGCGTCGCTCTGGATAGGTCCGACAGAATTTTTATTGTCTAGGCGTCCAGAAGGATCCCACCTCGTTCCCATGCTCCCCGAATGATGCGCTCCTTCTGTGAGTATCGCAGTAGTCTACACACCACGTCTCGGGGTCTGTCTGGGTCAGCTGACCTCGGGCCTAGGGCTCGATGTGCACGATCCACCTCCACAGTTTCCTCCAGGTCATCCAGCGCATCACAGAACAGTCCCAGCAGCGTGTCCTCCAGAGCTTCGGTGTCCACCGATTCTGGTATCCCCCGGAGCCGCAGGTTATTGCGGCAGCTCCGGTCTTCAACCTCTTCTAGGTGTAGTTGAAGGGCGGACGATGTGTCTCTGTGTTGGTCTCTGTCTCTTTCCAGGCCGGCCACACGTTGCTCTAGAGCCGCCAGCGAATCCTCACCCGAGGACACTGTCTGTCAATGTAGACACCTCCGCCCTCAACTCCTAAAAGTCCCGTCGGTGGGTCTCCTCAAGTTTGAGAACCAGAGTCTCTATGTCAGATCTGGTTGGGAGGGCCTGCAACAGCGCCTGTATCTCCTGCTCCGCCGAGACACTTCCCGGGATCGGGGCCGAGGTTGACATGCTCGGGTACAGTGTCTCCGGTGCCCCCAGTATGACGGGGTTAGCAGGTGTATCGTCCGGGGAGAATACCCACTCGTCTTGTCCTGAGTTTTCCGCAGAGTCACCACGTGTGTTGCCTCGTGGTACTGCCACTCTTGCTCCCGGCGAGAACGGCGTTGGGAGGCCCAAATATCGGTGTAAATCGTCGGTCTTAACGCCAGAACGGGTGACCCAGGTTGTAGCTCTGTTCTTACTCTTTTTGGCAGATTGCATGTCTGTATTTACAGCTTTTTGGCCGGTAAAGGGAGGACAAGGCCAGGAGCCAGAGAGTCTTGCGTCCTCACTCAGCCATGTCCAGGCCACGCCCCCTACTTCCTCTTTAAGGTGTAACTAAAGGCAAAACTTTTTTTTCCATTTTGGATAGAGTAAGGAAGGGTTGTAACCCCTGTCAGTTTTTTATGCAGTATCTGTGTCCCACAGGAGACATCTCCCTTCACTTCCTGTCCTATAGCCATAAAAGAAAATGAGAGAAAATCCCTGCAAAGTGAGGGAATCCTGGGGTGTCACTAGAACTAGTGTACCCATTGGAAGATTTCCCCCAGCTAATTCAACGATCATCTGTGAGTGATTGGTCCTGGACCTAGATGCAGTGTTCCCTTATTGTCTCTTGGACATTTTTGTTCTGCAGGCTAGATTTAACATATTTTTTTTGCCTGTTGATGCAATCCTCCTTGTAGTTTCTGCTTCTAGGGGGGACAACACTTACATGTGAGGGTTCTTGCAGTTCTGGGCACCAGTCCTCAGGAAGGATGTGCTGGAAATGGAGAGAGTACAGAGAAGGGCAACAAGGCTAATGAAAGGACTGGAGGATCTTAGTTGAGGAAAGACTGCAGAACTGAACTTATTCTCTCTGGAGAAGAAATGCTTGAGAGGGGATATGATTTCAATTTACAAATACCGTACTGGTGACCCCAAAATAGGGATAAAACTTTTCCGTGAAAGGGCATTTAAAAAGACTTCCGGTCACCCGAACACTGCGTAGAGGGTTCTTTACGGTAAGTACGGTAAGGATGTGGAATTCTCTTCCACAAGCAGTGGTTTCAGCAGGGAGCATAGATAATTTAAAAAAACTATTACATAGGCACCTAAACGACCACAACATACAGGGGTATACAATGTAATATTGACATAAAAGCGCACACACACAGGTTGTACTTGTGTATTTTTTCAACCTTACCAGCTATGTAACTTTCATTTGGAGGGAAATCTTTAAGGAGGGGGTTTTTATGCCCCTGTTCTATATCTGGATACCATATTGTCGGTATGTACTATAAGGATCTGGGTTAGACGTTGTGTTTCCACATGATCTTGCGACATATTATCCTGGTTATGACCCCTTTCTTAATCTTAATATAACCGGGACCCTTATCGGACTGATATGCTTCTTCCTGTATTCCATGCTAGTCTTCTTTCTACCAATCTCAGGATGCTCCACAGACGGTGGTCGCAAATAGGTTATGTTAAATCAGTTTTACTGGTCACCAACCATCACTCCTTATGAAGTTGAAATTTTCTCAATGAAACATGTAAAGTTATTGCTCAATTAGTCGTCTTCCATTGTTGCTATTGTAACATGAATGTATTTTCAGCAATATTGTAAGAAGATACCCTAAGCTCTGACTTTACTAATATATGATGTTAAATAAGACATATGCCAAAGTTTATATACTTTGAAATGTCTGTTTTTGTGTATTTCATGAATAAAGACATTTCATTTTATGTATAGTATGTATTGAGACAACTTTTAGATACCTTAAAAGCCCTATCTACTATACTTTAATTTTAGTTTATACAGCTAGCAAACTTTTTGAGGTCCAAGTGTTTTCTTCGAAACAGAAGGGTAGAGTTTCAGTTTCCATGTTTGTTTGTAGCTCTGTAATGCAGGTTGATGTTAAATATTTTGAGGCTCTGTATAATCAGCAGAACATATTTATTCAGTACCATAGGTGGTAATTTAATCATTACTTCACTGCATCTATAGATGGCTGCAAATAAAGCTGGCACGTCTATTGCAACAGTCAGTATTTATCATAGTCATACTTGTGACATGTTTAGAATGTGGTCCCCCCCTCCCTTAGTAAATGGCGATAATGTGTAAAATAGCTCGGCGGTGCATTTTGTGTAAATTCTTGCTTGTCAGATTCATTTGAGGACAGCTGAAGCTCTTCAGTTGGCAGCTGTTCCCTGAGTGGCATTCGGAGTTCCGTGGTGAAAATCTTTTATGGTCAGGACCTTCCACCCTGTCCTATTTCCACAGACGCCTTCAACTATTACCTATTTCGTTCTTTCACTCTGTCATTTTTCTTATGTTGAGTTTGCACAAATAAAGTATCAGACTTGCAATTTAACTTTTAATAATAGGTTTTTACAGATAATTATGACACTCAACAAGGGCAGGCCATATATTTAGAGATCAGATATTTTTACAGATCTGTGGTAATGGTCAGGAGTGGAAGCAACCTGCTGGCTTTTACCTTACAGGTATTCTAAATGCCTCGTACAAAGAATCGGAGTTTCCGATGGAAAAAGTCTACTGACTTTTTCCATCGGAAATTTCAACCATGTGTATGCCCATTGGAGTTTTTCTATCGGATATTCCGATGAATTCCATCAGAGTTTAGATAGAGAACATGTTCTCTTTTCCTCCGATGGAGTTTCCGTCGGAATGCCGATGTGAATTTGTGTACAGGGCATAAAAGATACTGTATACTGGCTCCCTTCATTTATATTAGATGTATCCTTTTTTTTTTTTAAATAGGTTGAAAAAAGACTATAAAATAATATCATACAATCACATATACCCAATTCTATACCCACAGTTGATCCAGAGGAAGATGAAAAATCCCAGCAGAGCAATAGTGTGACTATGGGCTATATTTGTGTCCAGCAGAGAGGGACATTTTTTCCTTTCTCTTGTGCCTCTTCCCTACTCCTGCCATGTCCTTTCCTGCAGGAAATTGGGGTTCTGGTCTAAACAAGCTAAAAGGGTTAAAAAAAAAAACCCACCACAGCTTTTATAAGCAGATGAGTTTCCTGATTTGGGGAGGTATTCTAACTATACAGCCCTAACTGGAAGGAATGAATCTGGCCCTTTGAGAATGGAATTATAAGGGTTAATAGGAGGATAGCCTGTGTATATCTTTCAAGCATGAGCTTGTGGCCTGTTTTGGCCTTCAGGGGATTTCTTTCCTTCCGTGTCCCTGCACTCACCCTGGGATATTTTTAGTAGCAGTGCTTCCTGGAACTTGAAATGATATACAATTGTCATCAACTACCCTCCCGAGGAAGTTCATCTGAGAAACGCTGCGCCAGCTACAGACCCCTAGTCCACCACCTAACTAGCCAGCAGCATAAGTATCTTTCAGCAATATAAGTATTAGGGTTGTCCCGATACCGATACTAGTATCGGGACCGATACCGAGTATTTGCGCTAGTACTTGTACTCGCGCGAATACTCCCGATACCTAAATAGAATACTTTTTTTTTTTTTTTTGAGTGCGGGGTGCGGAGCACTCAGAGGGACCATGGCTGAACTCAGAGGGACATGGCTGCATTTGAGGACACGTGGCTGCATTTAAAAAGTATCGGTATCGGCGAGTACATGAAAAAAAGTATCGGTACTTGTACTCGGTCCTAAAAAAGTGGTATCGGGACAACCCTAATAAGTATATAATTCTTTGGAATATAGAGCTTAAAGGGGTTGTAAAGGTTCGTCTTTTATTTTCTAAATAGGTTCCTTTAAGCTAGTGCATTTTTGGTTCACTTACCTTTTTCCTTCCATTTCCCTTCTAAATGTTTTCTTTTTCTTTGTTTGAATTTCTCACTTACGGTTTCTCTTCTGTAAGCTTTCCACCATCATCTGAGCGGTAAAAAGTCATTTAGAACAGCTTACTGAACACCTTACTGAGGAGGGACAGGAAGTGAGAAATTCAGACAAAGAAAACAAAGAAAAAAAACATTTAGAAGGGAAATCGAAGGAAAAGGTAAGTGCACTAACTTAAAGTACCCTTTTTAGAAAATAAAAAACTAACCTTTACAACACCTTTAAGGACAAATAACAGCTGGCTTTACACTGGTGTAAAGCAGCTTGTGTACTGCTAGGATCATCAGAGACACACTTCTAAGTATTGGAATATAAAAAGCCGCGCCACATAAATAATCATCAATAATTATTACACCAGTGTCAGTGATAATATAACATTTTGCCACTAGAGTCCATTAAAGTCCATAGTGATTATAGGAAATAATTCCCAAAGGAGATCCTCTGTTTCGTGTCACCAAATGAACAAACTCCAAGGGTGCACCCACCACCAAGTGAATGAGCAGCTTACCAGAGGTCAAACGTAAACCAGCGTCTGACTATAACCCAGTCGCGGCCTTTGATATCCCTGTGGTTCCTAGGATCTCCAGAGTTGGATTGAACGGGACGGAACACCTCTTACACTCAGAGTAAAGGAAAGGCGCACATAGCATAATTCCGTTGGCGAAATTTTAATAAGATAATAAAAATGTACTTACACAGCACACAATATAAACGAGCATAAAATCAAATGTTGCCGGCCGGCATGTAGGAGCCCTCCTCCTCAACGTGGTGACGTCACTGTGTCGCCCCCTATACGCGTTTCGTCACTAGAAGGACGTTCTCAATGGGGGTAGGGCTTCACAGTGATTCACCAATTAATAAGGACCAGCCGCCCATTGTGAGAAGCAGACGCGCCATCTTTAGTATGGTAAACAAGCCCTTAGTAGAACGACGCTCAACCAGGCATCGAGGGCGCAAAATGACGCTCAACTACAGAAGGGGAAAGAAAAACTAAAAAAGTCCCTACCCCAAAAGTAATGAGAAATCAATAAGCTAAATAAATTACTGGATTTAGTGTGGACAGAGTGGCATACGGGACAAAAAGGGAAAAGACCGCTGGCACTAGGCTCTCTCTCCCTCCACCCCTACGAACACCTGAACTACAGTGCCATCTAAAGGACAGGTCTGGTAAGTGTATCTAGACCTACCAGAACGATACAAAAAAAGAAGGATACACAACAAAAATTATAATGTGTGCATTCCACCTGAATCCCTAAAACAACTTAGACTTAAATTCAGAATGGTAGTGTGAGTGCCAAACATAGTGCATACGCTAAAGTGAAATAATTAATTAATCTTCACTCAATTAATAATGATTTATTGAATTAAAAAAAGGATTTTTATATTCAATTATTTACAATGCCCAACAGTTGTGAGCAATGGTGACAACAGAAAAATACTAGTAATATAATAAAGGTGGGGGGAATTGCTTCACCCAATAATTCATACAGTAGGAAAACATGATTTCCACAGTGATGGAAAAATGATTTACTCTGAGCATTTAATAAACATTGAACTATATGATCAGTGTCAAAAGTGGAGTAAAAAATGTGTGTGAACACTAAGTTAATTTACTTTCTTTTTTGCAACTAAAAAGAAGGGAAAAAAAGGGGAAAAAGGGAGGAAAAAAGGGGAGAAAAGGTCTAAATAGACCAGGTGAAGACGACTAGAAGGGCAGAAAAAATCATAAAAAATTATTATTCCATAAGAAATACCTGCCCCCAGGTGTGCTTCTCACAAAGGTTATTTCAAGCATTACTAATGGACGCATTTACATCGGTCTCACCCAGTAAGACTCATACAGTAGGAATACATGATACCCATAGTGATGGAAAAGTGAATTAATAAAAACAATTGATAAACGTTAAACTATATGATCTGTATCAAAAGTTATATGTGACCAATGGGTTAATTTACTTTCTCTTTTACAATAAAAAGAAAGGAAAAAACGTCTAAATAGACTAGGTGAAGACGACTAGAAGGGCAGCAAAAATATAACAAATTATAAAAATTCTTATTCCATAGGAAATACCTGCCCCCAGGTGTACTTTTCACAGAGGCTGTTTCAAGCATTGCTGATGAACGCATTCACATCAGTCTCAATGTTTAACCCGAATGGGGTATACGTTTTGAGGCGAAAAATCCAACCCATCTCCATCTGGGATATCGCTTGTACTAAATTCCCTCCTCTCCAAGGGGCTTTATATTTATCGATCCCTAGGAAGAGGGTATTAGAGGGATTTTTGTCGTGCTTCAATCTATAATGATTGGAAACGGAACCCAGAAAGAATATTGGTGATGTGCTCATTAACACGTATCTGAAATGCTCTCTTGGTCCTGTCCACATATTGCTTCCCGCATGGACATTGCACTAAATACACCACTCCCAAAGAGGCACAGGTGATACATGGTAGAATTTTGTATTCCTTCCCAGTTGCTGTGGATGTAAAGGACCTCACACATCCAAGTTTGTTGGAACTCAGAGCACAAACCCAACATTTATAATAGCCCTTTAGATGATCAAAAAGAAAACTGGACTTTGTGAGGGGAGGATCTATAACATTATTAGATATTAAGTTCCTTAGGGACTGTACCCCTTTAAAGATAACCCGGGGTTTCGGGGGCAGGATGTTTTTTAACACAGGGTCATTTAAGGCTAGATGCCAGTGTTTCTTTACAAGATGGGTTATGGTTCTATGTTGAGTTGAATAGGTTGTGACAAAAGGTACTACATCAGAGAACTTATTCTCCTTCTTAGAAGTTTTATCACACAAAAGCTTATTCCTATCCATTCCCAAAACTTGATCTAGAGACCCCTGTAGTTCCATTCTACAGTACCCCTTTTCAAGAAATCTTTCTGTGAGAACTAGGGCCTATTGTTGAAACACCTGAGGGTCAGAGCAATTCCGTCTTAGCCGGAGATATTGGCTCTTGGGGACACCCTTCAACCAAGGTTCATGATGGCAACTCCCTACCGGGATGTAGGAGTTCCGATCTGTATCCTTGAAAAATGATGAGGTGATAAACCTTTCTCCCCTTTTTTCCTCTCTTTTTCCCCTTTTTTTCCTTCTTTTTAGTTGCAAAAAAGAAAGTAAATTAACTTAGTGTTCACACACATTTTTTACTCCACTTTTGACACTGATCATATAGTTCAATGTTTATTAAATGCTCAGAGTAAATCATTTTTCCATCACTGTGGAAATCATGTTTTCCTACTGTATGAATTATTGGGTGAAGAAATTCCCCCCACCTTTATTATATTACTAGTATTTTTCTGTTGTCACCATTGCTCACAACTGTTGGGCATTGTAAATAATTGAATATAAAAATCCTTTTTTTAATTCAATAAATCATTATTAATTGAGTGAAGATTAATTAATTATATCACTTTAGCGTATGCACTATGTTTGGCACTCACACTACCATTCTGAATTTAAGTCTAAGTTGTTTTAGGGATTCAGGTGGAATGCACACATTATAATTTTTGTCGTGTATCCTTCTTTTTTTGTATCGTTCTGGTAGGTCTAGATACACTTACCAGACCTGTCCTTTAGATGGCACTGTAGTTCAGGTGTTCGTAGGGGTGGAGGGAGAGAGCCTAGTGCCAGCGGTCTTTTCCCTTTTTGTCCCTATGCCACTCTGTCCACACTAAATCCAGTAATTTATTTAGCTTATTGATTTCTCATTACTTTTGGGGTAGGGACTTTTTTAGTTTTTCTTTCCCCTTCTGTAGTTGAGCGTCATTTTGCGCCCTCGATGCCTGGTTGAGCGTCGTTCTACTAAGGGCTTGTTTACCATACTAAAGATGGCGCGTCTGCTTCTCACAATGGGCGGCTGGTCCTTATTAATTGGTGAATCACTGTGAAGCCCTACCCCCATTGAGAACGTCCTTCTAGTGACGAAACGCGTATGGGAGGCGACGCAGTGACGTCACCACGTTGAGGAGGAGGGCTCCTACATGCCGGCCGGCAACATTTGATTTTATGCTCGTTTATATTGTGTGCTGTGTAAGTACATTTTTATTATCTTATTAAAATTTCGCCAACGGAATTATGCTATGTGCGCCTTTTCTTTACTCTGAGTGTAAGAGGTGTTCCGTCCCGTTCAATCCAACTCTGGAGTTCCTATGAACCACAGGGATATCAAAGGCTGCGACTGGGTTATAGTCAGACGCTGGTTTACGTTTGACCTCTGGTAAGCTGCTCATTCACTTGGTGGTGGGTGCCACGAAACAGAGGATCTCCTTTGGGAATTATTTCCTATAATCACTACGGACTTTAATGGACTCTAGTGGCAAAATGTTATATTATCACTGACACTGGTGTAATAATTATTGATGATTATTTATGTGGCGCGGCTTTTTATATTCCATTGTCTATTTTGTTTATCACACGCTTGCTGCAGCCTGTTGTTCTTGGGGGGAGGGGTTCTATAGCGCGGTCTTTTTTGCTTTTACACTTCTAGGTATCCTCACCTTTTTGTCATACTTTGATCTCTATCCATGCCTTCCTGGCATCACAAAGTGCAATAGAACACTTCTCTATTGGCTGATGAGTCTTGCTTCACCGAATTCTGGTAGGGAGGTACAGAGCTAAGCGTTGGAAAAAAATGTAACCTATATGTTTACTTCTAAGTTTAATGGGGGGAACTAAGTGCAACTCTGCAAAACTCTGAAAGTTTGGAGTGAGATACTTAAGGGGGTCTGTGTGAAATCTTACATTAACTAACTGCAGCCTTTCACAACAGAGTTACCTAAAATAAGGAACTGTTATATGGATGCATATAAGAAGAATGGATACATTAGATCCCAACTACATCATTAATCAGAGGTTTCAACAGTGGTGGCCTGTGCTTTGTGTCCCTATCCATGTGTCTGGCCCCTTTCAAGACGCCGGACACATAGATTCCTATTGCAGGGGGGTTGAAGCACCCGATTAGAGTCAGAGGCTCCAATAGGCTTCAAAATAGAGGGTGTGTGGAATCCCATGTCCTCAAGGTACTTGTTATCATATGTGTTGCGCCAGTTTACCACGTGGTACACAAGTGTGCACCAGTCTATATGGTCAAAAAGCCCAAGAAAATGTTTTTAAATTCATAATTCAACCATTAAAAACAGCCAACTTTCTTATGTTCGAACTGTACATTTTTTATTATTTTTTTAATCAGGAAAAATAAGATTTTCTTTTTCTTTTAGCTTCACAGTACAAGGTATATGTCATACAGTATACAATGTATTTAAAATAAGATAAAGAAAAACAAAGGGAGTAAAACATTTGACATGTCAAAGCAATCGTCAGTTATTACAGTGCATAAAGAACCTTGTGAATACTTTGACCAGTACTGTGTTGTATAACAAAAACATATAATAGAAAGAAAAATAAACCGGGAAATAAAACAACCGGTAAAACTTTTCATCAAATAATCAAGTAAGGACCCTCAGAACCCAGAGGGTGCGATACACCAGATCAACTAAATGTCCCAACCCACCAGGGCTCTCCAAACCTCCAGAAGTTGTGTACGTTACACAGCATCTGCCGTCTGTAATTTGTATTTCATGTGCCCCTCTACCCTTGTAGGAGTCTGTCTTTAATCAGCTGGTTTGGTGACAATCCTGGGACATCTAGCCATGCCTGCCATAATGAGTAAAATTTACGTGGGACATTTCTGTGTTGGTATGTTAGTTTCTCTCTTATTAGTAACTTATTAACTTGTTCCACCCATTGCCGTTTAGTGGGCACCCTAGGTGTAATCCAGAGTTGTGTGATAAGCTTGTGCGCAACATACAACAATCGTAAGAACGCCGTATGCGCCGAGGGAGTTAAAACCTCCTCGTCCAGTGCACCCAGCAGACACACAACAGGCTCTTGTGGAACAGATATCATATAGACCTGAGAAATCACATCTAAAACTTCCTTCCAATAGCTGTGAATTGTGAATTTTTAAAATCTTCTTGAACTCCTAAAGGTCAAGTGCCCACTTCTATATGTTTATGTTCAGAAGCATTCGCTGGCACCCATAGAGGGGGGCATTACTGCTTTTGGACCTGCCTCCCCAAATCAGTGGATTTATCTGAAAATATCCTACATTTGATCGTTTCAATCAATAAACATACTGTAGGAATCCCGTCGCCTCTCTTCTTGGAGTTTACCAAATGATGACAAGTTTACAGTATATCCAGCAATCTAAAGTAAGCTGATAGGAGAGAAATATTAAGGCAGTCATTACAAACTTATTTCTTAGGCCGCGTATACACGATCGGATATGTCCGCTGAAATTGGTCCGCCGACCAGTTTCAGCGGACATATCCGATTGTGTGTACGACCTAGCGGACAGGTTTTTCCAGCGGACAAATTTTAAAGCATGCTTTGAAATTTGTCCGCTGAAAACCTGTCCGTCGGACATGACCGCTGGTTAGTACCAGCGGACATAAATCTCTTGCATGCGTCGAATGGATTCGACGCATGCGTGGAAGTATTTTACTTCCTGGATTGGTGACATGGCGTCGTCACCGCCACGTCACCGCGTTATCCGTCCGAGGGGATTTTGGTCCGATGGTGTGTACACGCCATCAGACCAAATATCCGAGGAGACATGTCTGCTGGAAACGGTCCGTCAGACATGTTCAGCGAACATGGCTCCTTGTCTGTACGCGGCCTTAAAGTACATGTTCCAGGCCTGTCTGCTTTATGCTTCCTTTACTAGAGAGCCACTCATCTGAAATATGCAAACACATATGGGATCATATAAAAGATGGAACAAAAGTGTAGCTTTTGCCTATACTCCATTACACTCCATATGTTTGTTTTGTTTTCAGTGAAAAAATGATTAAAGGCCTTTGTCAGTTGCATGTGACCTCAGTTGATCTCCTTTTTTGTAAATTGATTGTTGTGCCCCTGGGTGACAATCAACACCCTTAGTATTAAAAGTGCCACGTCCTACTGTATTAGAGAATTTTTATGTGGAAAAGAAATGGACTTTGTAGGCACCAGTTTTAGAAAGATGAAAAAATAAATTTAATTTATATAAAAAGATACATAAATAACTCCAGTACATCAACACCACACATATTGATGTGTCCTGTATATTAAAAACAACAAACTGTAATTGTACAGTGATAACAATGTCAAGAAAGAAAACATCACAATAAATTTCTACTATAAAGACCAATACAGGGCAGATAGGGGGGTTGATCCAACCCAGAAGAAAACTGCTTTGTGTATCGCTGAGTAGTTTTTATTCAAGTCTTGACATTCATGCGATTTCCCTTGGAATTGCTCTACAAGTTTCGTGGTTTTACCCACTTCATCGGGAGCACGGAGAAATAAACTGCACAGATAAAACAGAAATTACAGTGAACCAACAAAATAAAACATAACATATTGTAGCTCATCATATGCCCATCAATAGATGGGTGAGACAATGTGCTTAGTAAACTTACCAAAAAACATTAATGGTATATATAGAAAACCAGGGGAGATAGGTTGCGGTTACCCAGTAAGAAACATCAAGGCCGTCGGTATCCCCTAATGGGGGGAGCAGCGCTGTTATTAGGGTGAGATGAGATGGACAGTGTGAACACCCCGGTCGCTCCGAGATGAAGCCTACCCCCACCCGAAGGGGGTGCCGTAAAACCTATACAACAATTAGGAGATGGTTTGATGGCTAAATGTAATTGGCAAAGATACCCCTAGAGGGCGCATAATAGATTATTATGCGCCCTCTAGGGGTATCTTTGCCAATTACATTGAGCCACAACAACAATATTTAGTTATATCAACACTATCAATGTGGTTACATGCAAGCTTACCGGAAAAAAATTTGGCTTTGGTTATGTACTTCAGTATTCCAAAAATATATTTTTGGCCCAGGCTGTAACACTGGACCAATACATATTTAGATATATACATAATCACATCTATACATACCCCTATGCTCTGCTAATATATGCTAAAATACCCGCAAATTACATCAAACCATCTCCTAATTGTCGTATAGGTTTTACGGCACCCCCTTCGGGTGGGGGTAGACTTCATCTCGGAGCGACCGGGGTGTTCACACTGTCCATCTCATCTCACCCTAATAACAACGCTGCTCCCCCCATTAGGGGATACCGACGGCCTTGATGTTTCTTACTGGGTAACCGCAACCTATCTCTCCTGGTTTTCTATATATACCATTAATGTTTTTTGGTAAGTTTACTAAGCACATTGTCTCACCCATCTATTGATGGGCATATGATGAGCTACAATATGTTATGTTTTATTTTGTTGGTTCACTGTAATTTCTGTTTTATCTGTGCAGTTTATTTCTCCGTGCTCCCGATGAAGTGGGTAAAACCACGAAACTTGTAGAGCAATTCCAAGGGAAATCGCATGAATGTCAAGACTTGAATAAAAACTACTCAGCGATACACAAAGCAGTTTTCTTCTGGGTTGGATCAACCCCCCTATCTGCCCTGTATTGGTCTTTATAGTAGAAATGTATTGTGATGTTTTCTTTCTTGACATTGTTATCACTGTACAATTACAGTTTGTTGTTTTTCATTTCAATAGGTTTTTATTGAAGTTTTATGCAAACAAGGGAGTAAAAAAAATAAAACAAACAAAATAGATCATAAGCATATGGAGGTCTGTATAGCTTCATCGGATACATTTAAAACACATGCAAGAATGGGATAGTAGATAATAACGTATTAAACACTGAAACAAAGATTTTGAACCATTGATTATGAAACATTAAACATCAAATAACCACAGTGCTCAGTAAATCTTAGTACTGCCTCTTGGTCAAAGCTCCGGGTTGGCACACCGCCCACTCCCCCACGCACCCCTTTGGGAGCACTCTGTGCGTCGGGAGAGCTGACGGCGGCCGCCCGCATATCCCTCCCTAATACATCTGAAGACACCAAGGCCCATAGCACTGTCATAGACCACGGGCCCGGGCGACCGAGGCCCGTACTCGACGGCAAAAAGCCTGCACATCGTGAGCACCTCCGATATTTAGCATATAAAGACCATATGGTCAAGAATAATGAGTGAACTAAAGAAATCCAACAAAATAAAAATAGAACAAGAACAAAAAATAAACTGAAATAATAAATTATAAAGTATAAAGTGTTGTTCCTCCTTGTAACCCTTAGACAGAAGTGATCATCAATGTTTATGAACCGAACTATACCACCTATTCCACCTATACCATTTGCGTTCCATATTGGTCATTTTACCTTGAGATGCGGCAAACAATAGTTCATAGGAGGCATGGGTATTAGTCGTTTCCACCACTTCACTCATCGAAGGTGGGCCTACATCCCTCCAGTGTCTTGCAATACTTAACCTAGTACTGAGTAGTAAATGAGTGATTATGGTTCTTGAGGAGAACGGGACACTATCTAAGCCTAGGGATAGAAGCGCCGCCCCCGCCGAGGGGATAATCCGGACCCCTGCGAGCTGGGATATTAGATTAAACACACTCACCCATAATTGAGTGAGTGAAGGACAGGCCCACAGGATATGGTGCAACGTCCCTACCTCTCCGCAGCTTCTCCAGCACAGGGAGGAGATTTTGGGGTCAAATTTAGACAGGCGAGATGGTGTTAGGTACCACCGCACCAGAATTTTGTGCGATAGTTCCCACAGATTCACACTCTTAGTCGCAGAGAATGTGCTCCGTAAAGCTGATTGCCATTGTTCATCAGAGAACGTTGCACCTATATCCCGCTCCCACGTTTCCATATACGAGGTTTTAATAAATATGTTTTTGTTGTTTAAGAGATTATAAAATAGCGATATCCCCTTAATGTTAGTCGTGGGGTTGGTAAAATATAGCATAGCTCGCCAGGGGAGTGTGGTAGATGTTTGGGGTGACATTTTGAGGAAGTGAGATATTTGGAGATACCTATACAGGTCAGTGTCCGCCAAGTCAAATTCGCCCTGTAGAGTCTGAAATGACTTAAGAGTGGGGCCTGACATCAAATCGCCTACTGTTTTGATGCCTTTAATTAACCAGTGCGCAACAGATATGCCTGGTATGATCAATGGTAGACTGGAGATGGGAAGGGGTAACAGTTTAACGTCCTGACCTGAAAAGGTGTGAGAAACAAACTTCTCCCAGGCGCGAATAGTGGCTACCATCGTGGGAGAGAGTTGGGTCAGGGCCGGCATAAGGATTCGACTGGATAATAAAATGTCGGATAAACAATGACTCGGGACCTGCGCTACTTCCAATTCTAACCATCTAGGGGTGTGTGTTTGCACGAACCATAGCCTAGCCTGCGAGAGAACTGCGGCTGAGTGGTAGTCCTTTAGGAGGACATGACCAAAACCCCCGACTCTTCTACCCGCTATTAGCTTTTTAAATGAACATCTTGCTTTCCTGCCTTGCCATAAGAAACTGTTCAGTAGGGACTGAAGTTTTGAAAAGAAGGAGGCGGGGACAGGGATCGGTAGCGACCTGAAGAGATACAATAATTGCGGTAGGACTATCATTTTAAATGCCGCTAGACGGCCGGACCAAAGCAGTTCAATTTTGGATATATCTCGTAGTGACTTGCTCATAGAGCCGAGAAGCGGGGCATAGTTAGCTGCAAATAATTCACCATTAGTTGTCGTTAGTGATATACCCAGGTATTTCAGACCACTATCTTTCCAGGTGTATGGAAATCTAGCGGCGAGTCTTTTCCTCAGTGGGGGGGCTATACCCACTCCCATAAGGTAGGACTTACTTTCATTTACTTTATAGTAAGACAGTTTATTAAACATTTCCAGAGCCGCATGGGCCGAAGCCAGGGAGGATTCCACGTCTGTGAGAATTAAGATGATATCATCTGCGAATAGGCTAATGGTGTGAGTAGAGTTTTGGGTAGGAAAGCCTTTAATGTCAGGATGTGAGCGAAAGTATATAGCTAGGGGTTCCATTAGTAGGTTAAAAATTAGTGGGGATAATGGGCACCCCTGTCTGGTGCCATTGGAAATTAAAAAAGGACTGGACAAAACTCCTGACGCAAGCACCTGGGCGGAGGGGTTGGAATATAGGGCCATAATTGCGGACAGGATAGGACCCACAAAGCCGAATCTCTCCAAAACTCGAGCCATATAGGTCCAGTGAATGCGATCAAAGGCCTTCTCTGCGTCTAAAGCCAAGAACAGAGAAGGCCTTTTATGCAGGTTGGCCAAGTGAATAATATTAATCAACCTGCGAGTGGCGTCCGAAGTCTGACGCCCCCTGGTGAATCCCGTCTGGTCGGGATGTATAATCAGAGGGAGAATGTCTAATAGGCGTGTGGCAATGATCTTAGCATACATTTTTACATCTACGTTAAGTAGGGATATTGGCCTAAAATTCGCAGGTGACGTAGGTTCCTTCCCTGGCTTCGGCAAGGTCACAATGATAGCGGATAACATTTCAGTAGGGAAGGCGGCCGAGGCAGCAGCAGCATTGAACACACCCTCCAAGTAAGGGGTCAAGATCTGATTGAAGGTTTTGTAGTAATCCCCCGTAAACCCGTCAGGGCCAGGGGCTTTATTTTTAGGGAGGGACTCAATAGCCTTGCGGATTTCCTCTTTGCTAAAGGGCTGGTTTAGTGATCGTAGTTGATCAGGGGATAAAGATGGTATATTCAGGCCCTGCAAGAATTTGCCTATGGCATCTGGTTCAGGTTGGAAAGTATCTGCATCGTTTTTTAAGTTATACAGGGAACCGTAGTAGTGGCTGAAAGCATCTGCTATAGCTTGAGGATGCTGGAGCTTACATTTGCTAACGGGATGGATAATATAAGGAATCTTGAGTTTATGTCTTACACCTTTCACTTTGCGGGCCAATAATTTACCTGCCTTGTTACCCGTTGCATAGTACGTCATTTTTAACCTACGGGACGATTTTTCGAATGATTCCAGTAACAGGAGCCTGAGGTCATGTCTCAGTGTGTTTAATTTTTGGGAGAGTAACGGGGAGGGGTTTTGCTTGTTAGATGTTTCAAGCCTGAATATTTCTTTGGTAAGGTCTGTTAACTTCTGCTGCCGCTGCCTCTTAGCCCTCGCCCCCAATTGGATGAGGATGCCTCTGACATACGCCTTATGGGCGTTCCACAAGACAAATTGATCCTGAACAGAGCCAACATTAGTACTGAAAAAATCATTTAAGTGTCTTTCGATGAGTTTCTCAGATTCATCTTGCTGCAGCAAGAATGAGTTGACCCTCCATAGAGACGGTGCACTGTCAGCCATGCCATCATCCAGGGTGAGGGTGATGGATGCGTGGTCCGACCACGTAATTGAATTGATGGCAGTGTCTGACACCTTGGAGAGGGTGAGCTGGTCGACTAAGAAGAGATCAATTCTGGAGTAAGCCCCATGGGGCGAGGAAAAAAAGGTGAAATCTCGTTCCCCGGCGTGTAGACACCTCCAGGCGTCGAATAGATCATGGTTGTGTATTGAAGTTGCCAATACCGGGCTCGAGCGTTTGGCGCCTGAGGAGGAGTCAACACTTGGGTCCGGGGTAGCATTGAAATCTCCACATATGACCAGCCTTCCCTTCTGGTGCGCCATAACTTTGGCCATTAATCTATTGAAGAAACGAACTTGGTGCTTGTTCGGGGAGTAGATATTCACAATAGTGAATGTGGTGGTGTTAATGTCACATATCAAAACAATGTATCGGCCCCCCGTGTCGGGGATAACTTCATGGAGTTTAAAAGCAACCGTGTCACTGATGGCTGTGAGTACACCCTTCGTTTTATTAGATGAGTTGGCGGTAAAGACGTGCGGGAAGCGTCCATGTGAACATTGAGGGGGAGACAGTGAGGAAAAGTGCGTTTCTTGCACACACAGAACGTCCGCCCGATTGGAAGTGGCCTCTTTCCACATGGACTTCCTCTTAACAGGGTGATTTAGACCATTGGAGTTGATAGAAAGAAATTTTACCCCCATTGTAACGGCAATAGAACAATGTGTAGAGAATTATTGCAGGGGATCATTTGTAAGGGAAGGTCTCCCTCCAGTGGCCAAACAGGGCATGGCAAGTAATAAATTGGTTGTACCAAGAAGAGGTCAAGAGAGCACTCACGGTTAGTTGAGAGGGTAAAGGCGTCCCGAACGATGGTAGGTAGATAGAAGAAGCCAGGTTTCTCACTTTCTCCATGCAAGGGGAAGCTCTTCTTCCGTAGACAATGATTGCAACGCTGAAGCAGCACTTGAGGATGATGTGTAGAAAAAAGGAGGAACATAAAAGGAAAGGGAGTGAACAGGAAAACAAAAAAATAACAAAAACAGTCAAATACTTGGCGAGTAGCCAACATGCGCTGGTTATGAACCGTACGCACCCTAGAAGGGATACCTGAGAGCAGCAACAGGCTGCACAAATTAAATGGGGGTGAGTCCAGGCCCAAAGGCTCTCCGAGACTCCTACCAGGAGAGAACAAGTAGGTAGGTACCCCAACCGGATTCAATTGTGAGACTTGGCGTTCCTGTTAGTGACCGTTTTCCACGCGGGGTCAGACCGCGCCCTGGGTCTGGGGGAGGTTGCCGGAGCAACCTCTTCTTCCGGGAGAATCCCCCACTCCTCCAGCAAAGAGATGCCTTTTTCCAGGGTGTCCACATTGTGCGTGTGGCCCTCCCTGGTGACGGACAATTTAGCAGGGTAGCTCCACCTATAAATAATCTTGTGGTTTCTGAGGGCCTTGGTTATGGTGTTTAAATTTCTTCTCCTTTGCAGAGTATATTGGGATAGGTCTGCAAAGAACTGTAGATTTTGATACTGCGAGGGGATCTTCTCTTTTTTGCGCATAACCGCCATTAGTTGCTCTTTAGCATGGAAGAAGTGGAACCTCAGAATAATGTCCCTGGGGACCTGTTCAGGCAAGAAGGCAGGTTTGGGCAGTCTATGTATTCTGTCCACTGTGAGCTCTAGGTCAGAGAGATCTGGGAGAAGTTCTTTGAACAGGGAGGAGGCAAAAGAGCGCAAATCGGATTGCAAAACGGACTCAGGGACCCCTCTCACTTTCATATTGTTGCGTCTGTTTCTGTCCTCGATATCTGCGAGCTTGGCTTTGATCCATTCCGTGTCGCTTTCCCTCTCCTCATGCGAGTCCACCAGGTCATTTATAGTGACAGCGTATTCCCCCATCTTGTGCTCAATATGTTCCACCCTGTCTTCCACAGCCTGTATATCTGTATGAAATTTGTGCATACACTGCATCATATCTGATTGCAGTGAGCTCCTTAGGGACAGCAGCATGTCCTTCATCACAGTGTCTATGACAGGTTGGTGGTTGGTGGGGAAGGACTCGATAGAGTCTGGCAGCTCCCGGGTGTCATCCCCTGACTCAGGCATAGGGCTGGCTGGCTGCAGTAATCCCTCTCTGTCTAGCCTGGGTTTGGCTTTAGCTGGGCTGCCTGACGCCGAGGAGGGAGAGGGAGACTGCATGGTGCTAGGGGTTAACTTATCCTGGTGTCCGCGTGATATTTCAGGTCTGCCTGCACGTGTTATGTGTGCTGGTGTGGACGCTGCTGCGGCGCCATCTTGCCTACCTCCTCGCTGATTAGGGGAGAAAAAGTCCGTCAGCCGCTGGGGCTTTCTCTGCTCCTTCCTCTTTCTAGTCATGGTCCCAGGGGTCTCCAGAGCTGGAACGCCGGGTGTGGCAGCCGAAAACCGGGTCCGGAGGGATGATATGAGCCGCTAGTTCTCAGCTGGATGCGGAGCTCCGGGTCTAAGCCGCCATTCAGCTCCGCCGCAGGCCACGCCCCTCTCCAGTTTGTTGTTTTTAATATACAGGACACATCAATATGTGTGGTGTTGATGTACTGGAGTTATTTATGTATCTTTTTATATAAATTAAATTTATTTTTTCATCTTTCTAAAACTGGTGCCTACAAAGTCCATTTCTTTTCCACATAAAAATTCTCAGTTGATCTCCATCTTACCTGCATTTGACTTGCAATTCAGCCGCAACCAAAGCATATCAACACAGGCCCTAAACCAGAATGGCTATTAACATCAAGGAGCACCTACATTGCCCCACTCAGTTTCCAACAATCGCCTCATCTAGAAAAGCATTGCCAATTCTTGAACGGCTGGCTGTAGACCCAATGTAGAACTATTCACTAGAACGGAGGGAAAGAGTCACAATGCCTAATGCCCATCTCAGTGCATAATTTACCCTATGTCATTCTTCAATTATTTTACCCCACACTATGATGCTCGTAGTCACTCATATTTTTAACATATAAAGTTTATATGAATTGCTTAAGCAGGAATACAAATATCGCCATAAGACAATCTTATTTTTTCTTCTTTTTGCCTGCTGTGGCAGTCTTTTTTGTACCAGCAGTAGATGGGGGGATGGAGATGTCATCCTTATGTGTGATTAGGTCTTGTCCACTTTTGTTGTTATCTGTCTGGTCTTTGGGCATCTGCATATCTTCATTTAAAGCACTAGCTTTCTCTATCTCCATCTGCGCAATCTTTTTGGCTTCCTCTTCTGCCTTCAGTGCTTTAAGTCTAAATAAAGAAGACATTCAGCAAAAAAAAATATTCATTAGGTTTTGTGTTATCCCGCAAAATTCAGGGAGTCTAAAGCATACCTATACATTTATGATGTTACCTTGCTTCTTCTTCTTCTTTGATCTGCTGCAGTCGTGCCTGTTCTGCTTGTCTCATTTTGTTTTTTGGGATTTCAGCCTTCAGTTCTTCTAAATGTTCATAGGCCGGGAACAATATGTTCAGAAAAAATATGTTGATCTGTTGGAACCACTTATCAGTTGCACCTTTCCTCTGCAGTTTTTCTGCAAAAATAATAAATGTTAACAGAGCAGTTAAAGGGGTTGTAAATGTACACGTTTTTTTCACTTCTATGCATTAAGGTAAAAAAGAAATTCAGAGGATTAGCGCCCCCCCACCGTTTACTTACCTGACCCCTCGAAAGTCCTGTGTCGTGAATGCACTGGCTTCTTGGCTCATTCATTGGTTGATTGAAAGCAGTGCAGCCATGGGCTCATGCTGCTGTCAATCACATCTAATGATGCGGCGCGCCAGGGGGATACAGTGAGCGGCTTTAGCCGCCAGCTGTATCACAGGAGCGCGCCTGCAAGAACTAACCACCATGCAAGCTCGCTTGCATGAAGGTGGTTAGTTCTTGTGGGGAGGAGCTGAACTACCGAAGGACCCCAGAAGACCAGGTTTGGGGCCACTCTGTGCAAAACGAGCTGCAAATGGAGATAAGTATAACATATTTGTTATTTAAAAAATAATAATTTGTCTGATTTCATTTAGACATCTGTGTCTCATTGGGGAGATGTCTCTTTACTTTCTGACAATATGAAGGATTTGCCCCCCTTAACAGTTGTCATGGTATCAAGTATCCCCATTGGAAGATTTCACCTCTATCTTTGTTCTGGTGACTACCTTTGCTTTTATTCTTACCGACATTAGTGATTAGGACAATTAGAGAGTAAGGGCCCTTTCAGACGTGGGGACCGTATGTCCGCTTTTTCATCCATCCGTTTGCGGATGAAAAAGGGACATACATTGGTCCCTATGCAATTGCGGGTGTCAGCAGATAAACATTCGCTGACACCCGTAATCACCCGCCTCCACAAACATCCAATTTTGCAGACGGAAGAATGTCCTATTTTTTCTTCCGTCTGCGGATCGGATCGGATGACACGGAGAACACGGTTTGTGTTCATCCGATCCCTCCATAGGGGAGAGCGGAGAAAAGACAGGGTGGTCCCTGCACAGTGTGCGGAGACCGCCCTGTCATCCAACGGATTTATGGAGCGATCCCCGCTGAGCTTACGGACACATGGAGGTGGATCATTACTGATCCGCCCCGTGTGAAAGGGCCCTAAATCTCTGTAACTGAAAACAGAAAGCAATAAAATCTTCACAGTCATTCTAACCCCTCACCACCCTATCACCAAATAAAAAAAGAAGAGGGTTTGCCTTCAGTTATACTATAACCACTTCCCCATGGTGTACCACATATGTGTTATCTGGCTCCACTGTTCTAATTGAGAGAATGCTTCCAGCATAGTACTGCACTGTCACTAAATTATGATTGGGAGCCAATGAGATAGGCTCTTGATCATGTAACCTCTATGACACCCAATCACAATTAGAAGTCCCGGCATTCAGAACTTAAAGGGCAGGAAAATATGATGTAAGGCCTGGTTCACACCTGCGTTTTTCAATACATGTTTTTGATTCATTCAGGTCTATGGAGCCAAAAAACAGAAAAAAGTCCCTGGCCCTTTCCATAAAATGCACAAATGTGAACTACAACCATAGGAAACCATGTTAAATGGACTGTAGTGTGTTTCTGAAAAACTGTTAACGCACTAAAAAATACATAGTTGTGAACCAGGCCCAAGAGTGGAGAATGAACCCAGCAAGCCAAGCTGTGTTCATGGTTACACAATGGCAACAAATCTGATCTTGTAATGATCAAAGTGTTTAAGTTAATAGCTTGTGCATGATTGCTATATACATAAGGGAATACTTCTGAAATTGATAATTGGGTGCAATTTCCTACCATACCATATGTGTTACAAAGTTAAAATAAAGTTTTAAAACATAAAATGTAACAGAGTATAACATTTCAGGGGCCCTAGATTTTCGTAACCCATGGCACCAAGTACAGCAACTTTTACAAGGATGGTTCTAAATACAAAAAAAAGGAGGCATATGTCCATAGCTCCCAGCTGTTTCTGATTTCGAGGGATTGTCCCTAATTTGGAGAAAAGTTTCTCTTTTCCTCTTATTTGTCCCTCATTCCGCTCTGATCAATAAAGTTGTATTTAAAATGCACTTTTTATCTTTCAAAGAGTGTTTTCCAGTGCTACACCTTGCATCCAATTTCTAAATTTCAAAAGTCAGTCAGTATAAAGGAATAATAGTGGTAAAAAAGGCACTTGTGGGTTTAACTAATCATTTTTTGTGTAGTCCTCCTTTAAGGGGGCATGGAAGGGGGTGTGTCATATGCCTACATACTTTTACTAATAGGTGCCCCTTCCTATATCAAAAGGTTGTATGTCTTACTGTGCACCTGGCAGGCTACTAAAATTATCTTTAGCGTGGATTGTATGCGTTCATTTTGTGCTATTTGTATATGAGCTTAAACCCAAAATGTTATATATAGCAGCTTACAAAACCTTAGGTATGGTGGCTGCATCAGTTTTCCTTTCTTATGCCGCGTACACACGACCGGTTTTCCATGACATGAATTACGGTCGTGCGTATGCAGCATTAGGCCTTTTCCCATTGGTTTTCACCTGTTGAGCTAGCCTTTCTGTATTAGAATGTCCCCACTCTGGATTGCATTGTCAGTCTAGGGCAGGGGTCTCCAAACTTTTCAAACAAAGGGCCACTTTATTGCCCTTCAGACTTTAGGAGGGCCGGATTGGGGCCAGCAAGGGAAGAAAATGTCACGGGCCCGGCATCAGTGAGAACAAATATGGCCTCAGGGTTGGTGGTCAATAGGAAGAGGAGTATTCCCCTATTAGTAGGAGGAATAGTATCCCATTATTGGTATCAGTGGATAATATAGTGTCCCATTGTTAGTGTCAATGGGAGGAATTGTGCCTCATGTCAGTGGGAGGAATTGTGCCCCAAGGGCCGGATAAAGGCTAGCAAAGGGCCACATCTGGCCCTCGGGCCGCAGTTTGAAGATCTCTGGTCTAGGTGAGGGGGAGTGTTAGACATAGTGGCAGATTTAGACAAACTTAGGCTAACAAATTGAAGCTAAACTCCAGTAAATACTTTATAATCAGTTACAGCAAACTGTTTTTTTTTTTCTTTTGGGACAAAGCTTTTATATTGATAAATTAAAACTGCAAATTTTAAGCACCCCTGCCAGTGTTAAAGCCAGTGTTAAATGGTTTGTCACGGCCCTAAAACTGTAAAAGAGCTTTTCTGTTGAAAAACAACAGACTTACTGTCTGAAAATACCAGATGAAAATAGAAGAAAGAAAGGCTAGAAAAGGGAGCCTAATGCAGCCATAACATCTAATGCCTCGTACACACGACCGGTTTTCCCTACCATGACAACTTTTGGCCGGAAAAAACAGACGTGTGTATGCTCCATCGCGTGTGTATGCTTTCCCGAGGGGAAAAAAAACGTGCATGCTCAGAATCAAGTATGAGACGGGAGCGCTCGTTCTGGTAAAACTAGCGTTCAGAATGGAGATCGCACATTCGTCACTCTGTAACGGACTGAAAAGCACGAAAACTGAAAAGTGCGAATCGTCTCTCATCAAAATTTACTAACATGAGGATCAGCAAAAGCAGCCCCAAGGGTGGCGCCCTTTGAAAGGAACTTTCCCTTTAAAGTCCCGTTGTACGTGGTGTACGTCACAGGGATCTGTACTGGAAGGGGAGATTGGGAGGGATTTGTGATGGAAGAGGGGAAGGGGGGATTGGGCAGAAGGGATCAATGCTGGGGGGGGGGGGTAAGATTTGTTCTAGGAGGGGAAATTTGTGCTAGGAGGGGGGAATTGTGGGGACAAAGGGAAGGGGGGTGGTGGGAAAGGGCAGAAATTTGTGCTGGGAGGGGGAATTTGAGAAGGGGAAATTTGTACTGGAAGGAGGGGAAATTTTTGGCTTGCAAAGGGAATTCATTTTTAGGGGTAAGCGTGCAGATGAATGCTTGATTATTATTAGGTTGCATGTTTCTGGGAAAACAAGAAATGTATTTTAATAGCTGATTTTGAAGGTACTGGTAAGTTTTCATGCCTAGGGAATGGAAATTTTTAATTTAAATTGGGTTAAATCGCTTGTATCAACTGCTTCATACCTTATTTTATTTTACTCCTTGGCATAACTACTATGGTAATGCTGCTTTACATTCAAATGTGGAATTATACTGCCATCCCCTGTTTATAATGATATTGCATGCATAGTTCAGATCTTTAAAGCAATCCTGTACTAAGCATAAAGTAATCAAAGTATGCTGTACCATAACCAGCAGGTTGAATGAAAAAAAAAAAAAAAAAGATCCGATTCCTCCATCCACACATTTGAAATCACTACCGCTATGCTAAGTCGAAAGATGGATTTGTGTACAACAATAGTACCCATACATGGATCAAAATGAATCAGCCGAGTTTCAATTCATGTAAGGCTTGCTTCAGAGGAGACATCCCTCACTTTGTAGAGTCCTCCTCTCACTTTCTGGTGTGTTTATGGGGCAGGATGTGAAGAGAAATTTCCCCGACACAATGGTGTAAAAAAGCACACACACACAAAAATTATTTTTGATCATTCTCTGATCTATCCAAAATTAAAAAAAGATCTTGATTACAGGTATACGTTATGACCAAGAAGCAGGTTACTATGGTAGGAGAAAACATAGGTATACATCAAAGGGAATATATTGTTGTTTTTTTTGTGATCATGATTTTTTTTTTTCTAGTTGTATATTGTATTGTAGTTGTATATTAGTTTTTATATGTAGAACGGGCTTCTTTATGTAGTGCTCTGCACCAATTGAGCGTTAATGTAGTTCTCTCAATACATGTCTATTGGTCTATAATGTTTCTTTACTGCTAAACTAATATCTCAACAACTCATCAGGGACGCCGTCTAGTCTGTCTAATATGCCATTAGCCACTACAGCAGTGGTTCTCAACCTGGGGGTCGAATGACAATTTGCCAGGGGTCACCAAATCCTGGGCTGTTCCTGAAGCCCGTGCTTCTCTCCCAGTCTTTTCGCAGCTGCCCAGAAAGGCTGTCCCTGGAGCCTGTGGCTGCCCAGATGGGCTGTTTCCAGAGCCTGCAGCCGCCCACTTAGCCTCTTTGCAGCCACCTATTCGGTTCACGGCATAGCTGGGGGAAGAGACTAGAGGTCTATTGACTGGTGAGGAATGTGAAGTGGGAGGGGCTGGAGAAAACCCTATCTCCTGATTTTGGCATAGGTGTCACTGCTACGAGACACCACAAAGTCGGAGACATAGTGAAACCAGAGACACCGTGAGTAACACTACCTATGACTATAGTTGCCATTAAAAGTATCCACTACAGTCCTCAGATGACCTTGATCAAGAGCACCTAAGTTGGCTGATCAGAACTTCCCCAGTATTGCCACTCATTTCAACCCCCCCGCCAGCACTGCCACTCATCCCAACTCCCCGCCAGCACTGCCACTCATCCCAACTCCCTGCCAGCACTGCCATTCAAACCCATTGCCCCCCCCCCCCCCCCACCAATGAGTAAAAAATTGAGAATACATGCAATGGAGAGGAAAAGAGGGGGAGGACCAAAGAAAAAGGGAGAAAAAAAAAGAAGTAATCTAGAGAGAGGGATGGGGGAAAAAACAAGGAATTTGCATAAAGAGAGATAAAAGAGAAAGAAAGGAGAACAAAGAGAAAGAGGGGTACATCCTAAAATGTACCATAAGGGGTTTTAATACCGTACAAGTGGAAGGGACTCGGGGAGCGCTAAATGTCTGTGGGTTAGGGGCGCAAAATTACTTATCTTGCTTTGGGTGCCGACAACCCACACTATGAAAATAATTTCACTGTTAGGGGTCCCCACAACTTGGGAAATTTTAGAAAGGTTGAGAACCGCTGCACTGCAGGAAGACAGTTTGTACATACAACAATGAACTGAAACAGATAACAAGAACCAAGTTCAATAAAACATCAAAATGGTTTTAAATGAAAAGTTACACGAAAGATACATTGATGATATGCTAGTATTATTTTCACTATCCTGATTCACAGAAGCAAATTTTTTTTTTTGGATCTTGTATTGTAAAAATAGGACCTCACTCTCTCATTACATTTACAAATGCCAATACTTACTGGTGGATTGGAAAGGAAGAGGTGGGCTCCGTTTCTCATTTGTTTTTAAGGCATTAATCAGATCCTGCTCTAGCATCACATAATCAGTCTTATTCTGTAAATTAAGCATAAAGGAGAACTAGGATCGTAATACACGTCATTTATTCTTGTGAAAACACATATCACAGTGGTCCTTATTTACACTAGTGGTACAATATTAAAGCTTGTATTACAGCTCTGTAGTTCTTGTACAGCATTTTTATGTCTGCCTAATGCTGCCATCTTGTCAAACAATGTGAACAGCTTATTTATTGGTATGGAGCATATTTAAGATAATTTTGGTTGCCACTAGAGAAATTTTCCAGCACCAGTCTATCAACATAATTATTTTTGACATTAAAGGGGTTGTAAAGAATTCCCCCCCCCCCCCCCCCCCCCCCCCTAAATAGCTTCCTTTACCTTAGTGCAGTCCTCCTTCACTTACCTCATCCTTCGATTTTGCTTTTAAATGTCCTTATTTCTTCTGAGAAATTCTCACTTCCAGTTCTTCTGTCTGTAACTCACCACCGTAATGCAAGACTTTCTTCCTGGTGTGGCGAAAGCCTCCTGAGGGGGGGAAGGGGCGAGCAGGCAAGTCAGGACACTCTCTACCTTTCAGATAGATAAAGGAGCTGTGTGTTAGTGGGTGTCCTGACACTCCTGCTCGCCCCCTCCCCCCTCAAGAGACTTTCACCACACCAGGAAGAAAGCCTCGCATTACGGTGGTAAGTTACAGACAGAAGAACAGGAAGTGAGCATTTCTCAGAAGAAATAAGGACATTTAAAAGCAAAATCGAAGGATGAGGTGAGTGAGTGAGTGAATAACTTGTATAGCGCTACACTTGCGAACTAAATCGCCTCAAGGTGCTTTCCATCCGGCGTCGTCCTAATCCTTCAGAAGAGGTGGGTCTTGAGTTTTTTCCTGAAGGCCCGATTTCTTCCGTGCGGATGTCCGTTGGTAAGTGAAGGAGGACTGCACTAAGGTAAAGGAAGCTATATAGGGAAAACATTTTTTTCCTTTACAACCCCTTTAATGCATCCGATGCATTAAGGTGAAAAAACACCTGGCAGTTACCGGCCACCCAGCCCCCCGTTTTACTTACCTGAGCCCTGAATTTTCCTCGGCGAGAATGCACTCTCCCTCTCTCCTCGGGGTCCCGGCTCTTGATTGGATGGGGTCCCAGCTCTTGATTGGATAGATTGATAACAGCGCAGCCATTGGCTCCTGCTGCTGTCAATCAAATCCAATGACGTGGGTGCACCGAGTCATACATTCGGCGGCTATGGCTAATGATGGACTCGGGAGCGTGCCCGTAAGGTAACCCCCCAGGAGATCGCTTCTCCTAGGGGGTTATGTCATGTGGGGAGAAGCCGCGAGAGTCGCAGAGGGACTCCAGAAGTCGGTCTTCAGGGCCACTCTGTGCAAAATGAAGTGCACAGTGGAGGTAAGTATGACATGTTTGTTATTTTATTTTTTTAAATAATTGAAGCTTTACAATCGATTTAATTCTTTCAAATCTGTTATTTTGTTTTAAACTTTTCCAATATTTCCAATATTTCACAGTACTGTATTATTATTATTATACAGGATTTATATAGCGCCAGCAGTTTGCGCAGCGCTTTGTATTATGCCTCTCTATAAAAATAACCCTGATGAAGTCAGACCCATTAAAGGAGCTTATAATTGCCCAAAGGACCAGTTTAACTAGGAGCCAATTTGAGAACTACAGACGGTTTTTAGTGAGCACATATTTTAAAATAGTATCCCAATTTTTTTTTATAGTAGAACTAAAGGCAAAACCTTTTTCTTTCTCGTACATCACGGGACACAGAGCGGCATATTCATTACTATATGGGTTATATGGAGTACCTTCAGGTGTGGACACTGGCAATCTCAAACAGGAAGTCCCCTCCCTATATAACCCCCTCCCCTAGAGGGAGTCCCTCAGTTTTTTCGCCAGTGTCTTAGGTGTTGGTCACGGAATAGCTTTGCTCCACATCCTTGGGATTAAGGGCGGGCTAACCGGATCTGTCCAAGGAGCCTTAGTGCCAAAGTGGACAGTACCCGGGCCCCAAACCGTGGGGTTTTGCCTATAATGCTCCTCTTTGGAGGGCTGGACCCTGGGCCCAGGACTTGGAGTTCGTAAAGACCATAAGTTCCTGTTTGCCAGGGTGCTATATAGGTCCAGGACAGTGGGTACCTTCATAGGACCCCAGGGCCTGAAGGTCTATTACGCTACCCACGGAGATGGGAGAAGATTGGATCGTTTTGCTAGACAAACATCCTGCAGCATGGAGCAGGTAAAAGGGGAGCCTGCGGGACTTGGTTCGACAGCAGGCTCTCCGGGGTAACCTAAAAGGGGGGTAGCCTAAGTATGCTCTGCATTGGCAACCTTGCTCACTATGTCTGTGAAAGACAGGATGATCCCATTTCCCCCATCACTAGGTTCCCCTGTCTAAGAATGGTGTTGCTAGCTACCTGCTGCTTTCTTCCTAGGACTGGTAAGGATCCCTATGGGGCCTTTTGGAGAGTCCTACCTGGCCGGGGGTTTGAATCTGCCGCCTGGTTCTGCAGTCCTGGGTCTCCAGCAGCGCGGCTCCTCCATGTTCTTCCTGCTCCGGCATACGCGTGCGCGCGCACGTCTTATAGACGTTTTTCGCGCCGTTCGGAGAGGAGGGCGGGGGGGGGGCGTGCCTGCAGCGTCATACAGGGGCGCGCCTTGTGCTGTTATAGATCAGCAGGCATTGTCAGTGCTCAGTCTGAGGCTGATCTCAAAGGGAGAGGACGCAGAGCGGCAGAACGGTGACTCCCGGTGGCGGAAGAGGGGTAGTACAGGCTGGACTTGGTTCCAATGCCTTTCTGTTAAGCCAAGAAATCCCCCTTTTTGCAACAGGTTGGAGGCTGGCAAACTAAGTTTGGGGTCGCTGTATGTTTAAAAAAAGAAAAAAAAAAGAGACATATATATTTAAAAAAAAAAAATAAAAAAAAAAAAAAAAAAAAAAAAAACACATACGGGGCCCCATCAGTTTTTGGGCATTACTGAGCTATTGTCCCCTAAGCTCTAGTTTTGTACTCCTGGCCACTACAGTCTGTTGTGGTTGGCGGAGTCCCTCGATTTTGTATTATGGCTTCCAAAGGTTCGGGGTCAAAGGGTACAAAAAAGACCAAAAAACAAAGGGGTTCCCCCTCTGATTCTGATGATATGCCGATACTTTCCCCGCAACTTATTCCCATAAAGGTCGCCTTGGATGAGCCATTAGGGGGGTCTGGTGCGGAGGCTGGCCCAGATCAGCCCAGCCCTGTGTTTATCACAGAGGAGATGCTAGCTGTATCCCTAGGGGGGCTAGAAGAGAGAATAGCAGCATTGATCGCTAGAGCTATTCCTGGCAAGAAACGGGTTAGATCCCCATCACCAAGAGGTGTATCCTCAGATGCTGAAATTCTCTCTCCGGAGGAATTGGAATCGCAGGAGGATCAACTAGACCTGAACCAAGAGGGTTCAGGGATTGAGGGATCTACCTCTGAGGAACCATTTTCAGACTCCCAGACAGAGAGACTGTGGGTGCAGTCTTTGACGGACATGGTCCGCTCGGCATTTAGTTTACCATTGCCAGAGCCTCAGGTTCCTCCGGTATCCTCTCTGGGCTCTTTGAAAGCTCCTTCAAGCAACGCGGTTTTTCCGGTCCATCCTCTCTTGGAGGAATTGATCTTTCGGGATTGGGTATGGCCGGACAGGATTTTTCTGCCACCGAAAAGATTTGCGGTCATTTACCCCATGGAGGAAAAATTCTCCAAGAGGTGGAGGCTCCCAGTGGTGGATGCAGCCATCTCATGTGTGAATAAATCACTAACTTGCCCGGTGGAAAACATACATATGTTTAAAGATCCGGTTGATAAACGGTTAGAGACACTTTTAAAAGCATCCTTTGCTACGGCAGGAGCAGTGGTACAGCCAGCTGTGGCTGCAATTGGAGTTTGTCAGGCGTTGAAGGACCAGACAAAAGAAATGCTAAAGGACATGCCTACCCAACAAGCAGAAGAGTTTTCTGACATTCCCAGAGCTCTGTGTTTTGCTGTAGATGCTATAAAGGATTCCATCCAGCAGGCCTCTCGTTTATCACTATTTTTGGTGCACATGAGAAGGCTCTTATGGTTGAAGAACTGGGCGGCGGAGCCCCCATGCAAAAAGCTTCTGGCAGGTTTTCCCTTCCATGGAGGACGACTCTTCGGGGAGGATCTGGATAAATACATTCAGACTATTTCAAGTGGCAAAAGTACCCTTTTACCGGTCAAAAAGACATTCCGGGGTCCTACATTTAAAAGGCAGCTCTTTCCTGTCTCAGGGCCCTCAAATTCCAGGCAGTATCGACGGCCGCCTGCACGATCCAACGTTAACAGTAGATCGCAGGGACAGGCCCCTGGGGGTAAGAGACCATGGTATCGCAAGCCGACAAAGACAGCCCCTAAGTCTGCCTTATGAAGGGGCGCCCCCACTCTCGCGGGTGGGGGGAAGGCTTCGTTTCTTTTCAGAAGTTTGGGAAGCCAAGATCCCCGACAAATGGGTCCGGGCGTCTGTAACCGCAGGCTACAGACTGGAGTTTCTAAACTTTCCTCCGCCTCATTTTCAAGAGTCAAGGCTACCAAAGGATCCAGCCAGGAAGGCCTCGATGCTGGCAGCTTTGGATCTCCTGCTTTGCCAGGACGTAATAATAGAGGTGCCAGCCCAAGAGCAAGGGCTAGGTTTCTATTCCAATCTCTTTGTCATACCAAAGCCCAACGGCGATGTCAGGCCAATCTTGGACCTAAAGAGGTTAAACGGTTACCTAAGGGTTCGTTCTTTCCGGATGGAATCCATCCGGTCAGCAGTCGCCACACTTCAGAGGGACGATTTTCTGGCTTCCATAGACATAAAGGATGCTTACCTTCATGTACCAATCTTTCAGTCGCATCAAAGATTTTTACGCTTCGCGGTGGGGCAGCGACACTTCCAATTCAGGGCGCTCCCCTTCGGGCTGGCCACGGCCCCCCGGGTATTCACGAAGATCCTAGCCCCAGTTCTGGCCAATCTAAGGATCCAAGGGGTCACAGTCCTAGCATACTTGGACGACCTTTTAATCATAGATCACTCACGGCCGTGTCTGCAACAGGCAGTAAACCTCACGGTTCAGTACCTCGAAGGGTTCGGCTGGGTCCTAAACCGGGAAAAGTCAGCGTTCCAGCCTACAAAGCAGTTGGAATACCTCGGCATGAGGTTAGACACAGAACAGCAAAGGGTGTTCCTGCCCCTTGTAAAGATCGAGGCTATCAAGGGGTTGGTTCAGTTGGTTCTAAGCAAGAAAAAAACCAACTATTCGCCTGTGTATGCGATTACTAGGCAAGCTAGTGGCCACGTTCGAGGCAGTACCATACGCTCAGATCCACACTCGCGTCCTACAGGCAGCCATTCTAGCAGCCTGGGGCAAGAGAGCACATGCCTTAGAGTCCCCTTTGACGCTATCATCAAGGGTCCGACAAAGCCTGGCCTGGTGGTTGAACCCTCAGAATCTTTTAAAGGGAAGATCCTTCAGCCCTGTTGTCTGGAAGGTAGTTACCACAGACGCCAGCCTGGCAGGCTGGGGGGCGGTCTTCGAGGGGTTCTCTCGCCAGGGAACTTGGGTGAAAACAGAGAGGCAGCTCCCCATCAATATCTTGGAGATCAGAGCTGCTCGCCTAGCCCTTCTGGCATGGACCTCCAGATTACAGGGGTCCCCGGTGAGATTCCAGTCAGACAATGCCACAGCGGTGGCATACATAAACCACCAAGGGGGAACCAGGAGTCAGGCCGCTCAGAGGGAGGTGAGCTTGATTTTTCAGTGGGCAGAGGTTCATGTACCCTGCATTTCGGCGATATTCATTCCCGGAGTGGACAACCTGCAGGCAGACTTCTTAAGTCGCCAGATTCTGTCGCCAGGGGAGTGGTCTCTGCATCCCCAGGTCTTTCAGACAATCTGCCAGAAGTGGGGAATGCCAGACGTAGATATAATGGCATCCAGGTTCAACAAGAAACTAGACAGGTTCGTGTCTCGAGCGAGGGACCCTATGGCCTGCGGAACCGATGCGTTGGTTTGCCCTTGGCATCAATTCAAACTTCTATATGCATTCCCTCCGCTACAGTTACTTCCGCGCCTGTTGCGCAGGATCAGAGTGGAGCACAAGCCAGTCATTCTAGTAGCTCCAGCTTGGCCCCGGAGGACATGGTACTCACTGGTCCTGAAGATGGCAGTGGGAGACCCTTGGACTCTTCCTCTACGACCAGACCTACTCTCACAAGGCCCGATCCTCCACCCTACATTACAACGTCTAAATTTGACGGCCTGGAGGCTAAATCCCTGATTCTCAGGGGTAGAGGTCTGTCTAGGCAGGTAATTCCTACCCTGATTAGGGCTAGAAAGCCGGCCTCCAAGGTGATTTATTACAGGGTGTGGAGGAACTACGTAGGCTGGTGTGAATCCAAAAGATGGAATTCCCGCAAATATACCATTGATAGGGTGTTAAGTTTTCTCCAGCTAGGAGTGGATAAAGGCCTGGCAGTAAGCACAATCAAGGGACAGATTTCAGCTCTGTCAGTGTGGTTTCAGAGGCCGCTGGCCACCCACTCGCTGGTAAAGACCTTCATACAGGGGGTCTTGCGTATTAATCCTCCTGTCAAGTCACCAATTTGTCCATGGGACTTAAATCTTGTCCTGTCCACTCTACAGAAACAACCCTTTGAGCCGTTTGCTGAGATTCCTTTAGTTTTACTGACAAGAAAGTTGGTTTTCTTGGTCGCCATAGTTTCGGCCAGGAGAGTGTCAGAGTTAGCAGCCTTATCGTGTAAGGAACCATATCTCGTTCTACATAAGGACAGGGCAGTTCTCCGGCCCCATCCTTCCTTTCTACCAAAGGTTATATCCAATTTTCACTTGAACCAGGATTTGGTACTTCCATCCTTCTTTCCGAAACCCACGTCTAGAAAGGAGGGGTTGCTGCATACCTTGGATATTGTCCGGGCCATGAAGGCCTATCTTAAAGCTACAGAAAAGATCCGGAAAACAGATGTGTTCGTTCTACCAGATGGCCCCAAGAAGGGGCAGGCAGCTGCAAAATCCACCATCTCGAGATGGATTAGACAATTAATCATTCAGGCCTACGGTTTGAAGAGGTTGCCTCCTCCTTTGTCGGTAAAGGCCCATTCTACCAGGGCCATGGGCGCCTCCTGGGCAGCACACCATCAGATCTCTATGGCTCAGATATGCAAGGCGGCGACGTGGTCATCAGTCCACACGTTTACAAAGTTTTATCAACTAGACGTGAGAAGGAATGCGGATTCTGCCTTTGGACAGGCAGTACTACAGGCTGCAGTTTAAGATCCTCGGGATCAGGGGCACCCTTGGTTGTAAAAAAGAAAAAAAAAGAAAAAAAAGTTTTTTCTTGACTAAGTTGGAATTATTATTATTATTTGAGTATACCTCTAAATTAAATCTCGTTTGAGAAGATGTCTCCCTCCCCCTCATTAAAGCATTGCTTTCGGACATCCCATATAGTAATGAATATGCCGCTCTGTGTCCCGTGATGTACGAGAAAGAAAAAGGGATTTTTAAATACAGCTTACCTGTAAAATCCTTTTCTTGGAGTACATCACGGGACACAGAGCTCCCACCCCTCTTTTGGGGAACATTTTTGGGAGGCATACTGCTTGCTACAAAACTGAGGGACTCCCTCTAGGGGAGGGGGTTATATAGGGAGGGGACTTCCTGTTTGAGATTGCCAGTGTCCACACCTGAAGGTACTCCATATAACCCATATAGTAATGAATATGCCGCTCTGTGTCCCGTGATGTACTCCAAGAAAAGGATTTTACAGGTAAGCTGTATTTAAAAATCCCTTTTTTTTTTTTAAAGGGAAGAGATATAACCCATGTCAATATATATATATATATATATATATATATATATATATATATATATATTTTGCCATTTGTGACCCATTGGCTGGAGATTTCCCTTTGCTTGCCACAACAAGTGAGGGGAAATCCCTCCAAAGTGAGGGGGCGTGGCTCAGGAGAGAGCCTACTTGGGTGCCCCAAGAGGCCCTTGGCAGGAGGGAGGGGCCAAGAGCACTGAGATGGGCCTGAGAAGTGGAGAATCCAGGGTGCTCTGTGCAAAACAACTGCACAGAGCAGGTAAGTATAACATATTTGTTATTTTTAAGAACGAAAAAAAACAAGGCTATAATATTACTTTAAGTATTATATATCAATAGAGAGATTGAGGGTACAAAAATGTTATATTTAATACTAACCAGCTGTGGATGATCTAGCACATGATCTGTTACATCTTCTGGAATCTCATCTGTAACAGACAGTTGACTTTGTTCACTTTGAGGAAGTTCATTGAGTGACTGACTTAATAGCTCATCCGTGACATAGGTGATCGCACAGCCAAACAGCGCCTCAAAGAACTCAAGGAATGTAAGCTGGCAAGGAAACAAAAATGGTTGACAATCATCTATCTATATATATATATATATATATATATATATATATATATATATATATATATATATATATATATATATATTGTAAACGTTGGGGGTAATTAACTCGTGTGGCAGATGCGTTTTTTGTGCAGTGAGTCAACACCAAACAGGCATATAATGTTAAGGGCCTGGTAGCCCACGTTTATTAAAGGAGAAAAAAGAAACAAAAGTCCATTCAGGAATCCCACGCAGGGGTTTAAACGTTATCCAAAAATAAATGAAAATAACAGCCCACCTGGCTACTCTTCAACAGCACTGCTGTTATAGGTATTGGTTCCTCAAACCATAAGCTCCTCCAGACCCACAGTCCTGGATGCACAAGTTTTGGGCTTCTTAAACGCGCACAGCTTGAAGTCCCTTAATGCACACAGCTTTAGGCTTCTTGGGCGCACACAGCTTTGAAGCCCTTCAATGCACACAGCGTTTGTCCTCACACAGAGACACTCACCAGCAGCCACTGCTCCCACTTCCTTCACCTTCCTTCCCCTCTCCTTCCTTTAATGAGCTGTCTGCACCTGGGAAGGCAGCTTGCAGGCTATCTTAAAAACCTGGACACAGGTTGGAGATCCAGTCCCACCCAGATCCCAGCTCTGCAATCTGGTTATATGCAGACCATGTGTCCATTTCATCATCATTTTTATAGTTACAGTAGCGCCTACTGTTACATACCTCCCCCCCTTGTTTCGAACCCGTAGGGGGCGGAACACACCAGCCCGAATCATTGATTGGGGCACCTCTGCGCCAGCTGTAGGCCCAATCTTTTTTTCGTGTGCGTTTCCAGGCACGCTCTACCCTGGATCGCAACAGGGTTCTATAATTCTGTATACTCTGCCTTCCCACTCTTCTATTGGGGTCCCTGAGTATACTCTCCTCTCTTGGGGAAACTCTGCCTTCCCTGATCCTACCTTTCACCACAGGACTTTCAGGTTCAAAAAACGTTCTCTGGTTACCCACGGCAACCACATCACTTTTAACAGCACCACTCATTAGCCAATCAGACATTTCAATGTCACCAAGTCCAACACAATCCGTGCCATCCATCTCAGTGTTTGTTAGAACTAGAGCCGAGGAGGGACCACACACAGGTAAGTGACTACAACCCATTGGTCCATAGCACATCTCCACTTCACCTGTTGTCCAACACTCCATTTGCAACTGATCTAACAAATGACACTGATCCACACACAAACTACTTCTTTCTGATGTACACCTTACATTGTTGCAGAAACCAACATTAGTAATTTTTCTCACAGCGTCTCCGGGTACTTTAAGTTGTACCTCTTTCTGAGTGTTAGAAAGCATCTCTGCTAGTGCTGCGTCTATTCTGGGCCCTTCCTTCTCATGAGGTTCAGCTGGTGAGACAGTATCTGCGCCCTCCACTGACCACTGCTCAGCTGCACCTCGGACCACACCAGCAGGGATGTTTCCAGTCACTACACCAACCGGAGAGACCTTTGATGTCTCCAACAGTTCTGAGCACCTTCCATACCACTCAGTAACTAGGGGCACCCTCTTAGAGAACCTCAGAACTATTTGCCACATTGTTAATAAGTATTGGACCCACCAATACAACTCATGATCAAAGTTTCCCTGCACAGCCTGTACCACTTGGCCCCACCTATTGGTACTACGCAGCACAACCTGGTCTGCCTGTGGTGGAGACACCCAAGTGTACAGCGAGTGCATTTTTACCAACTCCAGCATTTCTAATAAAGTTTGTGTCATCTCTATGCAACCCATGTCTAAATACCAGACCTTTCTAGGGACCTTTTCCCTGTCCAAGACATGGAGGGGCTCATCCACTGAAAGTTGAAAGGTTGAGACATATGAAGAGACCTCCACCTCCTTGGAGGTACCCATCATCACCACCTGTTGCTCCCCTGGAGCGCTATCAGACACATGTCTCACACTCATCCCTTCTGCACCGGTGTCAATGAGCCTCTGCAGGTCATTACAAGTCACATTGTCACCTTGACACTTGCTACCACTTAATTGCTGGGTTGTGGACAACACATCTGCCATGTCTATGCCAAGAACCGCTCCTTCAGACTGGAGGGGATCAACCTTCACAGGGACTGACATGCCATTGAGCACCGGCCACTCTGCAAACCCTCTGTCTGGCATAACAGATGTTGTGTCCACACACTTGTCTCCCATCATTGCTTTATAACTCATGGTTACTTTGTTTAGCGTTGCGACTGTTTCCTTGCACCATGCTTCCCAGTCTGTGGTACTTCCCCGACAGGCATTCTGAAGCGCTGCAACACCTGTCCCAAGAGGCACCAAAGGAACCTGGGAACCACTTGCCACAACATCACCTGGGTCATTTATATACATATCCCCTTGGGATGACACATTATCTGACAAGGCAGGCTGTAATACATGCTTTTGCCCTACCAGCTCTGGGGGCGCTACTGACACACACAGCTTTGCACTTTCAGCTTTTGCAGGCTGAATTAACCCCTTGATAACTGGGTTACACTTAGGGTTGTGGGGCTTCGCCCACACACACTCACTGTATGACACAGTCTTCCCTTGTTTTACCAGAGTAGCACCACAACCATCCTGGAAAACCGCTGGCTCCAACCCATTGAGATCCCATGAGACTTCCCTGGACAATCCTGTGCGTACGGTTGCTATGGGAGATATCCTCCTCCCACCATTGGTAGTAAACACATTTTCAACATTTGCAGACATGACATTAAAGGAAACACATTTTTCAATGTCATCATCACCAATACCATCACATTTGCCAACATTTACCCTTTTATCAGCATAACAATCAGAATTTTCATTACGCTTAGACATAACTTCTACTTTTGCGCATTGTCCATTACCCACAACAGTCTGTGAGCCTCTCCTCACAGCACTCTCTATTTTTAAAGGGAAACTCTTTGCTCCTTGAGCAGCTCCATAGCTGACCTGGGAAACGCCCTGCTTAGCCACTGCAAGCTCCTTGGAGGTTTCCCTGGGCAACTCTGCAGCACCTGTCACTAGGGAACATGGCACAAAGACACTTTTGGTCACCCCTAGTTCAACTTTCCCAGTACTCTGCTGGATTATAGCAGGCGCATGCACAGTCCCCATGTCCATTTGAATCTTTAACCTTGCGGTCAGCTGGGCTTCCCCATATGCCATCCCACTGCTCTGCAGCAAGTCCATGTCCATTTGTAGTGCAGATCTCTCCGCTGGACACACTCCCACTTCACTGCGATACATTGAAACAGTCTTACCATTCTCAGTGGCTGGTATCATAGTCTTCACTTGAGTGCGCTGTCTCTGAGCTGCATCTATACCAGCTACTGTCTTTTTGGGGCCACAGGATGACACTGCAGCCTTTCCAGACTCCTCAGCGGTATTCCAGAACTTTGGGCAAGTAAAGATGCCATGTCCCACTCGGCCACATTCCAGGCACGGTACTGGACGCTGAAATTTAATTTCTTGGCATCTCCTCAATGCCTGGCTCTCTGTTGCCAGGGGAGATCGCACTCTCCCAGCAATGCATTGTTGCCTCTCTCCAACAGGCTGTATTGGCTCCTCCGGAAGCCACTTGTCATGACGCTTGGCAGGCACACCCCATGGTGCACAGACAGCCCGACTGGCCTCATCTGTGTTGCTATGGGCAACCACTCCCCAACCTGGCCTTTGGTCAGCTTCTCTTCTGGCACAGAACACAGGCTTCCCTCCGCTGGATCCTGTCTTAAGCTGTGTCGCTTTCACACTTTTTGCAATAGCTGCTTGTTTAACTGCAGCAGCGTTGCCAGGGGCAACAACACCTCTCTTTGTAGTGATGGTTGGCTTGCCTTCCACTTCAGCTTTGTCCATTCCTGCCAGGTGCCGCTTGCACCAATCCACTGCAGATTCAAACACTGGTGGATGCTCCACACTAGCAGTCCCATATGCACTCATTGCAGCCATGTTGCTAGGGGCAACAGCAGCCCTCTTTTCACTTGAAAAACGTTGTTCAGGCATGTATGGGGTTCTATCAGGCGGTAACAACCCCTCCAGCCACAGAGCTCTATCTCTGGCTTCAGCAAGTAACGCCTCCTTTTTCTGTTTTGACCGCCCCATCCTTGCGGTGTTGCACACAGCAACCAGTAACACAGTTCATAGCAGAGAAGAGAGAAAAAATGTGATTCTCCTTTCACAGGTACACAACCTGTATGCAACACAGTCCATCAAATTTCTGTGCAATGCTGTTTGCCTGGCTGCCACACACAGCTAGCAGCAGTTCCTGATGCGACTCACCACTGTAGCAAGGACCCGGATTACACCGTCTAGATGCCCGCTGAATCCACCACTGTAAACGTTGGGGGTAATTAACTCTTGTGGCAGATGCGTTTTTTGTGCAGTGAGTCAACACCAAACAGGCATATAATGTTAAGGGCCTGGTAGCCCACGTTTATTAAAGGAGAAAAAAGAAACAAAAGTCCATTCAGGAATCCCACGCAGGGGTTTAAACGTTATCCAAAAATAAATGAAAATAACAGCCCACCTGGCTACTCTTCAACAGCACTGCTGTTATAGGTATTGGTTCCTCAAACCATAAGCTCCTCCAGACCCACAGTCCTGGATGCACAAGTTTTGGGCTTCTTAAACGCGCACAGCTTGAAGTCCCTTAATGCACACAGCTTTAGGCTTCTTGGGCGCACACAGCTTTGAAGCCCTTCAATGCACACAGCGTTTGTCCTCACACAGAGACACTCACCAGCAGCCACTGCTCCCACTTCCTTCACCTTCCTTCCCCTCTCCTTCCTTTAATGAGCTGTCTGCACCTGGGAAGGCAGCTTGCAGGCTATCTTAAAAACCTGGACACAGGTTGGAGATCCAGTCCCACCCAGATCCCAGCTCTGCAATCTGGTTATATGCAGACCATGTGTCCATTTCATCATCATTTTTATAGTTACAGTAGCGCCTACTGTTACAATATATATATATATATATATATATATATATATATAATACCATTTAAAACAAATATTATCTCAGAGCCTCTCCTATCAAAATAAAATCTACAATATACACAATTATGGAGAAGCTAACACCTACTGTATGTGAAATCACCAAACAAAAAAGATAAAGATATCTATTATATATCGTGCAGTACTGCTTTAAGAAAAACATTTCCATTTCAAGTGCAAAAATAAAATATATTATATTATACTCAAATATTCACTGTAATACAAGTGTCAGCAAACAAATTCACGCCATGCTATCACTGATACGCAACAAGGCCACAGCCTCATTCTGTACAAAGACTTTCCAGCTCGCTGGACCACAATCAAGTGCCAGCAGACTGAGAGCGATCATCGATGGGTTTGATTAACTGCCCCAAATCAATCCCTGCCACCAGATCCTGTATTTGTCATAAATATCAATTCTCACAATATTAGTGATAACACTTATGACTTAAAGCGGTTGTATAGTCCATTTTTACACTTTTACCTACAGGTAAGCCTTATTATAGGTAAAAAAAAATGTCTCCTACACCTTTACGGTTTAGAAGATATTCCCCTTGCAATGAGCCGGTGACTGCAGCGGCGAATGCGCACAGGGGATTCTCGGCTATGGGCCCGTCAGACGTCGGACCTTGCCGGAAAGAAGTCTCCCGCGTGCATGCGCAGGAGTGACAACATTGCGGCTCCAGCCACTCACAGCGCTGGAGCCGCGATACCCGGAAGACACACTGAGGCAACATGTCAGCTACCTCGGCGTGGACCAGGTGAGTGACCGACGCCTCGTTCTTAGGTAAGTATTTTATAATAAGCTAGTATGCGGTGCATACTAGCTCATCATGCCTTTCGCCTGTACTAGCTATGACTAAGCACTGAAGCTACAGTGCGAAACGTTAGCTTTTGTCCCAATTTTTGCTGTGGCGTGTTTATTTTGTGATCGATTTTAATTAACCACTTAAGGACCGCCTACTGTACATTTACGTCAGCAGAATGGCACGGCTGGGAACATCAACGTATATATACGTTGGTTCTAGTACCCAGCCGTGGGTCACGGGCTCGCGCCCGCAGCTCACTCTCGTGACCCGGTCCGAAGCGCCGGGACCGCGGGACTTGCGGACCAGATCGCCGCTGGAGTGCGGCGATCGGTCCCCGGAGCTGAAGAACGGGGAGAGCTGTGTGTAAACACGGCTTCCCCATGCTTCACTGTGGCCGCAGCATCGATCACGTCATCCCTGTTATAGGGGGACGTGATCGATGATGTCACACCTACAGCCACACCCCCCTACAGTTGTAAACACACACAGGGAACACACAAATCCTACAGCGCCCCCTTGTGGTTAACTCCCAAACTGCAACTGTCATTTTCACAGTAAACAATGCAATTAAAATGCATTTTTTGCTGTGAAAATGACAATTGTCCCAAAAATGTGTCAAAATTGTCCGAAGTGTCCGCCATAATGTCGCAATCACGAAAAAAATCGCTGATCGGCGCTATTAGTAGTAAAAAAAATATTTTTTTATAAAAATGCAATAAAACAATCCCTTATTTTGTAAACGCTATAAATTTGGCGAAAACCAACCGATAAACGCTTATTGCTATTTTTTTTACTAAAAATAGGTAGAAGAATACGTATCGGCCTAAACTGAGGGAAAAAAAATTATATATATTTTGGGGGGATATTTATTATAGCAAAAAGTAAAAAATATTGTATTTTTTTTCAAAATTGTCGCTCTATTTTTGTTTATAGCGCAAAAAATAAAAACCGCAGAGGTGATCAAATACCACCAAATGAAAGCTCTATTTGTGGGGGAAAAAGGATGCCAATTTTGTTTGGGAGCCACGTCGCACGACCGCGCAATTGTCAGTTAAAACGACGCAGTGCCGAATCGCAAAAAGGGGCAAGGTCCTTTACCTGCATTTTGGTCCGGGTCTTAAGTGGTTAAAGGAACATTTTTGGAGTGCGTCTGTCCAAGCTTCTTTCGTATTTTTGCATTGCTATTGCATTGCTAGCACCCATGGTTTGGTTTTGGTGAGGAGGCTCTTTGATCACTACTGAGCGGTTACTTTAGGGGTGTTCCAGCCAAAAAATGTGTTTATTAAAAGTCAGCAGCTACAAAAAGTGTAGCTGCTAGCTTTTAATAAACACTCACTTACCTTCTCCTGCGTTCCAGCGACGCGCCGACCGGGGCTCCGCTCCTCTACCCCCCTCCCTGGCCGGCGTCTCCATCTCGACTGTGGGCACCCAGCCGTGACAGCCTTCGGCTTCACGGCCGGGCACCCACTGCGCATGCGCGAGCCGCACTGCGCATTCGCGCGCGGCTCGCCGCTGATTGGAGAGGCGATCGCATGGGACCTGTCAGTGGCCCATGTGATCGCCTACAGGGAGGGGCTGGTGTAGGCGATTAAGGCTTCATCGCCTAACCAGCCCCTCGGCGGAAGCAGGAAGTGGGACAGGAAGTCCCACTCCTACTGAAGCCCCCACTCCCCCCCAAAAAAAATTACATGCCAAATGTGGCATGTAAGGGGGTGAGGAGTGGAACAAGAGGAAGTTCCAAATTTGGGTGGAACTCCTCTTTTCTTCTTCCCTTTTGCCTTACAGGTGACAAAAAAAAAAAAAAATTGGGGACTATAGAACCGCTTTAAAATAAAGGTCTGTGGCACACTGTCACCACAGATATTGTATATCCAGAGAGTTACACTATAGTAACTTCTTCAAAGAGACAGAGATACTTTAAGTTCTGAAAATGTTTCATCACAAGCAGTCACAAATACATCATGTATATTGTGTGTTTTTGATTTTTTATTAAATTAAAAATAAATGCATTTGATGTTATTTGCAGTTTTGAATATTAATGACACTGTTGACCTTGTGCTGTTTTGTTTATTATAAGTGTTAATTCAAGCTAATCTATAAATCACTGTAGAAAGCAGGGGTGGGGAACCTGCGGCCCGCGGGCCGCTTGCTGCCTGTGAAATCATTTCATCCGGCCCCCCGGCTCAGCGGAGCGCTCTGGAGCCTCAGACTAGGAAAGTCCCGGCTTCGGCCTAGCTCCGGAGCGGCGGCCATCTTGGTACACCCGGCGGTGGCCCTCCTCTCTGTTCACACCCACAGAGGAGGAGGAGCCTGTGCTCGAGGGAAACACACGCCGCTGTCTGAGGTCTGCACTACTGTGGGGTTACTGTCTGAGGTCTGCACTACTGGGGGGGTTACTGTCTGAGGTCTGCACCACTGGGGGTTACTGTCTGAGGTCTGCACCACTGGGGGTTACTGTCTGAGGTCTGCACTACTGTGGGGGTTACTGTCTGAGGTCTGCACTACTGTGGGGGTTACTGTCTGAGGTCTGCACTACTGGGGGGGTTACTGTCTGAGGTCTGCACTATTGTGGGGGTTACCGTCTGAGGTCTGCACTACTGGGGGGGGGGTTACCGTCTGAGGTCTGCACTATTGTGGGGGTTACCGTCTGAGGTCTGCACTACTGGGGGGGTTACCGTCTGAGGTCTGCACTACTGTGGGGTGTCTGTACTGAGGAGGGGGGGGTCTGTACTGACCATAGTGGGTGGGGGGGTGACACCATTTTTTTTTTTGCACCGAGTGACGCCACTGCATTTTGTACGGCCCCCGAATGATGTTACAAAAATCCAAATGGCCCTCGGCAGAAAAAAGGTTCCCCACCCCTGGTAGAAAGTGTAGAAACTGTATAGTAAAGCCCACAGCACCATCTACCACAGGGGTCTCAAAGTACCGGCCCGCAGGACATTTACGGCCCGCGGACTGGTAATAAATGGCCCGCAGGCAGGGCGGGTGCCACGGAAGTGTAGATCGAGGTGCATGGAGAGTAGTGCAGGACGCGTCTGTCAGAGGTTCATTTCTCTCTAATGTCACGCTGCTTCCCCCCCGGCGGCCCCTCCTCTCTTCTCGTCCATCCCTATTGCTTGTGACATCATCTGAGATGGACGAGAAGAGAGGGGGGGGGCACCGGGGAGTAGCAGCGTGACATGAGAGAGAAGTGAACCTCAAGTAAACGCTGACCTTTGCCCTGATGTGCTCTCATGTGCCCTGATGTGCTCTGATTGTGCCCTGATGTGCCATGTGCCCCATGTACCCTGATGTGCCTCATGTACCCTGATGTGCTGGGCTCTGTACATCAGGGTACCCTGTGCCCTGTACCCTGATGTGCCATGTGCTGTGCCTGATGTGCCCTGGTGTGCTCTCATGTGCCCTGATTGTGCCCTGATATGCCCCATGTGCCCTGATTGTGCTCTGATTGTGGCCCATGTACCCTGATGTGTGCCATGTACCCTGATGTGCTGGGCTTTGTACCCTGATGTGCTGTTTCATGTGCCCTGTACCCTGATGTGCCATGTGCCCTGTCCTGATGTGCCATGTCCTGTACCCTGATGTGCCATGTGCCTTGTCCTGATATGTTCTGTCCTGATGTGCCGTGCCCTGTACCCTGATGTGGCCTGTTGTGCTGTACCCCTATGTGCTGTGCTCTGATGTGCTGTGCCCTGTACCCTGGTGTGCTCTGATGTGCTGTGCCCTGTACCCTGATGTGCTGTGCCCTGTACCCTGATGTGCTGTGCCCTGTACCCTGATGTGCTGTGCCCTGTACCCTGATGTGCGCTGTGCCCTGATGTGCGCTGTGCCCTGTACCCTGATGTGCGCTGTGCCCTGTACCCTGATGTGCTGTACCCTGATGTGCTGTGCCCTGTACCCTGATGTGCTGTGCCCTGTACCCTGATGTGATGTGCCCTGTACCCTGATGAGCTGTGCCCTGATTTGCTGTGCCATGTGCTCTGATGTGCTGTGCCATGTGCCCTTATTTGCTGGGCTCTGTGCCTTGATGTGCTGTACCCTGATGTGCTGTGCCCTGATGTGCTGTGCCCTGTGCCCTGATGTGCTGTGCCCTGTGCCCTGATTTGCTGGGCTCTGAGCCTTGATGTGCTGTGCCATGATGGTGAGTGGTCAGTGTGTAGTGTAGTGGTCTGTCGGCAGTGTAGTGGTCCGTGTGCAGTGGTCCGTGTGCAGTGGTCCGTGTGCAGTGGTCCGTGTGCAGTGCAGTGGTCAGGGTTAATAATGTGTGTGCTGACACCAATACTAGGGGTTAATAATGTGTCTGCTGACACCAGTGCTGGGGGTTAATAATGTGTCTGCTGACACCAGTGCTGGGGGTTAATAATGTATCCGCTGACACCAGTGCTGGGGGTTAATAATGTATCCGCTGACACCAGTGCTGGGGGTTAATAATGTGTCCGCTGACACCAGTGCTGGGGGTTAATAATGTGTCTGCTGACACCAGTGCTGGGGGTTAATAATGTGTCTGCTGACACCAGTGCTGGGGGTTAATAATGTGTCCGCTGACACCAGTGCTGGGGGTTAATAATGTATCCGCTGACACCAGTGCTGGGGGTTAATAATGTGTCCGCTGACACCAGTGCTGGGGGTTAATAATGTGTCTGCTGACACCAGTGCTGGAGGTTAATAATGTGTCTGCTGACACCAGTGCTGGGGGTTAATAATGTGTCCGCTGACACCAGTGCTGGGGGTTAATAATGTGTCCGCTGACACCAGTGCTGGGGGTTAATAATGTATCTGCTGACACCAGTGCTGGGGGTTAATAATGTGTCCGCTGACACCAGTGCTGGGGGTTAATAATGTGTCCGCTGACACCAGTGCTGGGGGTTAATAATGTGTCTGCTGACACCAGTGCTGGGGGTTAATAATGTGTCTGCTGACACCAGTGCTGGGGGTTAATAATGTATCTGCTGACACCAGTGCTGGGGGTTAATAATGTGTCCGCTGACACCAGTGCTGGGGGTTAATAATGTGTCCGCTGACACCAGTGCTGGGGGTTAATAATGCGTCCGCTGACACAGAGCTGGGGGTTAATAATACGTTCGCTGACACCAGTACTGTTTTTGAAGTTTAATCTACAGGAAAGATCAGCATCTGAAGTATTTTACAGGAAACCTATCATTAACAAAATGGGGGGCTGACATTGCTGAACTTTGAGCATGCTTTTTTTCTTGCTGTAACTGGCAATTGGCTTCAATACTTTCTTAATATTTCAAAACTTGACCTGAAACAAGCAGGTAACATCTGTAATCTGAGTGAAGTCAGAATCTCTGATCTGGGTACTGACAGCCAGGCAACTAGCATTTTCTAAAAGAGAAGTCAGAAATGGCAGTCCTCATATGTTGGCCACATACTCAGATTTGATTCAGATGTCAATTCACTTTGTCAGCCACTGTTATCTGAAACCATAACCCTTCATATTGTGTCCAGCCAGGTAGGCCAAAATGCTAGCGAAACACACATACATTTCTCTTGTTCAGCCCCCAACAAATTGTTGTTGTTTTTTTTTCATCTCTTTATGTCAGTTCCACATAAAGAAATTAAAGAACCCCAATAATTTGTTGGGAGCAACTTATGGCACTGTAATAATAGCTGGTTTGTGGGCTAGGGGTACTAATGAACAGTTTGGAGGTCTTACGGTATATGAATTGATGAATGTTGAGATCTATTTCTATATAGTCGCGTGGCACCTATAGGACCACTGCCGGTTTAAATTAAAGCCAACTCAGTGGAAATTGGACAAAATTCCATGTGTGTATGGCTAGCATTATACTGTCTGTACAGCTGTTCATAAACTGGGGCAAGATCTGATTGTGTGCACCCAGCATTAAGCTGACCGTGCACGTTACCATCTGATTTTTTTTTCGTTCTTTAGTCCAGGTTCACACTGGGCTGCGGGAGTGAAGCCGTGCGAGTTCAGCTGAACTCGCAATGCTTCACTTCCGCCCGGCAGTCCTGATTTCGGCCTCAATTTCAGAGATTGTCAGCAATGGCACCGTCCTAATCAGTACAACGCCGCATCTGCGCAGATATCTCTGAAATCGCGGCCGAAATCGGGACTGCCGGGTGGGAGTGAAGCCGTGCGTGTTCAGCTAAACTTGCACGGCTTCACTCCCGCAGCCCAGTGTGAACCTGGGCTCAGACCTTTTTTTAGATCTATTAACATCTATGTAGAGCAAGAGCCTATCTGATAGAAGACAAACTCATTGAATGGTAGGAGCTCTCACATTACATAAATGTGGTCAATCTAAAATCTGATACTGTACTGTGTGTAGCATTGGTGTGCGCAGCCTATTTAATTAGGGTGTGCACACCAGAGCACAGACAAAAATGCATGTATATCAGCAGAGCAGTGAAGGGAGTCAGTAAAGCAGAGATCAGTGTCAGTAGCTTTAATTTTTATTGTTTTTTACAATTTAATTTTTTTAATATTTTTTTTATTTTTTACAATATTATTTTACATATTTTTTTGACAATTTTTTATATATGTTTTTTTATAATATATATATTTATATATATATATATTTTTACAATTTTACATTAGACAGAATTCTGATGTCTCACTTGTGAGACAGAGAAAGGGACTGAGGACAGAGCTTCCCCAGTCCCCTTCTCTGCAGCCTCAGCTGCACTGGACAGTGAACTAATGAGAAGTGCTCTGTGCTAAGCAGCTTTCTGTTCATAAACGAAAGCATAGTAAACATGGTTTACTATGCTTCAGTTAAGAATGAACACAGGAGTGACCAGTACAGAACACTCACTGTTCATTCAGAAAGGAAAAGGGTCGATAAATGAAATATTTTCCCACCCCTTTCCCTATTCTCAATCATCAAACATACCCCACAGCAGCCGGAAGGAGAATTAGGAAAGCTGGCAGCACTGCAGGGGGGAGACAGGGGGAACCAGGAAGCATTGGGTATCAGCACTGCACAGGGGAATTAGGTTGTGCCCAGGCACATCCGGCACACCCTGTGGGCACGCCTATGGTGTGTAGCAAACATTATATGGAAAAGAGACAATTAACTTATGACTTACATTTGCAAGAAAGAACAAGAAGAAAGTCTCACCTCCAGCTCAAGATTGATTTCATTGACATTAATCACAGCGGGGTCGTCCTCAGCTAAGATTTCCACAATCTTCGTAACAGTAAGATCTTGGTTTATGATTTTGAAGTCCTGTATACACAGCATCAAATATTTCTCATTGTAATCATTGAGTACACACATAAAGTGGTCATTTACTTGGCAGAGACTATGATAGGATCATTGTCCTATTACCCACTAGCCAACCAGCCGTGGTCATTCTACTGCGGCAGGTTGGCACTTCTGCGCAAATCGCCGTAGCTGTACTTCGGCCCTCCAAAAAGCTATAGCATTGTGGCGGACCCAATGCACTTGGCTGGTGGGCGCGGTGTCCGCCGGCAACGCGTTATTGCAGGCACGAGAAACAGAATGGGGATGTGTGTCTATTGACGCAGGCTGCGGGACTCAGCTCCACCCCTGCGTCACAGCTTTTGTTTGACAGCAGTGAGAGCCAATGACTCTCAATCTTTTAAAGGGGGAGAGCAACAGTGACTTTAGCCACTGCTCATGCACATTGCTGGATCAGATCAGGTTTAGGTAAGAAAAAGGGGGGGGGGTCTGGGGGGGAGCCGCAGCACATAATGTTTCCCTTAAAACATATAAAGTTTTCCCCTTAAAACATATAATGCATCAAGGTGAAAAACCTTAAAGTGGATGTAAACCCAATTCATGAAATCTGACCTGGGCAGATGTATCTGCAGTGTTTACTTATTTCTCTCCAAATCCCTGAGTCCCGTGTCTTTCTGGTGTCATTCCTCTGTTATCAGCATGACAAGTTCTCCGAGATAGAAGATAAAACTGTGGAGTGAGGATGTGTGCCTTTCCTCCAATCAGCTGTCACACAGTGTAAGCCAAGACTACACTCTAACTGCAGAATGAGGTGCAGAAGTAAAGATTCTAACATAATGTAAGAATTCAAAAGAATATAGCAAGCTTATAACAGCAAATATACATGTAAAACTTATGTAGGGACATTTGTTTCATCTCTGTGTATCATCTAAGGCTGTCCACTTCACTGGGTATAGGAGAGGGTTTGCATCCACTTTAAGGCTTTACAACCACTGTAAGCATGTTGCATTTACCTCTGTCAATGCAATGCACTGAAGGGCTGTATCTAGGGGCGGACTGACCATTCGGGCACTGCCCGAGGGTCTCATGCCACTAGGGGGCCCCATCAGGATTGCGAGCCTCAGTAAAGCCAGGGACATTATGTCCCTGAAATGTCCCTTACCGACATCCTTTTGGTCTAAAAATCCCAAGATTATAGCTGCCCGCCTCTCCGGTACCTTCTCAGTGTGTGTATGTATACTGTGTGTGTATAATGTGTATATATTGTGTGTCTGTGTGTATGCTGTGTATGTATACTGTATATGTGTAGGTATACTGGGTGGCCCCATAATCTATTGCCTAAGGGCCCTATAATCTCATATTGCCCGGGGCCCCCATAATCTCCTATTGCCTGGGGACCCCATAGTCTTCTATTGCCCGGGGACCCCATAGTCTTCTATTGCCCGGGGACCCCATAGTCTCCTATTGCCCGGGGGCCCCATAATCTCCTATTGCCCGGGGGGCCCCATGAGTTGTCAGTCCGCCCCTGGCTGTATCTTCTCTGGGTACCTTTCAGAATGAATGGCAACACACTGCAATGCATACATATGGTGTGCTGTACTGCATGCAGCAGGGTTAACAATCGAATAAGTGTAAAAGACGCCTAAAACACTGGTAAATACAATTTTAACTAAAGAGAGTCGATGTTCTTAAACTGTTCAGGGTACAGACCTTGCAAACTTTTTAATAATAATAATAATAATAATAATAATTTAGTTACATTCATCATCCAGATGAAACGCCTCATGGTCATAGTGGGTTCATAAGGTGGGGATTTATTTTCCTGGCAGCAACTTTTGTAAATGTCCCAACACTTGTCAATGTAAGACATTGCATACTCAGTCCTCTGGGCTTTGGGAAATAAAAGCCCTGTAAATGACAAAAGAAGACACTCAGATTAATTAAACTAGAAGCTAGATTTCAGGCAACTAACTAAATACATAATTGAATTGTCTGCATGTGATCAATTTTACTTGCCAAAGGAATTTGTTACTATGTACAGCCAATTTTATAACCCTGGCCACTCCTGCTAGATAGCAGAGCCAGATCCTTAAAAAAAAAAAAAAATCTTGTTCCTTGAAATCTGCATTGGTAAGAGAAATGCTTATTTAAATCAGTGGTTATTCAACCCTTTTAAGGACAAGACATATACTGTATATACAGTATCTCACAAAAGTGATTATTCCCCTCACATTTTTGTAAATATTTTATTATATCTTTTCATGTGACAACACTGAAGAAATGACACTTTGCTACAATGTAAAGTAGTGAGTGTACAGCTTGTATAACAGTGTACATTTGCTTTCCCCTCAAAATAACTCAACACACAGCCATTAATGTCTTAACTACTGGCAACAAAAGTGAGTGAGTGCCCTAAGGGAAAATGTCTAAATTGGGCACAATTAGACATTTTTCCTCACTGGTGTCATGTGACTCGTTAGTGTTACAAGGTCTCAGGTGTTAATGGGGAGCAGGTGTGTTAAATTTGGTGTTATCCCTCTCACTCTCTTAGGGCCCTTTTACACGGGGCGGATCAGTATTGATCCGCCTCCGTCTGCTCAGCGGGGATTCCTCAGTAAATCCCCACTGAGCTGTCGGCTAACAGGGCGGTCCCCGCACACTGTGCAGGGACCGCCCTGTTTTTTTTCCGCTCTCCCTTATGGGGGATCGGATGAACACGGACCGTGTGTCCGTGTTCATCCGATCTGCTCTGCAGACGGAAGAAGAAAATAGGGTTTTCTTCCATCCGCAAAAGCGGATCATTGCGGAGGCGGAAAATTACAGGTGTCAGCCGATTTTTATCGGCTGACACCCGCAATCACATAGGGACCAATGTATGTCTCATTTTCAGCCACAAACGGTTGGATGAAAATGCGGACATACGGTCCACACATGTGAAAGGGGCCTAATACTGGTCACTGGAAGTTTAACATGGCACGTCATGGCAAAGAAATCTGAAAAAGTATCTGAAAAAAAGACTTGTTGCTCTACATAAAGATGGCCTAGGCCAGGGATCCTCAAACTACGGCCCTCCAGCTGTTGCGGAACTACACATCCCATGAGGCATTGTAACACTCTGACATTTACAGACATTACTAGGCATGATGGGAATTGTTGTTCCTGAACAACTGGAGGGCCATCGTTTGAAGACCCCTGGTTTAGGTTATAAGAAGATTTTGTGAGATACTATAAATATAATGCTGTTCCTTAACCAGCTTTATGTATACAAAATGAATATTGCTTCTCAAACTTCCCATTTAAAGTGGAAGTAAACCCCCCTATTGTGTTTAGCCAAGGAGGCTGCCATCTTGGTCTCTGTTTAATCTACAACTGGCATAATGCTGCACATGTGATCAGTTATGACACCAGCCATTGGATGGTTTGACAGTTTGGTCGAGAGCACAACCAATGGGAGAGTTACAATTCCGGCAAGTGCCGGAAATTTACCTTTTTTTAAACAGGAAAATGGATGGGTTTACTACCGCATTAAATTGAACACAAAAAATAATACTGGTCTTTAAACTACGTGTAGCACTGACCCCCGCAGGAGCTGCTGATTACATTTTGGGCCTGCACTCTCTAACTACAACCCCAATGATAAGGCTCAATCCCCTTTACACAGCTGTGGTGCAATACAATACAATACTGTACAATGTGATACCAGATACCTGTTTGTAACTTCAGGATCCACGAGCGGCACCTAGAGTGAATAAAGCAATACGCCACAACCCTGATATGCTTAAACAGTAGTATTCTTTTACTGTTGATAATTGGCAAGTAAAGAAACACCAGTACATAAACTGTGCTATCCTCCTAACATGGGATGATAGCACAAAAAAAAAATTGAATCTATACAGCAATCAAATAACAAACAGTATACCTGCAGGTATATGAATAAGAAAATAAAACTAAGCCTAGGAGCTCCCCCTACTTTGTAAGGTAACCGTGAGATCTCACAAAAAAAAAAAAAAAACAGTCAGTTCTTGATCTTCTTTCTTCGCTAGCTAATAATGTTTCCCAAGTAATTTGTAATCCAAACAAAACGAATAAACTTCCTGAAAAAAATGTCTCCGCAATGAGTGGGTTAACTGCCTTGGCCTTCTGGAGAGCGTCCCGAACAACTAGGCCTTCAACCTTCCTAAAGGCAACCCCTCCGCTTCTTCTTGGAAGTATGTAGTGAGGCCTGTGTGTTAGTCTAATGGCGTGTGAGGCATAACAAACTGTGGGCCGTAACCCACTCACCTAACTGGACACAGGCTCCGTACAGTCCGGCGACCTCCTCCCGTTGCTCCGTCAGCTGGATCAAACACCAGGCCAACTCTGCTGGGGGACTCCCGTCCTCCGATGCTCAATGGAAATGTCCGTGGGCCTTGTTGTTCGGTCCCGTCTCCTCACAGATCCTCTCCGGCTGCCCATGCGGTTCCAAAAGGGCCCAAGATGGCTGCTCCCACTCCTTATATAGCAAATCCCAGCATGCACTGCGCAAGAAATTGTTCCTGGGTCTTTGATCAACTTCCTATTTACAAAGGTCAACTCTGAGAACCAATAGTCTTTCTTCTTTATTCCTCAGATAGTGGAATGCTTCTTGCATTAACAACAATTGGCCACTAGATGGCTCCAAGCACTCAACAATCTCAATGTCCATGAATGCCATCTAGGGAATGCAATATACACATTTATATACATCAGCGCTACACACTCCCCCTACTTTGTCTCTTTGGTCCCCCAAAGAGGTCCAAATTGCTAATCCTATCTTGCATTCTAGTTTCTATACGTTCACACAAAACGGACAGAGGAGCTTTCCACCAATTGTCATACAGTGGGAAGCTATCCTGTGCACCCACAGCTGATACTACCATGTCTGGTACAGATGTGTCAAGGGGTGAGCTGGGGCTGTCCCTTACTAAATCAAGAGTAGAGGGAGCAGGCAGTTCAAAGTTTCTTCTGCTCACAAACTGTGAGGCTTCAGAGCATTCGCCCAATGTGTCATAAGTCAGTCTGCGTGGTGGGCGAATGTCTCTCTTTGCTCTGGGCACTTTTGGAGTGTCCATTCCTTCTGGGCCAAGGTCATCATTCCGTTCAATGCTTAAGGGTGGGGAATGAATGGAAGCACTGGGCTCTCCTACAGAGTGAGTGGTCGGCACAAATTCCGGGGCCTCTGCCCTAAGAGTTCCATTATCATCCTCCTCTACCTCCGAAAGGACATCAGCATCTGTTTCTGAATCTTCAGGAAGCCACAGCCAGCTCATCTCCACTCCCTCATCTATAGAAGGTGCAGGTTGGGACCTGGTTACTGGTCTACACACATCAGTGGGTGTGGATTCCTTCTCTGTGCTTGTCCTGACTGCCTCAGTGAGAGGTAAGAGGTGATTTCGGTGCCATGTTTTTACTGGCCCAGTTTTTCCTTCTGGCTTGATCTCATACACTGGGAGCCCTGGAAGTTTCCTGCACACAACAAATGGCTGTGATTTCCAGCGATCAGCCAACTTGTGTTTGCCTGGAATGCCTAAGTTCCTCAACAAGACCCGGTCACCTGGCTGAAGATCCTGGACTCTCACTTTCAGGTCAAAGTTCCTCTTGTTCCTCTCCCCCCTGGAATCTGAGGTGGCGTGAGCCTGCTCGTAAGCTGTCTTCAGGCTCCGCCGTAGTCTGTCCACATACCCTTTATGGGAGGCCTCGGAGGTGTGGTCCAAGGAGGAACCAAACGCCAGGTCCACTGGCAATCTTGCTTCACGGCCGAACATCAGTCGGTATGGGGAATATCCAGTGGCATCACTTTTGGTACTATTATAGGCATGGACTAATGCAGCAATGTGTTTACTCCAGTGAGGTTTTTGCTCGGCAGTCAAGGTCCCCAACATGTTCAAGAGAGTCCTGTTGAACCTTTCCGGTTGGGGGTCCCCTTGTGGGTGGTAAGGAGTAGTCCTGGACTTTTGTATGCCTAACAGATCCAACAGCCTTTTGATTAGTCTGCTCTCAAAGTCCCTTCCTTGGTCTGAATGTATGCGTTGAGGCAGGCCATAGTGTACGAAGAACTTTTCTACGAGAGTCTTTGCTACTGTGGTTGCTTGCTGATCCCTAGTAGGGAAAGCTTGAGCATAACGGGTGAAGTGATCTGTCACCACTAAGATGTCACCTTGCCCACTCAGATCGGATTCCAGACAAAGAAAGTCTATGCAAACCAGGTCCATTGGGCCCTGACTCTCTAAATGGCCCATTGGGGCAGCCCTCTGGGGCAATGTCTTCCGTTGGATGCATCTGAGGCAGGAGTGACAGTAGCTCTCCACTTCTTTTCTCATGTGAGGCCAGTAGAACCTATCCCTTACTAGTTGGAGAGTTCTCTCGGCTCCCAAGTGTCCATGGTGATCATGTAAAGCAATCAGTACCGTCTCTCTGTGCTTTTCAGGCAAGAGTAACTGCCACTTTGCTTCTGGATCATCAGAGGGGCCCCTTCGGTAGACCACCCCTTGCTGCAGCTGCAAATGATCCCATTCTCTCAATAACACCTGGGCTTCCCTCTCAGGACTCTTCCGCAGTACATCAGGCTGTTGACATTCCAATGCTTCCAGCACCAGCCCACACAGTGGATCTCCCTGCTGATCTCTCCTGAGATCCTTCCTGGATAACTTGGGTAGGTCCTCCTGTGTGACCTGGGAGACGTTACAGTAGCACCTGGGTACTGCCGCTGAGGATACTCCTACTTCTTCAGCTCTGGCTCCACCTTTCTGGTACTGACTTGTGCCCTCCCATAGGGCCCTCACTCCTTCTGGGGTAAGCTGGGTCCATTCTTCCAAGGGGTCATGGGGTCTTCTTGACAGGGCATCCGCATCTCGGTTACCAACTCCTGGTCTGTACTTCAGGCTGAAGGTAAAGGCTGAGAGGGCAGCTAACCACCTGTGACCGGTGGCATCCAGCTTTGCAGTGGTGAGTAGATATGTGAGGGGGTTGTTGTCCGTCTTGACCACAAATTCAGCCCCGTAAAGGTAGTCCTTCAACTTGTCCACCACTGCCCATTTTAAAGCCAGAAATTCAAGCTTGTGAGTTGGATAGTTTCTTTCAGCAGGGGTCAGACTTCTACTCACATAGGCAACTGGCCGTAAGTGCTCTTCATGCTCCTGGTAAAGCACTCCCCCCAGCCCGTCGCGGCTGGCATCCACATGTAACTCATATGGTTTGGCAGGGTCTGCATAGGCCAACACTGGGGCAGTAGTAAGACTCCACTTCAGCCTCCTGCAGGCCTCTTCACATTCTGGAGTCCACTGATCCTGGATGGACTCTTTCTTCCTTCTAGACCCCTCTTTAGGCTTCTTCGGCTGACCCGCGCTTTCACCAGCTTCTTCCTGCTTCTTTAAGAGTTCAGTGAGTGGGTGGGCTATTTTTGCGAATCCCTCTACGAATCTTCGGTAGTATGAGCAGAAACCCAAGAATGACCTGAGCTCAGTTACGTTGGTGGGCCTGGGCCAGAAAGTGACAGCTTCTAGTTTCTTGGGATCAGTTGCCACTCCTTCTTCAGACACAATGTGTCCCAGGTAACTCACCGAGGGTTGGTAGAACTGGCACTTCTCCATAGAGAGTTTCAGGCCTTCATCATGAAGTCTCTTCAAGACCTTCTCAAGGCGTTCTTCATGTTCTTCCAACGTCCTCCCAAAGACTATGACATCATCCAGGTATACCAGGACTTCAAGGAGATTCATGTCACCCACTGTCTTCTCCATCAACCTCTGGAAAGTTGCTGGGGCCCCAGTCAGGCCTTGCGGCATCCGGTTGAACTCAAAGAACCCAACTGGGGTGATGAAAGCGGTTTTCTCCTTGTCTTCAGGGCACATAGGAATCTGGTAATATCCACTCTTCAGGTCCAGTACGCTGAACCACTTTGCTCCTGACAGACTCTGTAAGGCATCCTCAATTCGGGGTGTGGTGTACTGGTCTGGGATGGTCCACCGATTCAGGGTCCTGTAGTCAATGCACAGGCGTAGGGACCCATTCTTCTTCCTGACCACCACTATAGGGGAGGCGTAGGGACTCCTGGACTCCCGGATAATGCCCGTCCTCTTAAGTTCAGCCAATTGTTCCCTCAAGTCTACCAGATCTCCTAGGGGGATCCGCTGGACCCTTTCCCGAAATGGCTTGTCTTCCTCCAGACGAATTCGATGGGTGGCACTCTTTGCCAATCCTACGTCAAATTCACTTTTCGAGAAGGCTGCTCTCCATCTCAGCAGTTGGGCTTTGGCCCTTTCCCTCCATGCAGGAGTAAGAGGCGTATTTTTTGGGCTGAACTCTTCTTCAGGGATTTCTGGGGCTGACCCTCCTTTCAAACCTCCTGGTTCGACTGGAACAGCCGGACTGACCCGTCCCAACAGTAGCCTGGCTGGCACTCTCACTGGCACTGTCGCTGTGTTGCGGACACTGACTGGAACTTTGCCGTGAGTTCTCTCCAATACTCTGGTGGGCAACACTTCAGTGATGAGTTCTAGTCCGTTTCTCCCCTCTTTGCGGTTTTCCAGGACAATGAAAGGGCCTGGTTTCTTCCAGCTCAATTTGACCGAGGCTTTTAGGCAGATTACTTCACCCGGCTGGACTATTTTCTCTCCTCTGTTCAGCAGCCAGATTTTTCCCACTCCCTCTTCAGGAGCCTTCTCCTCCTGGATAAGGTCTCGGTATGTCTGGGCCAACATGGGATGTATTTCAGTGGGGCGGGTATCCTTCTTAATTACCAGCGGTGCAAGTAGTCTCCTCACTAAGTCAGTGTTTGTCCCAATGATAAGAGAGCTCTTGTCAGCTCCTGGAGGACGAGGGCACACTATGGCCAATGTGTCAAAGGTCTCCGTCTCTCCTACTGTACTTGGGTCGAAGGTGAGTCTGACTGGCAGGTAACCATCATATGGAAAGTTCTGAGTGCCCAAACCCCATATCTCCAACTCCTCCAATTTCCGTAGTGGCAGGTGCTTGAGATGCTTGTCATAGAAGTCCCTGTATAATAAGGTTACTTGGGCTCCAGTATCCAGCAGGGCTTTTGTGTAGATCCCTTCCACTTGGATGGGGACAATTGGGGAAGGTCCCACTAGCTTGGGAGGAAATCCACTGGTAGCTGTACCCTTAGCCTGCTCTGTGGCTCGGACTTTGGCCTTTGAGGGCCTCTTTTTCTTCTGCCCCGCCTTGTTGGTGGCTCCAGTGGGCCGTGGCACGTGAGTCGGTGTGGAGTTCGCTACTGCACCCGGGCGCCCAGTTGACTCCTTCACTGGGGCCCTCTGAAGTTTCCCTCCGACTGATGTGGGTTTTCCTCGGGTAGTGGGCTGGGGCACACTCGCCTGAAATGTCCCATCCCTCCGCATTTGAAACAGACTCTTTGTGTTTGTTTCGTAGGGCTGGTAATGGTGGTAGCTTTTGGGACCTTCCTTGGCATAACTCCTTCTGCCTTTAGTTTCACCAGCTGAGTCATCATCATGGCCATCATCTCCAGTATCTCTTTCTGGGTCTGCATAAGCCTCTCCAGCTCCGTCTGACTCGCGGGTGGGTGGTGTACAGATGAAAGCCATGATCCCTGGTCAATGGTTGCCGCCAGCACATTCAACTCCTGGGTGTCTAAGGGGACACCTACCTGCTGTATTTTAGCACTTGTGGTGTTTGAAGCTTGAAGCTTTCTCTGTTTCTGGTCTCTCTCAATCTCCATCTTATCCGCTTCGTTCACTTTTTCAAGAAGGACCTCGTCTGGAGTTAAGGGATCTTCCAAGTACTGCTTCAAGTGGAGCTTGACATAGTCGCTCCTCAGCCCCGTGGTCACGGATCTCCGGAATTTCTTCTGTACCAGCTCAGCTCCAAATTGTTCCCCGCTCCCTCTCTCTCCTGAGGTAAACAGCAGGCGGTCCTTGAGTTCAATGGCCCAAAACAGAAAGTTCTGAGGAGTCTCTTTACTGTCCTGTGCAATATTTATCAGTTGGTGGAATAGCTCTGTGGCATCTTCCTCCTCATAGTAACTTTTTAGAATCCTCTTAAGCTGGTTCAAAGTCAAATCACTCTTTCTCTCTAACATGCCCCTAACACTTGAGCCTGGGCTGATGGCGTGGATCACAGCCTCTCTGATTTCCGATTCCAGATATCCTTTTTGTAGCCCCAGCTCTATTTGGTGTAGGAGGCTGGTGTAAGACAGTTTGCCCTTCTGTCCCTTTTCTCCTATCTGGCCATCAATGCGGAAATCCTTCCTAATAGTTACTTCTTGCAGATAGCCCCTGCTGCGTCTTCTTGGCTCCCTCCTTGGGTTTGGTGTCATCTGGCCAGCTCTCTGGTCTTCTGAGCCGACGCGCAGTCCATCCATGCGATCTGCTATGATGCTGGATGTCTCCTGAAACTTTTCCTGTATTTCACGGTATTGTCGCTGTAACTCAGCCAGTTGTTGTTCCGCCTGCCGCTGGGTGGCGGCTCCTGCGTTCCTGTCTAGGGGTTCTAACTGCTTTTTGCAGGGGTGTGTCAGGTGGAACACTGTCTTCTCGGACAATTTTATGGTAGCACCGTGGAAATTTTCAGGGACACCCCGTCCCCACTCTATCAGGGCATAGGTGCAATCAGTCCCAAAGTCTGGTTTCACTGCAACCACGTAGGCCTTTCTGTCTGGAGACAATGTCTGTACCACCTCTTTGATTTGCTTCTTCTCCCAGTCGCTCCCTGGGAGTTCAATGGCCACGCTCGCTTCTGAGCGTGTCCCTTCTGCTTCGCACCAACGGACTACTGTGATGGGGTCCATGGTGACCTCAAGGGGGGGGGTGGGTTTCTTGTAGAGTGACAGGATCCCGGACGAGCCCCCACGTGTAGCACTGACCCCCGCAGGAGCTGCTGATTACATTTTGGGCCTGCACTCTCTAACTACAACCCCAATGATAAGGCTCAATCCCCTTTACACAGCTGTGGTGCAATACAATACAATACTGTACAATGTGATACCAAATACCTGTTTGTAACTTCAGGATCCACGAGCGGCACCTAGAGTGAATAAAGCAATACGCCACAACCCTGATATGCTTAAACAGTAGTATTCTTTTACTGTTGATAATTGGCAAGTAAAGAAACACCAGTACATAAACTGTGCTATCCTCCTAACATGGGATGATAGCACAAAAAAAAAAATTGAATCTATACAGCAATCAAATAACAAACAGTATACCTGCAGGTATATGAATAAGAAAATAAAACTAAGCCTAGGAGATCCCCCTACTTTGTAAGGTAACCGTAAGATCTCACAAAAAAAAAAAAAACAGTCAGTTCTTGATCTTCTTTCTTCGCTAGCTAATAATGTTTCCCAAGTAATTTGTAATCCAAACAAAACGAATAAACTTCCTGAAAAAAATGTCTCCGCAATGAGTGGGTTAACTGCCTTGGCCTTCTGGAGAGCGTCCCGAACAACTAGGCCTTCAACCTTCCTAAAGGCAACCCCTCCGCTTCTTCTTGGAAGTATGTAGTGAGGCCTGTGTGTTAGTCTAATGGCGTGTGAGGCATAACAAACTGTGGGCCGTAACCCACTCACCTAACTGGACACAGGCTCCGTACAGTCCGGCGACCTCCTCCCGTTGCTCCGTCAGCTGGATCAAACACCAGGCCAACTCTGCTGGGGGACTCCCGTCCTCCGATGCTCAATGGAAATGTCCGTGGGCCTTGTTGTTCGGTCCCGTCTCCTCACAGATCCTCTCCGGCTGCCCATGCGGTTCCAAAAGGGCCCAAGATGGCTGCTCCCACTCCTTATATAGCAAATCCCAGCATGCACTGCGCAAGAAATTGTTCCTGGGTCTTTGATCAACTTCCTATTTACAAAGGTCAACTCTGAGAACCAATAGTCTTTCTTCTTTATTCCTCAGATAGTGGAATGCTTCTTGCATTAACAACAATTGGCCACTAGATGGCTCCAAGCACTCAACAATCTCAATGTCCATGAATGCCATCTAGGGAATGCAATATACACATTTATATACATCAGCGCTACATACATAAAATATTTTTTTTGGTTTCTGGGTTTAGATGCACTTTATGAAACCTATAATGTTTCTGTTGCGTCCCCCTGGTTAAGATCTGCAAAAAAGTTTACTACATTACTTACATTATATATACTGTGTAGCACTGACCTTTCACATTACATGAATTAGGTGATATATTTTGTGCCATAATTTTCGAAAAGCAGTCCACAAGGGAAACCCTTTTCCCTCTGCAAGAAAAAAAATATTATGCTTATTAAACAGATATTTAAAGTATTACTACTGACATGATTCTCAGAACTACCAAAACATTGTCAATAAGGTTAAAAATTAACAATGTCCGTATTCAAGGTTGTATTTTGTTTTTTTTTCTTTGTGAAATTTCAATAAAAATACGTTGATTCACAGGCGTGACCGGAAGAAGGTGGAGTAGAGACAGACAAGCTCCACAGCTCCGCTCCTCCACCCGACTCATAATGACAGAGGGATAGTGGTTGCATTTCTCAGAGAATCGGAGATACCACAGCGCTGCAGAGACTGGTAGGAGAGGCCGTGTAAACTCCACCAGGGGATGAGGAAGAAAAAGGAAGTGAGCACAATACCTAGAGGGGGAGAGCACAGTGAACTGTCACAGCCGCTCCAGCCGACCCGCCCACTGCGCCCATCCCAGCCGGAGATCCAACGATATTTCCCCCTGACGCGGTCAGCGGCGATCAGATATCGCGAGAGTGGGTCTAGTGACACAGAGACGCGCGGGGGCGCATTGGAGCGAGTATCCTCTCTCTCCACAACAGCGTCACTGGTAAAGCTGCGCTCAGCTCCCAAGATGCAGCCCTCTCTATGCGGTGGAGAGCAGGGAGGACAAATAAGAGGGGGCGAGAAACCCCATACAGATCATCTACAGGGAGAGCAAGAAACGGAACTACACGGATGGACATGGAGATGCTGGTAAAACGCATGGAGGAGTCCCATCGCAAAGAGATCGAGAGCGTTCGGGAAGAAGTCGTACAGATATCAGATAAGTTGGATAAAGATGAATTGTTGTTGACTAATTTAGACGCTCGTGTCTCTACTATAGAACAGATATATATGGTGAAAGTATCCCAGGTTGATCGCATGCAATTGCGATTAGAAGAGATGGAAGATCGCAGCAGGCGCAGGAACTTAAGATTTAGAGGGGTTCCTGAAACAGTTGAAAAGGACGCCCTACAGTCAACTATCAATAGGATCTGTAACCAATTAACCCCCTCCATGCCCTCCCAGGGGTTTGAATTCGAAAGACTACATAGAGCGTTGGGCCCCCGCTCATCAAATACGAATAGGCCGAGGGATATAATTGGCTGCTTCCATCGTTATGCGCATAAGGAGATGATTAGCCGAGCAGCATGGGAGAGGGGGGACATTGAGCTAGATGGGGCTCAAATAAAGATCCTACCAGACTTATCCAGGGCCACACTACAGCGGAGAGCCATGTTGCGCCCCTTATTGGAGCGGATAAGGGCCTCTGGGGGGACATATCGATGGGGGTACCCAATCTCCGTTACTATCAGAAAAGGAGCAGACTCCTTCCTGGGGGGTACTCGTTGTGGGGGGGGGAGGTGGGTTCGGAGAGGAGGAATTTGGAGCAAGGTCTGCCACCTCTGGCTCCTCAAACCATGGGCACCTTTGGAGGGTTGTCTTTGGGGGCGCTGAGGGTGGTCTGAATGAAGGAACAGGGAAGGCAGCATAAGTAGAGCTGAAAGTTGCCTCCTCTAGAATAGGCTGGCGCACAATATGTACTCAGAGTGTGTAATCATAGCACAGAATAGGCTGGCATTTAAGAAAGGGGACTCTGCAGTGGGTGGTTCTATAGTAGTTATACTGGTTGTTTTCTTCTCTCACTCCTATAAAAGTTGACCATTTGGACCCTATTGGAATCCTAGATGGACTTTTTCCCTACCCTGTCCCGCTCGGGACTGCAGGGACCGAGATAGGGGAATAAGGGGGAGAAAATTAGCTGAGAAGAAGTGAGAGGGAGAAGGGTAGTGAGGGGAAAAAAAAATAAAAAATGTGGGCCTGAACGGGGGCGTGAATAGGAGAGAGAGAAGACAACAAGTAGTCTCTGGGAGAGGCAGAGATTGAAGTGGAGTCGGGGGGTAGAAGGAGACGGGGTGGGAGCCACCTGACCGGTCTTGTTACTTCCCCTATAGTAGGCATACACCCACGGTGGTGATTGAAGAAAGGATCCAGTCCAGGGTGTTGTTTTTCCCGTTAGGGACATAGAAGGGGGGAGGGGGATAGATTAAGGGAGGGAGGGGGGTGGTTGGGGTTTTTTTTTTTTTTTCCTCTCTCTCTTTGGTTTTTTTTCTAGCTCTCTCTCTCCGTTTTTTCTACCTACCAGACTCCTACCTGAATCTGGAGATGGAGGCATTAAAAGTAACTTCATTGAATGCCAAAGGATTAAATATTCCAGAAAAGCGCAGGATGATGCTGAAAGACCTAAGGAATTGGGGGACAGACGTAGCATACGTGCAAGAGACCCACTTCAGGGCAGGGGACCTACCATTTTTACAGAATAGATTCTTCCCATGCGTATACCATGCGATGAATCAGGAGGCAAAGTCTAAGGGAGTTTCTATTCTGATCTCCAACCGAGTGGCCTGGAGGCTACAAGATAAATATCTAGATCCCAATGGTAGGTTCCTTTTCCTGAAAGGGAATATAGGAGACGTCAAAGTGACTCTGGCTACTATGTATGTACCAAACACTAATCAGGATGTATTTATTAGAAGAGCCCTAACAGAGCTAAGAGATTTTGCAGAGGGTAAATTAATATTGGGGGGCGACTTTAACATCACGCTTGATCCTAGACTAGACACATCCTCGGGGACATCATCAATCCCAGGGGATAATAAGGAAACTACACGATGTGCAGCTAGTAGACGCCTGGAGGATATTACACCCAGATGAAAAAGATTATACCTTTTTCTCAAACCCGCACCAGAGATACTCCCGAATTGATCTTTTCCTGATTCCCCACTATTTGATTACAGCAGTTAAGGATATAACAATTGGAAACATAACGTGGTCAGATCATGCCCCGATTAGTCTGTGTCTCTCCCTCTCCAGTGCAGTATTCACTCAAGATAGATACTGGCGGATGAATGAAAGTTTGCTGCATAATCCAGAGGTTAAAAAGGATGTGGCAAAGGAGATTGAGGCATACTTTCAGGTCAATGACACGCCAGGGAGTGATCCAGGAATGGTGTGGGAGGCACACAAGACAGTCATCAGGGGAATCTTGATAAAACATGGATCATACTTGAAAAAAAAACGGGAGAAACAGATCAGGGAAATATTACTGGAGATCCAGAGACTGGAACTCCAACATAAAAAATACAACTACCTACAGTAGGAAGGGAATTAGGTCAATTAAGAAGACAGTTCTCAGAGATTAAGCGATTTAAAGCCAAAGCCACTATACAAAGAGGTAAAAAGGTGAATTATGAGCTGGGGGATAAATGCAGTAAATTATTGGCAGGGAAACTGAAGGAAAAGAACAGGGCAACTTATGTACCGCAAATCAAAGGAAAAGGGGGACAGTTAGTAAAAAAATCAAGAGAAATAGCCCAGATATTCGGGGATTTTTATTCCTCATTATATAACCTGCCTCCAGCAGACAATACAAAGGGGGGATAAAAGAATACCTCTCCGATGCAGGAATGCCTAGACTGCCACCCCCAGCCCGGGAGTGTTTAGAGAGTCCTATCACCGCGGTGGAGGTTGAGGAAACCCTTAAAAAGGTAAAATCCGGGAAATCCCCAGGGCCTGACGGTTTCCCAATAAGTTACTATAAAGAATTCCCCACGATTCTAACAGGACAGATGTCAAAATTTTACAATGAGTTGGGCTGTGCTGCGGCATTCCCTCCGGATGCACTTTTAGCCCATATCACCGTGATTCCTAAAGACGGGAAGGATCCGGCGGAATGCGGCAGCTACAGGCCAATTTCATTGTTAAACGCGGACTTAAAACTTTTTTCAAAAATTATTGCTTCTAGACTCCAACCATGGATAACACAGTTAGTAGATCTAGACCAGGTAGGGTTTGTCCCTGGACGTGAGGCCAGGGACAACACGATTAAAACTCTTAACCTGGTGCACTGGGCTGGAGAAAAAAAGATCCCCTGTGTATTTTTGAACACCGATGCCGAAAAGGCGTTTGATAGGGTGAATTGGCGGTTTTTGGAAGAAGTACTGAGACAGGTGGGTTTGGGAAACCGGATGGTCAGATGGATCATGAGTGTTTACACGAACCCACGGGCCTCAGTAACAGTAAATGGTGTAATATCACGTCCCTTTAAGATTTCGAACGGAACAAGACAGGGATGTCCCCTGTCACCACTGCTGTTCGCGCTCTCATTGGAACCCCTATTAAATAAAATCCGGCAAAACCCGGATATTCAGGGGTTACAGATGGGAGAGCGGACACATAAGGTAGCAGCATATGCTGACGACCTGCTCTTTTCAGTGACTAACCCCCACGTTTCATTACCCAACCTAATAAGAGAAATTGAGATGTATGGAAGACTATCTAACCTGAAAATCAATAACACCAAATCGGAAGCAATGAGCATCGAGGTCCCAGGCCCAATGGGAGAGGTACTAAAAAAGAACTATAAATTTAAATGGGAAAAGGCCTTAAAATATCTGGGGACACATATTGCATCGGACATAAAAAACACTTATAGATTGAATTTCCCCCCATTATATAACGAAATAAGAGCACTCCTAGACAAATGGGGACACGGGATGCATTCGTGGTTTGGGAGGGGAAGTATAGTTAAAATGTGTATTCTACCAAAGGTGCTGTACTTGTTCCAGGCCTTGCCAATCTCCATCCCAGCAGTCTTTCTCCGACAGGTGAATGCCTTATTCATGAAGTATATATGGGCAGGGAAGCGAGCCAGAATCAAAAGAGATCTGCTGAGAATGCCAAAGGCTGTCGGGGGGATGGCAGTCCCAAATATAGTTAAATACTATAGAGCAGCACATTTAACAAGGCTGGTAGACTAGTGCAGACATAGGGAGGGTAAACGTTGGGTTGAAATAGAGCAATATGTCAGCCCAGTTCCTTTGAATAGAGCACCATGGTGCTATGAAGCACTCCCGGGGGACCTTAGGAGACACCCTATAATAGGGACTACCCTACGAGTTTCAGCAAAAATATGCAGAAACAAGAAATTTTCATCAGGTAAATCACCATTATTACCTATAATAGGAAATCCCAACTTCCCACCAGGGATGGAGAGGGACACAGCTGGGAAGTTTAGAGAGAAAGGCCTTAGCCAGGCCTCAGATTTTGTGATATCGGGTTCGTGGCCTTCCATAGGGGAGCTAATGAGGGTTGGTGGCCCATTTGAGCTTAGGATGTGGCAAGCACTGCAGGTAAGCCATTTCCTGAGATCATTGGGCCATGCAACGGAATTTCAAAGGCAATTGACGTCACTGGAGAGAAGCTGTAGTGGGGTGGAGCCACTCTCAGGAGTGTTATCCAAAATGTACGGGTTTTTGAACACACCCCCAGAAGAATATGTGATGCCGAGCATTAGTAAGTGGGAGAGGGATCTGGGGAGAAGTTTCAGTCCAGACCAGCATAAGCAAATAATTGCTCTGGCTCTTAACACCTCAAGATGTTCGAAAACCCAAGAAGCTAACTACAAGCTTCTCACCCAGTGGTATTATACCCCAGAAAGGCTACATAAATTCAATAACGAAGTAGAGGAAAACTGCTGGAGATGTGAGGAGGAACAAGGAACGCTTTTACATGTGTTTTGGTCATGCCGAAAGGTCAGACAGTATTGGGAAGAAGTACGGAGAATCTCCCAAAAATTTATTGAAGATCGGATCCCAGATGACCCTGCCTTCTTCTTGCTGCACTTATCACAGATTCCGGGGCAGAAGTATAGGAAGTCAGTAGTGTGCCATCTGGTTAATACAGCAAGGGCGGGAATTACTTTGGGGTGGAGGGACCCAAGGCCCCCATCTGTCGCGGGATGGCTTAATCGGACCCAGGAGGTAGGAGCAATGGAAGACCTGGTTCTTTCTGCTCATAATAGGAGGACGCAATATAAAGAAACTTGGTCAAATTGGAATCATTTTATAAGAACAGAGGAAGGGAAGAGACTTATGGTGGAGGAATGAGGGGAGAGGTGGCAGGGAGAGAACCTAGGATTGATATAATTTTTATTTATTTTTTCTCTTTGGGGGGGTGGGGATGGGGGGTGTGTTCCTTTTTTTTTTTTTTTGTGGGGTGGGGGGCGGGCGGAGAGGGGGGTAATTAAGAGAATAAGGGAATAGAAAGGATAAATGTATAGACCAATATCAGGTATATGGTGAAGTATAAGGAATTGGTATTTTGGTTTGTAAATGTATGTATAACAGCTATAAGATGTTGTATACTATTGTTTCTTTTTCTTGAAAACTAAAATAAAAGATAAGTAAAAAAAAAAAAAAAAATATTGAAACAGAAAAATGAACAATGTCCAAGTTCAACCTCTAATAACTATTGTAAGGCGGGCAGGCTCAATTAGTATTGGCAGTGGTAAACCATCCTCAAAACAGAGACACGCAAGAATGGCCCAAGTAGTTTTGACCTGCATTTATTCAGTAAGGCAGCAAACAGTTTAATGGCATGCAGGCCTTGTATAGCAAGTCCATAGTATAAAACAAAAAAATGGGCAGACACGATGGACTACTTTGTCTTTTTCTGCCATCACTTTTCTATGTTTCTAAAAACATAAAATCTCCTCTAAGCTTCCAACTAAATAACATGGTGCTCCCTAAGAGCCGGTTCACACTCCAGCGGCACGACTTCGGGGCCGGCTCTGCAAGTCGTCCTGAGGACGTCTTCAGAGGCGACCTGCAAAACGATTTCTGTATAGAAGTCAATGCAGGTCACCCCGAGCCGCCCCCAAAGTCGTACAGGAACCTCTTTCTAAGTCGGAGCGACTTGCGTCGCTCCTATTAGAACGGTTCCATTGCCCAAGTGTGAACTGGCTCTAATGGGTTGGCCATCCAACTTTTTTTTTTCCCAAAGAAAAATACACAAACAGAAAAACAAAACCGCTCATGAATTCCAATTCCAGATAGTACAGTGTTACATTCAGTGTAAACAGCGTTCACATTGCATCATTGGATAACTTGAATTAATTAAATCCTATGCACCACCTTTTCATAACCTATCAGGGTCGTCTAGTCTCCGTACTAATAGATGTCCCTATAACCAAATTACTACATCGGAGTTATTGGAGTAATAGTCTGTGCAAGTGCACTGGCAAAAGTCCAGGGGTATCTAGCCAGGGTGTCCACAGTTTTTTAACAAATTTTCTAGGGGGTCCTCTGTGTTGGACGATATACTTCTCCAAACGTAGAGTGTGCCCCACCTAAACAATCCATTATTTCACCATTGGAGGGTCCACTGCCTTCCAATGTTTAAGAATGATGTGGGGGCGTGGCCTAGACAGGCATGTGAGCGGTCGCATAGCACGGAGCTCCCGCTATTGATCCGCCAACGATCCTTCCCGCGGCGATCCTGTCATACAAAAACCCACTGGAAGACTCACCTTACCTTCCCCGGTGCGGCGGTAACATCTCTGAACCATCCCCGGCTCCCGTTATGGCCCACAAAGGCGATAAAGACTCGATGGCGGCGGCGGCCCTGCACATCCAAGATGGCGCCGGCCCCAGTCTCCCACAGAGAGCTCCGCGCGGCTGGGAGAAGTCCCAGGACACAAGTAAGTCCAACAAAACCCAGAAACACCAGGGAAGGGAGCAGCCTAAGGACATGCTGTATTATGCCCAGAAGCTGCAGGGCACTAGCAGCTCCCTTCCCCCTCAGCCGCAAACCCCACTGCATGACGTTGGAGGACAAGATGGCGCCTCCGCCCTAGATGACACGCTGCCTCTGGAGGTGTCCCAGGACCAGGAACAGATCAATGATCTGCTTGAGAGGCCAGCTAATGCCCCACAGCCTACTTTAAGTGAGATCCTGCTGGCAGTGCAGAGATGCACAACTTCAGTGACAGCCTCTGTGGATGGCCTGAAACTACAGTTTGGGGCACTGACAGAAACTGTGTCCCTCATAAGGCATGACATTCAAAAAATCAGGGAGCGAACCACGGCGGTCGAGGGGCGCATCAGCGAGATGGAAGATCAGATACCCCCCCTCGCCAGAGACACAAGATCGGCGCTACAACAGGCGGCCCAGGCGAATGCAAAAACGGATGACATCTAAAACCGTTTGCGGAGAAACAATGTGTGTATAGTGGGGCTCCCCGAGAAGGTGGAGGGCAGGGACCCCACGACCTTCGTGGAGTCATGGCTCCAGCAGATCTTTGGCGCGGAAGCATTCACCACGCTGTTTGCGGTTGAGAGGGCCCACCGCACTCCTCCCAGACCCCTCCCGCCAGGTAATCCGCCTAGACCTATGCTTGCCAGGCTCCTGAATTACAGGGACAGGGAGATCGTACTTCGCTTGGCTCGGGAAAAGGGATCACATTACATTACAACGGCGCGAGGGTGTCGTTTTACCCGGACTTCTCGGCAGAAGTACAGAGCAGGAGAGCCAAATTTGCTGATGTCAAGAAGCGCCTACAAAGGCTCCAAATAACCTACGCCATGCTGTATCCGGCCAAGCTAAGGGTCACCGCCAGAGGCCAAGCAACATTTTTTGAAACCGCTGCGGAAGCTGCTGACTGGCTGGATCGCAACGAACATGATCTGAGGAGGAGACGTGATGCGGATGAGGGAGACTGAAGTCCTGAACCACACTCAGTGGGAAAAGGTATGACACTTGCTGAAGAAGGGTGTCTTTATTCACCACTTGCAAAGCGGGACATGTTTTCTTTTTTCTTTTTTCTGGTTAGCGCTGGCTCAGTGCATTGAAAGTTGATAATTTCTTATGATGGACTCTAAGCGGCTGTGGAGGAGGCTCCCCCACTGCGACGCGCAAATTCGAGATCGACCCCGCTTGAGTTACAGAGACTGTGTTTTTTTGTTTTTATTTCTTTTTTTGCTCACCTTAGTACACGTTTGGCTGCCTCTCTATCCCCCCCCCCCCCGTGTGTTTTTGCTCCCCCATCCACCCCTCGTGTGGACGGATCCGTGCAGATCCACAAGTCCCTCTTTTGACTTCTGTGCCCAAAAAAGGAGACCCAAACCAATAACTTGGCCCTGGACTGTGTCGCAGGGGCACATTGCCTGCGGCGCTGCCACTTTTCTCCACTTGCCATGGCTACTACACCAATAGTGACATGGAATGTCCGCAGAGTGCATGATCCTCTGAAACGCACTATGATCGGCTCCTGCCTGAAAAAGTTTCACCCGGCCATTGTGGGCCTCCAAGAGACTCACCTTACGAGAGACACCCTGAGCTGCCTAGGTTTTTCCTGGGTGGGCAAGGCCTACCACTCCACCCACACCTCTTACTCTCGGGGGGTGAGTGTGCTGGTACACAAATCCTTGGCTTACCAGGAAATCGACTCGGCAATAGACTCTCACGGGCGATATGTTTTTCTTTACTGCAAAATTTTTACTGTGACATTGATACTTGCATTTGTTTATATACCTCCCCCATTTTCTAGAGAGGTTATACAATATCTTCTGTCGTACCTAGTCAATAAGCCTGATGTACCTGTTATGATTATGGGGGACTTTAACGGCTGTCTTGATCCCAGACTGGACAGGCATCCGCCAGTCGTACCACCGCTGGGGGTAAGAGGTACCATTTTGAGCCGCCTCCTGGCGGAGGTGGGCTGGATAGATGTATGGAGAGCCAGAAATCCGACGACCAAACAATTCTCATGTTTCTCTAAGACCCATGGGTCGCTATCCCGCATCGACATGTGCGTTGGGTCCACTCACATGTTGCATATGGTGTCCAAGCTAGAGTATTTCCCCAGAGGGGTGTCTGACCATTCCCCCCTGGCAGCACACTTAATCACCCACCCAGCTTCCTCCTTGCCCAGGGCCCCCTGGAAGTTGAATGCCTTCTGGCTAAAGCTTTTTACTTCTCATGAGCGGATAGGACTACAGATAGAACAATACTTTGTAGAAAACGGTCTGAGAGGTGTTACTGTAGAGGGATGGGATGCGTTCAAGGTGTGCCTTAGGGGCACATTTATAGCTGAAATTTCCTCCATCAAGTGCAACTCTGCAGCCCTTTTAGAACAGGTGGGGGACCAGGTACATAGGTTGGAACTGCAATTTGTAACAGACCCTTCTGACTCCGCGAGGGAGGCGTGGTTGTCGGGCCAGGACTCTCTGGACCGGTTGCGGGCCTCCACCGCGGAAAAAAAACGCTTTTTCACAAAACAGGCCTACTATGAGGAGGGGGAGAAGACAGGGAGACTTCTGGCCAGGATTGCTAGGTCTCAACAGGCGTCCCCAGCCATCGGAGCAATCCGTGACTTCCAGGGACGGTTGGTGAATGACCCGGAGCAGATTGTTGCCGCACTGGCAGCCTTCTACACAGATCTGTACAAATCTCGAGATGACTATTCCGATAGTGAGTTGCAGGCGTACATGGACGCTGTGGCTCTCCCGACTCTGAGCGGGCGGGCCCGGGCTGAGATGGACGCTCCCCTTACCCTTAATGAGTTGATGGAGGCGGCCGCCTCCTTCCCTACATGCAAAGCCCCGGGAGATGACGGGATTCCCATGGAAGTCTACACCCAGTACGGGGGGGAGATCCTTCCCAGGTTACTGAGGGTTTTTAACGCCTCGTTCGACCTGGGGAAACTCCCTCCATCTATGACAAGGGCAAATATCATCCTTTTGTTGAAACCGGGCAAAGACCCCCTAGACCCAGGCTCATACAGGCCCATCTCCCTACTCCAAAGCGATGTTAAAATCCTTGCGAAAGTGCTAGCCATCAGAGTGAACAAGGTCATTCTATCCTTAATACACCCCGACCAGGCAGGGTTTATGCCTCGTAGCTCCACCGCGACAAACCTTAGGCGCCTATACCTTAACATGCAAACTCCCTCGGATTCCGCCGGCCATAGGGCACTGTTGTCACTTGATGCCAATAAGGCTTTCGACAGTGTCGGCTGGCAGTATCTGTGGGCAGTGTTCTTCAAGTTTGGCTTCGGCCCCAGGTTCCTCAGATGGGTGAGACTGCTGTATGATGCACCTCAGGCGGCCATTCGTTTATCAGACAGGATGTCTCAGGCCTTTGCTCTGGGCAGGGGGACCAGGCAGGGTTGTCCCCTGTCCCCTCTGCTCTTCGCTCTGGCAATTGAGCCACTGGCGGTCCTGGTGTGGGATTCTCCCGCGGTCAGGGGCTTCCGTTATGGCAACATGCATGAAAAAATCATGCTTTACGCCGACGACATGCTCCTGTTTTTGGAGGATGCGGAAGATTCCCTGAGCCGAGTGATGTCCCTGGTGGCGGGGTTTGGCCATTTCTCTGGCCTCACCATTAATTGGACTAAGTCAGCCCTGATGTATCTGGACGGGCCTCCCCCGTCCGATGGCAGTCCCACATGTCCTGTCCCCGTAGTAACTTCCTTTAAATACCTGGGGGTACATGTCTCCCCTAAGGTGACCGATTATTGTAGCCTGAACGTCTTTCCCTTACTGACCAGGTTCAGAGACAAGATCCACATATGGAATAGGCTAAAAATGTCCCTAGCGGGCAAAACCAATCTCATCAAGATGATTCTGATGCCGCAGTTACTCTACCTACATCACAATTCCCCGGTAGTCATCACCCTTTAAGACTTTTAGAGTGGTCAACTCACTTTTTAGGCAACTGCTCTGGCACATTAAAGCTCCCAGGATAAAACTGGAACAATTACAAGGAGGGTGGGGGGCTGGCTCTTCCTAACCCGTGGATCTACTACCTGGCTGCACAGCTACAGCACCTGATCGGTGCCATGTCCCCGGCCCCGGCCAGCTCCTCGGCCAGGCTGTTACTGCTTAGCTCGGGGGCTGCGTCGATACCGGAGGGTCTTGAGGCCCAGCGGTTTCAGAAACCTAACAAGAAAATGCCTACTTTTGCGCTCATCCAGAAGGTTTGGAATAAGTTGAGGCAAATCCAGGGGGTCACGGAGTTCACTGAATTTAGCCCGATCTGGGAGAACAATACATACACCGAATTGGCCAAGCTAGATCAGGGTCCTAGATGGTGCCTTCAGGGCATAACTCTCCTCAAACAGGTATTCCGAGGTGGTACACTACTCCCGTTTGACACCCTTCGGTCCAGATTTGCACTCCCTCAATCCATGCTCTTTTACTATTTACAACTGAAACATGCAATTAGGGCCCAGGGAGATGCGGTGGAGTGGGCTCAGTCCCCCACTCCAGTATTCCGCGTTTTAAGGGCCGCATCTGAGACAAGAGGTATTATTTCACAGTGTTACCACATGTTGCTAGACTAATTTCTAGAGGCACATCCCATGAAAGTGGCGGACCAGTGGGAGGCAGATGTAGGTCCGATGACAGGGGACATGTGGGAGGAAGCGCTGATGGCAGTCAACAGCTGTTCGCTCAATGTAGCACAGAAAGTATCTCAGCTGTACATTTTGCTGAGGGTCCACTATACCCCAGTAAAACGTTTTAAAATGGGCAGGGTTGCGGACCCAATGTGCAACAGGTGCAAGGTAATGTCTGGCGATCTGATTCACTTGCTCTGGCGCTGCCCCAAGCTCCACAGGTTCTGGAAGGGAGTTGTGGACACACTTAACTCTGTGTTCCAGGTAGCCGTGCCCCTGGAGCCGATATACTGCCTGCTTGGAGTGTTGGAGGGAGTGGTAACAGAGGAATTGACTCGACTGGCACTGAACAGGGCACGGTTCCAGGCCAGGAGGGCTATTCTCCTGAATTGGAAACTGGAGAACCCCCCACGCTTAAATCCTGGGTGATGCATATGGGCAGGATGCTTGTCATGGAGAAGTACATATATCAGCACAGGGGAAATGCGGGCAAATTTGACAGGCTTTGGGATGCATTGTTGGCCACACCTGGCTTGAGCCCTATGGAACTTGTTCAGGGGAGGTTGCTGGGTGGTAATTAGACTTGCCAGTTCAGGGGCGGTGGGATTAGAGGGCATGTTACTGGATATTGCTAGAACGTGCTAGATGCTGGATGGAGAGTAATGTGTGAAGTGTACTATATATGTTGTGGCTATTATGTCATATTGGTTTTCTTTTCCTGTATGTTATGTGAGCAATAAAAACTTTTCTGATTAAAAAAAAATAAAAATGTTTAAGAATGAGCTTGCAAGATTGAAACAGGGGCCATCCAACTTTTTAGTGTTCAGCAACAGGCACTCAGAGCAGAGAGAATGAGAGAGCCACAAGCATTAGTCAGCATTAGGCAGCTCACATATACAGTATAAACTAAAGCCTGTGCACAGTTGAAACTAATACCAAGGCCTGGCTACCAGGTACGGTGTGGACCTAGAAATGGAGGCTTGATCCTGCACACAGTTCTTCAAAGTCTCCAGACTCCAGGAGCAAGAACAGAACAGAGTTTGTTTTCTTCATGTCATACACTTTGGAGCCCTTTTACCATATATAGGTGTGAGAAGCCTAGGTGACATATTTACATAGTCCACAATGCTGTCAATCAGTGCCTCACATACCCCCACCATCAGGGCCGCCATCAGGAATTTTGGGGCCCCTTACACAGCTTCAGGCATGGGCAGAGAACCGGGGGGGGGGTGCTGCCGGCTAAAATTAAGAAGCGGGGGGGGGCTGCTAAAATTAAGAAGCGGGGGGGCCCTTTACAAAATGAAGGAGTAAAGTAGAATATATATAAAAAAAAGGGGGTAGCCATTCGGGGCCCCGGGCCCTTTAATAAAAAATAAAAAAAGAGAAAAAATAAAAGGATTTTTAATAACAGCTTACCTGTAAAATCCTTTTCTTGAAGTACATCACGGGACACAGAGCGCATAGTCATTACATATGGGTTATATGGGTACCTTCAGGTGTGGACACTGGTGTAATCAACTTCACAGGAAGTTCCTCCCTATATAACCCCCTCCCACTGAGAGTGCTTTAGTTTTGTAGCAAGCAATTTCTCCGAGGTTACACAATGTTCCCCAAAAGAGGGGTGGGAGCTCTGTGTCCCGTGATGTACTTCAAGAAAAGGATTTTACAGGTAAGCTGTTATTAAAAATCCTTTTTTCTTTATCGTACATCACGGGACACAGAGCGCATAGTCATTACATATGGGATGTCCCAAAGCAATGCTCCATGAAGGGAGGGAGACCGTAAGGCCAAAAATAGCCAAACAGAAAATATATCAGGAGGTAAAATAGCTCCACCAACAGAAAAAAGGGGGCGTGAACCGGGCCAGAGGATTCTATACTGCTGCCCGTAGGACCGCCTGCCCAAATGCTGCATCCGTAGCCGTAGGCCGAGGGGTCCCTGGCTCGGGATACGAATTTGTCCAATTTCTTGTTGAATCTTGTTGCCATGATGTCCACATCGGGAACTCCGAATCTTTGGCAAATCTCTTGGAATACCTGGGGGTGAAGAGACCACTCTCCCGGGAGTAACTGTTGACGACTCAAAAAAATCTGCTTGAGAATTGTCTATCCCTGGGATGAACACTGCTGAGATGCAGGGTACATGGGCTTCGGCCCATGAGAAAATCAGGTTTACTTCCCTTTGAGCCGCTAGGCTCCTTGTGCCCCCCTGGTGGTTTATGTATGCCACCGCTGTGGCATTGTCGGACTGTATCCTTACTGGCAGACCCTGCAGGGGGAGAGTCCAGGCGACCAGGGCCAACCGAGCAGCTCTGATCTCTAGGACATTGATGGGAAGCAGACTTTCTGCCTCTGACCACTGTCCCTGCTGGGTCCGTTTTCCTAAGATTGCCCCCCAACCTGTTAGGCTGGCATCTGTGGTTACTATTTTCCACGTGATGGGGCAAAAGGTTTTCCCTTTTGACAATTTTTGAGGGACCAGCCACCAGTACAGGCTGCGCCTGACTCCTGGGGAAAGACCTAATGGACGGTCTAATGCCTGTATGGACCTGTTCCAAGCAGAGAGAATAGCTGCCTGGAGAACTCTGGTATGGATCTGGGCATAGGGCACTGCTTCGAAGGCGGCTACCATCTTTTCCAGCAGTCGCATGCATAGGCGAATAGTCGGCCTCTTTTTGCCTAGGACTATTTGAATTGTTTGAGTCAATGACCTGATCTTTTCTGTATCTCACCGAAGGCCTAGATATTCCAACTGTCTTGTGGGTTGCAACCTCGATTTTCCTTGGTTCACAACCCACCCGAATTCTTGTAGATGCCGAACTGTGCGGACTACTGCATGATTGAGGTTGGAAGCTGATCTGTCGATAACCAGGAGATCGTCCAGGTATGCCAGGACCAAAATGCCTTCTGTCCTTAGGACGGCTAGCACCGGGGCTAACACCTTTGTGAATACCCGCGGAGCTGTTGCCAACCCGAAAGGGAGGGCTACGAACTGGAAATGACTTTGATCTATCATAAAACGAAGAAACCTGTGATGTGCTGGGTAGATCGGCACATACAGATATGCATCCTTTATGTCTATAGATGCTAGAAAGTCGCCTTGATGCAGGCTGGCTGTCACTGAACGTATGGCATCCATACGAAAGGTCTGAATCTTTAGAAAGCGATTTAGTCGTTTGAGGTCTAGGATAGGCCTGACGTCGCCATTGGGTTTTGGTATAATAAAAAGGTTGGAGTAGAATCCCAGACCCCTTTCTTGGGTTGGTACTACAATTACTCCTTGGAGCAAGAGGCGATCCAACGCCTTTACGAGAGAGGCCCTCTTTTACGGGTCGCTTGGAAGACTTGACCCCTGAAAATGAGGAGGGGGGATTTCTCGAAACTCTAGTTTGTAGCCTGTGGCTACCAAGGACCGAACCCAAGAGTCGGGAATTCTGGCCTTCCAGACTTCGGAGAAAAACTGAAGTCTTCCCCCCACCCAAGAGAGTGGGGGCGCCCCTTCATGAATCTTACTTGATGACTGGTTTAGCCGGCTTGCGAGACCAGGGCCTCTTGTTTGCCGCGGCTTGTCCCTGTGGGCGGCTATTAACTGCTGAACGCCCGGGAGGCTGTCGATACTGACGGGAAGTCGAAGGGGCCGAGCCTGGAAAGGCCTGTCGTTTAAACGCGGGCCCACGCGGTCTTTCCTTGACCGGTAAGGAAGAACTTTTACCACTTGAAATGGTTTGGATATCTTTATCTAGGTCTTCACCGAATAGTCTTCCCCCATGAAAGGGAAACCCTGCTAAAAGCTTTTTGCAGGGTGCCTCTGCTGACCAGTTCTTTAGCCACGAAAGACGACGCATGTGAACCACCAGCAGAGATAACCGGGATGCCTGTTGGATGGAGTCCTTAATAGCATCTACTGCAAAGCAGAGAGCCCTAGGGAAATCTGCTAATTCACGAGTTTGCTGAGCCGGCATGTCCTTTAATATCTGTTTTGCCTGATCCTTTAAGGCCTGACAAACGCCAATGGCTGCCACCACTGGCTGAACCATGGCACCTACTGTGGTGAAAGAAGCCTTTAGTAGGGTCTCTAATTTTTTGTCGACCGGATCCTTGAACAACTGGACATTTTCAACCGGACAGGTCAGGGATTTATTCACGCAGGAAATGGCCGCGTCCCCTGTGGGGAGTGCCCATTTCTTTAAAAATTCCTCTTCTATAGGATAGAGAATAGAGAACCTCTTAGGAGGGATAAAGATCCTATCAGGTCGAGCCCAATCCTGGTAAATCACGCTCCGCAGAAGGGGGTGAATCGGAAAAGACACACAAGTTAATGGAGCCTTTAAAGAACCCAATGAGGATACCACAGGGGCTACTAGTTCTGGCACTGGAAGTTTAAAAGCAGTGCGAACTATATCGGTCAAAGACTGGATCCACAGGCTCTCCGCTTGAGAGGCCGAAAATATTCATCTACAGTGGAACCCTCCATGTCTGAACCTTCGGGACTTGGGTCTGCTTGATCCCCTTGTGGGTCCCGTTCCTCCGAAGAGGAGACCTCCGCATCTGAAAACACCAAACTAGGTGAGGGGGATCTAGCCCGTTTGCTACTTGGCAAAGGGCGGGCAAACAAAGCAGTTAACCTTTTCTCTAGCCCACCCAGGGTGGTCGCTAGCATTTCTTCCGTTACGTAAACGGGAATGGGTGGATCGGGGGCCGCCTCTGCCCCCAGCACCCCCAATGGCTCTTGTACTATGCTACTCGGTGGTCTAACTGGTGAGGGTGGGGCCGTTGAAGCCTGGCCCAAATCCTCTGACCCCGATGGAGACCCCTTTTGTTTCTTGGCACCTTTTGCAGCCTTGGCTGGTCCTGATGCCTTTGGAGCCATTGCACAACCTTGAGTCACCCCTCTAGCCAACACCTGACTGTTGTAGCTAGGAGTAATTAATATGAGAACAGGCTGAGGAAAATGAAAAATGTTGTATATATATATATTTTTTTTTTTTTTTCCACGCCTGGGAGGTGGCAATACTGAGGAAAACCTGTGAGTATTGCAACACCAATGCCCGTTAGCCGGAGTCCAAGGTTGACTCAGATACTGCTGGATCTAAGGCTGAGTCCCTTTAAGCAAAAAAACTCTTTTTTTTTCTGGTCAATAGTGGAACTAAGTCCTAGACCTGAAGATCCACAAACCGCCACTGGGTGTCACTGTGGCCCAAAGACCCAGCTGCTCGCTCTGTGTCCTTCTTCCTCTGCCTCCAGGAGGGAAAGACCAGCCAGAGAAAAAGTTTTACTTTTAAACAGACCCTGACGCTGCTGGCCCGCCCCCCCCAACGCACGCCGACGCTATAAAAGGCGGCGTGCACGCGCGCGCACGCGCACACGCGCGCGCACCCCCCCACGCTGAAAACAACATGGAGGAAGCAGAGCAGAGGAAAAAACATGGACCAGCGCCAGGCAGCACCAACAGACACCAGGTAAGCACTAATCTTATTGTAGTGCACAGAGAGAGGAAGCTGTCCCCATGGGCTTCCTAAGAAACAGGAGTTTTCACCAGCAATTTCCTCTTTAAAACATGTGGGGTTGCAGTATCAATGCTAACAGGCAGACCTGGGGTGAGTAGCAAATATATATCTTACACAAGTATACATATATCTACATGTTATCTGGGTAAACATTAGTATCCCATCCTGCCCACACAGACATAGTGGAGATAGTGGCTGATGCACAAGCATACCATTAGCCAACCCAGAACCCCCAGGGGGATACCTACTGTCGAACCAAGTCCCGCAGGTTCCCTCTTACCTGCTCCACGCCGCAGGGTATTGCAAACTGCAAGAGGCCCAATCTTCCCCCATCTCCGTGGGTATTGTCTCGGACCTTCAGGGACCGGGGTCCTGTGTTAAGGAACCCACACCCCTGGACCTATATAGCATCCTGGCATCAGTAGCGTTTAGTCCTGGGAGAGACCAAGGCACTGGAGCCCAGAATCCAGCCCTCCAAGGAGAGGCATTATAGGCAACACCCCACGCAGGCAGGGCCCGGGTACCGTACTCCTTGGCTTTGAAGCACTTCGGACGGATCCGGCTAGCTATCCTGGGTCCCGAGACCTCCGAGGGACAGCTAGACGTGACCAACACCTAAGACACTGGCGAAAAAACTAAAGCACTCTCAGTGGGAGGGGGTTATATAGGGAGGAACTTCCTGTGAAGTTGATTACACCAGTGTCCACACCTGAAGGTACCCATATAACCCATATGTAATGACTATGCGCTCTGTGTCCCGTGATGTACGATAAAGAAATATATATATATATATATATTTATATATATAAAATATATATATATATATATATATATATATATATATATATATATATATATATATATATTTATTATTTTTTTTTTTAAAAGGGTGGTTGCCATCTGGGGCCCTGGGGACCTATGGGCCCTTTAATCCCTTTTTTTGTTTTATAAAAAGAAATTACAAAAAAAGGGGGCTTTTCATCCGGGACCTTTGGGCCCTTTAATAAAAAAAAAACCTCTGGGCCCTTTAATAAAAAGGAAATAAAAAAATATATATATAAAAAAGAAATAAACATTTATAAAAAAAAAACAAGGGGGTTGCCTTCCAGGGCACTGGGGACCTCTGGGCCCTTTAATAAAAAATAAAATACATATATAAATAAAAATAAAAAAAACATTTATCAAAAAAAAGGGGGTTTGACACATGGGGCCCTGGGGACCTCTGAGCCCTTTAATAAAAAATAAAAATATATATATATATACACAGTATAGATATAGATATATTTATATATAAAAATAATAATAATCTAAAAAAAATGTAAAACATTTTTATATATAAAAATAGGGGGGTTGCACCTGGGACCCTGGGGATCTCCGGGCCCCTGGGGACCTCCAGACACCTAAAAAAAATGCCCCTTTAATAATAAAAATATATTAAAAAATATATATATATTTTTTATAAAAAATAAATAAAATAAAGGGGGGTTGCCATCCAGGGGGCCTGTGGGCCTCCGGGCCCCTGGGGACCTCCGGACATCTAAAAAAATAAAACAAAAAAAATCGGCCCTTTAATAAAAATAAAAGAAAGATATATTAGAAAAAATATATTTTTTTATAAAAAATAAATAAATAAAGAGGGGGTTGCCATCTGGGGCCCTCGTGGCCTCGGGGCCCCTTTAGGGGGTTCCCATCCAGACCCCTGGGGACCCCCGGGCCCCTTACAGGTGTACTGCCTTTACCCCCCTGATGGCGGCCCTGCCCACCATTCTGGTTAGACCTGTGGGAAGGAACACATCTTGCTAAAATACACGTGGACACATGATAGTCCATCAGATTTTCTTTGTTGGGCAGCTGTCTTATGTTCTACACGAATTTCAAAGTCTGACCATTGCGTTGTTCCCTTCATTCTGAGCCTTCCACTGTAGTGGAGAATTGTCTGTAATCAACTGGAACTGTCCTTCCACAATGGCTCCAGTGCCCTTGTTATGGTCAAGCACCCTTACCACGATTGAATCATTTCTTCAATGCAGGGATTAGTTTTCAGCTGAGGTATGCTACTGGATGCTCTTCTCCATTAATTTCCTGGAACATGACTGCACCATGGTCAACACCAGAGGCATTTGTTCGTACAAGAAACAAATGGTGATTCAACTCTTGAAAAGCTCGCTCTGCCTCTTTGTTAAATTTCATCTTGGTGGACTTGGTCCCTTTGGTGAGCTCAGTAAGTAGAGTTGCTATAGTTGGGAACTTAGGCAAAACCCTCCAGTGGTTTTCTACAATGCCTAGAAAGGCTATAAGCTGTAAGCACTATGGGACTTTACCACCCACTGTAATGCCGCGTACAGACGATTTGACATTATGACATCAAAACCGTGGATTTTTTTCCAACGGATGTTGGCTCAAACTTGTCTTGCATACACACGGTCACACAAATGTTGTCGGAAATTGCGAATATAAAGAACACGGTGACGTAAAACACTACGACGAGCCGAGAAAAATTAAGGTCAATAGCCAGTGTGGCTCTTCTGCTTGACTCATGATTTTTATCTATTTTTAATCATTTTGAAAAGGAATCAGTTAACTTTTATGTCTCTATACCCTGTAAACAGTCATTTCAGCAAAAAAAAATGTTTTCCTTTAGTGACCCTTTAAATGGTTAGCAGTAAAGAATATTTTGTATGCAAAGCATCAGACCTTTTAAACGTAATTAACACTCTTTAGTACATATTTTAGAGTATAGCGCAACCATTTTTTTATTTTAATCCAGGGTTATCATATAATATAATGGTCTGTCCTCCACCCAAGCTGAAAACTTTTAAAATATTTTACAATTTATAGATGACATGATTTACTTACGGATTCTCTTCATGAGTGATGTGATAGGCCAAATAGACAATATATGTCAGGAATGTACGAAGCAGTATTGTAGCATAGGGTGAGTGTACCTCCTCAGGATAGTCATTTCCTGTTGAATAAGTCAAATTTAAAATAAATTTATACTGCAATATCACAAAAAAGGTTGCATAAATCAATGATGTGCAATACAGCAGGTATAGAAAAGAATCACCCTCATTAAAATAATCACATTGTATTGCTTTGCAGCCTGAAATGAAGACCGACACAATTTTTTGTTTCATCCTGCAACTTCTAACATCCAAGTGAAAGATATAACACCAACATATCATAATAAATAAAAAACAGAATTGCTGAGTTGGAAAAAGGATCACCCCCTTATGTCAGTATTTTGTTGGGCCACCTTTTGCTTTAACCACTTAAGGACCGCCTACTGCACATTTACATCGGCAGAATGGCACGGCTGGGCACATCAACGTATATATACGTTGATTTTAGTACCCAGCCGTGGGTCACGGGCGTGCGCCCGCGACCCGGTCCGAAGCTCCAGGACCGGGACCGCGGGATTCGCGGACCCGATCGCCGCTGGAGTGCGGCGATCCGTCCCTGGAGCGGAAGAACGGGGAGAGCCGTGTGTACACACGGCTTCCCCGTGCTTCTCTGTGGCCGCAGCATCGATCGCGTCATCCCTGTAATAGGGGGACGCGATCGATGACATCACACCTACAGCCACACCCCCCTACAGTTGTAAACAAACACATTAGGTCACACATCCCCTACAGCGCCACCTGTGGTTAACTCCCAAACTGCAGCTGTCATTTCCACAGTAAACAATGCAATTTAAATGCATTTTTTGCTGTGAAAATGACAATTGTCCCAAAAATGTGTCAAAATTGTCCGAAGTGTCCGCCATATTGTCGCAGTCACGAAAAAAATCGCTGATCGCCGCTATTAGTAGTAAAAAAAAAAAATTAATAAAAATGCAATAAAACTATCCCTTATTTTGTAAACGCTATAAATTTTGCGAAAACCAATCGATAAATGCTTATTGCGATTTTTTTTTACCAAAAATACGTAGAAGAATACGTATCGGCCTAAACTGAGGAAAAAAAATGTTTTTTTATATATTTTTGGGGGATATTTATTATAGCAAAAAGTAAAAAAATGTTTTTTTAAATTGTCGCTCTATTTTTGTTAATAGCGCAAAAAATAAAAACCGCAGAGGTGATCAAATACCACCAAAAGAAAGCTCTATTTGTGGGAAAAAAAGGACGCCAATTTTGTTTGGGAGCCACGTCGCACGACCGCGCAATTGTCAGTTAAAACGACGCAGTGCCGAATCGCAAAAAGGGGCAAGGTCCTTTACCTGCATTTTGGTCCGGGTCTTAAGTGGTTAATTACAGCCTTTAGTCTGTTGGGATTTGTCTCTACTAAATTTGCACATCTAGACTTTGCAATATTTGCCCTCTCTTCTTTGCAGAACTTCTCAAGTTCAGTTAAACTTGATGGTGACCATTTGTGGACTGCAGTCTTCAAGTCATTCCACAGATTTTTAATGGGGTTTAAAGAGGAAGTAAACTCTGATGGGTTTTACTTCAATTTTTCCCTTGCAAAGTAAAGGCATAATGGGCTACTATGCATCACATACTAGACCATTCGGTGCCACTTATCTGCAATCGAAACCTGCGCTGTCCCCGCGGGTGGCCACATCCATCTTCGCCCCTCTTCCTTCCGGGGCCGCGGACTCCGACTCTGTGACTGGTTGAAATCACGTGATGTCACTACCACGTGTGCACGCCGGACCCGCCAGTCATGGCACTTGCTAGTGAAGAAACAGCACAAAGGGCCGTTTCTTCACAGCGCATGCGCCGATGACATCATTAACGCACTACAAGGTAATCATCTCCTAAACAGCGCACGTTTAGGAGATATTCACAGTACCTATAGGTAAGCCTTATTATAGGTTTACCTATAGGTACAACTTCCACATTGAGGGTATACAACCATGTTAAAGTGTTACTAAACCAACAAAAGTAAAATTTGTTTTGTATATACAGTACATGCTTGTTATACTCACTTTGAAACCTAAGGGATTAATCCTCTGCATTGTGTAAAAAGGCTGTTCGAACCTGTCTCCTCTGATCATCTCCTTCTTCCACTGTCTCCAAAAAATAACCTGATATTTACAGAGCCAGTGGACAGGTTGCACATGCTCAGTTTGGCGTGTTAGTGTGTTTTGGTGTGCTCGTTTTTTTTTCTTGGAAGAGTGCATGTGATCAGCACAGGGCCAATCACAACTGTCCAGACAGAGGGTCAGGGGTCCTACATTCTCATTGGACAATCATGGGAGGATGAAAACTCCTCCTATAATCTTTAACCAGTCACAAGATTGCTCTAACTACAAAATTATACTTGGCAGTTTATTTTTTCTAAAATAATTTAATTTCTATGTTCTGTCTACTGTGTGAGATATAGTGAATGCAGGGTCCTGGGTTTTGTAACACTTTAAGTCTGGGTTCTGACTAGACCATGCAATGACATTCACCTATTTCTCCTTCAGCCATTGTGTGGTCATTTTGCTGTGTGCTTTGTGTCATTGTCATGTTGGAAGGTAAACCTTCTTCTCATTGACAACTTTCTGGCAGAGGGCAGCAGATTTTCCTCAAGAATTTGATGGTATTTTGCCCCATCCATTTCTCTTCTATCCTGACAAGTGCTCCAGTCCCTGCTGCAGAGAAACACCCCCATAACAGGATATTACCACCTCCATGCTTTACTATAGGAATGGTGTTATTTGGATGTATTTCCATCAGACACATCATTTGGTGTTGAGGTCAAATAATTAAATATTTAGTCTCATCTATTAGTGAATTTAAATCTGCTAGTGGATCACCAGGTGAAAACAGAGGGGAAAAATACCTTAAAAATAAAACAAATGCAGCCACTACATCTAATGATTGGTAAGCTACAATATATTACATTTTTGGTTTTAATATCCCTTTAACCTTCAAACATTAATTTAGTAATACACTAAAGGACAAATGTATTATAATGACATTAACTTTAAAATAAAAGGTAATCTTACTCACCAGTCAGTATGCGATCCATTTCAGAAAGTGTAAGGTCATGATGGTGGAACTTGCAGTCTTTTAGAAATCTCCAAAATTGTAATTTTGTCATTAGGAAAGCATTATCAAAGCAGTTCTCATTTCCCAGACTGCTGTAATACTTGTATGTCTTCTTCAGCCCTGTGAGGTTCCGCAGGATACCATATTCTACCTATACATAGCCCAGAGCAGAATTATTCAAAATGTTCTTAAAGTTGAATTCCCCCATCCCTGACAACAGTCTGCCTTGTGAAATATTCCTTTTCTGCACATAATCTTTACTGTGTGATTCTGCCCGGAACCACACAGCATTTGAAAATAAATGTCCCCTCTATCCTATTGCTGATTAACTCCTTGCCGACCAGCCGCCACAGTATAACTGCGGCAGGATGGCACAGTTGGGCGAAGCGCCATTACCTTACATCAATTTGCCTTTTGGCAACTAGGGGCGTGCAGCCAGAAATTTTAAATTTTAAGCACTTGGCGCCCGCGCCATAGCCGAATAAGCACTACAGCGTGGACCCCAAATGCCGGGAGGACGTCAATAAACGTCCTCCCCTTTGCTCGCTCCCCATTCGCCCCTGTAGGGCATGTGCTGTGATCACCCTAGTCACTGAGACGGATCCGAGTAATGGTCGGTCCCAGCAACTTACCACGTGATCAGCTGTCAGCCAATGACAGATGATGACGTGATGTAAACAAAAGCCAGTAATCTTTTTTTTTTTCCTCCTCGTGCTGACAGGGTGAGGAGAAAAAAAACCTGATCACCGGCTTATGTGAAAGGGACATTGGTCCCAAGAGGAAGGAGGCACATCTGCCTTGTGTGCCACCAGTAACCCCTGCCAGTACCCCCTGCTAGTGCCACCTGCAATTTCCCACAATGCTCACCAGTGCCCCCTTTCAATGCCCATGAGTGCCAGCTATCAATGCCCACAAGTGCCACCTATCAATGCCCACTAATGCAACCTATCAATGCCTTCTCAGTGCCACCTAGCAGTGCTGCCTATCAGTGCCCATTACTGCGACCCATCAGTGCCCATTACTGTTACCCATCAGTGCCCATCACTGCCACCTATCAGTGTCCATCACTGCCACCATTTAGTGCCACTTCTCAGTGCCCACCAAAAAAAACAATAACATTTTTATTTGAGTACAGTGTTGTATGACCGCGCAATTGTTATTCAAAATGTGCCAGCGTTGAAAGCTGAAAATTGGTCTGGGCAGGAGGGGGGTTTAAGTACCCAGTAATCAAATGGTTAAAGAAATACTTAAGTGAGCTTTGGCTTTAAAAACTGTGTAATGAGCTGGTGGAGGAAAGACAGGTACTTCCCTTATAAAAACAGAAAAAAAAAAAAAACTACACATAGGCTGCCAACATGAAAAACAAAGGGAGCTGAAACCCCCCAACTGGATTCCGAGCCACTAGTTAGGAACCTTTGCATTATACTATACAACAGTTGTTTTTTGGGCTTCTGCATTAATGGGGTAACTTAAAATCCAAAAGCAATGCCACCATGCCTCCATTAGTAAATAAGAACACATTATGAATGTTTTATTAACAATAGTCTACCTGCTTCAACTCCTCTGATCGTTCATTCTCTGGAAATGTATTCAACAACGATGTTATGTCAAGCTCGATGTAGGACCCTGCTAAACTTGGTATCCCTGAATTAGTTCGGGAGGGGTTTAAAATACCTGCCAAATGATTATAAATAACACAATTAAAAACCAATTTACCAAAATAACATCTCTAAACATCCTTGTTTGAATATTTAAATTATGAGAAATTGTGAAGCATTTCCTATAAGATTATATATTGTGTCTAATGCCCAGCTTTTATAAGGTGCATAGACACTTGTATGGCATTGTTCTTGGCAGCATATTAGGGCTGTTGGTCTAGTCTGCCTTGTGTGGCATCAATTTTTAGTTTATCAAATAAAGATAAAGAGCTTGATGTGGGTTTCTGAGAGTGTCGTGTAAAGCAGGGGTCTCCAAACATTCTAAACAAAGGGCCGGTTTATTGTCCTGGAGGGCCAGACTTTGGAAATCAGTGGGAGTAAACATCAGGTATTATTAGGGGGAGGAATAGTGCCCCGTTGCTGGTATCTTAGGGAGGAATATTGCCCCATTAGTGGTGTCAGTGGGAGAAATGGTGCTCCATTGTTGGTGTCAGATAGCAGAATAAGGTATTGTATTAGTGGGAGGGATATTGTCCCAAGGGCCGGATAAAGTTTAGCAAAGGGCCATATCCAGCCCTCGGGCCGCAGTTTGGAGACCACTGGTGTAAAGCATCAAGCTCCACCTGCTGCCAAAGTGACTGTGTGGTTTTATGGACAAGAATAACAATTCTTGCTTAGATACTATTGTAGCAGCTTCTTAGTTCAGAGTAGGCTGCTAGGTAAGTTTAGTTTGCTCCTCTGTATTTTACAAAACATGGCCCCGTCCATTATCCCCTCAATACGGCAAAGTCAGCCTGTACCTTTAGCAGAGAAAAAGCCCTAAAGCATAATGTTTCCACCTCCGTTTTTGACTGTAGGGATGGTGTTCTTAGTGTCATAGTCAACATTTTTCTTCCTCCAAACACGGCAAGTTGAGTTAATGCCAAAAGGCTCAATTTTGGTTTCATCTGACCACAGCATTTTCTCCCAATCCTTTTCTGAATCATTTAGATGTTCATTGACAAACATCAGACAGGCCATAACATGTGCCTTCTTGAGGAGGGGGACCTTGCTGGCACTGCAGGATTTAAATCTATGGTGGTGTCTTGTGTTACCAATGGTTTGTTTGGTGACTGTGGTCCCAACTGCCTTAAGATCATTCACAAGCTCCTCCTGTGTAGTTCTGGGCTAATTCCTTACTTTTCTCATGATCATCCGTACCCCATGAGAGGAAATCTTGCATAGAACTCCATATTGGGGGAGAATGATGGTTGTTTTGTATTTCTTAGATTTGCAAATAATCGCTCCAACATTTGACTCCTTCTCACCAAGTTTCTTGCTGATGGTCTTGTAGCCGATTCCAGCCTTGTGCACGTCTACAATCTTTTCCTTGACGTCCTTTGACAGCTCTTTGGTCTTGCCCATGATGGTGAGGTTTGACTTGAAGAAAGAGATTCTATGGATAGGTGTCTTTAGTGTCTTTAAGGCTCCTTCCACAAGAGGCGGACTCCGTTGCTCCCACCAGTTTAGAGGAAGATCAGTCCATTGATCTCCGCTGAGCGGGCGGATGACAAGCTCCTCTCTGCTCACAAAAATGGACAGCGTGTCCGTTTTCATCATATCTCGCCCGATCTGCCATGGACGGATGGGGACGTATCCCCATACGTCTGTCTTTAGCGGATCAGATCGGGTCGGATGTCAGCGGACATGTCTCCGCTGACATCCGACGCTCCATAGAGATGCATGGAGTGGCTGTTCAGGTCCGCCATCAAAACTGACAGGCGGACCTGAACGGTCCATCCGTGTGAAAGGGGCCTTATACACATAGGCCCAGATTCACAGCCATTGGCGCATCTTTATGCTGCCGTAGCGTGTCTTCTTTACGCTACGCCGGCGCAACGTTGAGAGGCAAGTATAAAATTCACAAAGAAAATGTGCCCAACGTTGCGCCAGCGTAGCGTATATTAGTCGGCGTAAGCCGACGTAAGTCAAAGTAGGTGAAAGTGGGCTGGAAGTAGGCGTGATGCATGGTAATAAGGCGTGACCCCATGCAAACGATGGGCTGAGCATCATCCAAGTGCGTCGTAACTTGGACGTATCCCCGTGCGCATGCGTACAACCATGTCAAAATAACTGGCTAAGATACGTCGAATCACTGCCTACGACATGAACGTAACCTACGCCCAGCCCTATTCACGTAGTACTATGTAAACGACGTAAAATACGAGGACTGTTCCCTGGTCCATACCTTTGCATGGGTTGCGCCTCCTATATGAGGAATAACTTTACGCCGGACATAACCCTTACGCAAATCGTTTAAAAAATCCGCCGGGCGCATCTACGTTCGTGAATCGGTTCATTTGCATATTTGAATCGAAACTTCCATATGCATCCAGCGTAAATATGCGCCCACGATACGCCGGCGTAGGAAAGTTACGTCGGTCGGAAGAAGCCTATTTTTCGACGTAACTTAGTTTGTTGGTCCGGCGCATAGATACGAAGGCGCACATTTGTACTTACGCGGCGTATCCAGGCCATAATGAGTTGTTGCTAGGAGCACCTTCTTAAACTGACAGGACTAATCTTTGTACCGCATGAGCACATACTATAGCCAGTCTGTGGGAGCCAGAATTATTGTTGGTTGGGGATCAAATACTTGTTTTACTTACTAAACTGCAACTCAATTTATAACATTTGTATCATGTGTTTTTCTGGATTTTTGGCTGATCTTCTGTCTCTATCATTTAAAATGATAACAATTATAGACTCTTCATTTCTTTGTAAGTAGGCAAACGTACAAAATCTGCAGGGGATCAAATAATTATTTTTGCCACTGTATGCTCTGAGTGAGGGAAAGAGACCCAAATTACTTGCGGCTCCTGCGGGGGGTAGCACTACATGAAGTCCTATATAGCTGTATGATTTTGTTTTTAGACTGCTCACCTGCACCACCTGGACTCTGGGTACGAATTCCACTAAGATCAGGAGTGTTCACTCTATCATATTTGAAATTTGGATATTCAGATATTTGATCATTTGCAAATTCACCATCATAGATCCTCCCATTCTTAAAAACAAACTTGCCCTATAAATCATAAGGCAAAATTATAAATAATGCTGTGTTGCAAGTCAGTGTATATTGAGAGCAAATACACAGAGCAATCATTTACAAGAAATATACATGAAAATACTTTTTCTTCCAGAGAGCAGAGAAAAAAAAAAATACGAAGTACAAAAAGATACATTTAAACATATTTCTTACTAAAAAACAAAAAAACAATACAATGCGGAACTCCTCACATGTCAATGGCTACAATTTTTAGGACAATTTTTTAAGGACTTTTATTATATGTTAACAAGCCTGAAAATGTCCTAGACTACAATACACCCCCCTACTTTTCAGTTTTAGTAAATGCCAGCACCAGGAATTATCAAATTACCTTTTACTACTTTCAGAAGTCAAGTGGCAAATGTGCTCATTCAATGTCCCTTAACCTGTCTTGTCTATTATGAGGAAGTTTCTGTCAGGGAGCCAACCTGGGCAGTCACCAAATGGCGCACATGCGCGGTGGAACAGCGATTCGGCGCATGCCCGTGCGCGAACGGCGCACGTGCATTCGCGGTTCCGGCAGCACGGCGTGCACATGGGCGCGCACACCCCAGAACCAATCAGAGGCCTGACCGGCCTATTTAAACCAGCTCCTGTCTAATGACAGGTTGCTGGTTTGTCGTCAGCTCCTGCCTTGTACTTCCTGTTACTGAACCTGCCTTGTTTGACCCGGATTTCCTCACGACTCTGCTCTCTCTCCTGAACCGGACCTCTGGCTTACGTCCCTGGATTTGCTGCTGTCTCCAACCCCTGACCTCTGGCCTGTACCTTTGGACTTGCTACCTTCTCCAGCCCTTGACCTTCTGCTTGCACCCCGGATCTGCCTTCAGTCCTTGCCCCCTGAAACGTACTCCGCATACCTGAACTATCTTGCTATCTGATCCATAGCTTGTCTCCAGTGAATTACTACCTGCCAAGCTTGATGTCCAGTACCTCCTATCAAGCTTCAGCTACTCTGCCGGTGCCTCCTTGCGCCCTTTCCCCCTGTCTCAACCCCAGGGGGCAGAGTGCACCAGGTGGCAAAGGTGAGCCTCCCTCAGCATCTCGGTCTCGGTGAGTACGTACCTGTCAGTTTCTTTGTCAACTTTTGAATCTATTTTACAAAGGGATGCCTAGATAAATGTTAAAGTGGTAGTATACTCTATACTACCACTTTTACCTACAGGTAAGTCTATAATAAGGCTTACCTGTAGGTATAAAGAATATCTCCTAAACCTGTACGGTTTAGGAGATATTCCCCTCGTAATGCGCCACCAATTGCAGCAGCGCATGCGCAGGGGGGTCCCTCGGCTGAAGGGCTGGCAGCCGCCGGACCTTGCCGAATTGAAAACTCCCGCGCGCACGTGCGGGAGTGACGACATCGCCGCTCCAGCCAATCACATCGCTGGAGCGGCGATACCCGGAAGACACGCCAGGCAAGATGATATCTTGCTCGGCGTGGACCAGGTAAGTTCCCTACACCTCGTTTTAAGGTAAGTATTTCATAATGAGCTGGTATGCGGTGCATACCACCTCATTATGGCTTTTCCTTTTCAGGTGTAAAAAAATAAATAAACAATATTTAGGGTATACAACCGCTTTAACAGTTGACACTTGACTGCTACTATAGCAACAGTTTTGCATTTCCTTTCATCTAAGACAAATCTTTTTTTGTCTTCTTTCACAGCAGGGGGGTTTTTAAACTTTTTATGTTTACAGACCCCTAAAGACTACCCAATATGTGCCCATACCAAGTTCACCAGACTTTCAAAATCATTATCATCACATCTCTTATTGGGTACCAGTATGACTTGAGAATGTGTAAATAGCTTGGTTAGTTTTATTTTACATATTGATTGCTGGGAACAGAACAGCTGGAAAAAAATCATATGGATTTGATCATATTTAGTAAAGGAATCAAGGTTCAGTTGCTGACACAATTGCCATCTAATATCAAGTCGATTACTCCACTTTGATTTAAAGCGGAGCTCCGCCTAAAAGCCAGCAGCTACAAATACTACAGCTGCTGATTTTTAATATTAGGACACTTACCTGTTCAGGGTATCCACGATGTCGGTAGCCGAAGCTGATCAGTCGCTTGGCTCTCGGCTGCTACCGCCGCCAACCTTAGTAAGGGGATCAGGAAGTAAAGCCAGGTTCCCTACTGCGTATGCTAGAGTCACACTGCGCACCCTCACTGGTCCCTGCTGTCTTCTGGGACCTGTGTGTCTCCCAGAAGACAGCAGGGGAGGACAGAGTAGGCAGCGGAAGTAGCATAGGTTGTCTCGATTGCCGAGACGACCTATGCCCGGAAGTGGGAGCAAATACCTGTATTACACATGTATCTGCTCGCTCCCCCCTGCCCCCTGAAAGGTGGCAAATGTGACACCGGAGGGGTTCCAAAAAGTGGAAGTTCCAGTTTTGGGTGGAACTCCAATTTAAAGTTCAGTAATGCTGACAATCCTGTTCTAATTATTTTTTTAAATTATGCAGAAAGGGACTTTGGTAAGAACCACTGTTTCAGAGTATTACAAATAATGAGTTATGCATAATGGCACATTTAATGTCACCTGTTCCATACTGAGTAGCATACACCAGAAAGCGTGAGAGTGCCCTGTCATTATTTTTATTATTATACAGGATTTATATAGCGCCAACAGTTTGCGCAGCGCTTTACAATATGAGGGCAGACAGTTCAGTTACAATACAATTCAACACAAGAGGAATCAGAGGGCCCTGCCCGTTAGAGATGGCTGCAGTTATGACAATCGGATATCATCTTGCTGGCTTATTCGAAAGGAAAAAAAAACTAAGCAGGAGATTTAGCAATGCCCCAGTCCCCGCAGCCCACACAAAAATGGCAACTTGTTATTGTTAGAATTGCAGAGACCTTATTGTTGCTTTTATTCTCCCAGCTTGTGGGTTAGCAATTCCTGACTCACTTATTTGTGCGTACTGTATTAAACTCTAAACTATAAAAATGTGGAAAATAAATATACAAAATGTGTTGCATGCATAGTTGTGTCTGAAGGAGGAATACATCTTACTGTCCACCATAATTATATTCTCCCAGAATGTGGTGCAATATCAAAAGGGACAAGCTGATCAATGCTATGGGCAAAGGAGAACTGTTATGCCTTCAAACATTTGTGTTTTTAAGCATGTGTTTAATTACTAGGACATCTGATTGCATCACTTACCATGCCATGTTTTTTATTGTTTTGCCAATCCCCATCATACATTGCACCATTGGCATAGAAATATTGACCATGTCCATGACGTTGACCATTGACAAAGTTCCCAACATATTCATTTCTCAAGGAGTACTGTGATCCAGACACTCTCTTTAAGAACCAGGTATGGGTTCCATGACCATTCTGTAAAAAAAGGAAAAAACTTGAGAAAGGCAACTGTAACAACCATCATTTTTTTTATTTTATGCTAAAGACTACCACCCAAATGTGCCCAATAATGACCCGAGTATGGGCACATTACCCATAAATATGCAGAAGCTACCTTTTAAAGTGGGTTTACATCCTTTCTAAACTACTACCATAGTGCTGATCTATAAGGATATACACGCCTCCTCAATGTCTTCTTACCTGTCAAATGTCTCCCCTCTGTCTGTTATAAGAACTGAAAAACTGCAGATTTTGTGGGTGGGTCTGTTGTCTGGAGCTCTGTGGGTGGAGTCGTGATGTCAGTAGACTTCCCGCCCTCCTCTACACTCCCCTTGTCAACATGCATTTTTTCCTGTGTATTCCTTACACTAAATTCTGCTATGATCACTAACATCCAGTCAAAATCCAGAAAAGTAACCACATAACTTCAGAAAAGGAGTCTCCAGGCTAGTGCATGAGATATGTAAATAACCTGTCACTTACAGCAAGGGGGTGGAACGGACTAAGATTTTTCTCTGTAAGTCTGTTTTATTTCAATGAACAATAAAAGAGGATTGCTCAGAGCTGGATTAACTCTGTGTGGGAAGACTGGGCACAGATGATAGGAAATCTTATACTGTACATTGTGTCATCAAAAGTGTTATTTTTTTCGGGTTTACATCCACTTTAAGTGAACTTTAAGTGAACTTTAAGTCAGAATAAAATATAGAAGTTGCTTTGGCTGATTTGGTATTTAAAAGAGCATCCCAAATGTGGCTTCTCTTCTTAGTATGTCACTGACCTTGAGTATTAAGGCTGGGTTCACACCTATGCAAATTGGATGTGGGTTTCTCTGCATCCAATTCGCATAGCAGGAGATTGTGAATGGCTCTCTATGGAGCTGGTTCACACATCTCTGCAGTGGCTCCAGTGTGATTTGCATGTGATTTGCATGTGATGTGCATCTTTTGGTCTGTTTCAGATCCAAATTTAGCCAAAAATTCAGGCTGAAATCGGACCTGAAATTGTGAATGGGGACGTACTGGACCCCTGCTGTGAGCTGCTGTGTATTATAGTGTAAACCCAGCTTTATACCTTTCAGAACCTATTGATTTATTGGCTACATGCTCGCCCCAGGTCAGTACTTAGCAGGCAAGTAAGGATTAAGATTGCAGTTCCTTCACCTTGAAGCGGGGTTCCTGGCATAGAAAATTTTTCGCAAGCTAAAATTGATCACATGAAATAGTCCCTAAAACATATTAATAGCTCCCCAATCATTCCAGAAATTGTTGCAAACACTTGCCTTATATCCTCCAGCTCATGTTGTGGCAGTATCCAGTATGTGTGGGCATGTGAAGCCCATTTCCTTTTTCTTCCTGGTTTTCAGGGAGAGGTGCATGCTAGGGCGATTTTTAGGCACAGTAATGCCCAGAGACTCCTGGGAAATGAGTATTATCATTTCCCAGGAGGCAATGGGGTCTTAGGACAGGAAGTTGAACCACCTAGGACCAGGAACTAGGCAGCATACAAAATCTGCCTAGTAACAGCCAGATAGAAGTAAGTAAAAAATATTTTTTTTTATTATTTTTTTTTACATTAAAGGCAAACTGTTAATAGAAAGTTAATTTTTAGGGTGGAACTCCACTTTAAAAATCAAATTGACAGAGGCAGTTCCCCTTACGTGTTGTGTAACATAGGACACTTAAAGCGGATCTCCACCCTAAAGTGAAGATCCGCTGATCGGAACCCTCCCCCCCTCCGGCGTCACATTTGACACCTTTCAGGGGGGAGGGGGGTGCAGATACCTGTCTAAAGACAGGTATCCGCACCCACTTCCGGCCCGCAGTCTCGGGCAAAAGACGGGCTTTTCCCGTTGTGTGCTGGGAACTCTCAGCTCCCAGCACACAGCGGGAGCCAATCGCGGGCGCAGCGCGACTCGCGCATGCGCCGTAGGGAACCGGGCAGTGAAGCCGGAGCGCTTCACTTCCTGGTTCCCTCGCCGTGGATGGAGGGGGGAGCAGCAGGGTGACGAGCGATCGCTCATCCTCTGCTGCGGACGGCGCTGGACTCCAGGACAGGTAAGTGTCCTAATATTAAAAGTCAGCAGCTGCAGTATTTGTTGCTGCTGGCTTTTAATATTTATTTATGGTGAACCATCCGCTTTAATGCCAACAGATGTAGAGAATAGATGGGGCAAAACTATAGGTACAGTAGGTAGGAATTAAACAGTATAGGTCCCAAAGTTACAGACAACAGTGAATGAGTTATGGTGTGTAATTTTAGCTGTATCCACAAAACAAAATTGCAAATTGGTGGTTTTAAAATGTGTTTTCTTTTGTTTGAAAACAACAAATTTCATCATACTTTGAGTTACTCGTAACTGTGGCCAGTAGTACTGGTCTATTTTTCGCTGAATAATAAATCCTGAAATAATAATAGTTACTATTAGGCGGGATTGAACAGTGATTATATTTTTCAGCTATGAATATGTAAGTACCTGTATTCCATTCTCCCACTGGCCTATGTATTCTTCATTGGAGATAATCCACCTCATCCTCCCGACTCCATGTAACTTGTTATTCTTCCACTGGCCTTCATAGAGGTTTCCTGACTTAAAACTGTCAAATTTGATCACATTTTCACAGTGTACTGATACAAAATTTTAAGATGACAAATACACAGTATTTAAAGAAGAACTCCAGGAAAAAAATACATGTTTTACCACTTGTCCACTGGGCCTATTTTGGGACTTCTCTCCTTCATGTAAAAAAAAATAATCAGAACCCCCAAACATTATATATATATTTTAGCAGACACCCTAGGGAATAAAATGGCGGTCATTGCAACTTTTTTTCTCGCATGGTATTTGCGCAATAATTTTTTTAACGCCTTTTATGGGGAAAAAATGGTTTCATGAATTTAAAAATAACAAAACAGTAAAGTTAGCCCAATTTGTTTGTATAATGTGAAAGATGATGTTACGCCGAGTAAATAGTTACCTAACATGTCACGCTTTAAAATTGCGCACACTAATGGAATGGCGCCAAACTTCGGTACTTAAAAATCTCCATAGGCGATGCTTTAATTTTCTTTAAATTAAATAATTTTTATTAGGAAAAAAAAAAAATGTGGACAATCCAAAATAATCAACGTAGTATAACAAACAAAGGCATAACCATACAAGATTAAGCAATTCTTTTTTTTACAGGTTACTATTTTCGAGTTACAGAGGAAGTCTAGTGCTAGAATTGTTGCACACGCTCTACTGCACACGAATTTACCTCACATGTGGGGTTTGAACGATGTTTACATATGTGTGCGGGACTTGCATGCGTGTTCGCTTCTGAGCGCGAGCTACCGGGGACAAGGGCGTTTTAAAAATAAATAAAAAATAAATTGATTTTGATCACTTTTATTCCTATTACAAGGAATGTAAACATCCCTTGTAATAGGAATCACTGTGACATGTCGTCTTTATGGAGAGATGTGGGGTCAATAACACCCCATATCTCTCCTGCAGACTTACAAGCATGAGATTGTGAAATAAAATTCACCGATCTCATGCCGACAGCCGCAATTGCGGCTTTTACTTCCGGGTAACCGGGCGTGAAGCCTACTCCCTTGGACTACAGGAGAGTCAGGACGCTCTCTGTGTGTTAGTGGGCGTCCTGACTCTCCTGTAGTCCAAGAGAGGGGGCAAGCACGACACTCCAGACCAGGGAGAAAGCCTTGCATTACTGTGTGGAGTTACAGACAGAAGAACAGGAAGTGAGGGTTTCTCAGAAGAAATAAGGACATTTAAAAGCAAAATGGGAGGATGAGGCAAGTAAAGGAGGATTGCACTAAGGTAAAGGAAGCTATTTGGGGAAAAAAGTTGTACCTTTACAACCCCTTTAAGCACAAGAAGGTATATGCCACCTCCTAGATCTTTCTATTTTCTTTACAAATTACTGGTTTACTGAGCACCGCTAGTATAGCTTTCATTATACTACTCCGAGAGGAGAGATAAGACTCTTTGCCCGTCCCTCCTCTTCTCTGCCCATTCACAGAAATTTTGGATTTTGAGAGAAGGTTCACATAATGCAAAGTGTTCTGTGAAAAGCGAAGAAGAGCAGCTGAAAAAACTATGCCTTCTATGTAAGCATACCCCTAGCTGGGGTACCAGAAGTGTAGTAATCGCTATACTTATGGTGTTCAGTAACTTGTAAAACTTTGTGAACTTTACTCCCTGCATACCAGAATATTTTAGAAAAGCATTTTTCTTTCCTGGAGTTTTTTTATTTACAACAATGGTTAACAAACTATATATAGACATTATGCCCTGTACACACGATCAGACATGTCTGATGAGACTTGTCTGACGGACCGTTTTCATCAGACAACTCTGAACTTATCTGTTGGTCTGATGTGTGTACACACCATCGGACCAAAATCCGATCAGACCAGAACGCGGTGACGTAGAACACAAAACGAAGTTCAATGCTTCCAAGCATGCGTCGACTTGATTCTGAGCATGCGCGGGTTTTCGGACAGGTTTTAAAGCATGTTTTAAAACTTTGGTCCGCTGGAAAACGGTCCGATAGGCCATACACACCATCGAACATGTCCGGTGAAACTGGTCAGCGGACATGTTCGATCGTGTGTACGCGGCCTTAGATTACATTTTTACAAACTATTGTTGCATAAAAAAAAAATATGCAATGGTCAACTTATGCATATGGGTATCAACTGTAGTTCCAATAGGACTATGCCCCAATCAGACTTGGGCATTACAGACCACAAAAATGACCCAATATTGTTTATGGTATAGTTCATAGATCAATTTAGAATTTTTTCTTGATAGGATATGATGTGTTACCTTATTTATGGTTGTTTATGTTAATTTAGCACAGACTCTTTTTTTTACTTCTTTTTAACATTTATAGCCCGTTTAAAAAGGATATGAAACATAAAAGCCAGAAAGTACAAACTCTAAAGACATGTTAAAGCAGGGGTCTCAAACTGGTGGATCTCCAGCTGTTGTGAAATCACCACACGTGTCTATTTTTATATAGAAACCAATCGATGAACATACATACCACTGTACTCCCCAGCCTTCTTTGTTATTGTGCACCCAATCCCCTTCATACCATGATGTTTCCTCTGAATCATAATACATCACACCCTGTAATGAAAGGCATATGATTGTCAAGAATATTCATGTTGCCTGACATTTTATCTGCTACTTGTGACTTAAAGCTGTCTTAAAACACTGCTGGTGTGTATAAGGGCTCGTGTTGACAGGCATTGTCTTCAAACACTGTATATGCAAATGTATACATTGGAATGGGAATCGCAGGAAAAGTTCAAACTCACCCTAAAGTGTTTGTTACCCCAACATTTCATATTTCTGTGCTATGTATAAAAAAAAGTATTCTGTTTTCTTTATATTGCCTAATTTGTGTGAAAGAACTGGTGATCCTGCCAGTCCCCCTTCTTTCGTATTTCAAACTGACCAAGCTAGGCATGGTAGTGCACCCTTCCCAGAGTCATACTTTTTCTGTCTGTGCTGGGAACACAGCCTACATGTCCTTTAATGGCTATGACTTGTGCTGACAAGCCCAACTGTGCAAATACGTTTTCTGCTTCTTCTCTGCCTATTGCTGACAACCCCCCCCCCCCCCTCCATGCAGTCTTCACCCACCTCTCTAAGCCCCTTATGCAGAGGAGAACAGAGGTCATGTGGTCACATGAAAGGAAGAAAAAAAAAAAGTTTACACACTCAAGCCTAGCCTTGTATTTCTTTTTTTAAACGGAATGGGTTGTTTTACCAGGTAGGGGTTCACATATACTTTAATAAAACATGCTGTGTCCAAAGAACATAAACGTAGGTGAAATGCAGCCTCTGAACTGCTATATGTACCATTCAATTAAAGTCAGTGAAATTTTGTCAAATGCAGGAAAACAATACCTATCGACATAAATCCGAAAGGTGTCAGAAATACTAACAGTCCTTGTTACATCAAATGCTCTTGTTTGTCCTACCATGCTTCACTGGAAACAAAAAAAATATAAATAGGATTTGTTGTACTCACCGTAAAATCCTTTTCTCTGTCGTCCATGGACGGACACAGCTCTAGAAATCTTGACAAGTGGGTTAAGTTCCTGTTCATAGGAGAGGATCCTATGAACAGGAACATAACCCACTTGTCAAGACTTTGAAGGCTGTGTCCGTCCATAGACGATAAGAGAAAATAGGATTTTTTGTACTCACACAGTTTTCAGGCCGGATTCACACTAGTGCGGTGCGAATTTCAGCTCTCTTATCTCTGCAGAGAGATAAGAGAAGTGTTCAGCAGATCCATTGCGTTTTAGCTGCAGATTAGCTGTGAATTTGGAGACCTGGGAGAGGGGAGGGGGAGGGGGGATGTGTATTGAGGTGAATGAGAGTAAATCCTGAAGAGAACTGAACACATCTGCGAATCAGCTGCGTACCCATAAAAGATAATGGGCCTGAATTCGCACCTGAGCCGCACCGCAACGTTTTTTCGGGAATGCGCAGTGCGAATGCATCGCACATATGTGAACCAGCCTCATTGAAAACAATGTATTTAGAAATGTTCTGCGTATTGTATGCGGTTTAAGCCGCACTCAATTCGCATAGGTGTGAACCCGGCCTCAAAGTCTTGACAAGTGTTCCTCTCCTGTGAACAGGAACATAACCCACTTGTCAAGATTTATGGAGCTGTGTCCCTCCATGGATGATAAAAGAAAGAAGAATTTAATTAACTGTACAACAGGAACTGCTGTTCTTTCAGACACTTTTCTGCTTGAGGCCTACTGTGTAAGTACAGCTTACCTTGCCATGGCGTTTGCCCATACACCATTCACCAACATATGAGATCTGCTGATCACTAGATATGTAAAGGCCAGTCCCATGTCTGATGCCCTCGTTCACCTGTCCTTCATAACGACTGCCATTGGGCCACTTATATATGCCATGTCCCATTGGTTTGTTCTTACAAAACTGACCCTGGAGCAAAGAATAATTAAAGCCAATTAATGTAAAATAATAATAGTTTGTAAACTTTGTGAAGTGGCCTAATGCATGGATGAGGCAGGAGTGGGAAATTTTGAATAATGGCAGGTAACAAGGCTATCATATATGTATTTTAAATGTGTTTCTAGCTGTTGAGTGCAGCTTTGAATTAAAGAAAAACTGTCATGAGAGAAATATGGAGGCTGACATTTTTGAACTCAACAACTAAAATAGGCAGTAGTGTGATAGTTGTACTAAACCCCTTGCTTGAAAACTTAAGTCTCTAATTCAGTAGCTAAGTCATTTTGATTATTTTTATGTATTTTCTTATCTGTGTCCTTGTTCCAGGTGAGCGACTTACTGTAGTATAGAATCAGAACAACAGTCGGGAAGCGTTTTTAGAAGGGAATTTTTGAGGGCTGCAACTAACGATGATTTTCATCATCGATTAGTTGGCCGATTATTGTTTTGATTAATTTGATAATAACCTTAAAAGAAGCGTGGTGTATAATTTAGTTAATTTGTAAAGTAAAAAAATAAATACATTTTTTCTTAAATATCTCTATGCAGTGGTAAATATAAATAACCAATTATATGGTTAGGGAGCAAAATCTCTAATCCACTCTGAGACAGAAGGGATATACTGTATATACTATTGGAGCTTGAATCTGGTAAATATCATCAGACTCAGATCAAATTTTTTATTCAAAGAAAAAAATAAATTAAAGACTGTTTTGTCGATTTTAAAGAGGAGCTCTAGCCGCAAATTATTTTTTTTTAAAAGTCAGCAGCTACTAACAGTGTAGCTGCTGACTTTAAATAAGGACACTTACCTGTCCTAGGCGCCCGCGCTGACGGCCCCCGCCGATGCCGGTCCCGCGATCGCTCCGGGTCCCGCGCCGCCATTCACACTATGGGAAACAGGCAGTGAAGCCGTACGGCTTCACTGCCCATTTCCTACTGCGCCTGCGTGAGTCTCACGCTGGCTTGTGAATGGGCGCGCTGCTCTCTGAGAACACACACAGTTCCCAGAAAGCAGCGCGCCCCATTCACAAGGAGAAGGAGAAGAAGAAAAGGCACCGCGGAGTGGAAGAGGCAGATTACGGACTTCCGCATAGCAACAGCTATTTCGGGTGAGTATTTTTTTTTATTTTTTCAGGTTTTTTTTATTTTTATTTTTTAAACAACAGTGTAAAAAGCAAGATCTACCTTTATGCATATTGGATTCAGCTTCAAACACTAAGGCCACGCACACACGATCAGACCGGTCCAATGAAACTGGTCTGAAGACCAGTTTCATCGGACCAAATCAATCGTGTGTACGGCTCATCGGACCGTTGTCCGTCAGACCAAAGTTTTAAAACTTGCGTTAAGATCTGGTGTCAGGTGTCCGTCGGACCAAAACGATGGTTAGTACACAAAAGCATCGGACCAAAAACCTGCGCATGCTCAGAATCAAGTCGACGCATGCTTGGAAGCATTGAACTTTGTTTTTTCAGCACGTCGTTGTGTTCTACGTCACCGTGGTCTGGCCTGATCGGACCACTTCAGCGTGTGTATGTGTGTACGTGGCCTAAGAGTTCTATACCTTTTTGACGTTATGTGCTTTTATGCCATGAATGTGTATGTATAATTATAAACCTATCTCTTACTCTGTGTTAGACGCACTGTTATCATATGCTGATACTGTCTTATGAAACTGTGTATACAAATTTATATTTAATGCATCCCTTAGATATTTTACATTAACTACTTGTACCGCCAAAAGTCCAATTTATTAGTCCATTAATTTCCATTGTCACTCTTCTGGGAGGTTGGTACACTAAAACTAGTGCATTTACAGCGATTAGTCGCCCTGTGTTTTTATGCAAGTTTGGCAAGACCCATTTAAATACATGTCCCATAAGGCATTGCTCCTCAAACACATTCACAAGTTCTTAAAGGATCACTAAAGGAATTTTTTTTTTTTAGCTAAATAGCTTCCTTTACCTTACTGCAGTACTGGTTTCATGTCCTTATTGTTCGTTTTTGCTTTGAAGTTGCTGTAATCCTGCTCTGATCTCCGTACTTCCTGCTTGTCTGTTTCTTTATAACCACAGTGCTGGGAGCTTTCTCATGGTGGTCTAACCTGTCATTACTGTGTGTCTAAAACTTCCCAGAACCAATCAGATTCATTTTAAAAACAAAACATTGCCCTGGATTTGTTTGTTTTTGTTCTGTGTGTCTATTTCTACTTTGCAGAAACATGAAGCCAGTTCAAAAGTGAAACTAACCTGCAGGCACATTATATGATTGACTTTTATCTATTTTTAATCATTTTGAAAAGGAATCAGTTAACTTTTATGTCTCTATACCCTGTAAACAGTCATTTCAGCAAAAAATTTTTTTTCCTTTAGTGACCCTTTAAGCACTTACTGACATGTATGTATGGTGTACTGAGCTATATGTGTGCTGCACTGTATTTCCTGATATGTAAGCAAATAATGCATTGTGTATGCAGGCCAACTAATCAGCTGGCTGATTAATCAATTATGAAAATAGTTGACAACTATTTTCATAATCGATTGGTTGTCGATTAATCGATTAGTTGTTTTGGCCCTAGAACTTTTTCTTAGGAGATCCAATATCATGTTTTTATCTAAAGGCCGGAAGGGCAGGATCAGTATGGGATGTATTGGCACAAGTAACACATTAAAATTATATTTTTCTCTTACCTCATATATTACTCCGTCTGTCCATGTATAAGTTCCTTTGCCATGCATAAGCCCCTCAGAGAATGAACCCTGCAAATGGAGAAATGTGTTAACCTACATTTCAGGTAAATACACTGGATAAAAGCAAATTGCATGTACAAGAACTCACTGTGTAAACATTCCCATCTTTGTAATAAGCAACTCCTTCTCCTTCATACAGTCCATGCAACAACTCCCCTTCATACCTGTTAAAAAAGGATGAATTTTTTTTTAAATGTAATGTACTTTAAAAGTTAGCTCCTCTTGTAGTTTTTTATTGCCATTTGTGTCCCTATGCAGAAGGTTTCCCTCACTTCTTGTCAGGACAAGTAGTGACGAGAAATGTCTCCAAAGGGGAAGCAGACAAAATCAAAAACACATTTTAAGTTAAATAAAGTTTTAGCCCCTAGACTTCTATGGGGCGGCCTGAGGTAGATGAGCTCCATAGGCATCTAAGGGACTGCACTGCACAGTCACAGCCAGGAGAGGGAGCCTTCCACAGCTATATGTAAACAAACAACATAGGCCATACTGTAGGTGTTGGATCTTAGAAAGTATACATCTGTCGAAGGGGAGGGTGGGATTGTTTAGGTCTGGGTAAAGAGACAAAAAAAGAATAAGGCCAGCCAAACACGGTTCGAATCTTAGCTGGTTCAGCAGGAACCAGCCGAGATTTGAACCGTTAATGGGCAGGATGAATGTGCCAAGTTGATCGATCAACTGCTGGATTCTCAAGCCTGGCAAATTCTCTTGTGATTATCGCTAGCGGCTGCTATAGCTGGTATTGATAATCACAGTCTTCTTCCAGCGGAGACAGCTTCCCCTGCCTGTCTACGCCAGAAGAAGACACTTGCAGACACCCCTGTCAACACTGTCTGTCTTAAAGGGGTTGTAAAGGTTTGTTTTTTATTTTCTAGATAGGTTCCTTTAAGCTAGTGCATTGTTGGTTCACTTACATTTTCCTTCGTATTTATTCTTTGTCTGAATTTCTCATTTCCGGTTCCTCCTCAGTAAGCTTGCCCCCATGATCCAAGCCGTTCTGGCTGGGGGTTAGTCAGCATGCTCGCCCCCTCCCTTGAGACTACATCCCTGCAGGGGGGCGCACAGCTCTCAAAGAGCATACCAAGGTTATGGTAGCTAGTTGCTGCCATAATAACAGTATTCCTCTTCAGTCTACGTAAAATGCCACAGGGATGTAGTCCCAAGGGAGGGGGCGAGCACGCTGACTAAGCCCCAGCCAGAAAGGCTCGGATGATGGTGGAAAGCTTACTAAGGAGGAACAGGAAGTGAAAATTTTAGACAAAGAAAAAAACATTTAGGCTCCGTGCACACTGAAGCCGATAAACTGCAGTTTATTGGCGTTTTGGCTTTTTTTTTTAAAGCCCATAAACTAAACTCTATGTTAGCCTATGTGCCCATGCACACCTGGACATTTTTCAGTGTTAATGAGCTTTGGAGTTTATTGTTTTTTTTCTGAACGCCCGAAATTTGAGTTCAAAGTGCCGTTTTTTGGCAGGAAAAAACGCAAAACGCTGAAAAACGCCACAAAAAAAAAGTAAAAAAAATGATAAAAGCTACACTGAAAAACGCTGATTAAAGCTATTGCAAAAACACTAAAAAACTTTGCAAGGCTCCCTGCAAAGCTACTGGCATTTTTTTATAGCTTTTATCAGCTTCAGAGTGCATGGAGCCTTAGAAGGGAAATCGAAGGAAAAGGTAAGTAAACCAACAATGCGCTAGCTTAAAGGAACCAATATAGTAAATAAAAAAACAAACCTTTACAACCCCTTTAATAACCTGTAGTTGTAGAAAAAAAATTGCGCCGTGTAAGGCGGACCTAGGGGTACTTTGTCTGAAAGTGACATGTGACCCATATAATTTCTCATCTAACAGCGTACACACGGTCGTTTTTTGCGATGAAAAAAAACGACGTTTTTTAAAACGTCATTTAAATTGATCGTGTGTGGGCAAAACGTCGTTTTTTGTCTTCAAAAAAACGACCAAAAAAAATTCCAACATGCTTGAATTTTTTGTGTCGTTTTTCAAAACGTCGTTTTTTGTTTCACAAAAAGTCACCGTGTGTAGCAAAAACTTCTTTTAAAACGACGTTTTTCAACCCGCGCATGCCCAGAAGCTAGTTATGAAGCGAGCTTCAATGGAAAAGAGTGGTGAACGTAACCTCGCTTTTTGTGAAAAAAACGATGGTGTGTATGCAAAATTGTCTTTGAAAAGTGACGTTTCAAAAACGTCGTTTTTTACTTCACAGAAAACGTCGTTTTTTTTCATCGCAAAAAACGACCGTGTGTACGCGGCATCACTTTCAAAGACGATGTTGCATACACACCATCGTTTTTTTCACAAAAAACGAGGTTACGTTCACCACACTTTTCCATTGAAGCTCGCTTCATAACTAGCTTCTGGGCATGCGCGGGTTGAAAAACGTCGTTTTGAACGACGTTTTTGCTACACACGGTGACTTTTTGTGAAACAAAAAACGACGTTTTGAAAAACGACACAAAAAATTCAAGCATGTTGGAAATTTTTTTTGGTCGTTTTTTTGAAGACAAAAAACGACGTTTTGCCCACACACGATCAACTTAAATGACGTTTTAAAAAACGTCGTTTTTTTTTCATCGCAAAAAACGACCGTGTGTACGCGGCATTACTGTGTACAGAGGCTGTTGTAGGTTTTTTAGTGATCCTGCTCTTATGTCATAGCTCTCTAGAAATCTCTAGATAACAGTTGTGAAAACTCTGCACAACAACATAAAATAGATAACTAAGAAAAACAATAGGCTTACAAGTGCTGTATAAGAAAATAACACAGAAGAAGGTAATTGCCTTCACCAAGTCCTTTAGCATAAAACAATAAGGATGAACTTACTTTTCTATAATAACCTGAGTTAGAACAGGTTCCTCGTACAGCGCTGGAGAAGGGACAATGGTAGGCACAGCGGTGGGGGGCTCCTCAGGCTTTGCAGACTGGTCCTCAGAAACAACTTTAGGGGAAGGAGGAGGAAGTTCTTCCGTTGGGGAAGCAGATACAGATGAGATCTTGGAGTTTGAATCTTCAGAGGTATCCACTGACAACTTGTCTGCCTTTTTCTCATTCTTTTTCTTAATTTTACCCATATTCTGAATTCTTAATCACCATCAATCACTAAAACCACCTGCAGAACACACACATTTTTGTACAAAAAAAATCACATTTAGTATTGACAGTAAAATAAATAATATAACCATGTAATGCACTGCATATGTCTCTGTAAAAAAAAAAACATATATACTGGTAGAATTTATGATTTACTGCTGTTCAGGGGGTCTGGGCTTCAACAATATGGCAGCCTCCAGTAAGAAGAATCAGGAGCAATGTTGGAGGCAATTTACAGCAAACACTAATGTTGGTAGCATAATTAATATTGTGGAATGTATGTTCTTTGCTAAAGAACTTTTTGTATCAAGTTGTTATGGGTAGAGTTTTGCTTTAACCCATTCCATCCAGTTCAACCAACTGAGAAGAAAAAGAAAACAAACAACACACAAATCGAAAACCTCCATATACAATACCCTATACTCACTGTTGATCCAGAGGAAGGCAAAAAAAAACATGAGCCGATTTGCTCCAGCGGGGGGGAAAAAAATCTTTCTTGATCCCCGAGAGACAATCAGATATTCCCTACATCAACTTTACCTATGTTAGTATCCAGTTATATTATATACATTTAGGAAAGAATTTGAAAGAATAACATTTTTGTTTCGAGGCCGCATTTTCCGATTTGGCACTGCGGCACTTTAGCTGACAATTGCGTGGTCGTGCGACGTGGCTCCCAAACAAAATTGACGTTCTTTCCCCCCACAAATAGAGCTAATGGCAGCGATCAGCACATTGGACACCTTTGACACCATTTTGGGACCATTGTAATTTTTACAGCGATCAGTGCTATAAAAATGCACTGATTACTGTAAAAATGACACTGGCAGTGAAGGGGTTAACCTGTAGGGGCGCTGAAGGGGTTGAGTGTAACCTGGGGAGTGCTTCTAACTATTAGGGGGCGTGTCTTGCCATGACACGTCACTGATCGCTGTTCCCGATGACATGGAACAGACGATCAGTGACATGTCACTAGGAAGAATGGGGAGATGTGGGGCCAGATTCAGGTACATTGCCGCATATTTCCGGTGGCGTAGCGTATATCATTTACACTATGCCACCGTAACTTTGAGAGGCAGGTGCCGTATTCACAGGGAACTTGCGCCCAAAGTTACAGCGGCATCGTGTAAATGTGCAGGCGTAAGCCCGCGTAATTCAAAGTAGGCTGGTAGTGGGCGTGTTGTATGTAAACTAATCGTAACCCCACGTAAATGATGCGCCGAACGAACTGCTCATGCAGCGGCCGTGGACGTATCCCAGTGTGCATGCTCACAATCACGTCGCAAATAGTCATTAATATCGACGTGTACGTAACTTACGCCCAGCCCCATACAAAATCGGCTTACGCAAACGATGTACAATACGACGCTGTCCCGGCGTCCATACTTAACATTGCCTGTGCCTCATATAGCAGGGGTAACTTTACGTCGATCCGACGCCCTACTATCGTGAATCGGCGTATCTACCTAATTTGCATATTCGACGCGTAAATCTACGGAAGCGCCACCTAGCGGCCAGCGTAAATATGCAACTGGAGATACGCCGTCGTAAGTCTTTCTGAATCTGGCCCGTTGTGTTTACACTGACATCTCCACATTCTTCAGCTCTGTGACCCGATCGCTGGACGCCGGCGGACATCAAGTGTGGGACCACACAAATAAAAGTAGGCGTATATATACGCCCCTTCTGCCCAGCCGTGCCATTCTGACGACGTAAATAGGTGTGCAGCGGTCTTTAAGCGGTTAAAGTGGAACTTTACCCATAATAACCTGATAAAAAATAATGTTTTTTAGCAAGGAAAATACATTCCACAATAATAATTATTGTACCAAAATGAGTGTGTGCTGTAAATTGCCTCCAGCATTGTTCCTGTTTCTTCTGGCTGGAGGCTGTCATTGTGCAGTAAATCATAAAGCGGAACTAAACCCATCGATTTAACAGTTTCAAAACAGTTACTTCTTAGAATGCCAGGATTGCCAACTGTCACATCTGCTTGTGTCCTTAACCAAACTGTCAAACCATCAAATAACTGGTGTCATAACTGACCACATGTGTAGCACCAGGGCAGTTGCAGATCAAACAGAAACAGCTTCCTTGGCTGTATAGTCTAAGAGGGTTAAGCCTGGGTTCACACTGATACAAATTTACAGCGGGTTTGATGCGTTTAGGAACACATCGATTCGCAGGTCATGTAAAAAGCATAGTATTCCATGGCTTTGGTTCACATCTATGCGTTGCGTATTTGGTGCTAGAAAAAAAAAGTGTCCTGTGCGTGTTGACTGTGGGTGCGATGCGAAATCCTATGGTGCAGTGCAAATGTTATCTTCATAGGCTTCAATTGAACTTGCAATAAACTTGCAGTACACAGTTCACATCTGAGCGAATGGTTCACTGCCTGCCCCCTGAAAATCGCAGTAAAATCGCAGATCAAACTCGCAGCAGATCGCATTGCAGTAGTGTGAACCTAGGCTTAAAGAGGAGTTCCAGCCTGTAAAAAAATAATAATTAAAGATAAGCAGCTATAAATACTGTAGCAGCTGATTTTTAATATAAGGACACTTATCTGTCCAGGTATCCCGCAATGTCAGCACCCCAATTCGACCCGTCACTCGGCTCCAGGTGCAGGCGTGGGAATTCTTACTAAGGGAAACAGGCAGTGAAGCCTTGCTGCTTCACTGCCTGTTTCCTACTGCACATGCGTGAGTTGCGCTGTGCTTTCTGAATGGTACCGCTATGTTCTGGGACTTGTGTGTCTCCCAGAAGGCAGCGGGGGGGAGGAGAAGTTTAATAGATTGCTGCACAAGTGATCTTACCGGAAGTGGGTATCTGGTTTTGACAGGTATTTTCTCCCCCCCCCGAAGGTGCCAAATGGGTCAGCGGAGGGGCTGAGGAAGCAAACAAGCAGAACTTACACTTTTGGGTGGAGTTTCTCTTTCATTTTGCTTTAAGGCTGTCAGCGGATCGCCCTCTGCAAGTTCGTTAGTGCCTAAAAATGAAGCGCAACTGAGCATGTGCAAAGCATGGCGAGTCAGTGTATTGCTGGATTTTAAATAGTATAGGCATATAGTTTTATTTTATTTTTTACTACAATAAAAGTTTTTAGTAAAGGTAAATCTGTTTTCATATTTCAGACAAAAGTACTGGGGTACAGTATTTCAAAACATAGATACACATTGAAACATTTTTATTGTTTTATATATCTATACCTGCAAAAAAAAAATGATCTAGCAGGACTTAAAGGATCACTAAAGGATTATTATTTTTATTTTTATTTTTTTTAGCTAAATAGCTTCCTTTACCTTACTGCAGTCCTGATTTCATGTCCTCATTGTTTGTGTTTGCTTTGAAGTTGCTGTAATTCTGCTCTGATCTCCACACTTCCTGCTTGTCTGGCTCCTTATGAAAAATCTCATGGCAGCTTTTCACTGTGGTCCAAGCTGTCATTACTGTGTGTCTAAAACCCCTCAGAACCAATCAGATTCATTTTAAAAACAAGCACTGCCCTGGATTTGTTTGTTTTTGTTCTGTGTGTCTCTGTACTTCACAGAAACATGAAACCAGTTTAAAAGTGAAACTAAACAGCAGGCACATTATATGAATGATTTAAATCTATTTGTAATCATTTTTAAAAGGAATCAATTAACTTTTATGTCTCTATACCCTGTAAACAGTAATTTCAGCAAAAAAAAAACGTTTTCCTTTAGTGACCCCTTTAATAAAGTTCCAAATTGTGGAGATTCAGATTCTGCTGCATTGATTGTCATTGTATCTAAAAAAAAAAAAAAAAATCAATGGGAGATTCGCTTGTCTTGGTGCTCCCAAACCATATTGTTCCAGAATGTTTCCCATTCCCCTTCTATATTTTTCCCCCATTGTACTCTTCTGGTTGTTTTATTGCTTATTTATCAAAGCCAATAAAATCTGAAAAATAACATGATGATGACGTTGATGATAATAATAAAAGGTACACGATCTTACCCAAACATTGACCAGATGATAAGAACTGTTTCTGGAGCGTCACGGAAGTGTCTCCATCTCCTTGGAAACGTCTACCACGTGATTCCTTTCCGCCGCCATGTTGTGGTTGGCAAATTGGAAAACCCTCCCTGAAAATTAGTGATGTCGCTTCATATACCTTCTTCTCATTCACAATCATATCTCCGTATGGGATTTCCTGATCTTCTGAAGATGTGAGGAGAGGATACACAGCGTATCTCCTCATTCGGTGTCCTCCGACTTCCGCTTGTAGTGCCAACCAGAGGCGGAAGTCTTGGGCGCTCTAGCCTGCTCCTTGTGGTTTCTATGGTGAAGTGTGGAAATTGCTGGAGAGGTTCGGAGTGTGCGCCTTGTATGGGAATGTTCGGTGTGTGATAAGAGCCGGGAATCTAGGAATGGGGGAGAGCCCGGTACCCCGCTCCTCTGCTCAGGTGGTGGGGATCCCGGTGTTCCAATACCCGGAGGAGGGGGACCTGGATCTGGACGGTGAGTGTTGGGCTGATGTAATAATAATCCATATATAGGGTGACAGCTGGGAGGTGTGTGAGGAAAGACCACTCACTGCTCACAACTTCCACTAGTCTGGGGGTTGCCTCTTCATAACAATCAGAAACAAATAAAGTTTATTGATAGTGAAGCGGAACCATTGGAGTCACCTTTCTGGAATCGCTTCTACGCTTCATATGAAGATTCCCATTGTATCCTATGGTGTCTGTTCGCACCTGAGTGGCGTGTCGCTGGGAAAAGTCCTTCGAGTTTTTTTTTTTCTTCTTTGGCGCAAAACATGTGCGTTTTTGACTCCTATGAATTTCAACCGGAGCGCCTGGAAAATGTGCGATTTCTTCTTAGGAAACTTGAAAACGCATGAACATATAATATAATAATTTTTTTTGGGGGGGGGGGGGCTTTACGCCTGACATACTATGGACCTATAAAATGTCATTAGTGCCAGACCAACCTTTTAACCACACAAAGACCTGGCACTTTTTGTTTTCACGTTTCTTTAACCACTTAAGACCCGGACCAAAATGCAGGTAAAGGACCTTGCCCCTTTTTGCGATTCGGCACTGCGTCGTTTTAACTGACAATTGCGCGGTCGTGTGACGTGGCTCCCAAACAAAATTGGTGTCCTTTTTTTCCCACAAATAGAGCTTTCTTTTGGTGGTATTTGATCACCTCTGCAGTTTTTATTGTTTGCGCTATAAACAAAAATAGAGCGACAATTTTGAAAAAAATGCAATATTTTTTACTTTTTGCTATAATAAATATCCCCAAAAATATATATACATTTTTTTTTCCTCAGTTTAGGCCGATACGTATTCTTCTACATATTTTTGGTAAAAAAAATCGCAATAAGCGCTTATCGGTTGGTTTTCGCAAAATTTATAGCGTTTATAAAATAAGGGATAGTTTTATCCCATTTTTATAAAAAAAAATTTTTTTTACTACTAATAGCGACGATCAGCGATTTGTTTTTTTTTTTTTTTTTCGTGACTGCGACATTATGGCGGACACTAAGGACAATTTTGACACATTTTTGGGACAATTGTCATTTTCACAGCAAAAAATGCATTTAAATGGCATTGTTTACTGTGAAAATGACAGTTGCAGTTTGGGAGTTAACCACAAGGGGGGCGCTGTAGGATCTGAGTGTTCCCTGTGTGTGTTTACAACTGTAGGGGGGTGTGGCTGTAGGTGTGACGTCATCGATCGCGTCCCCCTAAAACAGGGATGACGCGATCGATGCTGCGGCCACAGTGAAGCACGGGGAAGCCGTGTTTACACACGGCTCTCCCCGTTCTTCAGCTCCGGGGACCGATCGCCGCACTACAGCGGCGATCGGGTCCGCGAGTCCCGCGGACCCGGTCCCGGAGCGGCGCGCGCCCGTGACCCACGGCTGGGTACTAAAATCAACGTTGATGTGCCCAGCCGTGACATTTATTTTTTCCTAGAAAATTGCTTAGAACCCAAACCGTATATATTTTTTATCAAAGACCCGAGGGAATAAATTAGTGATCGTTGCAATTTTTGTTTTATGTCACAGCAGTGTGCGCAGCAGTTTTTCAAATGCAATTTTTGGGGAAAAAAAGAGTAGGGAAGACCCTCACCATACCAACATCCAATATATATATATATATTTAAGGATTGGCCAAGTCAAAATGTGTGGACTTTGTGGGCACACAATGAGAGGGAGAATCAGTATTGAATAATAAAAAATAAAAAAATACATGCCCGAATTGTTTTTTATTTATTTTTTGTATAATTTAAAAGATGTTGCGCTAAGTAAATAGATTCCTAACATATCATGCTTTAAAATTGCGCATACTCGTGAAATGGCGACAAACTACGATACCTAAAAAAAAAATTAATCTCCATAGGCCATGCTTTAAACACGTACACACGATCAGACGGGAATTGTGTGATGACAGGCTGTTTGTACGCTCCATCGGACAAAGGACGGATGGACGGCCGCACACCGGAAAACTCTTGAGTTGTCTTTATTGAAAAAGCATAAGCAGGCACCACAGGTACACGGCAAGAATCAAAAAACAACCGACGCGTTTCACACTTGGCTAGTGCTTATTCATCTTATACACTAATACTTTTACATTAATGTAAGAATAATTGTTTTTCTTTTTACTAAGTACTCTTTTTTCATACACGGCTGCACTTTGTACCCGGCCATTTGGGTTATTTTAAAGGGGGGGGGGGTTCTCCTTTACATGCTTACAATCATGGTGTATCTATCACTCTTTTATATTTAGGGACAGGTGGATTTCTAACATCTAGGAATCTTTAGTACTGGATCACTCCAGGTCCTCCAAAGTCATGTACTTGTTAGCTAGTACCTACCATACTGTATTGCATCTCATTTCCCTGCCTTACAATACAAATATACTCATACGTACTCACATATGTGTACGTGCGTTCATGTGCTTTTACGTGCACATGTTTTTTTCTTGTTAGCTAGTACTTACTATACTGTATTGTATTTTATTTTCCCGCCTTATATTACAAATACTTATATGTACGCACATATGTGTATGTGCGTTCATGTGCATTTACGTGCACATGTTTTTCCTTCTTTTTTTTTTTTACAATGCCTCTTTGGCCGTGTCAATATATCTATTCTATTTTCGGATTTGATCCCATTTTTACTTTGTGCAGCCGTTTTGAACAATCATATAACAAAATATAAATTTATGCTTATACACCAGCCTGTATGTATCACCAACTACTAGGAACAGACCGCCTCCATATGTTTTCACTGGTTCATTTTTTACATGACCACTGGGAGGCTATACACCGCCACTGTTCCCCACATACGATACGATCTATCAGGCACCCGATTGCAATGCATCCTCAGTGCACTAATATACATTAGTTCACAGGTTTACCAATTTTCTCATTTTCATATTTTTTTATTCGAACATTCACTTATTTTATTTATGTTTCATCCAACAATCTTCCAGGCCCTGAATAAGCAGTAACCAAGTGTGAAACGCGTCGGCTGTTTTTTGATTCTTGCTGTGTACCTGTGGTGCCTGCTTATGCTTTTTCAATAAAGACAACTCAAGAGTTTTCCGGTGTGCGGCCGTCCATCCGTTCTTTGTTATTTCCATTGCCTAGTGCAGTGGTAGGCAACCTCGGCTCTCCAGCTGTGGTGAAACTACAAATCCCATCATGCCTCTGCCTCTAGGAGTCATGCCTGCGATTGTCAGGGTCTTGCAATGTCTCATGGGACTTGTAGTTTCAAAACAGCTGGAGAGCCGAGGTTGCCTACCCCTGGCCTAGTGCATTGCCAGCACCCGCATATACCTGGACTGATCCACGAGTGCACTTGGGAGCAGTGAACCCCACTTTGCTTTGTTCATCGGACAATTGTTGTTGGATTTTCCGCCAACAAATGTGGGATGGCAGACTTTAACATTTTTCCACAACAAATGTGTGTTGTTGGATTACCCGATCGTGTGTACAGAAGTCCTTTGTTAAAAAAATAAAATAAATCCAAAGTACAAACACGCGTGCTCAGAAGCAATGCTAAGCATAAGACAACTTTAGCAGAAGTTGCCCAAAGGATGGTGCTAAAGAGCTGAAAAGTGTAGTTTCATGTTTGTTGGCCGACAATTCTTTGCCGTTTGTATGCAAGACAAGTTCATGGCCAATGCCCTTTGGACAAAAGTCCTACACTTTGTTCGCTGAAAATCCGATCGTGTGTACCAGGCTTTAGAGTTAGGGCTGCAGTTCTGTTTTTTTCTGCACTGGAAACTGACTGGAACTGACTGCATGGTGTGAACTAGAGCCATTGGGAAACGCTGTGCGCGCATACATTTTTAGTGCAGAAAACAAGCACATGGAACTGCATCTGATGTGAACTAGGTTTAGTACTAAACACTAGGGCTGTTACTGATCAAATTATTTGTGTTCGATTAATCGTTTTTTTTTTTTTTAATCGACTAATTTCGATTAATTATAACGCACATACAGATCCAACTACTTTAAGCTGATCTCCTTGCAGGCTGATTCCCAGTGCAGCTCCAACCACTGGAAAAATGGATAGCAGAATACAAAAAACACACAAAGGCAGCGCTTGATGGGAATAGCATTAAAACTTTTATAGTCTTCAAGTAGGTAACAAAATAAATATTGCACTGGAGATAAAATTGATGTAGCTACATAAACTGTAAAAATGGTGCGAGTAATACAGAATGGTAGCAAAAGTAGTCATAAAAACATGTAGCTAAGTATAATACTGGTATAAAAATGTGTACAATGATACCACTGCTGAATCCAGATGAGGAGGGGTTAACATCAGTCCGTCGGGCATGTGGATGTCCCATGAAGGGAACTATCACAACTCCCAGTGGATGGTTGTAGAATCCCAGGTTGATGGAGGGCAGTGATGTAGGGCAGTAATGGAGGGCAGTGATAGAGAGCAGTGTAACAGCCCTTGCGTGTGGCAGATAGTAAGGTCCCGCCGGCATGCAGATATGAAGGCACAGCAAAGGAGCCCTTCAGATGGACACGGCAAGCCCCGCCGGTGTCCGTGACGTCACTAGATCTCCGACGGAACTCCCTGAAAGCCCAGAAGCCGGCGGAGAGGTGAGTACCAATCAAAAGAATTTTAATCGATCAAAAAAATTAAAGATTAATGGATGAATTAAAAGTTAATTTGCACAGCCCTACTAAACACGTTTACATATATGTATGACTTGCGTATGTGTTCGCTTCTGCGTGCGTGTACAGAGGGATGGGGCACAACACAACACATGAAAATTAATCACATCTAATGTACACAACTGCAGCATAGCATAGAGGTCTTTCAATAGGTAAAGCGGGGTGTCCAGAAGGCAACACACCTGTCAAATGCCCTCTTAAAATTGTGCACTTTCAGATGGCACAACAAGTGTAAGACTGGCTTCACCCTGCAGGGGGTATGCTGCGTACCTGTTCCCCTTTTTCAGGTCCGAATTTTTGGCTGAATTCAGACCTTCTCCGGAGATGTGTGAACCGGCTCCATTGCGAGCCGGTCACAATCTCCTGACTTGCAAATTAAATGCATTCAAAAACGAATTGTCCGAAAGAACGAAAATCCACATATCCAAAAGAACGAAAAACAATTTAACATACAAGTTTAACAAATCAATTACATTTGGATAACTTTGTTTGTATTTTCTATTATTATTATTATAGTTGATATTTATTATTATAAAGTCTAGGTAAAATAGCTGAAGTCAGTATGTCTTCTATTCAGTTCTCTGCGCCATAGCAGCTAATTTTAGGATAGATTCGATTTTACCTTTTTTTTTTTGGAATTTCCTTTAAAATTTGGCTAAAGTGACTGTGAAGGGTATCTAAACGAATGGAACTGAACGAATATGAAGTAACGAACGCCGATCAAACATGTCTAGTATTTTTTGTTAGTGGTTTTGTGTTATCTTTATCAATAAGAAGCATCATTAAAAAAAAAATAGTCTCCAAAGACACAAGTACCTGCCTAGGCTATGTATATATACCTGTGGATGTCGTTATGTTTACATTGTTGTTGTGATCCGTGTCGACGCGCTTTCTGTTGTGAATAAAGAATTTTGAAAATAGAGATATATATATATCTCTCATATTTTTCCTGGAAGCGTGAACATTTTTTTTTTTGTAAAATAATTTTTTTTTATTATAAATTAATATATTATATAAATTATTGATTTTTGTTTTGCTTATCTACAGTGCCAGTCAACCTGGAACTATAACATTCTTCTGTTGGTTTGATAACATGTAGAATATAAAACTTGACAGGGCATGCAGGGTGCAGATAACCACTATCTGTATAGTATAGCTTGATGGTTACTCCCACATGGCTAATTATAAGTGAGAGAAAGCACATCGTTTATGTTAATAAACCACACCTAAAGCATAATTTTGTGCCAGAAAGTGCAGAAACCTTTTAAAAGGAATTATACAAGCAGATCATGTGTCCACCTTATGTATTGCTCATTGAATGTAATAAACAGTTACAAGACATTGCATCATGGGATGGTTGTAGAGTCAGAGTCAAGGGTGTGCTTGGGCCCAATTCCCTGCTGGCATTAAACTGATTGATAAAAAAAAAAAAAACATTTTAATGTATAAAGCAAGCTGTGATTTTTATAGGATAGTGGGTGTGAATTAATATTAATAACAATATATTTTTTTTAATATTGTCAATACACAAAATAAAACATTAACCACCAGAGCACTTTTTGCGATTCGGCACTGCGTCGCTTTAACTGACAATTGCGCGGTCGTGCGACATTGCTCACAAACAAAATTGGCGTTCTTTTTTTCCCACAAATAGAGCTTTCTTTTGGTGGTATTTGATCACCTCTGCGGTTTTTAGTTTTTGCGAAGTGAACAAAAATAAAGTGACGGTTTTGAAAAAAAATTAAAATGTTTACTTTTTTACCATAATAAATATCCCCCAAAAATATATAAAAAAAACATTTTTTTTCCTCAGTTTAGGCCGATACGTATTCTTGTACATATTTTTCGTTAAAAAAATCGCAATAAGCGTTTATTGATTGGTTTGCGCAAAAGTTATAGTGTTTACAAAATAGGGGGTAGTTTTATGGCATTTTTATTTTTTGACTAGTAATGGCGGCGATCAGCTTTTTTTTTTTTTTTTTTTTTTTGTACTTCGACATTATGGCAGACACTTTTGACACATTTTTGGGACCATTGGCATTTTTATAGTGATCAGTGCTATAAAAATGCATTGATTATTATAAAAATGCCACTGGCAGTGAAGGTGTTAACACTAGGGGGCGGGGAAGGCGTTAAATGTGTAACCTGGTTGTGTTCTAACTGAAGGGGGGATGGGACTGACTGAGGGAAATCACTGATCTTCTGTTCATACATTGCATGAACAGAAGATCAGCATTTCCCCTGCTGACAGGATCGGGAGCTGTGTGTTTACACACACAGCTCCCGGTCCCCGCTCTGTAACGAGCGATCGCGTGTGCCCGGCGGCGATCGAACCTGCGCGGGACTCGGGGCGAGCGGGGGGCCCTAGAACCTGCTACGATAGCCGACGTAGAGCTACGAGCTCTCTGCAGGTTGGCAAGTAGTTAAAGGGGTTGTAAAGGTAAAAAAACAATTTTTTCCCTAAATAGCTTCCTTTACCTCAGTGCAGTTCTCCTTCATTTACCCCATCCTTCGATTTTGCTTTTAAATGTCCTTATTTCTTCTGAGAAATCCTCACTTCCTGTTCTTCTGTCTGTAACTCCACACAGTAATGCAAGGCTTTCTGCCTGGTGTGGACGCCCTGACTCCCTGACTATCAGGACGCCCACTTACATGCAGCTCCTTTCTCTATCTGCAACGTAGAGAGCGTCCTGACTCTCCCGTAGTCCAAGGGAGGGGATGAGCACGACACTCCACACCAGGAAGAAAGCCTCACAATACTGTGTGGCGTTACAGACAGAAGAACAGGCAGTGAGGATTTCTCAGAAGAAATAAGGACATTTAAAAGCAAAATGGAAGGTTGAGGTAAGTGAAGGAGGACTGCACTAAGGTAAAGGAAGCTGTTTAGGAAAAATAAATTGTACCTTTACAACCCCTTTAAGGACCGCCAACCACAATACAGTAAGCCATCCCCTAGAATTAAACAGAAATGAGAATTGCACAAAAAGAAGTGCAATACATTGGAACATGAAAAATTTGTGTGAAACTTGCCACCTCGACCTATACCGCTTCCTCAAAAGATACACAATCAACCAAAATATTAAAAACACAAGATAACAACCCACATTCTAATATTATATTTACCTAAAAGCAGTGTTTGAGATGTTTTTTTTTTTATTTGCTTTTAATTCCATGTTTTTTTTTCTTATACATTTTTTTTATATATATATATATATATATATATATATATATATATATATATATATATATATATATATATATATATATATATATATATATATATATATATTATGCATGACTGCACTTGTAATATAGTGTCTATCGAGGTAGAATGGTCTCTAGCCTAATTAATCGTAAAAAAAATTGAATTGCGCTAAATAAGACAGGAATGAGAAAACACGAGGTGACGTCAGCGCGTCGCTCCACCCTACGCGTTTGTGAGAGTTCACGTTGTCCAGGGGCATTACATTCGCCAGTCCATTGAGAAAGAGCCGTCATTAACCGCTGAGGTACTGAGAAAGTGGCTCATAGGTGGTTAGGACTTAGTTTGGTAGTCCATTACGTTAAGTCATTTGTAAAATGGCAAAACCTGCTACAGAGGGGTGCACGTTTCAAAGAGTTTTTGGCTAGCAAATTTAATGGCGGGCATCTTTTTAAATCTGATTTGAAACAGAACATTTGACATGATTGACAGAAGAACACACTCTGGCATGTTTCTGCTTTAATACAACTTTAAAGCGGATTTCCACCCATATCTTTGATTTTTTTTTTTTAAATAAATTACTCTTGCATAATGCTTATTTAGCAATTCTTACTCTTGTCATTAGCGCTGCCTTTATGATTATTTTATTTGAAAAAATACCTTCTGCTTTTGCTATCTTCTTCCGTGATATGGCACTGCTATATTCCCAGCATGCACCGCCCGTTCTCGCGCATGCGCAGTAACGGCACGTAGTCGCACTGGAAACTACACAGGTTGCCATCACAACGGCGGTGGCGTGGGAAGTGCCCGCCCCGTTATGGCAACCTAGCCCTCTGTGCTGTCCACTGACTGCTGGGAAATTATAACATACATCTCCCAGTAGCAGTAGCGAGCAGAGGAGCCGAGGGAAGTGACGCCAGGCGCCGCAGTGAGGAAGGGAAAGATTAGAAGGAACCACATAGCAACAGGCATTAAAAGGTAAGTAAAAAATAATAATTTTGTCCAAATGTCATTAAGTTATTTGCTGCACAGTAATGTCTACTTTATTTTTATGGGTGGAACTCCGCTTTAAGGGGTTGGTCACAACAGATGAAGTCCTTTTGAATTTTTTCTCTGCATGATAAACTAATGGACAGTGTTTAACATGGATTCCAATGGCCCTAGTTTACACCAGTGCAGTCAATAGAAGTAGACCATTTTTTTTATTTTTTATGCATGGCATGCATCTGAACCATGGCAAAAGGGTATCAACAATGTAGTGTAACTCACATACTGTATCCTCAATTGTCTTCAAATGAGATGAATTAAAAAAAAGAGGTGAAAAAATGCACCGGAGCACATCAAAAATGCACATGCAGAAACGCTCCAGAATGCAGAAATTGTGGTGTCAACCGGCCCTCAAATTAAGACGGTACCTGTAATTATATAATTTTTGTTCTAATTTTGCTAGTTTAATAGTTTCTCTGTTTTCCCTTATAGAATCTGATTCACCATCTGACCTGCAGTTGGTGAAAAGAAGATGGCAATTCCCAAACGTTACTACAGTCCCCAACCAGCTCCTGCTGGTTTCTCTGGTAGAGCATTTATGTCATGTCCATGAACAGAACCCCAACCGAACAAAACAACTTTTTAGATGTAAGTATGCTTTTATTTTGTTTTTTTATTGCCATTTTTTGATGGAATAGAATTTGTGACCATTGTTTTGTATAATACTACACATTTTTTAACCACCTCAATACTGGGCACTTTCACCCCCTTCTTGCCAGGGCCATTTTTCATCTTTCAGCACTGTCACACTTTGAATGACAAATGCACGGTCATGCAACACTTTACCCAAATTAAATTTTTATAATTTTTTTCCCCACAAAAAGAGCTTTGTTTTGGTGCTATTTGATCACCTCTGCGGTTTTTATTTGTTGTGCTATAAACAAAAGAGGAGCGACAATTTTGAAAAATATTTTTAACTTTTTGCTATAATTGAATATCCCCAGCCAAAATATATATTCTATAGCAGGGGTCTCCAAACTGCGGCCAGAGGGCCAGATGTGGCCCTTTGCTAACCTTTACCAGGCCCTTCGGACACTATTCCTCCCACTGACAACAACAAAAGGGGGACGATTTCTTCCACTGATACCAATCATGGGATACTATTCCTCCTCCTAATAGGGGCACTACTACTCCTCCTATTGACCACCAACCCTGGGGCCAAATTTACTGCCAGCGATGCCCGGGCCGGGTAATTTTCTGTTCACGTTGACCACAATCCGGCCCTCCTAAAGTCTGAAGGACAATAAATGGCCCTTTGTTTCAAAAGTTTGGAGACCCCTGTTCTATAGTGTGTGTGTGTATATATATTTGCGCAAAAGTTATACAAAATAGGGGATATAATTTTATAGTTTTTTTTTTTTTTTTTTTCATTTAATCCTTCTTTATTTAGGAAATATTAGTTTTACAACATAAGTTACTTAACCGTTACATTGAAACAGACCATATAGAACAAAACATTAACTTATTATCTCGTAGTCCTTTATACTCGTTTAAGACTCAGGGGTAGATTTGGAGGTATCAGGGTAGGGGTGAGTGCAGGTTAGTTATTTACGTCCAGGTAACGGTGCCCTGTATTATCTCCTGTAGTTCCTACTCCAGGTTTGGGTTCCCCCTCTATTGAATGGGGTGTTATAATCCCCTGTTTTCTCCAGCCTCACCCTATTATCCATCTTTAATTGTCTTTTTTACCCCAGCCTCCCCCCTGTCCTTAGTTCCATTTTTAATTCCCATGTTCTCTTGTGTTACCATATCTCCTTTTATCTTTTATTTCCTTCTTCCCACCCTTCTTTAACCCCATATTTTCCTTCCTGGAGTACCAATGAGGATACAGTTGGCCATCTGTCTTGTTCTGAGAAATGTGATATCTGTGTAAGGCCCCTCTGAGACTCCTGTATGCTCCTTTCTCCATACCTGGTGGAAAACAGGGGTTTCCTAATACTGGATACAGGGGGGAAAAGCTTGAGGTGTGTTTTCCTAACTGGCATATCTTGTGGCCTATTGCTAGCGTCGTCCCTATAATTGGATGGTTTTTTAATTGTATCGGCAGTGTTTGATAGCACCAAAGTGCTCTTTGCAGTGGGATTTGACTAATTTCTTGTTCGAGATCTACCCATAATTTTGATCCTATCCTCCTGCCCCATTCTATAATCCTACCCATATGGACCGCTTGATAGTATTTGGTTACATCTGGTATTGCTAGGCCTCCATTACTCTTAGGTAAGAACATCCTACTCCTACTGATCCTGGGTTTTTTCTTAGCCCAAATGAACTTAAAGAGAAGCCTATTTACTTGAAGTAAAAAGGCAGGGGGGATCTTAATTGGTATTGTTTGAAGCAGATATAGTATTCTAGGGAGTATGCTCATCTTAATAGCATTACATCTCCCAAACCAAGAATGAAATCCCCTCTGCCATTTCTTCAAAGTGTCCTTGATTATATTCATCAATGGAGGGAAATTTACTTCAAAAATGTTACCTAGTTTTGGTGGGATATGAATCCCCAGATATTTCAGGGCTGTCTTAACCCACTTAAATTTAAAATTAGGTTTTAAAGTTTGTTGTAGGCCCCCCGGTAATTCCACACTCATTGCTTCTGATTTCTCATAATTAATTTTTAGATTTGCTAATTTCCCATATTCCTCTATTTCTCTCATCAAGTTCTGTAGTGATTCCCGGGGGTGAGATATGGTAAACAGCATATTGTCTGCAAATGCAGAAATTTTATATTCTCTGTCTCCTATATCTAATCCCCTGACTCTCGGGTTTTGCCTAATCCTATTCAACAGAGGTTCCAATGTCAAAACGTATAATAGCGGGGACAGTGGACACCCCTGTCTTGTTCCATTTAATATTTTAATAGGCTCTGAGAGGATCCCATTTACCTTGATTGATGCTTGAGGTGTAGTATATACCCCCATAATCCATCTATACATATGTTCTCCTAATCCAATATGTCTCAGTACTCCTGCCATAAACTTCCAATTGACGCGGTCGAAGGCCTTTTCGGCGTCTGTACTCGGAAAGATTGAAGGTGTTTTGGTTTCCCTTGCCCAGTGTACCAGGTTCAATACTTTGATAGTATTGTCCCTGGCTTCCCGTGTCGGGATAAAACCCACCTGATCTAGATGTATTACCTGTATCAGGAAAGGTTGTAATCGGGCTGCTATTAATTTAGTAAAAAGTTTTAGATCTGTGTTCAACAATGAGATCGGGCGATAACTACCGCACTCCGCCGGGTCCTTCCCTTCTTTGAGAATCACCACAATATGTGCCATGAGGGCTTCCGGGCGGAGTGCGGTAGATCGGCCGATCTCATTGAACATCCTAATCATGTACGGTCCAAGGACGGGGTAGAAATGCTGGTAATACTGAATAGAAAACCCATCTGGGCCAGGAGCTTTCCCTTTTTTAACCATTTTCATAACTCCTTGGAGTTCCTCCATTGAGATAGGTCTGTCCAGAATCTCCCTTTCAGTTGAGGGTATTCTTTGCAGCCCGGGATCCTCTCTTTTCCCCTCCTCCCCCCCCCCCTCCCCCTAGGACCAGGGAGACGAGGCTGAGTAAATGAGGGGGGAAGGAGAGGAAACTGCGCCAAAGAGAGGAGAGAGAAGGGAGAAAAAAAAAGAAAGAAGAACCCCCCCCCCCCAATCCCCTTAATTATTGACCGTGAGGATCGAGAGGGTTAGTACAAAGACCCCCCCCTCTACCCCAGAGCCAATTTAGCTCCTACTTGCTTACTCTAATACCCTATCCCCTAAGTATTCCCCTGAGTAATTCCCTATCGGGGGGTACTGGTTTTGCACACTCCTATACCGAGGTGCCCCCGCACCTTCCAGCCCTCCTTCCACCTCCACTTTATTTAAATCATACTATATATTATATTGCCTATCTTAATTAATCCCTGAATCTCGAGTAATCCTAATTTACTTCCTCCCCCTTCTTCCCCCCCCCCCCCTCTCCCGCCCACCTCATATTATTGCCCCATTAAGGAGCTACTCATTCTCCCTAGGTACCTAATCATTAATAACTCCAAGGTAGTGCCCTCCCTCCCCCAAATGACTTCACCATATGTAGTTATCCCCCCCCCCCCCCATTTCCAATACTGAGGTTAAATCCCTCTTATAGAATGTATGTATTCATTATTCATATAGTATTCTCACAGTACATGATAATCTGTAATACAGTATTCTTACAGTAGTTCAAAAAGGGAAAGCAAAAAACAAACTAGTTTACTAGTAATGCCGGCGATCAGTGATTTGTGATATTGTGGCTGGACACATCGGACAATTTTGACACTATTTTCAGACTATTCACATTTATACAGTGAACATTGCTATGAATCTGCACTGATTACTTTGTAAATGTGACTGGCAGGGAAAGGGTTAACACTATGGGGCGATCAAGGGGTTAAATGTGTTCCCTAGGGAGTGATTCTAACTGTAGGGGCAGGGGACTGACTGGGGGAGGTAACCGATCGGTGTCCCTATGTACAAGGGACACACCATCGGTCTCCTCTCCCTGACAGAATATGGACCTGTGTGTTTACACACATAGATCCATGGTCCTGCTCAGTTACTAGGCAATCGTGGCCACCGGGGATGCGCATCGGGTCCCCAGTGATGCGGCGTGTGCACGCGCTCCCCCTAGTGGCTCGGGAAGGTGAAGACGTCATATGACGTTCTCCCAGAATGAGAGGCTTATTGTCCCGCCGTCTTATGACGGCAGGTGGTAAGCTCGTGGTTAAAGAACTCTGTTTGGGGGAACTCACTTGGAAGAACAAGTGGCCCAATTATTAGTCCCTAAAGATGTTAAAAAAGTCTTCAAACTGGGGAGAGTTGTGGAGCATTTGGGAGGCCTCCTTCAAGTGCATCTCGGGAGCATGTGTGGACCGAGTGAGGGCAGATCCCAAGTGCTGACAGCAAAAAAATTCCACTACAGGTTCCTATCCTCCCCCATTTTGTTAAATATAAAAACTTTTTGGCTGCAGTTGACCAATTTATTTTTATTTATACATTATGAATCTGTATGTAGACCAAGCACTGTGAGCAACAGCATATAGAAAAACAAGCGTTGCTATGCATTGTATACTATTTACGGTAATAAAATCTGTATATTCAAGATATAAATGGAAGCAGACCCGGTGTGCATAGAATGTAAATAAAGAATTGTACTTTTGACAGCATAAAAAGCTGGGGCAATCCACAGTTTAAATTTTTTTTTTTTACTGTTATGCAGCTTTTTTTTTCCGGGCAAATTTAGGTCACACGCGTGTTTCAAGCTTAAAAGGAGATAGCAGTGTTGATGTAGAGAGGAAGGGGAAACTCTAGCCAGTAAATATTGCTGCTGATCTGGCAGTTTTATTATCAGTATTTTGTATTGCATTTTTAAATGCACATGTATCAGTTAAAAAGCAACAGCTGTTACAGCATAGGCTGGTCTGCTTTCAAAAGTTTTTTTATACTGAGAGCCTAAATGTTTGCTTTTTACCAAATTGGAAAACGTTATGGTAGTCTCTTATTAACGGTCTATAAATGCTGTAGGAAAGACTTATTCTTGATCAGGTGTATTTGTGTAAATCTCAACTGAAGTCACAGAAATGGATAATAATCAGATTGTGCTAAAACATTCATTTCATAAACTTGACTTTTTTCTGCCATTCACAAAAAAAAAATATTAGAAAATTAATGCTAGTTCCCATTTAAATCTTGCACAATCTTTTTTTTTTTTTATAGTGGGTCGACAATTTTATAAATTTGATATATATAGATATGCTGACGCAGGTTGTAAGTCCAGGGCAGAATTTCAATTCTGCTCAGAGTCCAAGCTTATCGTTTGAACTCCAGCATATGGTGTCTTTTTACATTTTGCCCTGCTAATTAAAAACATACTGTAAGCCTAAAGCGGAGTCTTTTATTTTTTTATATTTAAAAATGAACGTCACCTTCCCTAGATATACGGTACATTATCTCACAAAAGTGAGTTTTGCCCTCACATTTTTGTACAGTTTATTATATTTAGACCTTGGTGTTTTTAAGCATTTGGTGTTTGCAAGACTAAAACAGTTTTTTTCTGTTAGAAAATTACTTAAAAACCCCAAACATTATATATATTTTTTTCTAACACCCTAGAGAATAAAATAGCGGTCATTGCAATACTTTTTGTTACACCATTTTTGCGCAGTGGTCTTACAAGTGCACTTTTTTTTGGAAAAAATTCATTTTTTTGAATAAAAAAATAAGACCACAATAAATTTGGCCCAATTTTTTTATATATTGTGAAAGATAATGTTACGCCGAGTAGAATGATACCCAACATGTCGCGCTTAAAAATTGTAGGAAATTTACATTGTAGGAAAGTGTAATTTCTATAGTTCATGAAAAGATATTGTAACGGGATGCACCGTGACAGACTGAGATATTCCTATGTCTAGGGTCACCTTATGTCTACTAGGGCCATAGGGTGACAAAGAATCATAATTCATATACTAACAGATGGGACATTATTAATACTTCATATTTCAGGACTGAGATATCACAAGGAGTTCATGATGACATGACCAGGTCAGCCAGACAGAGAGTCATACCTTTGTATAATAGGCTATTGAAATATCTTAAGGTGTTGGCTATTCACTGTAAAGACATTCCGTTGAAGGTGTTGATTGCACCCACTCTCACAAGACTCTGCCATTGTGTGATAAAGCTGTCTAGATAACTTATTCAACTAGATGTCTGTGTTAATTTTCAAGCTTAATTAAACCCTATTGATGATACGGTGCCGTCATGTCTAGCTACCAATTAAAAAATTATCCTCAGTGAGTGAATAGGGGGGTGGAGATTACATTGTCCTGTGACTAACTGCATTATGCTTGAGACTGTATAAGAAGCTGAGAAAATACCAATAAATTGTCATATCTTTGAAAGCAAGTGCAGAGCTTGAGTCTCGTCTTGTTTATGGGAAATGATATGGATCGTGTATGCAGTATGGTCGCAGTGTGTCGGATAAGCTTGTCATTAAAGGTCGTAAGCGGTGGTGACCGTTACAGATATAATAAAATATTTACTCAAATGTGAGGGGTGCCCAACTGCCTGCTTTTATCATCCCCTGGTCACCCATGTGAACAAGGTCTTGGAGTGCACTGAAATTGAGTCTAGTATTTGACTGAGACTTCTTGTTTATGTGCAGAAATCACGTCCAAAAAGATATATATATATATATATATATATATATATATATATATATATATATATATATATATATATATATATATATATTTCATACATGTATATTTCATACATGTATATTTCATACATGTATATTTCATACATGTATATTTCATACATGTATATTTCATACATGTATATTTCATACATGTATGTTGTATTCACATTCTACATTTGGAATTAAAGGTACACTTTGGTGTTAATAAAAACTGAGACTTTAAAGGATAAGTTCACCTTTACAAAAAAATAATGCACATTTTTTGCAGTTAAAAAAATGTACATTGACTACTTTTTTTTTTCTTTCTTGGGAGCCAGTGTAAAGCATTGCACCCATCGTCATCAGATCACGGTTGCAGACTTGGCTGTCTGCCCATACCTCCAATACTAGCATGCAGTTACTTCATTCCAGGAAGAATCAATGAACTACATGGATGCCCACCAGCATACTCATAGTTCCTTGAGAACTGCAAGCCATCAGCCGCAAAGGCTGTTGGTACTTGTAGCCTTCATTTACAGAATGTGAAAATTAATGGCGCGGCCATTTCGGCAGGGCTTTTTTCAGTTTGTGACAGTGGGTGTGGAAAAAAAATCCCCAGCCCACTGTCACGGGGAGGATTGGGGGTAACTGCAGGGGAGGGAACCTGTTGCATGTTCCACCCTAAAAACGTAACATGTTCCCAAAGACCACAGCTTTGGTCTTCATCCAGTCATCGCTATAATGCACCCATTTAAAAAAATGTCACATTACTGTCCTATAAACATGAACTGGCTGTATATGTACTATAGGAGCATCATCCAATTGAAGTTTATGGGGTGTTAGTGTGCAGGCATGGCCAGACAGTGTGTGTGTGTGTGTGTGTGGTGTGTGTATAAAATATATATATATATATATATATATATATATATATATATATATATATATAAATTTTTTTTTTAGGTAAACTTTTACTGGTGCAGGGGAGGCATACCCACTTTAGATTATTTTCTGGGTCTCGGAAAGTAAAAATTTTAAGTCCTTTTTTTTTTTATTTCTTGTTTTGGTTTATTTTTATACTTACCTGCTCTGTGCAATTGTTTTGTGCAGAGCAGCTCAGAACCTCCTCTTCTGGGGTCCCTCACTGGCGCTCCCGGCCCCTCCCTTCTGTGTGCCCCCACAGCAAGTAGCTTGCTGTGGGGGAACCAGAGACGCTACTTTGTGTGTTTATTCAGACGTGGATCGGCCCTGTCCCTCTCTCTCCTCATTGGCTCCCACTGCTGTCAAAGTCAGTGAACCTATCAGGAGGGAGAGTCCTGAACAGCCGAGACTCTTGTGCAACATCGCTGGATCGGGATGAGGCTCAGATAAATATTAGGGGGCTGCTGGACACTGAATGCATGCTATGCTAATTGACACATCCCTGTGAAATTAAAATTAAAAATAGGATGAGATGGGGGGATAGTTGGAGAAAAAAACACTGACGGCCAGGGTTGTAATGGTTGGATTGCAGAGATGTAAATGGATGTTGGGGATCCCTCTCCTGTACAGTAACATAGAAAGTTATGAGCGATAACCCTTCTGTTTTCTAGTGCTTTGCCAAACCTTTACAAGGATGGGCCTTCTGACTCCGTTTGCCTTCAGTGATGAGTTCAGCTCGGTGAGATTGCAGCACAGCACAGCAATCACAGAACTACTAAAGGCTGCTAAACGGCACATGCACAAAGAGGTATTTTTGATTATTATGTAATTCTATTCCAATATTATATTGTGATCCAAATCTATTGGCTCACTACTTTGACTACAAGTCTGATTAGCTAACCATACATAGATTTTATATATATATAAATGTGTGTATCTATATAATCTCTATATATATATCTGCAGATTTTCTATGGTTAGATGGAAAAAGTGCATCAGATGTCTCCATGTACGCTAAATTGTGTGGATAGAGGAATCTCCCACTGGGCCGAGCTTCAGTATCTTGCTAGTCGGGCCCCACTGGCTCTCAACCTAAACAGTGCCTGCACCCAATCGGAATGTTCAGGTATTCTGAGAGCCAGTGGGGCCGACTAGCAAGATATGGAAGCTTGGGCTAGTGGGAGATTCTTCCATCCACACAGTTCCGCGTAGATGGAGGAATCTATTCCACTTGTTCCATCTGACCATAGAAAATCTGCAGATAATCTATACAGTAGGTGTATGGCCAGTCTAACACAATCGCTTGTCTCTGTGTCATGAATTAAAGGGCAATCAAAAGCAGTTGAAACCAGTATTCAGGAATGATGCCTTTTAGTACCAAAGACTTTTGAAGTGATGCCCAGTATTGTGGTCCAGACAGTGCTTTGTGTGGCGGCACAACTTATGATGAATATTTTAGGACAAAAATATGAAAACTGGAAATTTTTATTAGTATTTAAAAGGTACATGCTCTGAAATCATAATTTTCTTTGCTTTTCTGTATGGTCACCTACAAATTCTAAACAAGCATGCAGCCATTAAAGTCAAAGTTCACTATCTCCATACTACTGCTTGCCACCATACAATTAATTTCTTTTATTTGGACTATCGGTAAACAAAAATGTATTATATGGCAGCTTATCAATACTTTTGGTGGCTGTGTTAGTATCATTTTTTTCTTCCCCCTTTGTTTTCACCTGGCAATACGGCCAGTACGTCTGTTATTTTTCAACTTCCTTTAACCACTTGCCCACTTAGTGCTTATACCCCCCTTCCTAACCAGACCAATTTTCAGCTTTTAGTGCTCTTGTGTTTAGAATGACAATTACTCAGTCACACAACACTGTACCCATATGAAATGTTTGTCTTTTTTTTTCCCCCCACACAAATAAAGCTCCTCTCCTCATATGCTGTACCAATCGGTGAGAGGGGAGGAGCTGAAATGGACATACTCCGGTTTGTTGACAACTGATTGCTTCGTCATTGGACGGAGTGATCATGTGGTAAAAGGCCGCTGCCATTGGCCCTTAACCACGATTCACGAGGTGCGCCAGTTCTGGTGAATCCAGCGATCAGACAGTCATGGGAGCGTGATTCTGGGAGTTATCCAAACAAGCTGTAGCCGTCTTTTGCTAGACGGCTAAGAGACTAAGCTGTCTAGCAAAAGTGCCAGTTAGAGGATTGAGGCAAACCATTTACCCCGGACAGGGGTGGTGCTTACAGTGATCATTGATACATTGGGATTGATGTACTAAAGGGAAATCCACTTTGCACTACAAGTCCCTTTGAAGTGCAGTCACTGTAGATCTGAGGGAAAGCTCTGCTGATCATCTAATCATGTGCGTAGTTTCCTGTGGTCTTGCATGCACGCCCCTGGATGGCGTAGTTTCTTTTGTAATTATTTTATTTTCCATAAGTTGCAATTCACAGTCAATCAAGTGAGAAATTAAGAAACGCAGCACAGTCAGATAACAATGCAAACTCTGTGAATAACACATGCCGACCGGCCAAACATAACATGGTATGGTCAAATAAGGCAAATTTAATATGGAAATGGCCGCAATGTACACAGCCCGTTTGGCAGATGGAGTAGTAGTAAGAGAAAACCAGTAACAGACTTGTGTGCTTAAAGCTATGCAACTATATTTCATCAAAATTATACGTTTGTACTGTGAGGAATGTTTCCTGGTGGCCGATTTGGACCCAGAATGAGGGCAGAAAGATTGAGCTAATGCATATCAGGATATTCACAAATTTGTAGAAAAAAATAGTGCATCGAATTGAGTCAGGTAAATGGGAGGGGGAGGAGGGAGAAAAGGAGTTAGTCATGAAGGGTACACATACTGGATCAAACGTCCTTTGTATAGAAGGATAAGAACAGGTTTTAAAAAGAAAGATATAGCCTCTCGCCCAGGGAAGAGGACCAAGTCCAGGAGGTCAGCCAGGTCGTGAGACCTCTTGCAGATGAGCATTCCTGTTCACAACGTGTTGCCACGGTCTCCATGTTCATTCACTTTGGAAAACCACATGGATTTTGATGGCAGATTCTCAGCTCTCCAGCACAGGGGCATGCAAGCCTTGGCCACATTCTGCTGCTGAATAGCGAGGAAAGCCTTATATTTCTTAATAGGAAGGTTCGAGAGATGCAACAGGCTGGCCACAGGGTTCCCCTCCAGGTCAACATTGGTCAGGTGTTTGACAGTGTCGATCACCCCCCGCCAAAATGGCTTAAGTTTGGGACAATCCCAAAAGATATGGAGTATCGTTTCCTCTGCAGTGACACACCGCCAACATGAACTAGGGACCTGGAGAAAAAAGTAGTGTAGAGGGCACCCTGTATCATCAGGTTAACATTTTGTAGCCGGTCTCTTGGATTCTAGTGGCCAATGAAGACTTCTGGGCAAAGGGAAGAATCTTCTCCCTCTGCGGGTCCGTGAATTGGTTTTCAAGATCCGATTCACATTTAGAAAGGAACTCGGGTAATATGCCAGTCTCTGGTTGGATCAGGGAGGCGTAAATCAGCGAGAGACAGTGACGGGTTGGATCTTACTTATGGTAGATTTGCTGTATTTCCGGGGAGCTGGCGAGAAATGCCTGATGAGCGTAGGCACTTACGGAGGAAATTTGCGCAGCTAAAGACTGCTCCAGAAATCCAAAGGGTGGTCAGCAGCCTTCGCGCAGGCAGAGAGGATTAGTTTTCTGGCCCCAGATAATCACATAAATTAAGGCAGCTATTGGAAGCCGGTCTATGAAAAAGGGGGTATTGGAGACCTGGTACAAATTCAGAATTGCCCAGTATAGGCACCCTGGGGGAAGGTATTGGTGATCTTGAAGAGTGCCTGAAAGCGTCCCTCACAACCAACAGTGTGCTGCCAAGTGTGGGGTGGTCCCTAAATGCTCTGGGCAGGGGTAGAGTGGTCTATGGCCAGCTCTTTGCCATATTATTGGAATTCTCCAATTCCATTACCACTAGGGGTGCAACGGATCAAAAAACTCACGGATCGGATCGATATTTGGATCAGGAGTCGCGGATCGGCAAAAGAAAAAATTATTTTTGAAAAAAGTCAGCTTCAAGTCTGGGCTCTAGCTGGGCCAATGGCTCTATATGGTAATGTCCACCATTGCCCCCCACTCGTCACTGTAATGTCCACCATTGTCTCATCACGCGGGCCAATCAGGTGCAGAGACGGAACATCGCATCCAACCAATGACAGCCGATCTGTGATTGGTTGGGGTGGAGCAAGATGGCCGTCGCTCCGCAGCTAGGCCGAAGACGGGACTTTCCTACGGCCGAGGCTACGGAGCACTCCACGGATCGCGTGGTGTGCCGATCCAAACGGGGTGACCCGTTCAGATCACGGATCGGTGACGATCAGTTGCACTCCTAATTGCCACCAACTGTTTCACTTCAGCATGGCAATGCAAGTCCACTATCCTGTTAAGATGTGCCGCCTTGTAATAAGGCTTACCTGTAGGTATTGTAATTGGAGTGACGTCACGTGACTCCTGTTGGTCACAGAGCCGGAGTCCGCGGCCCCAGAAGAAAGAGGGGCGAAAAAAGCCTCCAGTGGGGCAATGCATGCTTCGTTTGCAGGTACTAGCCCGTTGGGGGGGAAAAAAGCATCCTTCACATCTAATGTTGACACTGCTATCTGTTTTAAGTCGCTTAGATACATGAAAGACAACGTTTTTAGGTAGTTCTTAACATGTGTGTTATTATTTATAGGAAATAACCAATGGTGACCTAAATCTACATTTACACAGGTAAGGAACCTATATTCAGTAGTAGATCTGGAACTTCTCGTGACCTCCATAAACTAATTGGATACATTTTGTATTCTTTAGGGCAAAGGATGTGCTTGCCGAGGCACAGACTTCTCGTTACTTGAATGAGTTTGAGGAAATTGCTCAGCTTGGAAAAGGTGGATATGGAAAAGTCTACAAGGTACAGCTAGTATATCTGTAATTTCTCTTTTTATTTAATTTTAAAGATTGGTCATCCTGTAAAATTAAGCTCAAACAATGCGCTTGTTCCATCCTGGTCCTCCTCTGCTGTCATATTCAGGATTGAGAATGAATGTCCTTGGAGGGATGATGGTGGGATGGACTTCCCGATTCTCTTATTTCTTGGGTGTTACCAATTTAAGCTAATTGCCAAGGAGGCCTGTGTCTGCCTGTTGGATTATCATTTGTTTTGCGGCAGAAGGCACTATTGGAGGAATGCCCAAGATGTAAGAAGCTAGTGGGTGGGTCTACCCAGCGTGTCCACCCTTAACTCGTATATTAGTTTTTAAATAAATTACCTTTTATTAGACCTTAAAGGATAAGTTCACTTTTCATAATAAATAGAAGCATTTTCTAATGCCATTTCTGGCCTAGCCACCCCAATGTGTTTTTCTTTAACTTACCTTATCCACAGGAGGTTTAGAATCTTGTACAGTACAGACCAAAAGTTTGGACACACCTTCTCATTCCAAGAGTCTTCTTTTTTTTCATGACTATGAAAATTGTAGATTCACACTGAAGGCATCAAAACTATGAATTGACACATAATTATATACATAACAAAAAATTGTGAAACAACTGAAAATATATGTCATATTCTAGGTTCTTCAAAGTAGCCACCTTTTGCTTTAATTGCTGCTTTGCACACTCTTGGCATTCTCTTGATGAGCTTCAAGAGGTAGTCACCTGAAATGGTCTTCCAACAGTCTTGTAGGAGTTCCAAGAGATACTTAGCACTTGTTGGCCCTTTTACCTTCACTCTGCGGTCCAGCTCACCCCAAACCATCTCGATTGAGTTCAGGTCCTGTGACTGTGGAGGCCAGGTCATCTGGCGCAGCACCCCATCACTCTCCTTCTTGGTAAAATAGCCCTTACACAGCCTGGAGGTGTGTTTGGGGTCATTGTCCTGTTGAAAAATAAATGATGGTCCAACTAAACGCAAACCGGATGGAATAGCATGCCGCTGCAAGATGCTGTGGTAGCCATGCTGGTTCAGTATGCCTTCAATTTTGAATAAATCCCCAACAGTGTCACCAGCAAAGCACCCCCACACCATCACACCTCCTCCATGCTTCACGGTGGGAACCATGCATGTAGAGTAGGGTTGTCCTGATGCCACTTTTTTAGGACCGAGTACAAGTACCGATACTTTTTTTCATGTACTCGCCGATACCGAATACCGATACTTTTTTTTAAATGCAGCCTTGTGTCCCCAAATGCAGCCTTGTGTCCCCCTCTGATTAGCCACGGTCCCCCTCTGATTAGCCACTGTCCCCCTAAGATCAGCCACGGTCCCCCTAAGACAAAACCAAGTAAATTATCCCCCCCCCCTCCTCCCGCCGCTGCTGACATCTACTTACTATGCGCTGGGGGAACACAACAGCTGTCATTTGCATTTGAATAGCTGTGTTTCTCCGCCGCGCCAACAAGTATAGCCCCTCCCCCACTTTGATAGACGGATCACCCGTCCGAACCAATCGATAAACGCTTATTGCTTTTTTTTTTTTTACCAAAAATAGGTAGAAGAATACGTATCGGCCTAAACTGAGGGAAAAAAATGTTTATATATGTTTTTGGGGGATATTTAGTATAGCAAAAAGTAAAAAATATTGCATTTTTTTAAAAATTGCCGCTCTATTTTTGTTTATAGCGCAAAAAATAAAAACCGCAGAGGTGATCAAATACCACCAAAAGAAAGCTCTATTTGTGGGGGAAAAAAGGACGCCAATTTTGTTTGGAAGACACGTCGCACTACCGTGCAATTGTCTGTTAAAGCGAAGCAGTGCAAATTCGTCCGGGGCTTAAGTGGTTAATATTATGGTTAATATTATTATTAGCAATAGTAATAAAACAATAATAAAATTATAATATCCCAAAGAAATTTAACATCCTTTTTTCCCACAAATAGAGCTTTTTTTTTTTTTTTTTTTTTTTGCGCTATCAACAAAAATAGAGACAATTTTGAAAAAAAATAAACAATATTTTTAACTTTTTGCTATAATAAATATCCCCAAAAAATATATAAAAAACATTTTTTCCCCCTCAGTTTAGGCCGATAAGTATTCTTCTATATATATTTGTTAAAAAAAAAAAATCTCAGTGTGTGTTTGGTGTGCGCAAAAGTTATAGCATCTACAAAATAGTAATGGCGGTGATCTTACAGGAAGCTGTGTACACTGTCCTGTCACTAGAAAGACTGGGGAAATGCTTGTTTAAATAAGCATTTCCCCTTCTTCCTTACCGTGAGACGATCGCGGGTAAGCCCACTGACATCGAGTTCATGGGACCCGTGGTGGTAGTCTCGGCGCGCGCACGCCCCCAATGCCGGCTTCTTAAAGGGGACATGTATATATGTCCTTCTGCCTGTCCGTGCCATGCTGTCGATGTAAATAGTCGTGTGCTGGTCAGCAAGCAGTTAAGCTAGTGCATTGTTGGACCTTTTTCTTCGATTTCCCTTCTAAATGTTTTTTTTCTTTGTCCGAATTTCTCACTTCCTGTTTCTCCTCAGTAAGCTTGCCCCCATCATCACAGCCGGTCTGGCTGGTAGTTAGTCAGCATGCTCGCCCCCTCCCTTGGGACTACATCCCTGCAACGTTTTAGGTAGACTCTTTGAAGAGGAATACTGTAATTATGGCAGCAGCTACCTATCATAACCCTGGTATGCTTTTTCAAGAGCGGACGGCCCTCTTTCAGATAAAAGTGGTCTCAAGCAATGGATTTTCCGCAAGATTACTTTTTTCGGGGCTGGTTATCCCCGCCGCTTACCGGAGCTGTCGTTGGCAGCGGAGACGATCGGGTCCTCTTCTCTCACAGACTGGATGCCGAGTGAGGGAAAGATAACACTGGAGGGCGGAAGCCTATATGTATGTATGTTTTGGGGTTCTAAGTAATTTTCGAGGAAAAAAATATATTTGAACTTGTAAATACCAAGTCTGAAAAATATGGCTGTCTAAGTGGTTAATGGTATATAGGGGAGCTGGACTTTAGAAAAAAAGGTGAACTTAGCCTTATAATTGCAGTACGTGGTTCTTCTAAGCATCCGGCGCGCTGCTCTCCCATCCCATGTGCATAGTTATACGGCCTCAGCCAGTGCTACTCCACTGACCACGCCCCCTGACATGTTTCACCCCACCCACAGGGGGTTTAGTCATAGAGGTCACAGTACATTGTGCTAGTAAAGGGCAAAAACTCCATGGTAAATGATTTTGAATTTCAGCATGCTCCTATTGCTGATTTTATTTTGTTTTCAAACACATTGCTTGAGTCTTATATAGATGATGTCTCAAACCAGAATCTCTCCAAGTGTGAGATCCTCTGACAGCAAATTCAACACTGCACCTGCTAGAATGATGTTATGTAACTATAGAATTTATTTATTTTTTGTAGGTCCGTAACAAGCTGGATGGCCAGTTTTATGCAATAAAAAAAATTCTGATTAAGAAGGTGTCGCGCAGAGATTGTAAAAAGGTATGTTTCATAGGACGGTGTGGGGGTAATGGTGGATGAGGCAATGAGACTGTGAACAAGGGGACCACACACTTTAAGTAAATTAGACATTAATGGATGTGTGTGTGTATACACATATATACACACACCCCTGTGCCTTGAAAAAGTATGCATACCCCTTGAAATTTTCCACATTTTGTCATGTTAAATCCCCCAAAAAATTAAAATATTGGGATTTTATGTTCTAGACCAGGGGTCTCCAAACTTTTCAAACATAGGGCCAGTTATTGTTCTTCAGACTTTAGGAGGGCCAGCGGGGGGCAGAAAATGTCCCGGGCCCAGCATCAGTGAGAATAAATATGTCCTCAGGGTTGGTGGTCAGTAGGAGGAGGAGTAGGACCCCTATCGGTAGGAGGAATAGTATCCCATCATTGGTATCGGTAGAAGAAATGGTGCCTCCTTGGTGTCAATGGGAGGAATAGTGCCTCATATCAGTTGGAGGAATAGTGGTCCAAGGGACGGATAAAGGCTAGCAAAGGGCCACAGTTTGGAGACCCCTGTTCTAGACCAACACAACGTGGCACATAATTGTGAAGTGGAAGGAAAATGATCACAGAACAGCTGTATTTATGCTAAGGTTAAATTATACACAGATGGACTCTAGTGAAAAGGGGAGAGTATAGTCTCAGTTATTCAATTTAGAACAATAAATTTAAAATGTACCAGCATCCCGGAATGTTTGAAAGCAGGGGAGGAGGACCGACTAGATAGAGACAGCAAAGCTGCTTGACACTAAACTGGTCTATACTGTATCGATCAGTATGGGTTTGGTTGGGATTTTCAAGGTACTTATAGAGAGACGTATATCATATAAAAGTAGGTTTATTACAAAAAGAACAATACATCAATAATAAAAAGATGGGACAGGCCCCACAGTTCGGACACAGTAGGGTGTTTGTTAAGGTAACACAAAACAAAGCAAAACCGTATTGGTCAGATGCGTGGAGCCAATCTGCGACCTCGACCGGTTTCGCGGTTGATACCGCTTCTTCAGGAGGATCTACATAAAATACATATATTTATGAAGAAGGACAAGCAAAATTTACATAAATGTACACATTTTAAGAAACAAAGCAGCAAGACCAATGTTAGACTGACTGTGAAGACATACTCACATGGGATGGCAGGTGGCCCGGAATGAGCAGACAACAAACGCGCCCCCCCAAAAAACAAAGAATACAAATGGCTCGCGCCGGGGAAGCTGACAAAAGCTCTGAAGGGTAGAAAATTGCAAAGAATAATAATTTTAGGTATGCGACTACTAGAAGTAATGAGGGACACCACGGGAAGGGGAGGAGTGAGGGAGGGAGAAAGAAAGGGACTAGATGGGGACAGGTAAAGGACGAGGGGGGAAGGGTAACCAAGGATAGGAGAAGGGAGAGAGGAAATTGTAGGATAGGGGGGACAGGGTTGAAAAAAGGAAACAAGGGGGAAAAAAGGGGTACAGGTAAAAAGACCTGGTAGAAGGTAAGAGGGACATGTGAGGGAAGGCGGCACAGAAAAGATAGGGGGATGGAGAAGGAAAGAAGGAAGGATGGAGAAGAAAAGAAAGTGGGGGAGGGAGAGGGGAAAAAGCTCAGGACAGATTGGTGATGGGAAAAAGAAGGGGGGAGGAAGGGGGAGGGGGGAAAAACAGGGGGGGGGAAGGGGGAAAAGGGGACAGAGGAAGCCGGAATGGGGGGGAGGGGGGGGGGAGGGGGAAAGAGGGGAAGGAAGAAAAGAGAAGGGCAAGCAACGAGGAGACAAGGGAGAGGGAAAGGAGAAAGAGGGAGAATAAAAACCAAAGAGCGTGCAAAGAAAAAGAAAAAAGAAGAAAAAGAAAAGAAAAAAGAAACAAAGGGGAATTAATTGATAAGGAGGTAGGGGAGGGGGATGGAAGGGGGGGGGGGGGGGGGGGGGGTGAAAGAATGGGACCAGAAGAAGGAAGGAAAAAGGGAAGGGGGGGGCGGGGGAAAAAAAGGACAGGGGAGAAAAAAGAAAGGGGGAAAAAGAAAAAAGGGGAGGTAAAAAAGGGGAGGTAAAGGGGGTAATGAAGGGAAAGTGGGAGGGGGGGGGAATTAGGTGGGGTGATAGGGGAGGCAAAGAGAAGGTGTGTGTAAGAAGGACAAGTGGGCGGTGCACACGTGAGGAACCCAGGATACACCAACAATTATATAGGGAAATCATCTAGTGGTTCTTACCCGAAAAAAGTTTAAATATTAATTACAAAGTACTGGGGAAGAAAGGCAGCATCACAAACTAAAAGGCGCAAGTAGCAGCCTATGAGGTATGAGGAAAGCCAAACGCGCTGATAAGCAATTAACTGCAAAATAGGATATAAGGCAAATTAAGTTTAAGTAACACCAGCTCGTAATAGACTGGCAAAGCTAAAGATGGTAAAAACAAAAGGCGATTGGTTAGAGACTGTCCTACCTTGTTGTGATGGCCAGTATGTATCCCCAGGGAGAGCCTGTCATATCTCACCAAAAGCAAGCAGATCGCTGCTTATGTGAGATTTCCCCGGATCACATGGGGCGTCAGATGACAGCGGCGCCCGTGTGACGTCGCTGGCGCGGCGTGATGTGATCGTCCGTCCAAAGACCAGCATCCCACGTGGGTGAGACGCGAGTGTGCGATCTGAGGACCCAATGGCAGAGCCAGGTCGTCAGTCGCAGGGAGGGGGCTAGAAATAGAGCCCCCGCCCCCGGGACGGAGTAGCGCGAGCCATAGGTTCAATGGGAGGGGGGGAGGAAGAGAGAGCCGCCCACTGCAGCAAGGCTGCCAAGGAACCAGGGGAGTCCCCACAGTCAGGTTACACTGGAAACGCCGCCGATTTACAAGCAACATAAAAAATACATAAAATGAAATAAATTTACAAGTATAATCAATTTTTAAAAAACAGACAATGTCATTAAAGAGGAGATTTATTTCAAATGTCATTTCATATGGGCAGAGAAGAGCAGCCTTAAACGTCTGAACAGTCACGGGGGGGGGGAAAGAGGGGGAAGGGGGGAAGAGGGGGGGGGGGGGGGGGGAAGGCATAAAAATATACACAACCCATACAGATGACCTAAATGAATTCATTGTATAATAAAGTATGTATAAAGAAAATTAGAACATAAAAGAAAACACACATGATAACAGCAGTCGATTACTGTCAAATAGTATTTCATTGGTATAGTTGATGCCTTCAACAAAGGCCCAGGGAAGGGGAGGAGGAGGAGGGAAAACATGTTGGGGGGGGGGGGGGAGGGGTGGGCAGGAAAGAAGAGGGGGGGTTTCATTTTGGGCAAAGGGAGAGTAACTAGATATTTTACAGAAAACATTTATAGGAGTTGACCTCATTGAGGCCAGGAGGGACTGTGGCATTGAGATGCTCTATCCAGAGACACTCACTTTGCAAGATGGATTTATTCCAGTCACCTCCTCGTGGGTTTGGTGGAATCACTTGTAAAACCAGAAAACGTAGAACAGAGAGGTCATAGCGATGATACAGGCCCACATGACGTCCAATAGTTGTTAATTTACCGTTGTCTGAGTCATATAGGTGGTCACCCATTCTTTGGCGAAATTCCCTGATGGTCTTGCCGATGTAGAAAGCACCACATCGGCAGACCATCAGGTAAACCACCCCCTTGGTCCCACAGTGGGCAGAAAAAGGTGGACGAAAAGGTTCTCCATTAGGTAAATGGTAGAACTGTCCCTCCCAGACCCAGGGGCAACGTGAACACGTGCCACATTGGTATGTTCCCTTCGGGTCAGGGGATGACCTGTGTTGTGACACATAGTGGCTTTTGGTAAGTCGATCCCTGAGGGAGTATGCCCGGCGGAACACAAGTTCAGGGTTAGTTTTAACATGTTTGGAGAGGGTTACATCGTCAGTGAGGATATGCCAGTTATTGTTCAGAATGTTGCGAAGTGTATTGTGGTGCGCTGAGAATGTGGTAATGAATCTGACGGTTTCATTATTCGCTAATTTAGGTTTAGGGGGATCATATAATAGAGATTGTCTAGTTTGAGATGTAGCTCTATTAAATGCTTTTTTGAGGTTGCTTTTGGTGTAGCCTCTGGCTAAAAGACGACCCCTCCCCCCCCCCCCCTCCCCCCATTCCGGCTTCCTCTGTCCCCTTTTCCCCCTTCCCCCTCCCCCCCCCTGTTTTTCCCCCCTTCCCCCTTCCTCCCCCCTTCTTTTTCCCATCACCAATCTGTCCTGAGCTTTTTCCCCTCTCCCTCCCCCCACTTTCTTTTCTTCTCCATCCTTCCTTCTTTCCTTCTCCATCCCCCTATCTTTTCTGTGCCGCCTTCCCTCACATGTCCCTCTTACCTTCTACCAGGTCTTTTTACCTGTACCCCTTTTTTCCCCCTTGTTTCCTTTTTTCAACCCTGTCCCCCCTATCCTACAATTTCCTCTCTCCCTTCTCCTATCCTTGGTTACCCTTCCCCCCTCGTCCTTTACCTGTCCCCATCTAGTCCCTTTCTTTCTCCCTCCCTCACTCCTCCCCTTCCCGTGGTGTCCCTCATTACTTCTAGTAGTCGCATACCTAAAATTATTATTCTTTGCAATTTTCTACCCTTCAGAGCTTTTGTCAGCTTCCCCGGCGCGAGCCATTTGTATTCTTTGTTTTTTGGGGGGGCGCGTTTGTTGTCTGCTCATTCCGGGCCACCTGCCATCCCATGTGAGTATGTCTTCACAGTCAGTCTAACATTGGTCTTGCTGCTTTGTTTCTTAAAATGTGTACATTTATGTAAATTTTGCTTGTCCTTCTTCATAAATATATGTATTTTATGTAGATCCTCCTGAAGAAGCGGTATCAACCGCGAAACCGGTCGAGGTCGCAGATTGGCTCCACGCATCTGACCAATACGGTTTTGCTTTGTTTTGTGTTTTGTGTTACCTTAACAAACACCCTACTGTGTCCGAACTGTGGGGCCTGTCCCATCTTTTTATTATTGATTTATTTTGTAATAAACCTACTTTTATATGATATACGTCTCTCTATAAGTACCTTGAAAATCCCAACCAAACCCATACTGATCGATACAGTATAGACCAGTTTAGTGTCAAGCAGCTTTGCTGTCTCTATCTAGTCGGTCCTCCTCCCCTGCTTTCAAACAGATGGACTCTATTTACTAATTAGATGACTTATGGAGGTTAGTTAGGGGTATCAGAGTAAAGCGGGCTGAATACAAATGTACCCCCACACTTTCCAAAAATTTTTTTTAAAACCATTTATCATTTTGCCTTTACTTCACAGTTATGTGGCGCTTTGTGTTGGTCTATCACATACAATCCCAATAAAATACAGTTACGTTTTCTGTTGTAACATGACAAAATGTGGAAAATTTCAAGGCATATGAATATTCTTTCAAGGCACTGTGAGTGTGTGTATGTGTATATACTTGGGCGTCTTCTTCTAATGCTATTGGTGAGTTAAATAAGCTAACTTTAAGACAGTTGTACAAGTATATGTGCCAGTTATGTAGGAGGTTGTTGTGCTTCGCTAAATTTAGGGAATGCAGGCAAGACCTTTGACCCTTACCCATTGTCAATTACTGGTGTCTACTAAATTTAATGATTTAGGCTGGGTTCACACTATAATACATGACAGTAGTATGACTTTCATCCTACTTTGCTCTGCCACATCGGTCCTACATCCATCCGACTTTCATGAACAGGATACTACTTTGATTGACTTTTGGATTGTTTTGATTGGTCAAAGAACAAGTCAGACTATCACAGAGCGAGATAAATTCCTTTTACTGCTGCTGTATTCACATGTGGGATGTCTGATAAGGACAAGGCTCCTACTTTGATCCGACTTCAGTGATATGCAATGGGCTTAAGTAGCATCAAAGTCGGACCAAAGTAGTACAGGGAGCATTTTCAAAGTCGGACCGACATGTCTGACCAGTTAAGAGGGCCCTCATAGGGAAACATTGATTTTCACACGTCATGCGACATGAGCTCCCAATGTCGGAGAGTTTGTGGGGCCAGTTTTAACCTGGCCTTAGTGGTACAAATAATCAGATTAATCAAACATATGTCACATAATCATGAGGTGCATGAGGATGCATATATGAAACAAAAAAACTCCAGTTACTTGCAAACGATCACCAGCATGTATCCATTTGATCATTAGGCCCAGCATTGCAGGCAGACCCAGCCACTCAGGAATACACCAAGTAACCAGGTTCAAAGGAGACAAAGAAGGAACAGAGTGCTCTCTGCAATAGTCACATTGTGCTTGCAACTTATTTTTAGGCTGTTGTGCGAATTTATTCACTTAGGTCCATTTCACACTGGGGCGTTTTTCACGCGGTACAGCGCTAAAAATAGCGCTGCTATACCGCGTGAAAAAACCTGCCCTGCAGGCTTCAATGTGAAAGCCCGAAGGCTTTCACACTGAAGCGGTGCGCTAGCAGGACCGCTCCAAAAGTCCTGCTAGCCGCATCTTTACAGCGGTATAGGAGCGTTGTGTTCACCGCTCCTATACCGCACCTTCCCATTAAAATCAATGGGAAACCGCGGCAATACCGCCCGCAATGCGCCTCTGCAGAGGCGCATTGCGGGCGGTATTGACCCTTTTAAATTGATCGGTATTGATCCCTTTTAAAACCGCACTGCTAGCGGCCGAATACTGCGGTAAATACGACGGTATAGCAGCGCTGAAAAATCGCGCTGCTATACCGCCACTGCGGCTTACGCCTCAATGTATAAACAGCCTTATAAATTGAAGACCGCTACTACTTAACTAGCAAACAGATATTCACTAAAACCTAAGTCCTCATACCTAAATTGATCCTTTTTCCAAGTCTCTATTTTTTTCTGTTCTTTTAAACTTGCTACAGCAGGGGGATAGACAGATGGAGAGCTAGCATTGATCAGAGTCTGGAATAAAATTGTCTTTAAAAAATATATATAGTGTTGTACCTCTTGCTGATGGATAGCCTTTATCTGTACCAGGTTCTCCGTGAAGTTAAGGTGTTGGCTGGCCTGCAGCATCCCAATATTGTTGGCTACAATACAGCCTGGATGGAACATGTTAAGCCGCCACGCTCAAAATGTAAGTAATATTAACTATTTTTTAGTAATTCCTTAAAATAAGAGACCCTGTTGCTTATCTGAACAAAATAAAGCCCAAACACGCTCTAAAAGAAGATTTGTTGGTTAAATGAGTTGTAAAGGCAGAAGTTGTTTTTTTTATCTGCCTTTACAACTCCTTTGCATTAAGATAAAAAAACCTTAGGTGTGTAGCAGCCCACCCAGCACCCCCTAATTACTTACCTGAGCCCCATCTCTCTCCAGTGATGATCATGAATGTCTAAGCTACCCGGGACACTCCTCCTGATTGGCTGAGACACAGCAGCTGCGCCATTTGCTCCAGCAGCTGTCAAAGTCAGTCGGCCAATCAGGGGAGAGAGGGAGCAAGGCCAGGTCAGGTCTCAGTGTCTGCATTGATATACAGAGCTGTGACTCGGCTTCAGTGCCCCCATAGGAAGCTACTGACTGTGGGGGCACTCGAAAGGAGGGAGGGGCAGAAGCAGCAAAGAGGGACCCGAGAAGAGGAGGATCCAGGCTGCTCTGTGCAAAACCAACTGCACAGAGGAGGCAAGTATAACATGTTTGTAAAGGCTTGTTTAAAAAAATTGATAAAAGAGGGTAGAGAAAGGAAGCGCCACCTAAGTGCAGTATTAAAGAGGTTCTTTTAATGACGCATTGTACAAAACACACTGATCAGGCCAATTGAAGGAGCAGTGGCTCCGAGCGCGTAGCCCAATCAGCCTTTGTCCTCCCTGTCTGACCCTCCTCCTGGAAGTGTTCCTTGGAAGTAACCATGTGACCTGTCACGTGACCCGTGAGGCTGGAACAGGTCTCATCCTGATGGCCACAGGACAAGCCTGAAGACCCAACACATTCTGCTATCTTTACTTCTAAGCAGCCCATGGATCCAGGACGAGGACTACAGGATGTTACAGATGAGCCTTCTTTCCTTACCTTCTTGTAAGTGTGTTTTGTACAATGTGTCATTAAAAGAACCTCTTTAATACTGCACTTAGGTGGCGCTTCCTTTCTCTACCCCTCTTTTGTTTACCACAGAGTCAGCTCTCTGAGGACAGCAGCCGCCATTGAACAACCAAATCACCTGCATTTTTAACCATTGAACTGCCTGTTGCTATTACTTCTAATGGACTAATCACCATACCCCTACCATACATGTACTTTGTATCTGCGTTGACAGTTACCTTTCCTATTAAAAAAATTGATAAACAATCACTTAAGTTGACCATAGACAGTTTTGTTTTTTCCCGTTCAGCCCAAAAAACTAACAAAATTATTTCATCTGCACAAATGAGGTAGATGGAGAAATGGACCCTGCCTGGGGCATTTTATTATGAGGACGGCTCCCGCTGCTGTCAGAATACACTGGTGAGCAACTGCAGCTGCTGATGGAGAAATTTTTTTTTTTTTTTTTTTTTCAACTTCAACTAGTCCATCTAGTGATCGATATCTGTAAAAAAAAAAAAGGGAGGGCCACACACTGATTGAAATTGGTCTAATCCTTGCTGAACCGGCCGAAGTTTGATCCATCTTTATAATAACCTATCCTACAGACAGCGACTACCAACTCTGCTGAAATCAAGAGCTACGGCTGTTGCTGGCATCTGACACTTCCAAGTGTGTCTTATGTCTATTCCCCTGCTGAGTGTCTTGTTTCTATCTGCTGGATGCTACCTTACTACGCGTCCTGTAATAAGGATTTAAATGTAATTAGGAGATTTTCATATGGAGCACCTTTCTCTCATGTGGAGGGGGGCTTTCTACCCAGTGGATGAATATGGATTGTAAACTAAAGCCAGGTGTTGGGCATTTAACTATTTATATATTCTTAACTAGCAGTAAATTGGCTTCTAAACTAGCTCTAATTAACCTCTGTAGCTGCAGGTACTGTGGAGCCATTCCTTCTCAAAGTTCACAGCAAAAGCATTAAAGTCACTAGCAGATCAGTTTTGCAGTGGGCTGTTAATGTGAGCATTGTTACTGAATGACATTTCCGCAGTGTAGTTTTCAAAGGTCAGGAATACTTTCTGTACTCTACAGGGATTTGATTTTCTGTGTGTGGCCACTCTTTCTCAGCACATCATAGTAGGCAGGTATAAGCCTCTCTGTTTCTGTTCCTGTTGGTCAGCATTACGTGGTGGAAGGGTGTGGCGCCATACACAGTTCTACAGAGTTTGACACTGGAATGCCTTAGGGCTCTTTCACACGGACGTTCCGTATGTCCGTTTTTCATACATTCGTTGTCGGATGAAAAACGGACATACATGTATCCCTATGGGATCGCGGATGTCAGCGGAGACATGTCCGCTGACATCCGATCCGCCAAAGTATGCCGGAGGAAAAACCTACTTTTCCTTCCGTCTGTCGGATCAGATGAACATGGACAGACGGTCCGTGTTCATCCGATTCCCCATAGGGGAGAGTGGTGAAAAGACAGGGTGGTCCCTGCACAGTGTGCGGGGACCGCCCTGTCATCCGGCAGCTCAGCGGAGATCAACGGAGCAATCCCCGCTGAGCAAACGGAGGTGCACGGGGCGGATCATTACTGATCCGCCCCGCGTGAAAGAGCCCTTATGCATCTCTCCTATTGCAAGATTTTAACCACTTAACACCCACCCGCCGTCAAATGACGGTGGGTGGAATGCTCTATTGTTCTGACAGGACATCATATGATATCCTGTCATTTAAAGCCGCTGCGCGTGGCCGGCGGCCATCGGGCACCCGCGATTGCCCAGTAACTAAGCAGAGCGGTGGAGTTCTGTGTGTAAACACAGAGCTCCACGTCCTGTCAGGGAGAGAGGAGACCTTATACATAGGGACACAATCGGTCACCTCCCCCCAGTCACCCCCCCCCCTACAGTTAGAACACTACTTAGGACACACATTTAACCCCTTCTCCGCCCCTTAGTGGTTAACCCCTTCTCTGCCAGTCACATTAATACAGTAATCAATGCATATTTATAGCATTGTTCACTGTATAAATGTGAATGGTCCCAAAAATGTGTCAAAAGTGTCCGATGTGTCCGCTATAATGTCGCAATCCCGAAAACAAAATCGCAGACCGTCGCCATTCCTAGTAAAAAAATAAATTTAAAAAAATCATAATTATGTCCCCTATTTTGTAGGCAATATAACTTTAGCGCAAACCAGTCACTATACGGTTATTGTGATTTTTATTTTTTTAACCAAAAATATGTAGACGAATACGTATCGGCCTAAACTGAGATCATTTTTTTTTTTTTTTTAAATGGGATATTTATTATAGCAAAAATCAAAAAATATATATATATTTTTTTTAAATGGACGCTCTTTTTTTGTTCATAGCCAAAAAAATAAAAACCACACGGGCGATCAAATACCACCAAAAGAACGCTCTATTTGTGGGTAAAAAAGGACGCCAATTTTGTTTGGAAGCCGCGTCGCATGACCGCTCAATTGTCAGTTAAAGAAAAATGGGGTTAGTGGTCAGGAGTCCTCGTTGTTGTGCGGCACCTCATCCCCAAAGTTAAAGGTGAAGAAATGTTGGAGAAGAGGGATTATAACGGTGGGCACCGTTATAATCCCTCTTCTCCAACATTTCTTCAATTGTCAGTTAAATCGACGCAGTGCCGGAAGCTAAAATTTCGTCTGGGCAGGAAGAGGGTGCACAGTAGGCAAGTGGTTAAGCTAAAAGTGTTATTTATTCTCAACTCTTTATTATAAAACATTTTTCTGTTTTTCTAGTTGACCAGAATTGTTTAAATGATGCCGTTTTTCCCATTGTTTTTAAATGTGTCTCTTTTTGTATTGTGATATATATATATATTTTTTTTTTTTTAGGCAAAGCTTTCTCCACATTAAAAGCTATTAGAGGTTCTTCCAACCAAAATTCTCAGGAGTAAGTATTGCTTTATTTTTATTTATTTTTTATCTCATTTTCATCATGCCTTATTCCCATTCTTACAGTTTAAACAGTGGGGAAAAATATTTGATCCCCTGCATATTTTGTAAATTTTTGCACTTTCAAAGAAATGAAGGGTCTATAATTCTATAAAAGTATTTTAAATGATAGATACAGAATTTCAACCGCAAATCCAGAAAAAACACATGGTACAAATGTTATACATTGAGTTGCAGTTAAGTGAGTAAAATAAGTATTTGATCCCCTACCAACAATAATTCTGGCTCCCACAGACTGGCTACAGTTTGTGCTCATGTGATACACAGATTAGTCCTGTCAATTTTAGGACTGTGCTCGCAACTACAACTCGTATATATAAAAGGCACGTGTCCACAGAATCTTTCTTCCATTCAAACCCACCATCATGGGCAAGACCAAAGAGCTGTCAAAGGACGTTGGGGACAAGATTGTAGACCTGCACAAGGCTGGAATGGGCTACAAGACCATCAGCAAGAAGCTTGGTGAAAAAACTGTTGGAGCGATTATTCACAAATGGAAGAAAAACAAAACATTTACCCTCAGTCTGGAGCTCCATCGAAGATTTTGCCTCATGGTGTAAGGATGATCGTGAAAAAAGTAATTGATTAGCCCAAAACTACACGGGAGGAGCTTCTGAATGATATCAAGGCATTTTGGATCACAGTTGCCAAACAAACCATTGGTAACGTAATATGCTGCCTTGGATAGAAATCCTGCAGCACCTGCAAGGTCCCCGTTTCAAGAAGGCACATTTACAGGCCCATCTGAAGTGTGCTAATGAACCTCTAAATAATTCAGAGAAGGATCGGGAGAAAGTGCTGTGGTCAGAAGAGACCAAAATGTAGCTCTTTGGCATTAACTAGACTCGCCGTGTGTGGAGGAAGAAAAATGCTGACTATGACACTAAGAACACCATCCATACAATCAAGCACGGAGGTGGAAATATTATGCTTTGGGGCTGTTTCTCTGCTGAAGGTACAGGCTGACTTTGCTGCATTGAGGGGCCAATGGACGGGGCCTATTAGTGTAAAATTTTGGATGAGAACCTTCTTCCCTCAGCCAGGACACTGAAGATGTGTCATGGATGGCTCTTCCAGCATGACAATGACCCAAAACATACCACCAAGGCAACAAAAGGAGTGGCTCAAGAAAAAGCACATTAAGGTCCTGGAGTGGCCTAGCCAGTCTCCAGACTTTTAATCCTATAGAAAATGTATGGAGGGAGCTGAAACTTCATGTTGCCATTCAATAGCTAAAAAAACCTTGAGTTGTAAAAGCAGAAGGTTTTTTTATCTTAAAGCATTCTATGCATTAAAGTAAAAAACCTTCTGTGTATAGAAGCCTCCCCAGCACCCCCCTAATTACTTACCTGAGCCCCCTCTCTCTCCAGCGATGTCCACTAATGTATAAGCTGTCCGGGACCCATCTCCTGATTGGCTGAGACACAGAAACGGTGCCATTGGCCCCTATGTCAATCAAAGTCAGTTAAACAATCAGGGGAGAAAAGGGGCAGGACCAAGTCGGGGCTCCTTGTCTGAATGGTTACACGGAGCTCTGACTCAGCTTGGGTTCCCCCATAGCAAGCTGCTGGCTAAGGGGGCAAGCAAAAAAGGAGGGGTTTGGAGAAGCAAGGAGGGACCCCAGAAGAGGAGCGTCTGGCCTGCTCTGAGCAAAACCAACTGCACAGAGGAGGTAAGCATGTTATGTATGGTTTTTTTTTTTTTTTTTTTTTTTTTTAAAGAGCCTTCATAATCACTTTAAGTATTTTAGGGAAGATCCACAATGAGTGGACAAAAATCCCTCCTGAGATGTGTGCAAACCTGGTAACCAACTACAAGAAATGTCTTACCTCTGTGCTTGCCAACAAGGTTTTCTCCACCAAGTACCAAATCATGTTTTGCTTGGGGATCTAATACTTATTTTACTCACTGAACTGCAATTACATTTATAACATTTGTATCATGTTTTTTTGTCTGTATTTTTGGTTGATTTTCTGTTTCTATCATTTAAAATACACCATGATAAAAATGATAGACCCTTAATTTCTTGTAACTGGGCAAACTGCAGGGGATCAAATAAATATTTTCCCCACTGTACATTCCTCTAGTAGGTTAAATTACTTATCCCTTCATTCCCATTTGCAGTGTTTAGTTCTTTGACTTGCTGGTCTACTTTCTGTAAAGTGCCTGAAACTTAAAATTCAGCCAAAATAAATTTCGTTGTTTTTGACAGAGTAGCCCTTTGCTTGCTTTTTTTTAGTCCTTGGGGCACTGTTTCATCCACTGAAATCAGCAATGGGATGCAATTCCTCCCAATGACACCAACAACTGGGCCCACTAATACCAGTCAAGGGGCACAATTCCTCACAAGGACACCAACAAATAGGCCCAATGACACCAATGATGGAGCACAATTCCCACTGACATCAACAATGGGGTACACTTTTTCCCACTTGCACAAATAATGGGACACAATTCCTCCCAATGACACCAACCATTGGGCCCACTAACACCAACGATGGGACACCATTCCTCCCAATCACCCTGACAATTGGGCTCAATGATACCAATGATCGGATGCAATTCCACCCAATGACACCAACAATTTGACCCAATGATGGGGAAATGAATCCTCGCAATGACACCGATTGGGCACAATTCCCCACACCAAAGATGGGGCATTGCCCCCCCCCCTGGTTTTGGGACCTTTTCTATTTACGATGGCCACAGAGTGGCCCCCCTAAAGTCTGAAAAACACTAAACTGGCCCCCTGTTTAGTATGTTTGGAGACCCCTGTTCTACACAATGCAATGACATTGTTTTCCTTTTTTAAAGGAATATCATATTATATTATCTATAGTGAGTTTTTGGCACTTTTTTTTTATTTATTTTTTGCAGACCCTTTAAACATAACCAGAGCACAGAGAGCAGCAATGGCTCCATTGTGTTTGCTGACTCAGGAGAGGGGAATCCGTCACAGAGTATTAACATGATGTCTGTAAATAGAAATAAGTGCTCTCCTGAAAGCAATGTGCAAAACTTTACTGTGTCCGATGTTTACTACTGTGGAAACAAAGACTCTAATGCCAATGTCCGCCAAGTGTCCAGTGTATATAAAAAGCTCGACACATCTCAGGATCTATGCCGAAGAGACCGCTGTCCATTCAGCTCTGAGGATGATGTGGATGATGGAAGTGACTCTTCTTGTGATGAAGAGGACTGTGCTCAAAAGGAATTATGCTTACATCGATACTTTGAAGTATGTGAAAACTTCTTTCATATTCGTGTACCCTATTAATCTACATACTAGAGGTTTACAATTTCAGTAGTACTGTAAGACTTTAGAACCGCTGTTTTCTCAAAACAGTAAAAAGCTGAAATAAGTTTTGACCAATTAAAACCTGGAAATAGACATTGAGGGTTATTTACTAAAGGCAAATACACTTTTTGCACTACAAGTGCACTGCAAAATTTTTTTTTTAAGATATTTTTATTGAATTTTTTTTTAGCACTGCAAATCTACAGTAACTGCATTTATAAGTGTACTTGCAGTGCACTTGTAGAGCAAAGTGGATTTTCCTTTAGTAAATCAACCCCCATTGTGTGTGTGTAGTTAGATTTCAGAATAGAGGTTCCACCTTTCGAAAAGAATTTTGTAATATTAGTGAACAATTACATATTGCAGCTTTTTAAAAGCCATCTGTATCTGAACCTAAAAACAAAAATAATATACTGCAACCTACAATATCTTTTATGCTGTGGCTCTATTAGTTCTCTTTAACTTTATTTTCACCTTATGAGCGTGCAAATCATACACTTTCTGTGCTTTTTATGGTCCCCCCCACTGTATTTATGGAAGGAGCAAGAGTTATTACACAGGTATGAAAATTAAATTTAAACTAACACGTGGCGCCAAACAATAAATATAGTAAATAGTGAGAGGTTTGCCTCTATTACAAGTGAATAATACACCTAACAAATCATTAGGAAATATATAAAGTTGTCGCTAACTAAAATAAAAATATAACTTGGTGTCTTAGTGCATAAACGATAACCACACAAATGAAAAATGTAATAAGAAAAAGTCCTGATTTGGTCTCCTTTTTGAGGACTTTTTCTTATTAAATGTTTTATTTGTGTGGTTATTGTTTATGCACTAAGACACCAAGTTAAATTTATATTTGAGTTGGTGACAACTTTTTATATTTTCTAATGATTTGTTACACAGGTAGGCTGGACTTGCACCGGAAAGATTAGATTAAAACCGTAGTAAACTGTTGGGGGTTTTTTTATTTTTATTTTTTTTAAACCCAAGGCAATGTCATAATGTGCTAGTAGGCATCTGACACCGCTGAAGGCGCTTCCATCTTCACCTGGTCTTCCTTCCAGGTACACAGACTTCGGCTATGTGAATGGCCGGAGCCGGGATGACGTCCCTCCCACACATGCACACGGCAGCCACCATTTATGGCACAGGAATCTGAAGGAACGGCACAGGTATGCTGTTCCTTCAGAACGCATGCGCCAGTGATGTCACCAACTGCATGTACAGTAAATGTCTCTGAGGGCACGTTTAGCAGGTATTTACAGTACCTATAGGTAAGCCTTATTATAGGCTTACCTATAGGTAAAAATTATGCATGGGAGTTTTACTCCCACAGGCATAGACAAGACGTTGCATTTTTGGCAGACTCATCACTTGCTGAAAATGTTCTCAGCTTGACAAATGAAAAAATGAATACTGCCACATCCAGAGACTGGTAATCTGCAGTAGAATTCCAGCTTTAAAGGCGAGGTTCACTAAACAAATAATAAATGCACATGATTTTTTTTACAGGGCCCAGCAAAGCATTGCACCTGTGATCGGTGAAATGTCATTTGCCTGTTGCACCCTAAATTTGGGCGTAACGTGGTGCAAAAGGTGAACTTAGCCTTTCGTATCACTTTAAATAGTTTCTTTGGGTCGAACTAACCCAAAGAAAGTGTTTTGCATTCTAAAATATTTTGTAGTAGCATTAGCTACATACCGACGGGCTGCATTCTCAACTGAGCATCTAGGAAACACGGGCAGACATGCACATTTCGACCTGCATTCCCAGGAATGCGTGAAAAATGAGCATTGCGTTTGCTATGCCATTATTTCTTAATGAGGCCCAAAACAGGAGTAGTAGTTGCGCAATTTGTAATATGCCAAGACACACTTGACTCGCTGCCAAAAAGGCTGCAGGAGCTACTTTGGTGTGTTTGTTATCCATAGAACAGCCCATTCAAGTGAAAAGGCTGCCCTATGCTATGGTGAAACAAAACGCATCTCAAATTGGAGTTTTCTGCTGCCAGAATTATAGAGTTGAGCTGAGTGCTTCTCTGCCATTGAGGAGAAGCCTTATATTTTTCGAACAAATGCTAGGCCTTCTCTGATTGGATGAGGTGGAAAGGCAAGCAGATGATATCACGATTTCTACCTTTGGCCAATCATAGGTAGCCTTGTAGTTACTGATATTATGATCTTGAAAATACAAGGCCTCTCCTAAATGTCAGAGACGCTCTTAGACTGACTTTGTAATTCTGGCAGTAGACAGGAAGTTGGAACACAGCTCAATTTGATGTATGTAGCTGTACAGCATACACATTGTCTGCATCGTTCTGAAATGGAAATCATTTGTTTAAAGGGGTTGTAAAGTCTCATGGTTTTCCACCTTAATGCAGTCCTGCTGTCTGTGTTAATGGATGCAGCAGCAGGACTCGGGAGTGCTGCCCGCACGAGTGCCCCCATAGTATGTTGCTCTCCATTGGGGCACTCGATGCGAGGAGGAGCCAGGAGAGCCTCTAGGGGACCCCGGAAGAGATGGATCGGGCCCACTCTGTGCAAAACCCTTGTGCAGAGGAGGTAAATATGTCTTGTTGTTTTTTAATTTTTTTAAATAACACTTTACAATCACTTTAGGGCAGCTGGGCCCAAACAATTTATTTTATCTCTTTGAGAGCGCTATAGCCGAATGATGGCTACAGCACTGTCGCACATTTCCTGGAGTGCGTCTTCCCATGATTGCACTTCCCATGCGCCTCCTGTGGCGTGCAATGGCATTGACCTTCAGAGACAGCTGATGACAGATCAAAGTAAAGAGTCAATCACAGCGGCTCTTTACCATGTGACCAGCTGTGTCCAGTCACAGCTGATCAGTGTAAACAGGATTTACCAGTTATCGGCAGTCCTCGCCTCACGCTGACAGCACATGAGGAGAGCTAGTAAGGGGCAATGCACACAGGGGACATCAACACTAATCAGTGCCCTGCTCATCAGTGAAGGAGAAAAATTACTTTTTACAAAATTTTATAACAATTTTTTTCCCTTCAAATTTTTCGGTCTTTTTTTGTTTGTCTAGCAAAAAATGAACTTGGTGGTGATTAAATGCAACCAAAAGAAAGCTCTGTCTCAAAAAAAATGATAAACAATTGTGTTGCATGACCCTGCAATCTGCGGCAGCGCTGAAAGCTGAAAATTGGCCTGGGCAGGAAGGGGGTGAAAGTAGTCAATGGGCAAGTGGAAGTAATAATAAAGCTGGACGTCCTACATTTTAAATGAAAAAAAATAAAAAATTCCTTTGCATTTTATATGCACTTATTTTGGAGGGCTATAAGGACATATAAGAATAAATCATAAATGCTGGAAGTGCACTTTTCCTCTTAAGTGCTTGGCCCAGTTGAAATGGAATAACAATACTATGGGGGGGGGGTGTACAGCCTAGATCTGTTTTGGGTAGTCGGTATGGAGGAAATAATGTAGAAATAAGTTGTATGCAGACTGGATAGTATGTCATGTCGGTTAATTTTTTTTTTTTTTTTTTTTTTTAACAATTGTGTTATACGGAATGTACCGGTAGTTACCACTCTTTAGAGCTGTATTTAAACAATAACCATGCCATTTCTTTCTTCTAGATACAGTATCACTTGATGTTGCATATACAAATGAAACTATGTGAAAAGTCTTTGTGGGATTGGATTGAAGAGAGGAATGAATGTTACAGGAAAGGAGGAGATTCTTCAAGTAAGTCTAAATAATATTAAAAATCTTTTATGAGCGTATTTGTTTTTTGTTGCTTCTCTTTGGTACTGTTGGCCAAATTATGAGCACAAGCTAATCGCATCCATAGGCAGGTGTATCATGCCGCTATCTGCTGGTCGCAGTCCATATTGTCAATTTTGCATTTTTTTAATACAATCCTTTATAAACCACATAATCCAGGAAAGTCAAGATATGGGTCCTGGTGTGTTTTTAACACCGTGAAGGCTGTGTGAAAATGCTCTTTCTTACAAGCCAGCAAGGCTTTTTAACAGAGTGATTTTTATTAAAAAAGTTAAATTTCACAGGTACATATTGAGGACAGGATATGATTAAACATGCAACAGTGTGCCATTGGACCTCAAAATCATAGAGATTTAAATACAAGATCTACAGTATCCAAAAATCAATTCCAATAAACCTTGGTTCTGTGAAATGGTATGGTCATTTATCTCAGTGGTCATCAACCTTGTCCTGCAGGGCCCACTAACAGGCCAGGTTTGCAAGATAACTGAAATACATCACAGGTGATATCATTTGCTGCTCAGTGATTGCAGTATTCTAGTCTGCATCTCCCCAAGGTAATACATAAAACCTGGCCTGTTAGTGGGCCCTGCAGGAATGGTTGATGACCACTGATTTATCTGACTGGTTTTTAAAGATGAACTCCACCTTTTTTTTCAATAGAACTGAATAGAATGATCAATCCCACCATAGGTACCATGTTGCTCTGTTGTCTACAGATCCCCTGATATTCTGGGTTTAGTTGTGGCTTTGTATCTTATGACACTCTGTATATCCTGCCGATAGACTCTTTCTTTTCCACAGCTAGAGTCTGTACAATGTGAATTATGTAATTTCCCTCACAGCTCTAATGGTGGGTGAGATTGAATACGTTCAATCCCACCCAATCATACCTACAAAAAGAGACTAAACCTCCCAAGTCCTGCCTCACAGATTACAGCATTATTTCAGAAGGAAACCCCTTCATACACAGCCTGTTCTGAAAGCTAGCCCTGCTGCTGGGCAGAATTGTATGGATCACAATTAAAATGTAATCTTGCCCAGTTAAATATGCCGACCAGTGTGAACAGGGAGAGTCCTACCCCCCAGATCTCACCCTCTCAGAGCCCTGCTCTCTGTGAAGTGATTCCTTTACATATGAAGGAACCCCCTTCATAATACCCTCCCATAGCCCTTCCTGTAGTCTTGAAGTAAGCCATTATTCTTTGGCATGCTGCAAGATAGGAATGACACAGGAGGAGGTATGACACATTTACACCTCTCACCAGCCACATGAAGGCCCAGAAACACCCACAGTAACCCTAGAACTAAGGGTGAGCTCCGGTGTGTTTGCAAACCCCATGTGTAGTGCCTGCCAGGAAGTCGGCACTGCATTGCGCTAATCGCAGGCAATGAGACATTGTCCAGATGTGTGGCTACAGAAATCGGGAAATGTCTTGGTGCCTGTGATCAGCGCAGCACATTGCCGACTTCCTGGCGGGCTCTGCACATGGGGTTTGCGAACACGCCAGAGCTCATCCTTACCTAGGACCCACCAACATCATCACCCAGAACTGGTACAAGTGACTCCCATAGCCCGCCCTAAAACTATTAACCCCTTCTTGACCAGAACACTTTTTACAGTTTGGCACAGCGTCGTTTTAACTTTTGCGCGGTCATGCAATGCTGTACCAAAATTAAATTGACGTTCTTTTTTTCCCCCACAAATGGAGCCTTCTTTTGTGGTATTTGACCATCTCCTGCGGTTTTTTATTTTTTTGCGCTATAAACCTAAAAAGAGTGACCGATTTTATATAAAATAATATATATATAAATGAATATATTATATATATATTTGACTTTCTGCTATAATTAATATCCCCCTTTTTTTTCAGTTTATCCCCATATATATTCTACATATTTTTGGTTAAAAAAATTGCAATAAGCGTATATTTATAGCGTCTACAAACTATGGGAAGGATTTATGGCATTTTTATTTATTTTTTACTAGTACTTTACTACTACTAGTAATGACGGTGATCTGTGATTTTTAGCGATATTGTGACGAACAGATCGGACAATTTTGACACATTTTTGGGACCATTGACATTCATACAGCGATCCGTGCTATAAATATGCACTGGTTACTGTGTAAAATGTCACTGCTATAGAAGATGGTTAACATTAGGAGGCGATCAAGGGGTTAAATATGTGTTCCCTCAGTGTGTTCTAACTGTAAGGGGATAGGACTGCCTGGGAGACATAGCGTTGTTACCACTTAGCGGGATCTATGAAAAAGCATTTTAGTTCAGAGGAGAAAGCAGCATATCCCTTGGTATCCCTTGTGCTGATTTATTTTTTATTAAATGTAGACTTTACTATATGAAACTAAAGATGTTTTGGCAAATTTGAAATAAATAATTGCTTGTGAACTATAGCCTCCTATATAATGTACTAGCTTATATTTATATCCATGTGCTGTGTTAAAAAAAAATGAAAAGGCAACTAGTTGGTTTATTAATTATTATTATTAATGACCAGTCCACACATTATTATTAACAAAAACAGTAAAGGTATCCATTTGTGTATCTCCTAATATTCTTAGAAAACAGGGTTGTATTCTGAGAGTTGTTAAAGGCTAAGTGCACCTTTTTTGTAAATTAAAAAACTGAATAAATGAACATCTTTTTTCAGGTAGAAAAATGTGCATTTATTATTTTTTGACATTGCACCCGCCATTCTGGGTGTAACATGCTCTTAAGACCCCTTTTACACTGAAGCGTTTTTTACAGCGTTTTAGCGTTAAAAAAAGCGTTCTTAAAAACGCTCCTAAAACGCTCTCCATGCATCTCAATGGACCTTTTCACACTGAGTTCTGCAAGCAGCATCTTTGGAGCAGCATTTGAGCGCTGAAAAAAAACGCCCCTCTCCATTGAAATTAATTGAAAGTGCTGTAAAAACGCCTTACCCTTTCACACTGAGGCGTTGAACTGGCAGGGCGTTGAGAAAAGTCCTGCAAGCAGCATCTTTGGAGCAGCTTTTGAGCGCTGAAAAAAATGCTCCAAAAACGCCCATCTCCATTGAAATGAATTAAAAAGCTCTGTAAAAACGCCTTACCTTTTCACACCAAGGCACTGCAAAAACGCCCTAAAACTTTAGGGTCTTATCGGTGCTTTACCAAAACATTAGGATTGGAGATAAGGCTTTGCTCGAATACGCTGTAATAACGCTGTAATAACGCTCGAAAAACGCCCCAGTGTGAAAAGGGCCTTAAGGTGAATTTCTCTTTTAATGATGATTGCCTTGGTGTTCTACCATTAACTGGGTTTAACTTTTCCACAGGATGCTTTGGGTTTGTGGATGTGTCTAGTACACTCAGAATATTCTACCAACTGTTGCAGGGAGTGCAATATATCCATTCCATGGGAGTCCTTCATAGAGATCTGAAGGTATGGTGTTTTCATGATTATTAATGTGCGATCGTTCCATACAAGAAGGATATTTTTTTAATTTAACTTTTATGAATGTAAAGATCAACTCTGGGAAACGTAAATGTTATCCCTTTTAGCGGGGGCTGTAGTAACAAGGTCAGACAGTGCAGAGGATTGGGTAAGTAGATCTTCTTTTCTATGTCCCCTAGAACTAAACTGCCAATTAACCCTACAGTGTGGGCACAGCTCCCTGCAAGGTATTATTTTTTACATTTCCCAGAGTTGGGCTTTAATTGCAACCTTGGATAGTCTTCTATACATTTTTTTTACATTGAGTTATTTCTAAGATGCTCTGGTATGTTTTTGCCCATGCACTCTGCTATTATTATGGTAGATCTGATTTTTGGTGAGGTGGGACTTAAAGACCAGTTTTCCCTACATGTAAGCCTATAATAAGGCTTACCTGTAGGTACTGGAAATATCTCCTAAACTTGCACGGTTTAGGAGATATTTACCATATATACGATTGCGCTAACGTCAACGGCGCATGCACACTGAAGAAAGGGCACGATTGTGCTGTTTCTGTAGGGTCCGCATCGTGACTGTTGACTCCCGCACACATGCATGGGAGTGAGGTCATGTGACTCGGGACAGTCTCATAGCCGGAGTCCGTGGCCTCGGAAGGAAGAGGGATGAAGATGGAGACTTTGCAGGCGATGCATACTAGCCCATTATGCTTTTACCTTGCAGGGATATAAAGAAGGGAGTAAAACCCATCAGGGTTTACTACTTTAATGGACCACAGTATAGATTTTTTTCACTTTATCCATCTGTACTTAAAACGGAGGTTCACCCTAAATATAAGCCCTCCCATGTGATCCAGCATACTGGCGTCAGCATGCTGTTTTTTTTTTTTTTTTTTTAATCCATGTACTTACTGTACTATGCTGAATTTTATTTTTTTTACCCCGCGGTGGACGGCGCCAGTATAGCGCGTCACATCTTACGAACGTACCCGGAAAGGACTCGGGTAATCTCGGCGAAAATGCGGTGCCTGCGCACAGACCTAGGAGCTGACTGCGCAGGCGCCGTATTTCTCCGAGTCCTACGGCTATGGCGCGTCACGTCCTCCCAAAAACGCCGAAATAGGACTCGGAGAAATACGGCGCCTGCGCAGTCAGCTCCTAGGTCTGTGCGCAGGCGCCGCATTTTCGCCGAGATTACCCAAGTCCTTTTCGGGTACTTTCGTAAGATGGGACGCGCTATACTGGCGCCGTCCACCGCGGGGTAAAAAAAATAAAATTCAGCATAATACAGTAAGTACATGGATTAAAAAAAAACAGCATGCTGACGCCAGTATGCTGGATCACATGGGAGGGCTTATATTTAGGGTGAACCTCCGCTTTAAGTGTATATGTAACTTGATTTGTGTTGTATACTTTCTATGATCTAGCTGTTGCTTACTAGGCTAAGGGTCTAGGAGTCAAACTTCCAAAGCAAAAATAAGAAGTATGTGAAACAAACTTTTTACTTAACCGATGTGCAATCTGTGAGGGAAAAAAAATGAGAGATAATGTTTTTCTATTTTTGGCTTTAGAGTGCTCTGGCCCTTAAGCCCTGTACACACGATCGGATATCTGATGGAATCTAATCCGATAAATTTTTTCGGCGGATATCCAATGAAGCTGACTTTCATCAGTCTTGCCTACACACCATCAGTCTAAAATCGCGGTGACGTAAAACACTACGATGGGCCGAAAAAATGAAGTTCAATGCTTCCGAGCATGCGTCGACTTGATTCTGAGCATGCGTGGATTCCGATGGAGTTCCACACAGACGATCGGATTTTTCTATCGTTTTTTTTATCCATAGGAGAATTTTTAAAACGTGTTCTATTTTTGATGGGGGGAAAAAAAGACCGATGGGGCCCACACACGATCGGTTTGTCCAATGAAAACAGTCTGTTTTCATCGGACAAACTGATTGTGTGTACACGGCTTTACTGTCTGCGAAGGAGATGCCTGCTTAGTTGTACTTTAAAGTTGATGGAGAAAAAAAAATCATGACTAGATTCTCTAGTTACATAGGCACCCATTAATGAAGCGGTTAATATATTGTATACTGGTATTTGGAGACCGAAGGAAAGAAAGTGAGCTGTGTTTTATTGGTAGGACATTGAAGGGCCCAGGAATCGATTAACCATGCATTTCCTCTAGTGTGGGCTTTAAGCAGCAGATACCATAGGGAGTGTGGTAGACCACCAAGTTTTATGGGTTCGTATTTATTCAGACCATGCTTGGAAAGGACTAGATCCTTACTGGTTGCTGGCACTGTGGGTGGAAGACAGTGCGAGGTGTAGTCCTTTTCAATAGCACAGTTGGAACTGATACATTCAGTGTTTACGATGGTGGTACATGAGTGGACGACAAAAGTTTAGGAAACACTGGTAGGGAGGATAAGAAAAAGGGTAGAAATGTGAACAGGTGGAAAAGGAAAAACCTATTTAGGAGAAATGGCAAGGCGCTCATCTGCTCTAAAAAGTGGATTTCAGGAAATTTTGTTAAAGCTTTACTTCATTCAAAAGGGGAAGTGGCCCTCTTTCTCCTCCTCCCCCGTTCCTCTTTCACATTTGGCACAAAATACATTTTTGGGGGGAGCAGGCAACTGGTTTTGACAGGTTCAACTCCCTCCCCCACTTCCCGGTCAGCTCATCGTGGTTATCCGAGCGGAAGTGCGGCCTCCCGTCTTCCCCTGCCTCCCGCCACAGACTTATGGGACACAACACAGGTCCCAGAAAGTTGCAGGGCCAAACAAGAACTGAAGCCCTTTGACGAAAACAGCCAGGTGAGAGTGCTGGAACTAGGAATAGGGAGTGTCTGTTTATTATAAGTCGGCAGCTACAGTTTTTATCATGGCAGCCAAGTTTACATTTTTTTCAATATATGACTTTAAAGTAAATGTTAAGAAAAAAATGGGCGCTGCCATTGTTGACCAGAACATAGTAAGTAGATCAGGAAAGTCGATTAAAATCAAAGCTCTTGCCAGCATACTTCTTCTGGGGTAACGATTCAAAGTATTGAAGCCAGAGGGGGACAGCATGAAAGCCGAATGAACAATTCCAGAATGAGCAGTCACCATTGGTAGTTGCCATTTTTTCAGAGAAAAGGTTTTCTTTTAAATTAATATAGCTAACCTAAGTCATCGCTTTTAGACACAGAGTTGTGTGCCTAGCTATTACAATAAGCTTATCTCACCCCTTGTTTGTTGCACTAAAATGTTCGTATGTCTTCTTTGAGCAGCCAAGAAATATTTTCTTGCACGGACCAGACCTGCATGTACGTATTGGGGATTTTGGGCTCGCTTGCAGAGATATTTTACAACATTCAGACCACTGGTTAAAGAAAGAAGGGACCAATGGTGAGTGTGTTGCATTTGTATGTTACCATGAACATATACAAAAACTATACTATAAATTGGCTTGTGTGTATGTCTGTCAGGGTGTAATTATGGTACACAGCTTTGCAAAAAAATACTCCACTACCCTGCAAACCTGGTTTTAACCAATGCGTGCAGCCAGATTAATAAGCCAAGTTCTGGTGGTTTCCATAGGACACATTAATATCCTATAGTTTGATATAGTACCTGACAGCTGGTGAAACCATCTGCCAACATGTAGGGCTAGATTCAGATAGAATCGACTATCTTTAGGCGGGCGTAGCATATCTCAGATACACTACACCGCCGTAACTTTGAGCGGCAGGTACGGTATTCAGAAAGAACCTGCGCCCTAAGTTACGGCGGCGTAGCGTATCTGGTCAGGCGTAAGCCCGCGTAAGTCAAAATAGGAAGGAGGTGGGCGTGTAGTATTCAAATGAGCCGTGACCCCACGTAAATTACGCGTCTAATGAACGCCGTGGACATATCCCAGTGCGCATGCGTGAAAATCATGTCGAAAATATTCATTGATAACGACGTGAACGTAACTTACGCCCAGCCCCATTCCCGAACAATTTACGCAAACGACGGAAAATTCCACGCTGTCCCGACGTCCATACTTAACATTGCCTGTGCCTCATATAGCAGGGGTAACTTTACGCCGGAAAAAGCCTTACGCAAATAGATACGCCGGGCGCAACTACGTTCGTGAATCGGCGTATCTACCTAATTTGCATATTCAACCCGTGAATCGACGGAAGCGCCACCTAGCGGCCAGCGTAAATATGCAACTAAGATACGACGGCGTAACAGACTTACGCCGCTCGTATCTTAGCTAAATTCCGGCGTATCTTGTTTTCTGAATACAGAAAATATACGCCGGCGCATCTTAGAAGTTACGCGGCGTATCTCGAGATACGCCGACGTATCTTCTTTCTGAATCTAGCCCATAGTCTTTCTCCTTGATTTCCATTCTGCATGGCGCACAACAGCATCTGAAACTTCTTAAATGCACCCTTATCAATCACCAGAATATTTGCAAAGGCTGCAGCAGGAATCAGGAGCAAGGCACCGGAGGGGGAGTCCTATGTGCTAGGAATTATTTTTTTGCAATAGGTATGCTTTAATAGCTTGCCTATTTAGACAAGCCTTTTCTCCTAAAGTGCAATAAACTCCCATTTGACCCTGAAGTCACTGACCTAGTACTGCTTCCTCCCCCACCATCCTATATGGTGCTTATCTATTCCCATTCCAGCCTTTACACTTCTACACTGTAGGTTTAAAGTGATACTAAACGCACACTTTTTAATATGCATTATCCCTTCTCTTTCTGTATGTAGATGATGGCACTGCGTAATTATTAAATTTTTTTGCTAATCAATATACAGCTGTCACATGATATACAGCTGATGTACACCCCGTACCCTTGCTTTTCAGTCAATTACTATATTTACCCACTAAATTACTGTGTGCTCATATCGTGCTATACTTAAATATGTATTTAATTTGATGTAAATTTGCCACAAACACAGGCGTTTTTAACTTGAGCATATAATATACATACATAGTATATATTATATAATACATAATCAGGGGGACTGTGTGACGTGAAAACCACATATCAAAAACATCAATGGCTTTAGAGTAGGTTGCTAGTGTACATGCAAATCTTTGCTTTACCTGTAAATGTTAAACATCTTGCCTCCATTTGTCCTTCAATGTGATTGACAACCTCTGTAACATACTGGAAGGCTTGGGAATTTCGAGGGGTGGAACCAAGCTGGACTTTCAAAGAATACATTTTTTTTCTGACTACAGGCAGACAAAAAAACTCCACCCACTGATGTGTGTAATAAGTAAATTAAATATATATTTATATATTAAAAAAAAAAAAATGTTTACATTTATCCGTGGCTGCTGATTTTGGTTGTGAGGACCAATAACACAAAGCCATTCTTTTTGTCACTGACATTATCCTATACAATGCACCAGCAACCACCACCATTTTTATCATTTATTTACTTGTACAACTTCTTTTGTAATATATGCCCAGTTTATATTCTGCAGGTATGCAGCAGGCTTATTTTCATGTCTTTGTAACTGTATTTTTTTTTTGAAGACATGGGTAATGCCTATATACACTCTAATTGCTGTAAATTTGTTTCTTATTATTATGTCTTCAAACATTTGAGTTCTAACAGTATCATGTAATTGTCACACGCAGAGTCAACACATACTTCAGGAGTTGGCACCTGTTTATATGCTGCTCAAGAACAGATGAAAGGATCACACTATGATTTTAAGGTACAGTATTACTTCTAATGTTGCTCTATGCAACTGGTAATGAATATATTTTATGTTTACAGTGGAACCTCTGATTATGAGCATAATCCGTTCCAGGAGAATGCTTGTAATCCAAAGCACTCGCATATCAAAGCGAGTTTCCCCATAGAAGTCAATGAAAACAAAAATAATTTTGTTCCGCATTGACTTCAATGGCATGCAATACTGCATGTGGCCAGAGGTGGGGGGGCGCCGGAGATACTCAAACGATCGGAAAGGCCCGAGGACAGCTCGGCTGAACTTGGAAAACCTCGGAAAGGCTCAGGAGCTGAGTATTTTTGAGGTTTTCCAAACGGCTCCGCTCGACTCTGGCGCCCCCCCCACCTCAGGCCAAATGCGGTACTACACACCCCTGTGGCTTGAATCCTGCTCGTTTTGCAACACAACACTCACAAACCAAGTTAGGATTTTTAAAAATGCAGTGATCGTATTGCGATACTCTCAATCCGAGGTTCAACTGTATATTATTGCTGAAGGTATCAACCTGCAATAGCAAACTTTATCAGTTTTACTTGTTTATATTTCCAGTGGGTTGTGCTGCTCTCATTTTAAACCATGACATTGTGTTTTACAGTCTGATATGTACAGTGTGGGCGTTATATTGCTGGAACTCTTCCACCCATTCTGGACTGAGATGGAGAGAACTGACATTTTAACATCTCTAAGCAAAGGCATTATTCCAAAATCCTTTGAATATCAATGGCCAGTGCAAACCAAATACGTTAAGCTGCTGACAAGTGCAGAATGTGGTCTACGGCCATCTGCTGATCAAATGCTGAAATGTGAACTCTTTCGTGAAAAGGAAAATGTAAGTATTAATGTAAGGGTAATATTTGCTGTAATGGCAGTCACCTTATGTCCTTTGTTTTTGTTTTTTTTCAAATAGCAGTTTATTTATTTTTTCCTTAAAAGGTCAATACAAAATATAACAGCATATCAGGTGTAAGAGAAAAGAGGAGGTACAAAATTCCAGCTTAATAAGCTTACACAGTGGTTCCATAGTTATTTGTACGATCAGTAACTTGTAAAACAGCCATAAATCAAAGAAGAGGGAAAGAAGAAAGAGGGGAAGGGATTGAGAAAGAAAGAGAGGCGAGAGAAAAGGAAAAAAGAAGAAAAAGGAAAGGGGGGGGGGGAAGGCAGACAAGAAGGGCGGGGGTAGTGTTGTACCTCGGTGACCTGTCGTTGGCTCACGGCGGGTCCTCCTCTATATGCCACCTCTCTCAGACCAGATCATGATCCTCCAACCTGTCCCGAATCCTAGCCGTCATCCTTTCCATGAGTTCTACATCCTTGACCCTAGCATGGAGGGCCTCTTGGGATGGGGGCACCGTTTTTTTCCAATGGAGTGCTATCAAGCACCTCGCAGCTGTGATTATGTCTTAGGAGTTTCTTGTAGGGTTTAGCTATGTGAGGCTGGGATAGGGCCAGTAGGAATAGCTTCGGGGAGAGGGGTATGGGCGCCTCCAGGAGGCGAGACAGGAGCTCTTGGGTCTGGGTCCAGAATGGGACAATCATGGGGCAAGTCCAATATATATGGAACAGTGTGCCCTTGGCTTGGTTGCAACGCCAGCATCGGTCAGAGGTGGAAGGGTAAATCTTATGGAGGACGTCTGGGGTCAGGTACCAAAAGAACAGCACTTTGTACGTATCTTCCTTATAAAGGGTGCAAATTGAGCTTTTGGCTGCCTGCCTCCAAACCGCTCCCCACTCCTCCTCCGAGAGCTCCTCCCCCAGCTCCCTCGCCCATCGGAGCATATAGGCGTGTTTACCTTTGTTTTGAAAGGGGTATTCGTTTAGGATTTGGTATATATCTGATATAAGGCCCCTTCGGGCTGTGCCCTCGAGTATGATACACTCAAATGGGGTTGGTTTCGGGAATAGGAGCCGGGGAGCTATTGTGTGGGCGTAGTGGCGGATATGTAGGTAGCTGAAAAAAGCTTGTCTTGGGATGTCATGTTTGGCTTGGAGTTCGGTGAAGGAGTGCAGGGTGCGAGACCTGGGGTCTGCTAAATGACTGAAGTGGAAGAGATTCCGTGAGGCCCAGGGCCATGACATCTGGTGGGAGAGACTCGTCGGTAATTTAGGGTTATAGAGAAAGGAGGTCAGCAGGGAACTATCGGACTTGAGTCGACAGTCTTGGGCTAGCCTCCTCCATGTGCGTTGAAGCTGCTGCATGGAGCCCAGTAAACGTCCGGGCTCCACTGCCGCGTTCGCGTTCCAAAGGAGATTATTAGGGTGTATTGGTGCCAGCCAGATCTTTTCCACCTATTGTAGGACTTCTGGGGAAACCACGATGCCACCGCTCGGAGTTGTGAGGCCTGGTAATATTTAACCAGGTCTGGGAAGGCCAGGCCTCCCTCGGTTCGCGCGGCCGTCATGACCGAGCGTGGGATCCTGTGGCGCCTGTAGTTCCACACAAACCGGAGGAGGTCCGCTTGCAGGGCACGTAGGTGAGTACACGTGACCGGGACAGGGACGGTCTGGAAAAGGTACAGCAGTTTTGGAAGGATCACCATCTTAATGGCCGCTATCCGGCCCATAAGGGATATCTGATGGGACTTCCATTTATGGATCAGCGCCCTGATCGAGCTATAGAGGGGAGGGAAATTGGCCTGGTACAGGGATGCAAAGTTCGGGGTCAGATGGACCCCCAGGTATTTCAGGGAGGCTCGCTCCCAGTGATACGGGAAGATGGACTGTAAGTGTTAGGTCTCTGGTTCGGGCATGTTAATCGGCATAGCCATGGACTTGGAGGTGTTGGTTTTATATCCCGAGAGGGCCCCGTAGCGTTCCAGTTCCCTGTGTAGATTGGGCAGGGAGATGTGGGGGGGGGGGGCGTCACTGTCAGAATGATATAGTCAGCAAAGAGGGAGATCTTAAATTCCCTCCCCCTTTTGTCCTTTAACAGTAAAAACAAAGTGATTGTAAAGGATTTTATTACCACAAAAAAAGTTCTATTTGTGTGAATTTCATTTTATTAATGTTTTACAAATTGTATATGGGTGCAGTGTTGCATGACCATGCAATTGTAATTTAAAGTGTAACAGCCCTGAAAATTATTGTGGGGGGGAGAGAGTAAAAGTGCCGGGTATTGAAGTGGTTAAGAAATTCATTTTTTTTTGATTTGCCTGTAAAATCCTTATTTTGGAGTTTATTACAGGACACGGAGATGCCTCCCCTATTGCTTGCGTTCCTCATTGCTTGCTACAAAAATGGGCTTAGCTTCACCTAAAGTTGCTAACTCAACCAAATAGTTGTGAATATTAACTCCCTCTGTGTCCTGTGATGTACTGCAAGGAAAAGGATTTTACAAGTAAAACAAATTTCTTCCCCCACCCACTGGTGGTTCATTTGAGTCTAGTAAAAAAGACTTTTTAGAACAGCTGAAAAGCAGTGGTGCGTATGGTGTAGAAAGGACAATTGAGCTCCACCTGCTGGCTGGATAAAATACTACATTAACATTTTTTGTATCTCCTGACCATAATAACAAAATATGCACCAAGCTACTAAATATTCCATAAAAAGCACACTTCACTAGGCCAATAGCTATGTCTTGAACATATTTGCAGTATCATCCTGCTGTCACATCTTTATAAATTGTTACAATCTGGATCTATATTCGGGCACTTTTCACTATATCCCCACATTGAACGTTTATTTGCTGTGTTTCAGCTAGCTGATGTGGAGAAAGCAAAGGATTTCACTTGCTGGTTAGATTTCCACAACGTGATCTCAACCAAACCAGTTACAAAGTCTTATACAAAGGCTTCCCTATCTGCTTCCTGTTGTTTATAGTCCGAAAATGTTTATAATTTAAAATCAGAAGACCTAAGCAATGGCAGCCTCCATGTTTTTCTCTGGAAATATTTGTTTTCTAAGGATAGCCGTACAGTTGCTACAAAGAGTGATGGAAGTGTTTTGAAGGATCAGACTCTATTTTTTTTTTTCTGGGCCTACACCCCTTTTGGCTGTGGATCCCATAGCAGCTCCTTGAGCTACAGCAGTAATCTAGATATCATTTTAAAGCTGGCCTTTTATAAGTGAAATTTGTAAGCTGTTATTAGTAACTGCCTAATGCTAATCCTGTGGCTTCACTACGTGAGTCAGTGACCTTTTATAAAGTCAGAACTTCTGATCTTTATAGTAATTCCGGGTTATTGACTCAAAAACGAAATCATTTTGACAGCCAGGCAATTGGCATAATGCATATTTGTTGTTTTTATTTTTTTTCTCCTCTGGTTACTAGGCGATGCAGGATCTCCAGCAAAAAGTTCTCGATTTAGAGAAAGAAAACGAGAGACTAAAAAAGAGCTTGGAGCTGTTACAAGAACAGATGTCAAGCAGACCGGGAATAGAATCCCCAGTATAAATGCCTCTTCATCTCATGCCAACTTGCCCCTTGCCTTTTCGTACATAAAAGTGTACATTGTAAAATAAAATAACTTTATTTATATATGCATGACTTTTTTTGGAGTTTTTACCTGTGAAATGATAAACTTGGAAAGCTGCATTATTGGTTCAGTTTATTGTAAACAAATGTTTATAAAGTTACAGATTATGAAATCTGAGCATCATTTGGCATCCAACTTCAATGCTTTTTACTGTTCTGCACACAGTGTGATGAGGGACCATTCGCCATTGGATTGTGATACTGTGTATTACTGCAACATGAGTGCTGTTATTTGTTGCGCTATTAATTGTGTATTGCACCCCAGTGGTACTATGCAGCCACAGCCAATGCAAATGTACAACAAAGCATCATAGCACATTCAGTGTAATGTATTGTAAAGCGTTCTCAAAAAGGGGATCGAGTGCATTTTTTTTTTTTTGATCCATTGCTTTGACAGCCCAGTTCTGAGTTATTGCTTTACACACTTTAATGCACAGCAATACACAAGTTAACACAATGCAACAGACTTCTAAAGTGAATGAACCCTTTCTTCCAACTTACCCACGTGAAGTGACTGTCCAAATGCAAAGTATTCAGCCTCAGGTGGCAGTTTCAGTTCCATTTTTCTGAGATTGTCATTTTAGAATAATGGTGCTGGTAAGAATTTTAAGGTGTTTGTTACCCAATAACTCCTCTTCCTATGTGGCTTCTGTAACATGTACTTGTATGAAGTCTCCTGTTCTTTGTGTTTCCTTCGTATGGAATGGTGTTCCTGTCAGTCCCTCCTGATTTCTTACTAAAAAATGACCACACCTAAGCAGGAGAGCGCACCGTGGTCAGTTCTCCATCTGTGCTTGGAACCTAGTCTGCTCTCCCCCAATGATCAGACTTGTCCTGATGCGCCCACGCTGCACAGACATTCTTGGAAGATCAGTGTGCTGCTGCTTCTCCCCTCAGATCTTATGCAGCTGAGAACAGATGGAATGTGATCACTTATGAAATAGGGAAACGTGTTTTTGTTTTATGTTTTTACATTTACATCTACACACGTTTTGCCTTTCATTTCTATTTTAAACTGAATAGGTTGTTTTACAAGGTGACCGTATATGATCACTTTAATTCATTTAAAAAATAGGGATTTTTGTGAATATATAAAGCGAAACTAAAGCCACCAAGTATGTACCTCTCCTCCAGTAAAACGTCTTTGCCTAATCTTCTTCTAGTTTTGGCATCTTCAGCAACCTAAATTGGCCAGAATGATGCAACACCCGTGAAGGTACACCAGAGTTGAAGTGACATTAAAACAATTATCCTATTTCCAAAAAAAATATATACACATCCAGCACTCAATGACCTTGTAATCTATTTTTCTTGAAATTGTTTCTTACTGTGTTTCTACTTCTGTGAGCTACAAAACCTCCCTCTTTGGTCCTCTGTTGCGTGCTTTGGTTCCTCCCTACAGCCCCGGTACAAGAAATCCTAAACTGATATCAGAGGAGCTTTAACAGTGCAGTGCATAATAACTGTATATTCCTGAACAAGGAATATGTGTGAGTAGAAACCCTGGAAGAACTCCCCTGTAGGGACTGAAACAATGACTCTCTGGGATTTCAGTTCCTGGATTAGGGACTTCACGGCAAAAGCCTTGGCGGGATCCCTTGGGGCATTTGTCACAATTAACCTTTGCGGGGGTTCTTCCGTGAATTCTCTCACATATCTCTGGGAGAGAATGTGCACAATAAACTGGTTTGAAGTAATGCTTTTCCACTGGGGAAAAAACTCCTGGAGTCTTCCCCCGACCGAGAGGAGGGGGAGTCATTGTAGCTTTCCGGAGGATTGCAGAGCACTCCACTCCTACCTTTGGGCTTCTGGAAAGACCATGGCTGCTTCTTGCTCCGCATTTTTCATTCCTGCTGTCCTTTTTGAGGCCGGAAAAAACACTTACGGGTCTGCCCCTGCTTCTTCTTGACCGGAAACTACCTATTTTTTTCAGAGCTAGAGACCATTCTTAAGCGAACAGCAAATCCCCTGCAAAGGGAATGCTACACAGCCTGTTTTTAGATGCAATATTCCCTGGCCAAGTTTTCAGCCACAAAGCCCTCCTAACAGAGTTCGTTGAAGCTGCTGACCTGGCTAACATGCGAATAGATTCTGCTGAAGCATCCGCAATGTATGATAATGCTGCAGATAAGGTTGTAAAGGAGTCCAGAATCTCCTGTTTTGGGGAATCCGCCATAACATTGGGCCTTCTCAGGTGCTGTCCTGAAAGGTTTTGGAAAAATTCAAGTTAGACTTAGCAGTAACCCACCCTTTTTATTCTGTTGCTGTAATACTATGATATTACTGTGGCCTATGTGTTGCAGCCGGGGCTGGAGGTTCTCTACAAACAATTGATGAAAGCAACGTGGAATTGAGGAGGTGTTTCCTGAAGGAGGAGGAGGACCCATGATCCCTCAGGTGCTGTCCTGAAAGACTGTTTGGAAAACAAATTACTGGCAAGTCTAACTGGAATTTTTCCTTTTGAATGGAATTTGAAAGCTATTTAATTGCTGGGCATACATTTAAAGCGGGGTTCACCCTAAAAAGAAAAAATTCTAACATAACATTGAGCCGAGTTCTGCTAATGAAATTATGCTGACCTTTTTTATCTTCCTCCCGTACATATCGTTTTATACATAGATTCAGCGCGGCTTCCGGGTATGGAATCCTGCGGGACTGGGCGTTCCTAGTCACATGTCAATTGATTGACATGCTTCCCACCGGCGCATACAACGCGTCACGACTTGCCGAACGTCTTTCGGCAAGTCGTGACGCGCTGTATGCGCCGGTGGGAAGCGTGTCAATCAATTGACATGTGAATAGGAATGCCCAGTCCCGCAGGATTCCATACCCGGAAGCCGCGGTGAATCTATGGATAAAACGATATGTACGGGAGGAAGATAAAGGTCAGCATAATTTCATTAACTGAACTCAGCTCAATGTAATGTTAGACATTTTTTTTAGGGTGAACCTCCCGCTTTAACTCCAGACTCAACAAGACTGAATGTTGAAAATGATGTCCCCTTGCTTCAGAAGATAAAGAAGCTAGAAGACTAGGATACATATACTTTCACATGGTTAAGTAGAGTCAATATTTGAAATATTAATGCAGATTCTATTCCTTTTTCAGAGGGTGTCTATTGCGCATCCCAAGACTACTTTTTTTCCCCTCATACTGTATACAGAAAGCCTCTACAGCAATTGTATGGAATCATGCCTAAGTTAGGGCTGGATTCACACCTAATGCATTTTGCACTACAGAACATTTTCCATAGGAAACCATGGTAAATGGACTGTAGTGCAAATCTGCAAAAAGCACAAAAAAATGCATAGGTGTGAATCCAGCCTAACATATCTAATTCTTATGAGGGCTAAATTGTAAGGTAGACTAGCCCTCCCAAATTGAAAAAAACTACTATAGGACAGTAGGCCTTTCTATAATTCTCAACATCATTTAGAGCTGAAAGTTTGGGAAAGCTATGCCAGGGCCCAACATAGCATGTGCCCCTTTTGGGTCCGATATTTTATATAGAGGCCTCTCTAAAACCACCTTCCTGCTTACAAAACAAACCTAAAACTTTGGGATATTACCAATAAACAGTGAATACTCTCTCCAGTAATATCTCCCTTATGTCCACTGGGGAGTCCCTTACATTCTTTAAGAAGGGGGCAGTAGATGGAAATACTGGCTGCCTTAATTTTATGAAGGATGGGAAATTACGCTCGTTAAGAGAACTTGGGCGTATGGACAATTTCCCCTAGATGCTTGGCATTATCAACAGCTACAACATTTTGTTTACAAGATTTGAATCACTTTGGCTTAAGTTGCCATCTGAGAGGGGATTGTTGTCTATCTCCTATAAGTTGTTGAATCACTGTAGATCAGGGCTCAAAATACTAGTTGCACCACCTTACCCCTCCCCTAAACACGCCCTTGTAAATGATCTCATGAAATTACACTGTTAAATGTTTTAAGCAGAATTAAGTTCCAAAATTAAATATTAACAAAGTTAACTTAAAACATATTGGTACCCATCAGTGCAGCCTCGCAGTGCCCCATCAAATACAGCCTCACAGTGTGGCCCTTTAAATGCAGTTTCACTGTGCCCCATCACTCCAGACTCACCATTGCCTTGATGCGCCTGGTTCACACACAACGGACATCTCCCACTGTGCGTTACGGAGCTGGGTCTGTGTTAGGCGGCTCCGTGTAACAAGATCCTGCCCCCCCTAGAACGGCTTGTGTGATAGTAGATTGATCCAGTGATCCACCTATCACACAAGCCGGTCTAGGGGGGGCGGGATCTTGTTGCACAGAGCCGCCGCACACAGACCCAGCTCCATAACACACAGTGGGAGATGTCCACTGTGTGCGTGCGAGGAGGAGACGGCTGCAGCTTCAGTCCAGCCATGCCGCGCTGTGTCCTCTGGCTGACAGTTTCCTGGCTGATCGCTTCAGCCCGGAAACGGTCATCCTGCTCTGTCCCTGTACCTCGCTCACCCTGCACTAAATTCCACTCGCAAAATGCGAGCGGAACTTTTGAGGGCTGCTGTAGATCATATGAAGGTCTCGGATTCTTTAGGGAATGGGAGACGGCGCTGGGATGTCTATTGTCTGAGTCACAAAGATGTGCGATCCTGACCCACTCCTCCTGTATCTGTGCAAAAGCATAGGAGACCAATTATAAAATTTGAATCAGACTGTATGTATAGGGCCCCAAAGCTGCTAGTTCATGTGTATTGGAGGGGATGTGGCCAGCAGGATTCGTACATCCATATACTGTACAGTGGGAACGTGCCAAGCTGGGACCATTTTGGACAGATAAGAACATTGATTTCAGATAGTGGCTTGGTACAAATTAGTGATTATCTGGTACAGTGTCTGTTACTGGAGATGTCCATCCCAATTATAGGGGTTGTAAAGGTTTGTTTTTTATTTTCTAAATAGGATACTTTAAGCTAGTGCATTGCTTTTCCTTCTAAAATGATTTTTTTTTTTGTCTGAATTTCTCCCTTCCTGTTCCTCCTCAGTAAGGTGTTCTACAGGGAGTGCAGAATTATTAGGCAAGTTGTATTTTTGAGGATTAATTTTATTATTGAACAACAACCATGTTCTCAATGAACCCAAAAAACTCATTAATATCAAAGCTGAATATTTTTGGAAGTAGTTTTTAGTTTGAGCTATTTTAGTGGGATATCTGTGTGTGCAGGTGACTATTACTGTGCATAATTATTAGGCAACTTAGCAAAAAACAAATATATACCCATTTCAATTATTTATTTTTACCAGTGAAACCAATATAACATCTCAACATTCACAAATATACATTTCTGACATTCAAAAACAAAACAAAAACATATCAGTGACCAATATAGCCACCTTTCTTGGCAAGGACACTCATGCAGCCTGCCATCCATGGATTCTGTCAGTGTTTTGATCTGTTCACCATCAACATTGCGTGCAGCAGCAACCACAGCCTCCCAGACACTGTTCAGAGAGGTGTACTGTTTTCCCTCCTTGTAAATCTCACATTTGATGATGGACCACAGGTTCTCAATGGGGTTCAGATCAGGTGAACAAGGAGGCCATGTCATTAGTTTTTCTTCTTTTATACCCTTTCCTGCCAGCCACGCTGTGGAGTACTTGGACGCGTGTGATGGAGCATTGTCCTGCATGAAAATCATGTTTTTCTTGAAGGATGCAGACTTCTTCCTGTACCACTGCTAGAAGAAGGTGTCTTCCAGAAACTGGCAGTAGGACTGGGAGTTGAGCTTGACTCCATCCTCAACCCGAAAAGGCCCCACAAGCTCATCTTTGATGATACCAGCCCAAACCAGTACTCCACTTCCACCTTGCTGGCGTCTGAGTCGGACTGGAGCTCTCTGCCCTTTACCAATCCAGCCACGGGCCCATCCATCTGGCCCATCAAGACTCACTCTCATTTCATCAGTCCATAAAACCTTAGAAAAATCAGTCTTGAGATATTTCTTGGCCCAGTCTTGACGTTTCAGCTTGTGTGTCTTGTTCAGTGGTGGTCGTCTTTCAGCCTTTCTTACCTTGGCCATGTCTCTGAGTATTGCACACCTTGTGCTTTTGGGCACTCCAGTGATCTTGCAGCTCTGAAATATGGCCAAACTGGTGGCAAGTGGCATCTTGGCAGCTGCACGCTTGACTTTTCTCAGTTCATGGGCAGTTATTTTGCGCCTTGGTTTTTCCACACGCTTCTTGCGACCCTGTTGACTATTTTGAATGAAACGCTTGATTGTTCGATGATCACGCTTCAAAAGCTTTGCAATTTTAAGAGTGCTGCATCCCTCTGCAAGATATCTCACTATTTTTGACTTTTCTGAGCCTGTCAAGTCCTTCTTTTGACCCATTTTGCCAAAGGAAAGGAAGTTGCCCAATAATTATGCACACCTGATATAGGGTGTTGATGTCATTAGACCACACCCCTTCTCATTACAGAGATGCACATCACCTAATATGCTTAAATGGTAGTAGGCTTTCGAGCCTATACAGCTTGGAGTAAGACAACATGCATAAAGAGGATGATGTGGTCAAAATACTCATTTGCCTAATAATTCTGCACTCCCTGTAAATGACTTTCCACCGCTCAGATGATGGTGGAAAGCTTACTGAGGAGAAACCAGAAGTGAGAAATTCAAACAAAGAAAAAAAAAAATTAGAAGGGAAATCAAAGAAAAAGGTAAGTGAACCAACAATGCACTAGCTTAAAGAAACCTATTTAGAAAATAAAAGACGGACCTTTAAGAAAAGTATTGTTCCCTATCTACTAAATGCCAAAAGCATGAAAAGTACAAACTCCTTAAATTGAAGACTGGATTAAACAAGTTAATCTTGTCATGGAACCTAAGGAATAGGTGCGTGTTTGTCAGGACAGATTTGAGAATTTTAACCAAAAATGGACATGTTGGAAGAACTTTATATCCCCTAGAAGGGGAAGGCAATGTGTGTGAAAGATTGCCCTAACAAGGATAAAATAAACAATATAAGTGGGAAGATCTCAATGTGATGGATGTTTTCTTTATGTACAAGCACCAAATAGAGGGCATTTACCTAGAAGAAGTGTTTATGAGCGAGGGGTGGGTAGGGGTACCCTGTTTTGGTGTAAGATTGTGTATTTTGGTTATTTGTGGTTGGATCTGTAACTGTGGTTTAATTGTATCTGTGTAATGGAAAAATAAAAGATTTATAATGAATGTTTTTTAACCACTTCCTTACTGGGCACATATACCCCTTCCTGACCAGGTGAAATTTCAGCTTGTGGCACTGCATCACTTTAACTGACAATTGCGCGGTCGTGTGACGTGGCTCCCAAACAAAATTGGCGTCCTTTTTTCCCCACAAATAGAGCTTTCTTTTGGTGGTATTTGATCGCCTCTGTGGTTTTTATTTTTTGCGCTATAAACAAAAATAGAGCGACAATTTTGAAAAAAAAAAAATGTTTTACTAGTTGCTGTAATAAATAGCCCAATTTTTTTTTCTCAGTCTAGGCGATACGTATTATTCTACATATTTTTGGTAAAAAAAAAAAAAAAGTTATTGCGCTTACAAAATAGGGGACAGAATTATTTTTTTACTACTAAGGCGGCGATCAGCATTTTTTCGTGACTGCGACATTATGGAGGAGACATCGGACACTTTTGACACATTTTTGGCGCCATTCACATTTGTACAGCGATCAATTCTATAAGTGACTGCTTTGCGCAAAGGTTATAGCACCTACAAAATAGGGGACAGAATTATGATTTTTTTTTTTTTTACTAGTAATGGCGGCGATCTGCGATTTTTATTGGAACTGCGAAATTGCGGCGCACACAGACACTTTTTTGGCGCCATTCACATTTATACAGCGACCAGTGCTATAAATATGCACCAATTACTGTATAAATGTGACTGCCATTGAAGGGGTTAACACTAGGGGGTGAGGAAGGGGTTAATGTGTACCCTAAATTGTGTTCCAACTGTGGGGGGAGGGGGTGACTGGGAGAGGTGACCGATGCTGTCTCCCTATGTACAAGAGACACAGATCGGTCTCCTCTCTCCCCTGACATGACATTGATCTCTGTCTTTACACACAGAGATCCACGTCTTGTGCCTGCAGCCGCCAATCCCAAATGCCTGGCGGACATCACGGCCGCCAGGCACGCGCATCGGCATGTCAGCGATGCGGCGCGCGCCCCCCAGTGGCCTGGCTAAGAACAGGCCGTAAAAACACGGCATGTTAGAGATTCAGGACGTCCCTTCGGCCGTACAAAGTCGTACGGCCATTGGGAAGTGGTTAAAAACAAATGGCACTGCAGCGCAACAGTGTGAGCCGAGCCTGAATGTGATTAGTGATGGAGAATTACACAGCACATATTTCAGGAAATACTCTTACCAATCCTGTTTCTTCTGATCCATTGAGGGACACAGGAATTCAGAAATAAAAAATCTTCCACTGTCTACAGGAGATTGGAACACTGACAAACTGAAAAGTCATAAAACCCTTCCTCTACCCAGCGCATTTCATTCATCATTTTTTTTTTGCTAGCATCCTGAGGCTGGATGCCCCCCCCCCCCTTTTTTTTTTTAGCTATGCTTAACCACTTGACCTCCAGATGATTTACCCCCTTTCATGACCAGGCCATTTTTTTCAATACGGCAATGCGTTACTTTAACTGACAATTGCGCATTTGTGTGACACTGTAAACGATATTTGTCTTTTTTTTAACCACAAATAGAGCTTTCTTTTGGTGGTATTTGATCTCCTCTGCGTTTTTTACCTTTTGCCCGATTAACAAAGACCGACAATTAAAAAAAAATATAACACACACACACACACACACATATATTTTTTTACTTTCTGTAATAAAAGACTATTTGGTAAGTAAATTAAGGCCAATATGGACTCTGCTACATGTTATTGTTAAAAAAATAAAAAATAAGAGTATATTGATAGTTTTGCAAAAAAATTATAGCATCTAAAAATTAGTAATGGCGGGAAGCAGCGACTTATAGTGCAACTGCGATGACGCGGCAGCCATTCTGACACTAGTACAGTAATCAGTGCTAAAAATATGCACGGACACTGGCTGGGAAGGGGTTAACATTAGGGGTGATCAGGGGTGTGCCTAGCCAGTGTATTACTAAACTGTGGGAGGTGCTTTTACTAGGGGAAGACATGGATCCATCTGAAAAAATAAAGTGCTCATATACAGCATTTTCTTGTACATAGTTTAAGAGCGTTTTGCATTTTTTTATGCCAGAAATCTTCAACCAGAAGTTTTTTTTTCCTGCATCTAAGTGTTAAGCTTAAAATATGCCTCAAAGTTTCCTAATGTGCATGGACATATAGAATAACATTGAGCCATATCTACAGGCAGAACACAAAACTCCTGTAGAAGCAGCAATTTTTAGGCCAGTGTGCATGGAGCCTAAGGGGTTTTTCAAACCTGATTAATGCAGATTGTACTACCTTGCATCTAGCCTACTGTTACAGGTTTAAGATCTTTTAAAGCTCCTTCAGCTGCAAAGCTATTCTGGCTACACTAATAATGCACAGAATAATATAGAATTCATATGAGGGTGAACCTTATTTTATATGTTTCATGGAGTGCTTTCTGCTGCCTGAAGCTGCTCTTTAAACATTCTTTCCTTCTAGAGTATTTTTGAACTAGAAAAGCTACAATTTCTGTGGAAATTGTGTAAAGTGTTCTTGCCTCCTCCAGTAGTACACAACTGGAGTGGACGGAGTGGCTTCAGTAACTGTGGAAAAGTTGGACTGGGCAGAGTAACTTTATGGAGTGGCTAGAGTGGAGTTTCAATGAATGGCGTGAGTTGCAAACAAATGTTCATATTGTGAAAATGATCAGGACTATGGGTTACCCGTGGACATGTGTAGTGGCAGCAGGGATAGCTGAACGTTTTGATATACGTGTATATTGTGTAGGTGGGCTTAAAAATGAGGGAGTGGTAGCAGTTTAGAAATCATGTGCCGATCTTTAAGCTTTTGTCAGCTCCCACATTTCACCATTCATTCCTACGGAACCAATTTCGCAGCAAAAACTACGATATTTTGTGAACCATTCCACAAAGTAATAGCAGACCAATCTGCACGTTTCGGTGTATTACTGTCTATGTAGTGTAAAAGCTGTGGGAGGAGTTAGGGTGGTAAATTTGGCTGTAATAAAAATATATATGTGAAATAACAGTTAGTGGTCTTGCTAAGAACACTTAATAACCCTCTGTTTCAGGTTAATATTTTTAGAGGAATTAGACAAAAAACAAGTTGTAAAATTCTTTTATTATTTTTCTGGGGAACCATGTTGTATAAAATGGCAATTTTGATGGTGCCCTTAAATAGGTGACATGCACTTAGGAAGGAACTCCATAGAATAATTACCCATTAACAGTATGCACGTTTATTATTATTAGGGACCTGCTCTAACTCACTGTGCTTACCCACAAAACTTTTGCTAGGCTTATTACTTTAATAACTTCAGCACTGAATGGAAGGATGTGAGGTTTTCACAAGATTTCATCCATTTCTCCACATTTGCTGGAATGGCAGCCGAGTTACCAGACTGCTGAATGGCACACCAACTGACGATGTCTGCAATGGTCAGTTCATTTCCCACCAGCCAAGGAGCCTTGCCTAATGCAGAGTTCAAGGCCCGGAAAACAGCCGCTTTCTCTTTACTGCTACCTTCTCTGAGTTGGAAGATGGCGGTGTCCACCCAGCTGTCAATCAGTGTAGCTGTAACAGCATTATAGGAGTTGCCTAAGAGGGAGAACAGGAAACGAGCTATGTTGCCTTCTCCTTCAATTGGACACATATTTTGAATGCTGAATTTCATCTGTGGTTTGGGCACTAGAGGGGAAAAAAAAAACACGACATTTGAATTGCAACTATAGGCAGCAAAATCATTACAAATCTATACAAAACCCATTGTGTGAATTGAATCAAAACACAATAGGGCCATTTATGTGCAAACGTGATATGCCTACAATTGCAAAGTGCACATGGAAGTGCAGTCACAGTAGACCTGAGGGGAACATGCAATGAAGGTAAAAAACAAAAAACAAAAAAAACAAAAAAACAGCATTTTGCACATGATTGGATAATAAAATCAGCAGAGCTTCCCCTCATTTCAGATCTACCCCTCAAATGTACAGCAACTGCATGTTCCAAGTGCACTTTGCACTTGCTGTGCAAACTGGATTTACCTTTCGTAAATAACCCCCATTGGCTTCTATCACCCAAACCTACTTGAGCAGCAGCAGTCAGGTAGTAAGACTGGAACTGACTCAAATGCAATCTAACTGCAACACAAAGAAAAAAAAAAAATATATATATATATATTACACACACACACACGAAACTCCCAACAACAATTACAGAATATATCAAGTACAGTGAAATGTTGTTGCCAGTGATGCATTACTGTACTTGAAGCTGAATTCTAGCTTTTGATACACTTTACATAGTTCTATGTCCCTCGCCAACATGTGAGGCAGCTGGGTGTGCTGAATAACTGTATATAGCTGAGAATACATACAGCACTGTGTTCCAGGTTTAAGCCAAGACTTCTGGTCTCATACCCAGAATACAGAGTCCGATTGGTGCTTAGCCATTCAGAGAAAGCAATATATTCTAGCAATAAATACAAAACCTTCTCTGAATGGCTGAGCACTGATCAGATAGACACTCTTTTGTTCCGGGTATAAGACAGCCTCAGCTGAAGCTGCCATCTTAGTCTGTGTTTAATCTGTCAATGCCATTAGATAGTTTGGTTGAGAGCACAAGCAAATGTGACAGCTGGTAGGCCAAGAAAATTGCTTTTTTTTTTTTAACCGATGACCTGATGGGTTTAGTTCCGCTTTTAACTGGTGAGTTTAGTTCCTTTTTAAAGCTCTACATTTATAGGTAAAGTTGATCCAGGGAATATCCAATTGCCTCTCGGGGGATCAGGAAGGATTTTTTGCCTTCTTGTGGATCAACTGTGGGTATAGGATTGTATGATCCCCCCCCCCCCCCCATTTTATTTGTTAAGCTAGATAGACTTGCACCCTCAATGGGTCTGCACTGATAATCAATGCGCTGTTTATCAACGCAGACCCCCGACAGGAGAGCAGCCGATCGGCTCACCTCTACTCGTGCCAGCACGAGTAAAGGAAAAGCTCATCAATGGGACTCCCTAGTTACCATATGATCATCTCTGATTGGACACAGCTGATCACATGGTAAAGAGCCTATGTTAGGCTCATTACAGGGATCAGAGACGTGGTGCGTCAGACTGACACATCGCCGCAGGTCCGAGCGAGTGACTTATCCTGCTGGACGCCACATGGCGCCCAAGTCAGGATAATGCAACAACTTCCCGTCCGTCATTCCACTATATGGCAGGCAGGAAGTGGTTAAATCTAAAATGTAATTGCTTGCACTTTTAAGATGGCATGGGCGGCATTTATATTTAAGTAAAGCATATCACAAACCTGATCTCATATGTGCACCATTTTCCCATTAAAAGCATGCTATGGTTGATTTTGTTCTGTGTCTGATGGCTGTGTACAATAACCAAACTGCTCTGAGGTCATATATGGCAGGCTTTACTTAAAGTGGTTGTAATGGCAGAAGATTTTTTTCCCCCCTAATATCAATCCATCAAGAGCGAATGCACCTAAAAATGAATACTCCATTTCATCCCTCACTTCAGAAAATTGCAACGTGGTTTGGCGTTGCCAAGGGCAACAACTCCAGTTTTCTTTGCTTTACATGAATCACGAGTACTGTAGCTTGTCACAGCTTACCATCTTTCCAAATGAGAGTGAAGCCAAGCTGATATTCCTGGCGATACTTTTTATTCACTTGATCCCCAAAGCATTTCAGAAGAGGTTCTGGGATGTTTGTGACAGAAGAATGTGTGTGTACCGCTGACAGCACCTGGTAGCGTTCACACAGCAGGCTGTGCAGGATCAGCAGGGAAAGTGGAGGCACAGCAGGATTTGCATTGATGACAATATCTCTCAAAGCACCATAATCCTGGGTTAAGAAAGAAAACAACGTTATAACAGAAATCAGAATTTTTTTTTACAATTAGAGATTCATAAAGGCTCAGGTGGAGGAGTCAAAACACTACTGATGTTACTGCAGCTCCACAAAGGCTTTACAAATTGATTTCACATTTTGTTTTCTATTTAAAAATGGTATACAATCCATAAGCAAACATACATACTATATTAGTTTTCATTTTTAGGCTCTCTTTCCTTTATTTGCACCTGGTGATCCTGCCAGTAAATCATTTTTTTTTACAGCACAGGCGGTCATGCAGCTGCAGCAATAAAGAGGTTTGAGATAAAAAATCCAACACGTACAAGTCTGCTTTTATTTAGGTAAAACCTTCATCTCAAAAGTAAAAAAAAAAAAAAAAAAGCTGTAGCTGCTTTTGAAACATTAGCTGGAGTTTAGGTTCAATTTGTTTGTGTATTTAAATCTGCTAGGACATCTAACACTCCCCTCCCCCAGATTAAAATTGTTGCTGTCCAAAAGTTGCCCCTGTAGTCCTAAATCCAGTGTGGAGCCCCTGTTCACATGAAGGGTCCAAACAGGCCCACTTTTTATTAGTTGAACCTGATTGGATGGTTCATTCACTCGTATGGACCGGTGGGTGTAAATGGACTTGTGCCTACTTAGAGCAGAGGCAGCTCTGTCCATGTCCACGCTGCGGACACATACCTGTCATCCGCCCACTCTGCTCTGATCAGCAGGGGATTCGTGGACAAACTCCCCTGGCCAGATCACCACAATAAAAAAGCAAAAAGTCAAAAAAAAAAAAAAAATTAATGAGCAATCAAATTTAATGATTATTAGGCTGCAAAATATGTATTTAATATTGCTTTAAAGTTCCAGCCATTTTTTAGGTTTATTAAAAGTCAGCTGCTACAAAAAGTGTAGCGGCTGACTTTTTTTAATAAACAAGACACTTGCCTGCTCCACGGTCCAGCGTCCGCTCCTCTCTGCTTTCGGCCGGGCATGCACGAGCGGCGCTGCGCACCCAGAGTGGACAGGCGATCTCCCGGGATCCGCCACGTGTCCCAGGAGATCACCTAGAGGGAGGGGCCGCCTAAGGCGAGAGGAGGAGTCACTGAGGCGGTCCCTGGGTGGAAGTGGGACAGGAAGTCTCACTCCTACCATAGCCCCCACTCCCCCCCCCAAAAAAAACTAATTACATGCCAAAGTGAGGAGTGCTTAAAAGCAAAGTTCCATTTTTGGGTGGAACTCCGCTTTAACCTTTACTTGCGATTTTTACTGGCATTTTAGAGGTGTCTCTGAAGCATATGTCTATTTACAAGGTCTTTGATAATATAAGGAGTTTATCTCCTGTAGACCAGGATACTCTATTTTATCTTTAGAATATCACTTCTTAATTGTTTATCACATTCTGCATTATCTAATGCAATGCCGCTGAGAGATCTGAGGGCGCATACCGTGGTTGGACTGAAGAACCTAACTAGATGTAATGCCTCGTTTCCACTGAGTGGATCGGTTCGGTACGCTATTTTGGGTGTTTCCATTATGAAAGCGTGCCATAAAAGCAAACCGTAACGGACCATTCTGGGTCCTTCTTCAGATGTGGGGCCATAGGAAATGGAACGGTTCGGTTAGGGCGGACCTACAATACATCTCACTGATTGGTGGACGTGCTAGGCATTTTTTCTAAACCTTGTATGGTCCCGGATGGTCCGATTTGCAGTGGAAATGCTCAGCAGAATAGACCGGACCATTCTAACCCGTTCCATTCTAAACGGCCCGAACCGATCCGCTCAGTGGAAACGAGGCATATGTTTCCAACCTCAATTCACAAAGGTTTTTGCATTCCAGACTGAAAAACAGTGTTGTACAGCAAGCGTCACACAGCACCCCTCAAGTAAGTATTAGGGGGGCTGCTGCACAGAGAAGGTTTTTTTATCTTAATGCATAGAATGTATTAAGATAACAAAAAAAAATAAAAAATCTTCTGACTTTACAACCACTTTAATCTGAACAGAATCTGTCTGAAAATCCTAGCCAATAGTTTAGGTACATGAGCTTTATCCAGCACTACCCATAATAACCTCTAGTCTAATTGCAGGGCCCACACATCCTGATCATATCAGTTTCCCAGCATCCCTTGGCTTCTATTCAAAATCTTGTGTAGTTTTGGCTCTTAGATGTACAACACTGGCTGGTTGATATAAATTAACACTGTGCACTACCAACACGCAGCAATAACAACATACTTTTCCAAGTATAGCATCGAGGTCTGCTGTCTGAGCGGCCGGAGCTGCTGACGAATCTGCTTGAATAATGTCTGTCACATCAAGATCTGCATCTGGAGTCTGGATCATCTTCGAAAGGCCATCAACAGCAGCTTTCAGCTCATAGAGGCGCTTCAAGATGTCTTCTTGCCTGGACTCCAGGGCTTGAATAGCTGGATCGGCTGGCTCCTTAGGATATAACAAAGGACATAAGTCAGAAAAAAAAAGGGACAGACGAGCTGTTGCTAAAGAAATGTAATGTCTGCACACAGAAACCAGTAATTAAATTGTTCAGTGCCACAATCCGTTCAGGGGCCGCCATTGCTGACCTCATTGCTTACTAGTAGTTTCTTACCATATGAACACTGAAGGACAAATACAGACTGACACGCACTTCAGTAATAAAACCCCTTTCAGTTGTGAGGACAATCAGCAAAGCTCATCTTCTCCTTTGCCTGAAGGCAGGATTGTTGCATATTTAGATCACCTAAAGCAGGAGTGTCAAACTACATTCCAGTTCATACAAATGCAATATATAACATGTTTTGTTTTTTTATTATTAACCACGTAACCCCCGGACCATATTGCTGGTCAAAGACCAGAGCACTTTTTGTGATTCGGCAATGCGTTGCTTTAACTGACAATTGCGCGGTCGTGCGATGTGGCTTCCAAACAAAATTGGTGTCCTTTTTCCCCCACAAATAGAGCTTTCTTTTGGTGGTATTTGATAGTCTGCGGTTTTTATTGTTTGCGCTTTAAACAAAAATAGATGACAATTTTGAAAAAAAAAAAAATCGATATTTTTTACATTTTGTTATAATAAATATCCCCAAAAAATATATAAAACAACATTTTTTTTCCCTCAGTTTAGGCCGATACGTATTCTTCTACCAATTTTTCGTAAAAAAAAAAAAAAAAAAAAAAAAAAAAAAAAAAAAATCGCAATTAGCGTTTATTGATTAGTTTGCGCAAAAGTTATAGTGTTTACAAAATAGGGGGTAGTTTTATGGCATTTTTAATAATATTTTTTTTTTTTACTAGTAATGGCGGCGATCAGCATTTTTTTTTCGGTACTGCGATATTATGGCGGACACTTGACACATTTTTGGGACCATTGGCATTTTTATAGCGATCAGTGCTATAAAAATGCATTGGATTACTATAAAAATGCCATTGGCAGTGAAGGGGTTAACACTAGGGGGCAGGGAAGGGGTTAAGTGTGTTCCTGGGTGTGTTCTAACTGTATGGGGGGGGGGGGGGGTGGACTCACTAGGGGAAATCACTGATCTTCTGTTCATACATTGTATGAACAGAAGATCAGCGTTTCCCCGCTGACAGGAACGGGAGCTTTGTGTTTACACACATAGCTCCCGTTCCTCGCTCTGTACCGAGCGATCGCACGCGGCACTCGGGGGCGCGCTGCGCGGGCCGCCGGCGGCGCGCACACGCCCCTAGTGGCCTTTAAAGTGCTGACGTAGAGCTACGGGCTCTCGTCCAGGCGTGCCGACCTGCCGCAGTAATATGACGACGGCTGGTCGGCAAGCAGTTAACCACTTAAGCCCCGGACCAATATGCTGCTAAATGCCCAGAGGCCTTTTTACAATTCGCCACTGCGTCGCTTTAACAGACAACTTTTCTTCCCACAAATAGAGCTTTCTTTTGATGGTATTTGATTGCCTCTGCCATTTTTATTTTTTGCGCTATAAACAAAAATAGAGTGACATTTTTGAAAAAAAATAATATTTTTTACTCTTTGTTATAAGAAAAAATCGAATAAACTAAATTTTAGTCAAACATTTAGGCCAAAATGTATTCAGCCACAGGTCTTTAGTAAAAATAAATAAATAAAATTCGGACCCCCGACCCACGTCTAGGCAGGGACGTACAGGTACGTGCCATCCTGCCAACGTAAATGTACATGCGGCGGTCCCCAAGCAGTTTAAGGAGAAAAATATATAAAGTGATTTCCCTTTTGGCATAGTGTGGAAGATATATTCCTAAAGATGACTGAAGACCTTTCCCTCTCCAGATCCCATACACTACCTCTCTCTCTCAAGAAACGTGTGCATTGACCAGCAAGGCCAGCTTAACATAGGGCTATTCGAGCAGCACTTAGAAGTGGATGGGAACCCGAAATGTTTTTTTTGTTTTTCTTTTCGCTGTCACAATGTAGAGTCTAAGATTTCCCATCATCTGTGCACAAAGAGTTACCCCAGCTCCGAGCAAACTTTTTTTATTGTTCAGTGAAAAATCTTGACAAACAGGAAAACTTTGTCAAACCCTCCCCCTTGCTGTAAATGACAGGATTTTTACATATCTCATGCACTAGCGACTAGCCTAAGAAAGGCATTATTTTTTAATCTCCACTCCTTTTCTGAAGTCATGTCGTTATGTTTCTGGATTTTGACTGACTGTTAGAGCCCATTCACACAGGGACAATCTTGGATCCGACTTTAACCACTTGAGACCCGCACTATTGACAAAAGACGTCAACAGCGCGGCTCTCAAGTGCCAAGTTGATGTCTTTAAATGATGTCCAAAGTGCATTACCCGCACACGCCACTGGGTGGCACGCGGCGGGTAAACACTGTCCCGGCGCATCGCTGAAGAGCCGATGTGTGTACCTGGCGGCCGCGATGTCTGTCGGGTACATGCAATCCGCGGGAACACAAGCAGGTGACAGCAGGGACATGGAGCTCTGTGTGTAAACACAGAGCTCCACATGCTGTCAGAGGAGAGGAGACTGATCTGTGTCCCTTGTACATAGGGACACAGCATCGGTCACCTCCCCCAGTCCCCCCCTCCCCCCACACAGTTAGAACACCCAGGATACACATTTAACCCCTTCCTCACCCCCTAGTGTTAACCCCTTCCCTGCCAGTCACATTTATACAGTAATTATTGCATTTTTATAGCAATGGTCGCTGTATAAATGTGAATGGTCCCAAATTTGTGTCAAAAGTGTCTGATATGTCCGCCGCAATATCGCAGTCCCAATAAAAAAAAAAAACAGATCGCCGCCATTACTAAAAAAAATAAATACAAAAAAAAATCATAATTCTGTTCATTTTGTAGGCGCTATAACTTTTGCGCAAACCAGTCACTTATTGCGATTTTTTTTTTTTTTACAAAAATACGTCGAAAAATATGTATCGGCCTTAACTGAGAAAAAAAAACTTTTTTTTTAAATTGGGATATTTATTATAGCAACAAGTAAAACAAAAGTTTATAGCGCAAAAAATTAAAACCGCAGAGGTGATCAAATGCCACCAAAAGAAAGCTCTATTTGTGGGCGAAAAAAAAGGACGTCAATTTTGTTTGAGAGCCACGACCGCGCAATTGTCAGTTAAAGCGACGCAGTGCCGGAAGCTGAAATTTCGCCTGGGCACGAAGGGGGTTTATGTGCCCAGTAAGCAAGTGGTTAAGTCGGCTCAAGTCGCGCTGCATGAGAAAATCAATGTAAGTGAATGGAGCCGTCTTAATGTACACTACTGCAGTCGCTCAGCCTTTAAAAAGGGTTCCTGTACTACTACAAACTGTACTACTTGTAGGCAACTTGTACCCACTGATTGCAATGGAAATTGCCTCAGAATTCGGATCACTGTCTTAACTGAAGCAATAATACAGGAAGAGAACATACATTTCTCAGGCAAACCCCTCCCTCCCACAGAGCTGATTGTTGTTTGATTGGCCATTGGAAAGCCTCCCAAAGTCGTGCTGTAAGTTGTTTTGCCCCTGTGTGAATGGCTCCGAGTGATCATAGCAGAATTTAGTGTAAGAAATACACAGGAAAAAATGCATGTTGACAAGGGGAGTGTAGAGGAGGGCGGGGAGTCTACTGACATCACAACTCCACCCACCGAGCTCCAGACAACAGACCCACCCACAGAATCTTCAGGTTTTATAACAGACAGAGGGGAGACATTTGACAGGTAAGGATACATGCAGGAGATATGTATATCCTTATAGATCAGCACCATTGCAGTAATTTAGAAAGGATGAGAGTGGGTTTACATCCACTTTAATATACACCACAATGGAAGCGCAAAGGACCAGTGTGAAGATATACATAGAATTTAAAAGGGATGCATTTTTCTTGAGATTTTCTTGTGCTTAAGGTGCTGATAATGACCAGCAATAAAGTTATATTCATTTAAATTCATGATCTTAATTGAAAAGTTGAATACAATTATATATATAATATTATATATTTGAAAAAAAAAAAAAATCCTGTAATTTTCGGCCAAGTGCATCCTGAATTTTCAGTACCAAAACGTCCATTCGGTGCACCTCTAATCTTCACACTGGTCCCTTGCGCTTCCCTTGTGGTGTTAAAAAATCTTGCTTGCTGCATTTTTGGTCAGTTGAAATCCATTGAAAATGCAGCAAGAATGCATCAATAACACACCCGTTTTTTTTTTGAGTCACATGACCAGTGAAAAAAAACACACCATAAGTACAGTTAAATCGTGGAAAAATCTAGCACATTTTCGCTGCCATTATCGGCACTTTTTTCTCTATCGGCAAAAAATATTTTTACCCAATATGTTTCGGCCGTCTAAATTTCGGTGCATCTGTAATTGTTATTGCAGAAACTGGTACCAATGCTGGAGGTTATAGCAAAACTTGGTACCAGTGCTGGGGGGTTATTAGTGCAGAAACTGGCCCCGATGCTGGGGGTTATCAACGCAGAAACTGGCCCCGATGCTGGGGGTTATCAACGCAGAAACTGGCCCCGATGCTGGGGGTTATCAACGCAGAAACTGGCCCCGATGCTGGGGGTTATCAACGCAGAAACTGGCCCCGATGCTGGGGGTTATCAACGCAGAAACTGGCCCCGATGCTGGGGGTTATCAACGCAGAAACTGGCCCAGATGCTGGGGGGTTATTAGTGCAGAAACTGGCCCCGATGCTGGGGGTTATCAACGCAGAAACTGGCCCCGATGCTGGGGGTTATCAACGCAGAAACTGGCCCCGATGCTGGGGGTTATCAACGCAGAAACTGGCCCCGATGCTGGGGGTTATCAACGCAGAAACTGGCCCAGATGCTGGGGGTTATCAACGCAGAAACTGGCCCCGATGCTGGGGGTTATCAACGCAGAAACTGGCCCCGATGCTGGGGGTTATCAACGCAGAAACTGGCCCCGATGCTGGGGGTTATCAACGCAGAAACTGGCCCCGATGCTGGGGGTTATCAACGCAGAAACTGGCCCAGATGCTGGGGGTTATCAACGCAGAAACTGGCCCCGATGCTGGGGGTTATCAACGCAGAAACTGGCCCCGATGCTGGGGGTTATCAACGCAGAAACTGGCCCCGATGCTGGGGGTTATCAACGCAGAAACTGGCCCAGATGCTGGGGGTTATCAACGCAGAAACTGGCCCCGATGCTGGGGGTTATCAACGCAGAAACTGGCCCCGATGCTGGGGGTTATCAACGCAGAAACTGGCCCAGATGCTGGGGGTTATCAACGCAGAAACTGGCCCCGATGCTGGGGGGTTATCAACGCAGAAACTGGCCCAGATGCTGGGGGGTTATCAACGCAGAAACTGGCCCAGATGCTGGGGGTTATCAACGCAGAAACTGGCCCCGATGCTGGGGGTTATCAACGCAGAAACTGGCCCCGATGCTGGGGGTTATCAACGCAGAAACTGGCCCAGATGCTGGGGGTTATCAACGCAGAAACTGGCCCCGATGCTGGGGGGTTATCAACGCAGAAACTGGCCCAGATGCTGGGGGGTTATCAACGCAGAAACTGGCCCAGATGCTGGGGGGTTATCAACGCAGAAACTGGCCCAGATGCTGGGGGGGTTATGAATGCAGAAACTGGCAGAGATGCTGGGGGGGTTATGAATGCAGAAACTGGCCCAGATGCTGGGGGGTTATCAACGCAGAAACTGCGATGCGATCTGTGCGGCGAATGAGAGATCTCACAGATCATCTCTCATTGCCGATTTTACACAGAGACCGCGTCCTGTCTCTGGAGAGGAGGAGACTGATCTTTGTTCCCATCTCCTGCTCTCTAGCTTCCTTGTCACCTCACCCCACGCCCACCTCCAAGACTTCTCCAGAGCCCGTCTCATCCTCTGGAACTCCCTTCCCCAATCTGACTGACTATCTCCTACTCTACCCACTTTCAGACAATCCCTGAAAACGTAATTCTATCTGAACCCCACTTAAAGTTGAGTTTCCATCCCAATTTTTTTTTATCATTATTGTGCTCATTAGACCTCAAAAAAATAAAAAATGTTTACTCATCTGGAAATGCCTGTTGCTATGCGGTCCCACGAAATATGCCCTTGGAATCACTTAGGATTCTGACATCATCTCCCTCTAATGCTCCTGGGAAATGTGTGTCATCATTTCCCAGGATGCTGCGTGCTACCCAATTATCACTCCCCATCCAAGACTTCCAGGAAGTGCTTGTGGGCTTCACAATGCCCACAAGCAAAATGACAATGGTGTGGACATAGTTATATAAACCATCTTATTTGAATAACTATGCGGAGCGGCGGCGGATTGTAAAATAGTAAGTGACCGGATTTATATTATAAAAATTCATGATAAAAGGACATACATTTAAAAAAATGCTAATTGTGGTTGGAATCCCGCTTTAACAACTGTACATTTTTTCCCATCAGCCCATCCCCCACAGTTATTACCTCTTCAATTGTGAGCTCTCACAAGTCGGGCCCTCTGATTCTTACTGTATTCAACTGTAACTGTACTGTCTGCTCTCATGTTGTAAAGTGCTGTGCAAACTGTTGGCGCTATATAAATCCTGTATAATAATAAATAATATTTGTTTCTGATTTTAACACCTCAACTTCAGGGACATATGCACTTGCTGCTTAATCAGCCGCTGTTATACGGCAGGAGGTTGGTACATTCCTGCAAATTGCCGTAGGCATACATCCGCTCCTTTAAGCGCCTGTAGCAGGTGCACACGCGCCTGCTGTGCGTGGCAGGCGGCCGCGATGAACGCCACTCCCTGCGTTTGTGGGATTGAGAGCCAGACTGGGGACCTGTCAATGTAAACAGACAGATCCCTGTTCTGACAGGGGAGTTAGCGAGCGATCTGCTGTTCCTAGTGATTAGGAACAGCAATCTGTCTCCTGCTCTAGTCAGCCCAGTCCCCATACTGTTAGAAACACCTCCCAGGTAACACATTTACCTCTTGACCACCTATTGTTAACCCCTTCCCTGCCAGTGACATCTATACAGTAACCTCACGTTCAATCTCTGTCCAAAAATTGCCGCCTCAACATTCGCAACATCTCCAAAATACGCCCCTTTCTAACCAATGACACCACAAAACTATTAATTCACTCCCTGGTCATCTCTCGCCTTGTTTACTGCAACTCCCTTCTCACTGGCTTACTGCTGCACACTCTATCCCCTCTTCAGTCTATCATGAACGCTGCTGCCAGACTCATCCACCTTACCAACCGCTCTGTCTCTGCTGCTCCTCTCTGCCAATCCCTCCACTGGCTTCCGCTCACCCAACAAATTAAATTCAAACTACTAACAATTACCTACAAAGCCATCCACAACTCTGCCCCCAGCTACATCACTGACCTAGTCTCTAAATACCAACCTAATCGCTCTCTTCGTTCTTCTCAAGACCTCCTACTCTCTAGCTCTCTCATCACTTGCTCCCATGCTCGTCTCCAGGACTTTTCCAGAGCCTCTCCAAGCCTATGGAACTCCTTACCCCAATCTATCCGTCTATCTCCCTCCCTATTAGCTTTTGGAGGATCCCTGAAAACCCTCCTCTTCAGAGAAGCCTACCCTTCCCACACCTAGCAACTGCACTTTTCATTTGAGTCCATCTCACCATCCCCCACAGCTAACTACCCTTTGTTCCACTTGACCCTCCCTTCTAGATTGTAAGCTCTTACGAGCAGGGCCCTCTGATCCCTCCGGTTTTGATTTGTATTGTGAATGTACTGTCTTCCCTGATGTAAAGCGCTGCGTAAACTGTTGGCGCTATATAAATACTGTATAATAATAATAATCTGAGGCTATTTTTAATTTTTTTTAGCTCTAATCGCTGTATAAATGTCAATGGTCTAAAAAAAAAAAAGTGTCCGATCTGTCTGCTGCAATGTCGCAGTCCCGCTAAAAAAAAAATTTAATAAAAAATCAGAGATCTCTGCCATCCCTGGTAAAAAAATAAAAGCCATAAATATCCCAAATTTTGTAGACTATTATTAATAGTGATTATTGGGATTTATTTACTAATAATATGTAGAATGCATTTTGGCCTAAACTAATGAAAAATTGTTTTAAAAAATAAATAAAATTGGGAGATAATTATAGCAAAAAGTAAAATATATATATATTTTTTTCAAATTTACGTCATTTTTGTTTATAGTGCACAAAATAAAAGACGCATAGGTGATCAAATACCACCAAACGAAAGCTCTATTTGTGGGGAAAGGATGTAAATTTTGTTTGGGTACAACGTCGCACGACCGCACAATTGTCAGTTAAAGCGTCGCAGCGCCATATTGCAAAAAATGGCCTTGTCATTAAGGTGGGAAATCTTCCAGTCTGTAAGTGGTTAATATATCCCAACCACTTTCCAGTCCCATTGTAAGAAGATGATCCGTGTGTATGGACAATGCTGGCAGAGGAGCTGAGTGGGGGGCACACGTCCCACCCAGAAAGGAAGGCTGTCTGGATGTGACATTTACCTGCTCATGGTGTCCAGTGGTGGGCTGGTGGAGGTTGGGCAGCCTGTACATGCAGCTGGGCAGATCTACCTGGATGTCGCCGCTGTTGTATTGCTGCACTCTGTACATGGGCATGTCTGCGGTACTCACACTGCAGCACGCTGCGTTCCCCCTGACTCGGCGCTGATGACGTCACACCGGCGCAGCCTCGCTATCAGGAAACTGATGCAACCCATGCCGCCGCCATGTTTACTAATGGCAAAGCTTCCTTCGTAACAGAATAACTTTCATTACCGTATATATCATAACGTGTGCCCGTCATAGGATCAGCGTACAGCTACAGCAATGTAAAACTTGTATACAATAGTATTGTAAGGGAATGTTAAACAAAACTAAAATGTATGACTTCGTTTAAAAAATAGCGCGGTTATTCTAATTCAGGATAATATTGGCTCTCGAGGACTAAGAGACAGAAATAACTTAAGATCATTGAAACGTCTAGTTGAGTTATTTTATGGAGCCCTCATTAAATATGGCGGTCTCCGATATACTCTTGGTCACGTGTTGCTTGACTTCATTCTAGCTCGTCTATTGGCTACGGGCTGAGTCACGTGTGTGAGTGTCATAGGTCAGTGGGAAGAGGATGTGAGGAGGAGGAGGAGGCGGTGGCGGGAGTGTACACATGGATAGTGAATAGTGCAGTGCATTCTGTACACATAGCACCATGGAGCAACCTTGGTGAGTTCACTTCTACTAAGACTTACAATAAACTCTGTAGTCCCTTAATAGTTCTGTGTCTCCAAAGAAACTACACTGACAATTGTCTGTTAAAAGGGGAAGGGGATGGATATCAGCATCACAAAGGTAACAGTGGGGGAGATTTACTAAAACTTCTTCACACAGAATCTGGTGCATGGCAACCAATCAGCTTTCAGGTTTTATTGTCAATGCTTGAGTGAACAAGATGAAGTTAGAAGCTGATTGGTTGTCATGCACAGCTGCACCAGATTCTGTGTGCACCATTTTTAGTAAATCTCCCCTATTGTCATTTAAAAAAAACACCTTGCGCAAATGATTTAAAAGTCTAGGCAGCGATCACATGGTCTGGCTACCGGGAGCATTACTGGTGTTATCCAATACAGAAGGATGTTGATTGGTAGAGTTTGAAATGTACAGCAGAACCTGCGTGTTTAGTGACATGTGTCTGCTCTGTGTACATATAGAATAATACACAAAATCTAAAAAGGTTTTTATTAACCACATGCCGACCGCCGCATGCAGATAAACATCTGCAGAATGGCACAAGGATGTATATATACGCCCCCTTTAAGAAGCCGCCGCAAGCTTTATGACTCCGACCGTGGGTCCCACGGATTTGATGTCCGCGGGCATACCCAAGATCATGTCATGGTGAGGAAGAAGGGGGAAATGCTGATGTAAACAAGCATTTCCCCAGTCTTCCTAGTGACAGGACAGTGTACACAGCTTCCTGTAATCGGATACAGTGATCACTGTCGTGTCACACATAGCCCACCCCCCCCCCAACAGTTACACACCTAACCCCTTCAGCACCATCTAGTGCATGGGTCCTCAAACTACGGCCCTCCAGTTGTTCAGGAACTACAATTCCCATCATGCCTAGTCATGTCTGTGAATGTCAGAGTTTTACAATGCCTCATGGGATGTGTAGTTCTGTAACAGCTGGAGGGCCGTAGTTTGAGGATCCCTGATCTAGTGGTTAACCCCTTCAATGCCAGTGTCATTTTCACAGTAATCAATGGATTTTTATAGCACTGATCTCTGTAAAAATGACAATAGCCCGATGTGTCCGCCATAATGTCGCAGCCACGATAATAATCACTGATCGCCGCCATTACTAGTAAAAAATAAAAAAAAATGATTAATAAAAATGCCATAAAACTATCCCCTATTTTGTAGACGCTATAACGTTTTGCGCAAGCCGATCAATAAACGCTTATTGCGTTTTTTTTTTTTTTTTACCAAAAATATGTAGAAGAATACATATCGGCCTAAACTGAGAAAAAATATATATATATTTTTGGGGGGATATTTATTATAGCAAAAAGTAAAAAATATAGAATTTTTTTTCAAAATTGTTGCTCTGTTTAAAGCGCAAGAAACCCAGAGGTGATCAAATACCACCAAAATAAAGCTCTATTATGTGAAAAAAAGGAAGTAAATTTAGTTTGAGCTGCGTTGCACGACCGTGCAATTGTCGGTTAAAGCGACGCAGTGCTGAATCGCAAAAAGTGACCTGAATAGGTTCCCTTAAGCTAGTGCATTGTTCACTAACCTTTACCTTCAATTTCCCTTCTAAATATTTTTTTTTTCTTTGTCTGAGTCTCTCACTTCCTGTAAGCTTGCCCCCATCATCTGGCTGGAGGTTAGTCAGCCAGAACAGCTAGAGGAGGAACAGGAAGTGAGAAATTCAGACAAAGGAAACAAAGAAAAAAAACATTTAGAAGGCAAATTGAAGTAAACGGTAAGTGAACCAACAATGCACTAGCCTAAAGGAAACTATTTATTTAATACCTGAACAATCATAGAAAAAGCTTATGGCCATTAACCACTTAAGGACCGGACCAATATGCTGCCAAATGACCCAAGGGGTTTTTGCGATTCGGCACTGCGTCGCTTTAACAGACAATTGCGCGGTCGTGCGACGTGGCTCCCAAACAAAATTTGCGTCCTTTTCTTCCCACAAATAGAGCTTTCTTTTGGTGGTATTTAATCGCCTCTGCGATTTTTATTTATTGCGCTATATACAAAAATAGAGCGACATTTTTGAAGAAAAAAAAACAATATTTTTTACTTTTTATAAGAAAAATCAATAAACTAAATTTTAGTCAAACATTTAGGCCAAAATGTATTTAGCCATATGTCTTTAGTAAAAAAAAATCACAATAAAAAAAAAAAATTAGCTACCTAGCGGGAACAGCGACACTAATACAGCGATCAGAATAATGATCGCTTAGTGATGCTGGCAATAGGGAGTGAAAGGTTTAACTAGGGCGGTGATCAAGGGGTTAAAACTTTCAAGGCACCAACATATATATACGTTGATGTGCCTGTCGGTGCCATTGTGCCGACGTAAATGTACATGCGGCCGTCCTTAAGTGGTTAAAGTATAAATACAGCCAATAAGGTATCATCAGGAGGCAGAGAAACTGTAGTACACTAGCTGGGTCACAGAACATGCTCTAATTTTTCTCTTTGTTTTTCACGTCGCGAAAAACGATCGTGTGTAGGCTTTAACGACGGGGAAAAAAACGTGCATGCTCAGAAGCAAGTTATGAGACGGGAGCGCTCGTTTTGGAGATAGCACATTCGTCATGCTGTAACAGACAGAAAAGCGCAAATCGTCTCTCACCAAATCGGCAAAAGCAGCCCAAAGGGTGTCGCCATCCGAATGGAACTTCCCCTTTATTGTGCCGTCATACGTGTTGTACGTCACCGTGCTTTGCTCAAGCATTTTTTTTTCCCACGATCGTGTGTATGCAAGGCAGGCTTGACAAGAATCACGTTGAGAAAAACGTTGTTTTTTCCCATGACATTAAAAGCGGTCGTGTGTACGCGGCATAAGACATAGAAAAGCCGAGGGACTAGAAGGATCACCAGGTATTTCACACAAAAAAGTAACGCAAAAAACAAAATGATACTTTTTCCATACAAGTACATGATAACACAGACACTTATGAGACATGTGAAATATAACGTGTATCGCTACCCCATTCAGGAGCTGCTGAGTATAAGCGGTATCAGCATGTTGTGTTACCTGGCAGGTGTCTAGGGGTGATGCTTGTGAGTTGAAACAGAGAGCGAATGTCCAGTCTTTAGTTGGTTTTTCTTCAATGCTTTATTCCAAGGCCCAACATGGCCTTCATCAACATGGTACAGGACAGGAAAGGTTGATGAGCAGAGAGGGAGAGAGCTTGAGTATCATTCCTTGGATATGAAAAAGAAAGGGAGCAGTCATGCTCTTAGCAATGATGAACTCAGTTCGTCGCCACTCCAGTCGGAATGGGTAAAGTGCCCCCGGACAGACCCCTTGCCACAGGCCTGGCAGCCGGAACGTCACTTGCAAATGTTGGGAGGACCAGGCCTCTGCCACAGGCCTAGTACTTGAGTAAGCGTGAATTGAAATGAGCAAGTCCTCCCAATAAATTTAGTTAGTCACTGGATCCCCACCAAAAAAAAAAAAAAAATAGTCCTCACCCTTTCCAAATACGCAGCAGCTGAAAAAAAATCATGGAAGTGAACGTGTCCCATAGGAAACCATGTAAAGAACTGTAGTGTGTTAAAAAACAAAAAGAGCAAAAAGTACAAAAAGAGCAAATAATCGCTACTGTAAGGCTGCATTAACACCTAGGCGTAGGCGGTATGCGGCATATTGCAGCAACATGGATTCGGCGTTTTGTCCCCGTGATTTGGGCCCATAACGGACTTGTAATGGGCCCCTATGGGAGAAGATCCGTTAGCGGATGATGCATCCGCTAACGTCCGCCAGATCCGCATCCGTTTTTTCGGACGGAAGAATGTCCTATTTTTCTTCCGTCCGGCCAAACGGATCGGATGCAAACGGACAGACGGTCCGTTTCCATCCGACTCCCCATAGGGGAGAGCGGAGGAGAGACGGGGCGGTCCCTGCACAGTGTGCGGGGACCGCCCTGTCCGCCGAGAGCTGAGCGGACGGACACACGGACACACGGTCACACGGAACGGACCGAAAAATGGTCCGCTCCGTGTGAAAGGACCCTAAGGGGTTAATTTTTTTTACTGTGTGTCAGTGAAAGTAATATTTACAGTAGCGATTTGCTTTATTGTACTATAAAGGGCTAATTTTAGTTTTGTTAACCCCATTATGTTACTGGCCGATTAATCGATTATGAAAATTGTAATTGATTAATTTCATAATCGATTATCGTATTTATCGGCGTATAACGCGCACTTTTTGCCCTTAAAATCGGGGGAAAATCGTGGGTGCACGTTATACGCCGATCCGCGCTGTCTCTGAGCGCCATCGACATATACCAAGCGCGGTACACTCGGCTCCGCTCGCGGTCACGCCCTGTGCCACCTCCTAGCCTTTATGCGAGACCGTGGCCGAGCCTAGCTGAGTGTACCCGAGTGTACTGCGCTCGGTATATGTCGGCGGCGGCGCTCAGAGACAGTGCAGGAGAAGCGGGGAGGACACCACCAAGGCCGCCGATGGACGCCGGGCAAGACACCGACGAGGGGCATTCAAAAAGTATTTCTTTTTTTTCCCCTGAAACTTCCCTTCTAGATTAGGGGTGCGCACTATATGCCGGTGCGCGCTATACCAAGATAAATACGGTAGTTGTCGATTAATCGACTAGTTGTTTCAGCCCTAATTTCTAGGGTTAAAATGCCTTAAAACCACCTCAGTGTGAAACCAGCCTTAGAGAGACTTACAGCTACTACGGCTGCATGGTGAACCCAGCAGTACTTCTGTTTTGTGTAGTATGCACCCAGGAACAAATGCTCAGAATGCAGACTACTTACGTTCTGAACATTTGTTCCTATGTGCCCTGCTCACACCATACATATATTGTGGTGTCCAAAAAATCGCAGCTCAACAGACCTAATGTGAAAAAGTCCCAAACCTCAGCTTCAACCAAAACTCCTCATCATCATCTTTAAAGTGGAGTTCCACCCATTTTTTTATGTTTGTCTGTGCTGCATGCCCTAATCTCATAGTATTCAGAATGGACAATTTTTATTTATTTTGTTGCTTGTAAATACCTTTTATTTTGTAGTCCTTCATTACTTCCTCCTCCTTATTAGCCTAGGCCAGGTGTCAGTAAATGGCGGACCGCGGGCCGGTTCCGGCCCCCGTGGCCATTCTACCCGGACCGCAGCCTCGCCAGAAGAAGAAGTGTCCTCTCTCTGTAGCCGGCTCATCCGACTCGCCCGTCTGTCGCTGCCGATGCTGCTCTATACACAGCATTGAAGCCGCGGCATTTCCGTCCCTTCTCTAATGTCACTGCACTGCCCCCTCCCCATACTGTCTGTCTAATCACACTGGACATGAAGCGTAGGCGCTCTGGACAAAGGGCGGGACTTTTTAAATTAAAAAGTGTTGGATTGGTTGCTAGCAGCGGGGCGGTCCCAGCAATAAATCACTCACTTTTTAACGTGAAAAGTCCCGCCCATTGTCCAGAGCACCCTCACGCTTCATGTCCTGTGTAAAAAAGGTAGGGTTTTGTGGTGGGGGGGGGGGGGGGGGGGGGGGCGAAGAGTGATGTGCTGTAAGGCAGTGTTTTCCAACTCCAGTCCTCAAGGCACACCAACAGGTCAAGTTTTCAGGATTTCCCTTAGATGAAATGGCTGTGGTGATTACTAAGGCAGTGAAACTGATCAAATCACCTGTGCAAAATAATGGAAAGCCTGCAAACATGACCTGTTGGTGTGCCTTGAGGACTGGAGTTGAAAAACACTGCTGTAAGGGACAGTGGTTTTTGATATCGAGAGAGGACTCAAATGGGGGAGTCATTCTGCAATGGGCAGAGTCAGTCTGTGAGGGGGGGGGGGGGGGGGTCAGTGTGCAATGGTGGAGTGGAGTCATTCTGCGATTGGTGGAGTGGAGTCATTCTGCGATTGGTGGAGTGGAGTCATTCTGCGATTGGTGGAGTGGAGTCATTCTGCGATTGGTGGAGTGGAGTCATTCTGCGATTGGTGGAGTGGAGTCATTCTGCGATTGGTGGGCTCCGTCTGTGATGGGGGCTCCATCTGTGATGGAGGGGTCTGTGATTGTAGGGGGTTTGGTCTGTGATGGGGGGTCCGGTCTGTGATGGGGGGGGGGGGTCCGGTCTGTGATGGGGGGGGTCAGTCTGTGATGGGTCAGTCTGTGATGGGGGTCTGTGATGGGTCAGGACCAGTTTGTGATGGGCAGTCTGTGATGAGTGGTCTCTGATGAGGGGGTCAGTCTGTAATGAGGAGTCTGTGATTTAGGCAGTCAGTCTGTGATGGGGGGTTTGCGATGAGGCAGGTGGGATGTGACGTAAGGGGGGGGGACTGAAGACACGGATGTAAAAGGTGGTCTGTGATTTCTGCACCAGCAAAGAGCAATAGAAAACAATTGTTTTCTATGTGTTCTGTTCACACTGCAACAGCGCCCCTGTGTGCTGAGCAGTGTTGTGCAAAATGCAACTGAGCTGTGGTGCATAAAAATGAATAAAATGTATTTTGACATTTCAATAAAATTGAAAGAAATAAAGCACTAAGTGTGATGTGTTTGGGTTGTAAAGGTGTGTGTGTGGTGATGGGGGGGGGGGGGGCTCTGTTAAGTGGATGATATTATGTGGAGTCCTATCACCAATATGGCATTCGGACCTCCGCTGAAACAATTTATTTCCGACCGGACCCCCGTGAATTTTAATTCAGTACCCCTGGCCTAGGCTATTAATTCACAAGGCTATTTGCAAGGGTTTCTGTTTCATGTTTCCCAGTAGTCCTTGCAAACCTGATTGAAACCTATTACATTGCTTGTGCAGCACTGAGCATGTGCGAGATATGCAAAGCTGAAATCCAGGAAGTTATACAGTCTGGCTTCATGATGCCCACACTTAAGATGGCCACGGTCTATTTCTAGATTATAAACTAAATGCTGTAACAACCTGACAAAACGGACCTTAGTTTACAGACTAACTTTACTAGAATACATTAAGCTTGTGTATTACAGGGGTATTTATTTTTAAAAAGTGAAATTGTGGGTGGAACTCCCCTTTAAGGACTTTGTTCCTGTTAGGGAGATTTCTGTCCCTTTAAAGGGTTTTAGAGGGGGGACAATATCTTTAAATAAAGACAGACAAAAAACACTTATTTTGTAAAGTGGAATAAGGTTAGAAGCACTGTGTTGGGCTGTTTATTAATCTAAATATTCATTTACAGTACCGAACCAGCAAAAGAAATCAAGCCAATAGACCGCAAGTCTGTCCATCAGATTTGTTCTGGTCAGGTAGTGCTGAGTCTTGCAACTGCAGTGAAAGAACTTCTGGAGAACAGTGTAGATGCTGGTGCAACATGCATAGGTAAGCTCTTTGAGACATTTTGAAATGTTATTTTGTTTGTATGAAAAGTACTTTTAAATTATAAGTACACATTAGAGGTTGACCGATATATCAGCCGGCTGATATTTGGCCATTTTGGAGAAATCGGCATCGGCCGATTATCCAAATTAGGCCGATATTGAATAATGGCCGCACCTCTGCCAGCAGAGTGTGGAGAAGGGAGGAGGAACGTGGGGTTCCTCCTCCCTTCTCCACACTCTGTTGGCAAAGCAGAGCTGCGGTGTATGAAACTGTATGGAGAGACAGGAGCTGTTAATTTGAGGTTGGATGTCAGGGGTGAGCAGGACTCGCCCACCCCTGGTCACGCCCACCTCCAAAATCACGCTGAATCTGTCAGCTCCTCTCTTTCTCCAAACTGAATCACTCACTGTGGCGCTGCAGAGAGCATTCAGTTTCACACAGTTACACTATCTGCTGTGCCACCTGCCAACCAGTGCCACCTGAACAATTTTTTTTTTAAATCGGCCTAAAATATCGGCGCAAAAATCTGCATTATGTATCAACCGCCCCAATTTCTAAATATCGTCATCGGCCAGAGAAAAAAACATATCGGTCCACCTCTAGTACACATTCGACTAAACAAAATCCTAAGTTGGCCCATCTCTCCATAAAACATACGCAAATGGAGACCTTGGATCAAACGGTCACCTAGTAGTAAGCACTGCAGCCTACTCCAGGATAGACATAATTTCAATGGCCTTGGAGCTGGCCACCCATGCAGTACTGTGCATGTACTGGCTGCCTACTTACTATAGTATTTGAAAATTTATTTCATTACTGATTAATGTGCACTGAAGGATTTATTATCAGCACCAATTTTATTTGATTATGTATTACGATTGATTTTATTATTTTTGGCACCGGAATTTATTTACATACTTTTTGGGATTGTATATATCGAATCATTTGTTAGCTGCCCATTGGAGGTACTCCATATTTTTTTTTAACAGTAGAAGGAGGTACTCCATTTAACACAATTTTTTTTGTGTTTGGTTTAAAGGGTCAGTAAAGGAAAACATTTTTTTTGCTGAAATGACTATTTACAGGGTATAGAGACATAAAAGTTAACTGATTCCTTTTAAAAATGATTAAAAATAGATAAAAATCAATCATATATCGTGCCTGCAGTTTAGTTTAACTTTTAAACTAGTTTCATGTTTCTGTGAAGTAGAGAGACACACAGAACACAAACAAACAAATACAGGGCAGTGTTTTGTTTTTAAAATGAATCTGATTGGTTCTGAGGAGTTTTAGACACACAGTAATGACAGCTTGGACCACAGTGAAAAGCTGCCATGAGATTTTCCATAAGGAGCCAGACGAGCAGGAAGTGTGGAGATCAGAGCAGAATTACAGCAACTTCAAAGCAAAAACCAACAATGAGGACATGAAACCAGGACTGCAGTAAGGTAAAGGACAGACAAGTAGAGATGCGCCTCTGGGTGCAGTATTTTAAAAACAATTTTATTTTACAATAGCCAAAGATAAAAAAACACTCACATTTTGGTGGTCGAATGCGGGCATATAAATACGTTTCTCCAAGGTGGAGGAGTGGATGTCATCTGGTGCATCTATTAATCCATAGGTCCCTGGTGTAGCACTGTGCGATGAGAGGGAGAATCAGTCCTTTTTCCCTGATGGTGGTCGGTGGCTGCAGCGGGTGGGACGATCCTCAACAGGCACTCGTCACGCAGCGGGACCAGCGGGCGGTGGATGATGACATCACCAGACGAGTTTCCGAATGCTGGGCAACGGATGACACGGCTGCCACATTCCTTTTTCAAGCTTTCGACCACCAAAATGTGAGTGTTTTTTTTATCTCCGGCTATTGTAAAATAAAATTGTTTTTAAAATACTGCACCCAGAGGCGCCTCGCTTCTTGTCTGTCCTCCTAGATCTGGAACATGGTCTCTGTTCCCTACTGACGGCAGCCCTGAGAGCATATCCCCACCAAAACAAATCCATATATCCCCGAAACTTCATAAACTACAGCCTGAACTGCTTTTGTCTCTGGACTTTTTCTGTTTATGTGCTGCTAACATATATTACGCTGCTACGATATTAATTATCCTGACCTTGCGCATAATTTACTTGTTGTAGTAAGGTAAAGAAAGCTATTTAGCTTAAAAAAAAAAAAAAAAAAATCCTTTAAAGCGGATCTCCACCCTAAAGTGAAGTTCCGCTGATCTGAACCCTTCCCACCTCCGGTGTCACATTTGACACCTTTCAGGGGGAGGGGGGTGCAGATACCTGTCTAAAGACAGGTATTTGCACCCACTTCCGGCCCGCAGTCTCGGGCAAAAGATGGGTTTTTCGCGTTGTGTGCTGGGAACTCTCGGCTCCCAGCACACAGCGGGAGCCAATCGGCGGGAGCGCTTCACTCCCTGGTTCCCTCCCCATGGATGGAGGGGGGAGCAGCAGTCCTCTGCTGCGGACGCCGCTGGACTCCAGGACAGGTAAGTGTCTTAATATTACAAGTCAGCAGCTGCAGTATTTGTAGCTGCTGGCTTTTAATATATTTTTTTAATGGGCCATCCGCTTTAAGTTGGTACCTTTACAATGCGTAGGGCAGATGTAGGTGCAAAAACAAAGGCAACTTGCACGCAGGACAGGTACCAGCACTCGTCTGAATAAACCATTCGAGAATTTAACATCATTTAGCATCATTATTCTGCATTTTATTGGGATTTCCAAGAAAAATTGTATTCCCCTAGGTGCGTGCTGCTCCCTGTAGTAACAGGAAGGTAGAATCTCTATGTGCTACTTCATATGGGGATGTACATTTTTTATTTTTTGGAAACCCCTAAAGCTGTGTTGATTTTGTGTTAATTATATTTTATGTATATATTTTTTTAAAGATTATGCGTTTTCAAATTAATTTTGATATCAGTGTTTAGTCACAAATTAACAGTTAATAACAGGGTGCACCTGTGACTGGGAAGTCATAGACTCTAAACAGAGAGCAAGGAAACTGTTTGTTTGCTCTGACAGTTGCTCTAACTGACAGTTTGTATGGCCCTGTCTAAACAAAGCAGGGTGGAAGAGTGATTAGTCACTCTTCCAACCTTTTCAGTGGTATATACAACTTGAAGCTTGGGTTTTTGTCCTTTTGGAAACTAGCTTTTTCAAATAGAGCTGCTGGGAACAGGCATACATGTCAGCAGTAACATGAAGCGCCAGTTTCTGTCTGGTGATAAAAATACCAATTATGCATATGCAGTATTTTGATAAACCAGACAAAAAATAAACATTTTAAATTGTATCAAATACTTACCGTAATTTTCCTTTCCTGGTGCCAATACATGGCAGCATACATATAGCCCCGCCCCTATATCCACCCACAGGACCTGTTTAATTCTATAAGTCTGATTGAGAGCAACCGCCCCCGTTTTCTATATAAAGCACAAAGATCAGAGGGAGGATTCGTATCCTGCCATGTATTGGCGTCAAGAAAGGAAAATTACAGTAAGTATTTGAAACAATTTTCTATTTTCCTGATGTCAACATGGCAGCATACATATGATAAATAATGAGCTTTCAAGAGGGAGGGTTTAATTCTGCAAACTTAGGGCCAGATTCAGAGAGCCGGAACTCCTGTCTAACTGGTGTTAGACTGGAGTAATTTCAAATTACGCGCGTTTTTTAGCTAGTCGAAAACCTCAAACCATGAATAGACGGCTGCGGGCTTCAATTCGACTGGATTACGTGTTCGTACGCCTTCGGATCTACGCTGCAATAAAATTGCGGCCACTGGGAGGACTTCCCGTCGTTTTCCGCGTCGGGGTATGCTAATGAGCTTTTGTCAGCGATCCCAGAAATTACGATCTTCAATCGCAATCTCTTACGGCATCTTTAGTCATCTTTTTTTTGCGTTTCACTATACCAGCTTTTTGCTGGTCTAATATTAGACAGCCCATGTTAAGTATGGCCGTCGTTCCCACGTCGAATTTCTACGTTTTCCGACGTCTTTTATTATTTTTAGCGTAAGTCGTCCGGGAATAGGAATGTTCGTAAACGACGCTACTCAAACAACGAATGACGTAACGACGTTATTTCGCGCAATGCACGGCGGGAAATTTCTGAACGGAGCATGCGCATTTCGATCGCCGCGGGGACGCGCTTAATTTAAATGCTTCACGCGCCCTAATCGCGTATTTCGATTACGGGGCGAGAAATAGACTACACCGTCGTAGCGTACGTGCAAAAATCTACCAGAATTCGGTGTAGAGCCTGGTGAAATACGGCAGCGTAGAGTATTTCGATTACGCAGCGCATAATTAAGTGTATGTGAATCTGGCCCTTAGTCTTTATTTGACCATAGACTTAGAAGCTTGAATAGTTTTCCTTCTCTACTGTAGTAAGATCTGCTGGATCCACCCTGTAGTGTCTTAAGATCGTATGATGTGAATGGGGAGGCTGCTCTCAGTCAGACTTTTAAAGATTTAAACGGGTCCTGTGGGTGGATATAGGGCGGAGCTATATCATATGTATGCTGCCATGTTGGCATCAGGTTGTTTCATATATTTTCAGTTCTGACCATACAAATGAAGAATATGTGTGTGTATATATAAAACCAAAAGGAGCATATGTACTAGAATCCGGAATAAAAGCTATTTCTATTTGCGGGCCCATGGGGTTTTGGAGACTTTTTAGCAACTCAACACAATTTATGATTCTATGTTTTTTCAGTGTAACTTGCACCGTTGTCTCTTCAGCACCTGTATTTTGTAAATGTTGAAGCGGCTTACTTGCATCATCCTAATTAATGCACCTACTTTAATTTTTTAAGTGCATTTATGTATTTTAGATATAAAACTGAAGGAGTATGGAGCAGAACTCATAGAAGTCTCAGATAATGGCTACGGAGTTGAGGAACATAATTTTGAAGCCCTGAGTAAGTAAAATGTTGTGAAATTATGGGATTAAAGCAGAACACTGCTTGACTTTGGGATGTAAAGTGCCGTGCAACAGTTTTAGACAGGCGTTGAAAAATGCTGTCAATTAGGATAGCTTTCAGAAATAGAAGTATTAATAGTTTTTTTCTTTTTACCGTTTTGTTAATTAATAAAAAAAAAACAGAAGAGAAAGTCAAATCAAATCAATATTTAGTGGGGCCACCTTTTACCTTCGAAAACATCATTACTTCTTCTAGGTACACTTGCACACAGTTTTTTAAAGGGGTTGTAAAGGTAAAAAACAATTCCCCTAAATAGCTTCCTTTACCTCAGTGCAGTCCTCCTTCACTTACCTCATTCTTCCATTTTGCTTTTAAATGTCCTTATTTCTTCTGAGAAATCCTCACTTCCTGTTCTTCTGTCTGTAACTCCACACAGTAATGCAAGGCTTTCTCCCTGGTGTGGAGTGTCGTGCTCGCCCCATCCCTTGAGGGGGGAGGGGCGAGAAGGAGAGTCAGGATGCCCACTAACACACAGCTCCTTTCTCTATCTGCAACGCAGAGAGCATCCTGACTCTCCTGCTCGCCCCCTCAAGGGAGGGGCGAGCACGACACTCCACACCAGGGAGAAAGCCTCGTATTACTGTGTGGAGTTACAGACAGAAGAACAGGAAGTGTGGATTTTTTTTGAAGAAATAAGGACATTTAAAAGCAAAATGGAAGCATGATGTAAGTGAAGGAGGACTGCACTAAGGTAAAGGAAGCTATTTAGGGGAAACATTTTTTACCTTTACAACCCCTTTAAGAAAACTAAGCGGTTTGGTTGTTTAAAACATTAAAGAACTAACTACAGATCTTCTGTTGATGTAGGTTGCCTTAAATTCTTCTGTCTCTTCATGTCATCCGTCAATGTTAAGACCAGGGCTCTGTAGGGGCCAAACCATCACTTCCAGGACTTCTTGTTCTTTATACCATTGATCCTGACCAAATCTCCAACTCCATTTGTAGGAGTACAGCCCCAAACTTGCAAGGAACCTCCACCATGCTTCACTAATGCGTGCAGACACTCATTATTGTACCGCTCTCCAACCCTTCAGCAAACAAACTGCCTCATGCTACAATCAAATACTTCAAATTTTGACTCATCAGTCCGGAGCACCTGCTGCCATTTTTCTGCACCCTATTTCCTATGTTTTCATGTTTAGAACATGGAATCAAGGCTACAGTAAGTGACTCAACTATGCACGAGATCAAAGGAGCTGGGGTACAGAAAAATGGCAGCAGGTGCTTTGGACTGATGAGTTAAAATGTTTAATATTTGGCTGTAGCAAGAGGTAGTTTGTTTACGAAGGGCTCATGACTGATTACAATAATGAGTGTCCGCAGGCAGCAGTGAAGCATGGTGGAGGTTCCTTGTAAGTTTAGGGCTGCATTTCTACAATTTATTTAAAGATTTGGTCATGATCAGTGGTGTCCTCAATGCTGAGAAATATAGGAAGGTACTTATCCATCATGTCACACCATCAGGGAGGTGTGCGATTGGCCCCACATTTATTCAGCAGCAGCCCTAAACATACAGCCAATGTCATTAAGAACTATCTTCAGAAAAAAGAACAACAAAGAGTCCTGGAAGTATTGGTGTGCCCCCCACCCCACGCCGAGCCCCGATCTTAACATCATCGAGTCGTTTTGGAATTACAAGAAGAGACAAAAGGACTTGAGGTAGCCTACATCCAAAGATCTGTTATTGCTTCTTCAGTATGTTTTTATTAACCTACCTGCTAAATTTGCATGTATACCTAGGAGAATTGATGGTGTTTTGAAGGCAAAGGGTAGTCATATTAAATATTGATTTAATTTGGATTTCTCTTCAGTTCAGTTCATTTACTTTTTTTTTCTTTTTTTTCTGATGAATTGATAAAAAATTAACTATTATGCCGCGTACACACGATCACTTTTTGTGATGAAAAAAAAACGACGTTTTCAAAAACGTCATTTAAAATCGCCGTGTGTGGGCAAAACGTCATTTTATGTCTTCAAAATTTTTTTTCTTTGTGTCGTTTTTCAAAACATTGTTTTTTGTGTTATAAAAAGTGATGGTGTGTGGGCAAAACGATGTTGAAAACTATGTTTTTAAACGCGCGCATGCTCAGAGGCAAGTTATGAGACAGAGTTTCAATGGAACAGAGTGCCGTCGAACGTGGTGTACGTCACCACGCTTTGCTAGAGCATTTTGGAAAAACGATGGTGTGTATGCAACGTCATTTTGGAAAATGAAGTTTGAAAAACGTTGTTTTGTTTCATCACATGAAACGTTGTTTTTTTTTTCATCACAAAAAGTGATCGTGTGTACGCGGCATTACTCTTCTATTTCTGAAAGCTTTCTTAATTTAGAGCATTTTTTTCACACCTGCCTAAAACTTTTGCACAGTACTGCACATTCTTTTTTGCTACCATAATGCAGTATTACTGTGCACTAAAAAGTGAGAAATTATTGCTAATAGATTGTTTATAAATAAAAAAATACAGTTTGTGATCTTAAAGCATAATTCCATGTTGACTTTTGTGAAAATGGAATTCTGGTTTAACCACTTAAGACCCGGACCTTTATGCAGGTAAAGGACCTGGCCCCTTATTGCGATTCCACTAGGGTTGTCCCAATACCACTTTTTTAGGACCGAGTACAAGTACCGATACTTTTTTTCATGTACTCGCCGATACCGAATACCGATACTTTTTTTAAATGTCATGTGACAGTTTTCAAACCACAATACAGACTAAGGATATTTTCTTTAGAATTATGAAGAACTCTAACTCAAGATATTATAAAAGAATAAAAATTAGTAAAAATTAATAAAAAATGTTTTATTTGCTTGTCACAGAATATGTTGATAAATACAAAAAAAAGTATCGGCTGAAGCATCCGGAGCATTTTTGCGAGTACAAGTACTCCTGTAAATACTCGGTATCGGTCCCGATACCAATATTAGTATCGGTATCGGGACAACCCTAGATTCCACACTGCGTTGCTTTAACTGACAAATTTGGCGTCCTTTTTTTCCCACAAAAAGAGCTTTCTTTTGGTGGTATCCGATCACCTCTGTTTTTTTTTTTGGGCTATAAATAAAAATATAGCGACATTTTTGAAAAAAAATCAATATTTTTTACTTTTTGCTATAATAAATATCCCCAAAAATATATAAAACATTTTTTTTTCCCTCGGTTTAGGCCGATACATATTCCTCTACTTATTTTTGATAAAAAAAAAAACGCAATAAGCGTTTATTGATTGGTTTGCGCAAAATTTATAGCATTTACAAAATAGGGGATATTTTTATGGCATTTTTATTAATATTTTTTTTACTAGTAATGGCGGTGATCAGCGATTTATTTTTTATTTTGTTTGTGACTGTGACATTATGGTGGACACATCGGACACTTTTGACACATTTTTGACAGCGAAAAGTGCTATAAAAATGCACTGATAACTGTGAAGATAACAATGGCAGTGAAGGGGCTAACCATTAGGGGGCGCTAAGGGGTTAAGTGTGCCCTAAGGGAGTGATTTTTCCTGTAGGGGGGGGGGGGCGTGGCTGTAGGTGTGATGTTACTGATCGTCATTCCCTATAACAGGGAACAGACGATCAGTGACACTGCCACAGAGAAGAACGGTGAAGGTGTGTTTACACTCGCCTCTCCCCGTTCTTCAACTCCTGTGACCCCATTGCGGGACACTGGCGACGATCGGGCTGGCGAGCTTTGGACCAAGTTGCGGGCGCACGAAATATGGCTGGACACTTAAAGGGCAATGTGCCTGTGCCCAGCCGTGCCATTCTGCCGACATATATCGGCGTTAGGCGGTCCTTAAGTGGTTAAGGCCATAGTTTGGAATTTAGCCATGTCCCTATGGGGTTTATTTACTAAAGCTGGAGAGTGCAAAATCGGGCTCACTTCTGCATAGAGACCAAGATCAGTGGTATCCAAATTGAGGGTGTCATCAATCACTCAGTGGAATAGTAATAATTATGAAGCGATTTAAGCCTTTTATTTTTTACTTTTGTTTAGCTTTGAAACATCACACATCCAAGCTACAAGATTTCTCTGATTTGATTAATGTGGAAACATTTGGCTTTCGAGGAGAAGCTCTAAGCTCACTGTGTGCATTAAGGTAAATATAAAAATATAGTCATTGTTGCTACTAGGACACTTTAATTATAAAAATCAATAATATCTTTACTAGTCTGCAGTCATGAAATTCTGACATAATATCCAGCAGCTTTACATGGTACAGTCTCCTACACTGTGTGAGAAAATCTTGTCATAAGACATTTTCTTAGACTTCCCTTCCAAGTATATCCTTTGTGCAGCATGGTGTTCCAGCAGGTCATGTGGCAAAAGATACAGTGCGGAAAATAAGTATTTGAACACCCTGCTATTTTGCAAGTTCTCCCACTTGGAAATCATGGAGGGGTCTGAAATTGTCATCGTAGGTGCATGTCCACTGTGAGAGACATAATCAAAAAAAAAAATCCAGAAATCACAATTTATGAATTTTTAACTATTTATTTGTATGATACAGCTGCAAAGAAGTATTTGAACACCTGTCTATCAGCTAGAATTCTGACCCTCAAAGACCTGTTAGTCTGCCTTTAAAATGTCCACCTCCACTCCATTTATTATCCTAAATTAGATGCACCTGTTTGAGGTCATTAGCTGCATAAAGACACCTGTCCACCCCATACAATCAGTAAGAATCCAACTACTAACATGGCCAAGACCAAAGAGCTGTCCAAAGACACTAGAGACAAAATTGTACACCTCCACAAGGCTGGAAAGGGCTACGGGGAAATTGCCAAGCAGCTTGGTGAAAAAAGGTCCACTGTTGGAGCAATCATTAGAAAATGGAAGAAGCTAAACATGACTGTCAATCTCCCTTGGACTGGGGCTCCATGCAAAATCTCACCTCGTGGGGTCTCAATGATCCTAAGAAAGGTGAGTAATCAGCCCAGGACTACACAGGAGGAGCTGGTCAATGACCTGAAAAGAGCTGGGACCACCGTTTCCAAGGTTACTGTTGGTAATACACTAAGGCCTCGTACACACGATCGGACATATCCGATGAAAACGGTCCGCGGACCATTTCCATCGGATATGTCCGATCGGGAGTTTGATCCGATGGCGTGTACACACCATCGGATCAACGTCACGTCACCGCCACGTCACCGCACCAGGAAGTTAAACACTTCCGCGCATGCGCCGAATCCATTCGGCGGCGGCGGTGGGGGACGACATGTCTGCTGGTAAGTGTACTAACCAGCAGACATGTCGGGCGGACAGATTCCACCGGATGGATTTCAAAGCATGCTTTGAAATCTGTCGGGTGGAGAAATCTGTCCGCTAGCCCATACACACGAGCGGAGATGTCTGCTGAAACTGTCCATCGGACCGTTTTCAGCAGACTTATCCCCTCGTGTGTACGAGGCCTAAGACGTCATGGTTTGAAATCATGCATGGCACGGAAGGTTCCCGTCTTAAGTTTGCCAATGACCATTTGGATGATCCAGAGGAGTCATGGGAGAAAGTCATGTGGTCAGATGAGACCAAAATAGAACTTTTTTGTCATAATTCCACTAACCGTGTTTGGAGGAAGAAGAATGATGAGTACCATCCCAAGAACACCATCCCTACTGTGAAGCATGGGGGTGGTAGCATCATGCTTTGGGGGTGTTTTTCTGCACATGGGACAGGGCGACTGCACTGTATTAAGGAGAGGATGACCGGGGCCATGTATTGCGAGATTTTGGGCAACAACCTCCTTCCCTCAGTTAGAGCTTTGAAGATGGGTCGAGGCTGGGTCTTCCAACATGACAATGACCCGAAGCACACAGCCAGGATAACCAAGGAGTGGCTCTGTAAAGAGCATATCAAGGTTCTGGCGTGGCCTAGCCAGTCTCCAGACCTAAAGCCAATAGAGAATCTTTGGAGGGAGCTCAAACTCCGTGTTTCTCAGCGACAGCCCAGAAACCTGACTGATCTAGAGAAGATCTGTGTGGAGGAGTGGGCCAAAATCCCTCCTCCAGTGTGTGCAAACCTGGTGAAAAACTACAAGAAACGTTTGACCTCTGTAATTGCAAACAAATGCTACTGTACCAAATATTAACATTGATTTTCTCAGGTGTTCAAATACTTATTTGCAGCTGTATCATACAAATAAATAGTTAAAAAAATCATACATTGTGATTTCTGGAATTTTTTTTTTTTGATTATGTCTCTCACAGTGGACATGCACCTACGATGACAATTTTAGACCCCTCCATGATTTCCAAGTGGGAGAACTTGCAAAATAGCAGGGTGTTCAAATACTTATTTTCCGCACTGTAACTTGTGTATGATCAATTGATGTTTACGCTGGTAAGTCATACAGGATATGTCATTTCTGGGCCAGCATTAATATGTAAATGCTGACCTTGGTTGATTTCTGGACAAAAGATAGCACCAGCCTTCTAAGATAAACAAAAGTGAACTTATTGATAGGTGGCCTATTATATATTTGAGAGGCACTGTAGGTGTTGCTCCCCTATTTATTACTTAGCATGCATGCACATTAACCAGTTAAGGACCCCCGCACGCCTATGTACGTCCACAACATGGCTCGTACAGGCACAAGGGCGTAAATTTACGTCCTCGCCTTAGTGCGGTTCGGGGGTCCCATCGGGACCCCCTCCGCGGCGTGCGGCGGTCCCCCTGGCTCTGGGAGCGATCGCCGACGAGCGGGCGGATGTCCGTGTTTTCCGCCCCCCCCCCGCGATCGCTCCCAGCCAATGGGAGCGCGCTCCCAGCCTGTCACTTCCTCCTCCTGTGTTTACACAGGAAGGAGGAAATGATGTAATCTCTCATCGCAGCGCTGTTTCCCAGCGCTGCTGATGAGAGAAGACATCCACAGTAAGTGTGCACCAACACAACACTGACACACACTCACATAGGCATATTAACCCCTTGTGATCGCCCCCCCCACCCCCCTGTCACAGTGTCACTGAATGCAGTGATTTAATCACTGCATTTAGTGTCAGTGTGACAGGCACTGTAAAAAACAGTTAGTGTTAGGTTCAGGATAGCCCCCCCACCCCCCTAATAAAGTTTTAACCCCCTGATCACCGCCCTAGTTAACCCTTTCACTCCCTATTGCCAGCGTCACTAAGCGATCATTTTTCTGATCGCTGTATTAGTGTCGCTGTTCCCGCTAGGTAGCTATTTTTTTTATTACGATTTTTTTTTTTTACTAAAGACATGTGGCTAAATAAATTTTGGCCTAAATGTTTTACTAAAATTTAGTTTATTTGATTTTTTTTATAACAAATAGTAAAAAAATTGTGATTTTTTTCAAAATTGTCGCTCTATTTTAGTTTATAGCGCAAAAAATAAAAATCGCAGAGGCGATCAAATACCACCGAAAGAAAGCTCTATTTGTGGGAAGAAAAGGACGCAAATTTTGTTTGGGAGCCACGTCGCACGACCGCGCAATTGTCTGTTAAAGCGACGCAGCGCCGAATTGTAAAAACACCTTGGGTCATTTAGCAGCGTAAGTGTCCGGGTCTTAAGTGGTTAAGCAAAACAAAACCCTTCTATCCTTTTCAGCTAAGGAAGCTGCCACCTTGGCCTCTGTTTGGTTTGCAACTGCCATGGTTCTGCATATGTAGTCAGTTATGACATCAGCCATTTGATGGTTTGACATTTTGGTTGACAGCACAAGCGAATGATATAGGTTATACAGTATCTCACAAAAGTGAGTACGCTCCTCACATTATTGTAAATATTTTATTATATATTTTTATGTGACAACACTGAAGAAAAAAGTAAAGTAGTGAGTGTACAGCTTGTATAACAGTGTAAATTGTATTTATTTTCTTCATTTTCCAAAACATTTTGAGCAAAAAATTAAAACTTCAACAAAACTCACCATGCCTCTTGCTAAATACCTTGGACTGTCTACTTTCAAAAAAGGGTAAGTGTGATGGTATTCGTACTGTTCTGGCCTGATCAAGAAATTAGACAGTCAGTACATCAGGATTGATCAATTTTCAAAATATATATACCATAGTTTGTAGACTCTCTCTAACTTTCACACAGAGTAAATAATAGAGTAAATAATACACACTGATTTGGGCTATTTTTACTAAAGAAATGTAGCAGACTACATTTTGGCATAAGTATGAAGAAAGTTTGTTTGCAAAATTTTATAACAGAAACTAAGAAATATTTTTTTTTTCAAAACTTTAAGAATTTTTTCAACTATATAACAAGCAATAAAAAACCCAGTGGTGATTAAATACCACCAAAAGAAAGCTCTGTTTGGGTGAAAAAATTATATACATGTCATTTTTGCATGACCGAGCAATTGCCAAGTAGCACAATGCTGATAAGCAAAAAATGCCCTGGTCATGAAGGTCGTAAAACCTTCTGGAGGTCAAGTGGATAAACCTATATCTTATTGTTCTTTTTCAACAGTGATTTGTCAATTTTCACTTGCCATAAATCAGCAAACGTTGGAACCCGTTTGGTTTTTGATCAGAATGGAAAAATTGTTCAGAAATCTCCTTTCCCTCGGCAGCAGGGAACTACAGTCACTATACAACAGCTTTTCTATACCCTACCAGTGCGCCACAAAGAATTTCAGCGGAACATTAAAAAGGTATGTGGTTCTGACATTCCTCCCTCTAAAGAATGAACAATACAAGTATATCCTAGAATATTTTATAAACAGGACTGTTTAGTAGTACGCTTGCTAGGAGTATGACAGCATATCCTAGTGCCATAAAGAGAAAGTGAACACTTCCACTCTCCCTCACTCCCAAAGGGGCATTGACGTGTGCCCTGTCTCTTTGGCTGTAGACTTTGATCTGCTGGAGCAATAACTTGGGACACAAAGGGGTTTATTTTCTAATGCTGGAGAGTGCAAAATCAGGCTCACTTCTGTAAAGAAACCAATCAGCTTTCAGGTTTTATTGCCAAAGCTTAAAGGGGTTGTAAACCCTTGAGTTTTTTCACCTTAATGCATCCTAGGCATTAAGGTGAAAAAACATCTGACAGTGACAGCCCCCCACACACACACCTGTTTTACTTACCAGAGCCCCGTATTTTCCTTGGTGGAAACGCGCTCCCCTCTCTGCACAGGGTCCCGGCTCTTGGATAGATCGATATCGGTGCTGCCATTAGCTCCCATTTCTGTCAATCAAATCCAATGATGCGGGCACTGGGGGGTGGGGCATTCGTGTCTATGGAAGCAAATGCTGGATTCGAGATCTCGACCGAAAGGGAACCCCCGGGAGAACACTTCTCCCAGGGGGTTATATGATGCAAGGAGTAGATATAAGAGCTGCCGAGGGACCCCAGAAGAGGACGATCGGGGCCACTTTATGCAAAACGAGCTGCACAGTGGAGGTAAGTATGACATGTTTGATATTTAACCACTTAATTACTGGGCACTTAAACCCCCTTCATGCCCAGACCAATTTTCAGCTTTCAGCGCTGACGCATTTTGAATGACAATTGCGCGGTCATACAACACTGTACCCAAATTATATTTCTTTATCGTACATCACGGGACACAGAGCGGCAATCCATTACTTTGTGGGTTATAGAGTCTACCTTCAGGTGTGGACACTGGTGTAATTAACTACACAGGAAGTTCCCTCCCTATATAACCCCTCCCATACTGGGAGCTCCTCAGTTTTTTCATCAGTGTCTAAGGTGTTGGTCACGAATGAACATGTGCTCTTAGGAGCTCCACTGGAGGGATCCATGCTGGATGTAAAAAACCTCCATAAATCCGGATCCGTCCAAGGTGCTTCATAGCCAAAGTGGACGGTACCCGGGCCTCGGTACGAAGAACGAGGTTTAGCCTATAATGCCTCTCTGCGGAGGGCTGGATCCTGGGTTCCAGAACTTTGTGCCTTCCAAGGACCAAATGTTTTTTCTGCTGCCAGGATGCTATATAGGTCCAGGGGAGTTGGTGTTCCTGCCATGGACCCCGGTCCCTGAAGGTCTAGGACAATACCCACGGTGAAGGGGGGAGATTGGGCCTCTTGCTTGGCAATACCCTGCAGCGTGAAGAAGGTAAGAGGAGGGCCTACGGGACTTGGTTCGACAGTAGGTCCTCCGTGGGGGACTTGGGTCTCGCCTATATTATGCTTCTATGCATGGGCAATGTAAACCACTATGTCTTCTGAGACAGGATGGCTCAGGGCACCCATATACCTCCCCTAGCCGGCATGCAGCCTGGCCCACCATGTCTGTTAGACAGGATGGCTGCAGTACCTATATATCTCCCCTTGAAGGGGGCGGTACGTAAAAAAAAAAAAAAAAAATGCCCTTAATCCTATACAAAGGATTGTCTTCCGTGAGTAGCTGCAAGTCTTATCTGTGTTTCCACTACTATGGGCAGTAGAAGACATGCCTGATGTTTTTGCTTACCATGCTTTCCAAAAACGGAAGGTTAAGTGTTAGCTGATCTATTGTGTCCCACTTCCTCCGCTTCAGGCTCTACCATGTTGCACGTGCTCACCGGCTCAGTGCAGTCGCAGAGAAGGCTCTTCAAAGGGCCCGGACGTCAGAGCTCTGTAAAGCTAGGGGGACACAAGCGTAAGCACCTTGTGTGAGTTGGATACAGATTCATCTAAGACGCCTACTCGCACCTAGCTGTGCAGATTAGCAGGCATTGTGTCAGACTAAATTCAGCTATTTGATGCACCTGGGTTAAGTGCCTCTGCTTATAGCTTAGGACTTGGTCTCCCCATTGAATAAGGTCAGGGGTAGGAATATAAAGAGGGATCGCCACCTGAACCTGGTGGACCCTTATTCTCCTCTGTAGAGACTTAAACAGCTCATAGATTGAGCCATCAGACCTATCAGGCAATGCAGCCTTCCCCCAACATTGCAATCACTCTGCATGTGTTTTGTGTTTTGCAAGAAAAAAAAAAAAGGGGGTGCCCCCCTTTTCCTGCTTTAATCCTGAAACAAAGGGATTAGAAGGCTTGGGGATAAAAGCTTCACTGTCAGAGGACAGGAGACAGGAGCTGCAGCCTAACAAGGAGAAGCTATCAAAAGCCCTACAGGTTCTGATTACACCTCTATCTTCTCCCTGGAGTGTAAAGAGAGGTTTTCCTATAGGTGGCTAGTAAGACCTCCATATAATCCTCAGCCTGGTGTCGGCTTCAGGCTAACCAAATGCATCGGAGGGATGCACAGTTGCGGGCACACATTGCTAATGTCTCTTAATTGAGGAAACGCACATCTGCAGAGGATAATTTCCTCTTTACCAGTCCGCATGTTGCATAACATATATGAGTTCGGAATGCATGTGGGATAAAAACAAGTAACAGAGCAGATTCTATTGTGGATCGCATAAGCATACATGTTTCTGTCTGTATGGTGCTGCATGTTTCCACAAAAGAGGTTGCATAAAAGATGCTTGTATGCATAAAAATGCTGAATCGCATAAAGACGTTTGTAGGCATAAAAATGCTGAATCACACGATTACCTGATCACCCAAGTCCTTGTTTCCCCCAAGGATGTTTGGTTACACAGAAGAGGTTTGTTTCCACAGGAAGGCCTAAAATCGCATAAAGTTTCTTGGATGCAAAAAAGATGCTGGATCACACATGGTTACCTGATCATCAGCGTCCTGGATTACCCAAGGATGTTTGGTCACACAAATAGGCTTGTTTCCACAAAAGTACCTAAAGTCGCATAAAGATGCTTGTATGCATAAAAATGCTGAATCGCATAAAGGATGCTTGTATGCATAAAGGGGTTGAATCACACAGGATTACATGATCACCCAAGTCCTTGATTCCCCAAGGATATTTGGTCACGCAAAGAGGCTTGTTCCCACAGAAATGCCTAGAATCGCATAAAGAGGCCTGAAGGCATAAAAATGCTGAATCACACAGGATTACATGATCACCCAAGTCCTTGATTCCCCAAGGATATTTGGTCATGCAAAGAGGCTTGTTCCCACGGAAATGCCTAGAATCGCATAAAGAGGCCTGAAGGCATAAAAAGGCTGAATCACACAGGATTACCCGATCACCCAAGTCCTGGATTACTCAAGGCCTAAAGGGATTGCTTAAAGATGCTTGAATGCAAAAAGAAGCTGGATCACACATGGTTGTTGGATCAACAGAGTCCTGGATTACCCAGGGATACTTGATCACATAGAGAGGCTTGTTTCACAGAAATGCCTAAAGTCGCATTAAGATGCTTGGGTGCATAAGGATGCTGGAACGCACAGGGGTGCTTGGTCACACAAGGGTTCTTGTCCGAACAGTAGTGCTTAAAATGCATAAGATGTTGATCGCATGGAAGATGCTGAATCGAATGCATGGTTACTTTAAAGTTGCACATGGTGGCTTAATTAAGCAATACAGGATGCCTTGTGTTTGCATAGAGATACGTGTCTGCATGGGTTCATGTTGCACATTGTTGCATAACACGTTTATAGCACATGCTTGCTTGCTTGCAAAGATGCTCGTTCCAGAACACACATGCTATATGCATGTTTGGCGTGAGACATATTTATATGATTTCATGCTTCCATGAACACACGCTGCCATGTACACGCGCTTCCATTGAGGCATATGGCTTTAACACTTGCCACATACACATATGGGGAGCCAGTTGCATATGTGTTTATTTACTTGGGACTGCAGAGGTTGTCTGCGTTTCGCAGGGGAACAGCACTGTCTCCAGTTGGTGGTCTTGCCCTTTTGGGTTAGCCTCCGTGTCTGGGTTGTCAGGGCGCTAGGGCCCGCCTCTAGCAGGTCTGTAGGCCCAGGGTATAGCAGTAATGGCATATCGAAGCAGACTCCTGCTGATGGATCAGTCAGCAGCATGGCTGGACCTAAGGGTGTCCAGCATGGTCAGGTATCTGGATCTCCTGGGTTAGGATCCAGTCTAAAGATACATTCTTCATTGACAAGAAGCTGGGTATGTTTTGCACCAGGAGAGTCTATTTGGCCTAAGACAAGACCATCGCTATGAGAAAGCTGGGTCTAGGTGGTTACGGCAAGGAACAGTTCCTTACTTTTTGCCTTCTGCTTAAGGCACTAGGGAAGATGCTGGCCTCATTCAAGACAGTTCCCTATACTTTTATTCAGGACTGTTATAAACAGTATTGTGTTGGCCTAGAAGGAGTGGATCTTGACCTAGCATTATCCAAAGAACCCGGTCCCAGAGATATGCTGGAATTCCTCTTGGTGGTTCTTAACTAAAGGGGTTGCCAGGTCAGGAAGAGACCTTGGCCCAGGGGAAGTAGTCGAGCTCCAAGGGAGCCTTATCTGTCAGCTAGAGCTACCGATGGAGCATCTGGCTTAGGGGCCTGAACGTTCAGGTGGCTGGTTGGTTCGGTCAGAGTTCAATCAGACTATACCATATTAAGTGATTTACTTCATTTACCAAGGAGGAGCTTGTGCCTTGCCTATTGACATTCGTCATTTCATGAAATGCAGAATTGGCAGGCGATTCGCTGTAGCCGTCAACAAGTGTCTCCGGGAGAATGACCTCTACACCCCGACTGTTTTCCTGACCAAGGGCCACAGAAATGGTACCCTGTACATAAGATGTATTGGCATCCAGGCTCAACAAGAAATTGAACAGCTTGAGGTCAAGGACAAGGGATCCACCCGCATGCGGGGCAGATGTGTTAGTAATCTGGTGGGACCAGTGGTCACTGGTTATGTCTCTCCCCCCAGTGCCGCGGCATTTGTGGCTTCCATGCAACATTAGAGGATGGCGGAAGCTGGCCTGATTACTCCGGCATAGCCCTGACGACCTTTTCTGTGCAGGGACAGTAGGGGTGGTAGTAGAGGACCCACGGTCCCTTACATCTTGTCCAGGCCTACTTCGAAAGGGGGTATTACATCCTGTCGTGCAACAGGTGAATTAATGGTCTGGCTATTTTAGCCCACATTCTTCAGGATCAGGGTTTTTAGAATCGATGGCACTTCCTTGATTCATACAGGAAGGCTGGCCTCCAGGACCAGATATCCCAGGATCGGGAGAGCCCATGTTCCTGGTATGAAACAGATGGTGGCATCCTTGGAAGTTTGTCAAAGATAAAATTCCTTCCTTCCTGCATTTGGAAAGGAGACGGAGCTAGCCTTAAGTTACATCAAGGATCCGATCTCGGCCTTGCCTCCAAAGGTCGCTTGCTTCACACTCTTTGTTCCGAGCCATTATACAAGGGGTGACGCGCATAAGTCCACCAGTTTAGTCGTCTTGTGCTCGGAGGATTGGCTCTAGTTTTGTTGGCTTACAGGGTCAGCTCCGTGGGCCGATGCACCATATTTCCCTTCAGCCTTTAACAAGGGAATTGGTGTTCTTGGTTGTGGTAGCCTCCAAGAGAGTTTCAGTATTGGCAACCTCTTGGTATAAAACCATACTTATTCTTACAAGTAGGGTGATGTTAATCCTCACTCAGCCTTATTTACTAGAAGGATCTAGTCTTCATTTGAATCTAGATATTCTTACCTTCCCCTTTTTCAAAACCTTGTTTTCGGAAGGAAAGGTTATTGCTTTCTCTCAGTAGAGATGAGAGCAGTTAAATATCTATCTGAAGGTTCAGATATAGAAATCTGAAGTTTTTATTGTGCTGCCAGAAGACCCTAGATGTGGGCAGGCAGTGTTCAGTTCAGCTATTAAAATGGTTACACTCTCTCTCCTTTGGAGTAGAAGGGTCAAGGCCTATCTGAAGCGGCTGCTCGGATACGGAAAGCTGATGTTGTTGTTGCGCTACCAGGAGGCCTCAGAAAGGGGCAGGCAGCGCCTAAAATCAACTGTTTTCAAGATTGATTCTTCAGGGTATTATTCAGGCTTGTGGTTCGGAGAGTGGGACTCCCCCTGTTTCTTGGGGGGGGTGCTCCGTACCAGGATAGTAAGCGCTTTATGCGCGATGCTTTACCAAGCCTTTATGACGCAGATTTTCAGGGCTGCAACTTGGCGTCTGTGCTTAGGTTCACTGATTCTTGTCAGATGTACATAGGAGGGCAAAAGGATGCAGATTTTTGGCGCAGTATGCAGCATTATAGATCCTCACATCTGATGGCGGCCTGCGTTGTTTGTGTCTCCCTCCCCTCAGTAAGCATTGCTTTCGGACATCCCACAAAGTAATGGATTGCCGCTCTGTGTCCCGTGATGTACGATAAAGAAAATAGGATTTTTTATGACAGCTTACCTGTAAAATCCTTTTCTTGGAGTACATCACGGGACACAGAGCTCCCGCCCCTCTTGTTTGGGGATATTGGGACACTTATTGCTTTGCTACAAAAACTGAGGAGCTCCCAGTATGGGAGGGGTTATATAGGGAGGGAACTTCCTGTGTAGTTAATTACACCAGTGTCCACACCTGAAGGTAGACTCTATAACCCACAAAGTAATGGATTGCCGCTCTGTGTCCCGTGATGTACTCCAAGAAAAGGATTTTACAGGTAAGCTGTCATAAAAAATCCTATTTTTTATTATTTTTCTCCCACAAATAGAGCTATCTTTTGGTGGTATTTGATCATCTGTGCAACAGAAAATTTTGATATACTTTTTGTTATAATATTCCAATTTAATTATTTTTTTTAAATAAAAATTTTCCTCAGTTTAGGCTGACATACTTATTATTATACATATTTTTGTTTAAAAAAAAAATTGCAATAAGTGTATATTGATTGGTTTGGGCAAAAGTTAAAGAGTTTACAAAATAGGGGAGAGATATATGATTTTCATTTATTAAAATTTTTTTTTTACTAGTAATGGCGGCGATCTGCTATTTTTTTTTTGTCAGGCCTGCGATATTGCGGCAGACATATCGGACACTTTTGACACAATTTTGGGACCATTCACATTTATACAGCGATCAGTGCTATAAAAATGCACTAATTACTGTATAAATGTGACTGGCAGTGAAGGGGTTAACACTAGGGGGGCATGGAAGGGGTTAAATGTATTCCCTGGGTGTGTTCTTACTGTGGGGGAGGGGGACTGACTGGGGGAGGTGACCGATGCGGTGTCCCTATGTACAAGGGACACAGCATCTGTCTCCTCTCCCTGACAGGACGTGGAGCTCTGTGTTTACTCACAGAGCTCCACGTCCCTGCTGTGTCCCCAGCCGTTCATGAGTACTAGGCGGACACCTCGGCCGCCAGGCACACGCATCGGCTTCCCAGCGATGCGCCGGGCACAGTGTTTCCCCGCTGCGCACGCACGGGGAATGTAAACAACAGGATGTCCAAAGACGTGCACCCGGCACTTGAGAGCCGCACTGTGGACGTCTTTCATCTATAGCGCGGCCCTCTAGTGGTTAAAAAAGAAAAAAAAAACAGGTTTACAATCACTTAAATTGAAGAAGATGAGATTAGAAGTTTATTGGTTTCTGTGCAGCCTGATTTTTGCACTCTCCAGCTTTAGTAAATAAACCCCAAAATGTCAGTTTGACATTACACACATTGGTCACTATTTCATGCTGCAAGGCAAACGAATATGTGAAGGCTTTATTTAGCATAGGATAAAAAAAAGCTTCCAACTGCCTCTGAACATACATTCAGCAGCGTCCCAAGTACATGGGGCCTAAAAAGAAAAGCTCATGCGTAAAACCAGATGCTGCATTTGGTTTGGTTTATCTCATTCTGGAAAATGAAAATACATTTAAAAGTTTTAAATTCTAAGGAAAATGTATAAGTAAGGAATGTGAAAAAATATTAATGTCATATTGGGAACATCAAAGAATCATACCAAAACTGCGTAGTCATAAGTATAAATGTGATGACCTTATGGTTGTCTGTTGTCAGATCGGCAAAGCTCCCAAAATGTATACTCCTTCTCCTTCTCTTTCTCTTTTAAGGAGTACGCAAAAATGGTACAAGTTTTACAAGCATACTGTATTATTTCAACTGGTGTTCGTATAAACTGCACAAATCAGGTAGGCCAGGGGAAGAGAATGCCTGTGGTGTGTTCTAGCGGTACATCAAGCAGCATGAAAGAAAACATTGGAGCTGTGTTTGGACAGAAACAGGTAATATTCTTTAAAAGCAGTCTTTTACATCTGAGAGTTTTTTTTAATTTAACATATATCACTAAACACATGACCACCTGTTGCCGGCTTGTTTAAATTTCACACTTGCTTCCTGTAGAAGTAAAATATAATCAGACAATTTTATATGGAAAAAAAAGGCTTTATAAACTGATCTGAGTATAATCAAGGGTGGTGAGTCTGAGTTAACTCCCCCCCCCCCCCTGTTCACTGTTCTCCCTTAAAGTAAGCTACCTTGGAAAGAAGCATGGGTACTACCATTGATGGCCTCTTTTTCTGAAAATGCTAGTGGTCTGGCTTGCATTGCTGCAATAGTTTGACTCTCTGACCCAGAACAATAATACCTGTAATAACTCCCCCTCCCTGTTTTTCCCTCTTTTACTTCTTATCCCATTTATTCCTGCAGCTTCTTTAATGTTGCTGCAGGCCTCTTGGCAGCCTCCCTGACCAGTTTTCTTCTTGTCTTTTCATCAATTTTGGAGATACGTCCAGTTCTTGGTAATGTCACTGTTGTGCCACATTTTTTCCACTTAATGATAAATGTCCTCATTGTGTTTCATGGTATATCTAATGCCTTAAATTCTTTTGTACCCCTCTCCTGACTGATTACCTTTTAACAATGAGATCCTTCTAAAGCTTTGAAAGCTCTCTGCAGACCATGGCTTTTGCTGTAGGATGCAACCAAGAAAATGTCAGGAAAGACCTACTAGAACAGCTGAACTTTATTTGGAGTTAATCAGAGGCACTCTAAATTGATGGTGGGTGTGTACTAGGGCTGCAACTAATGATTATTTTCATAATCGATTAGTTGGCCAATTATTGTTTTGATTAATCAGATGATAACCGTAAAAAAAAGTGGTGTGTATAATTTAGTTAATGTGTAAAAAAAGGCAATTTATTCTTAAATATCTATATGCAGTGGTAAATATAGGTAATCAACTATATGGTTAGGGAGCAAAATCTCGAATCCACCTAGAACAGGGGTGGCCAACCAGTGGCCCTGGGGCCACATGTGGCCCGTGGAGCTCTCTGATGTGGCCCGCGACCTCCTGCTCTGGAATGGTGGGTTGGCAAGCCTAGATTGCAGGTTGCTGACCCGCCATACCACAGTATCAGTGTTGTGAATGAAGCTGGTGGTAGAGGAAGAAAGCAGCTGTGGAGTATAGCCCCATAAGCCGATGCTTCCTCTACAGTGCTGGCTTTTGCCACAGGCGATGTCTATGGTAAAGTTCAGCTAACCTGCAGGATAGACACAGGTGCCCTACACTGCACCCATGGTGTGGGTAAACCGCAGCACATCAGCCTTACAGTCTTAGGCCCTTTTCACACGATCAGCCCGACCAAATAGGCCCCTCAATTCACCTCTATAGAGCGACAGATGTCCATTTACGCCCACCTACCTCGAATCCGAAAAACAGAAAGGAATTTGTCCCCTTCCATCTGAGCAGATCTGAGGGCCTATAGAGTAGCCGTGACCTGTCATCCCTCCGCTCTACTCATGGCCCGCAACTGGTTACCAAGTTGCTTTAGTGGCCCTCGCTCTTCAAAAGGTTGGGCACCCCTGACCTAGAAAATAAAAGACAGATATATACTGTATACTATTAGAGGTTGAATCTGGTAAATATCATCGGACTCAGAGATCAAATTTTTCATTTAAAGAAAAAAAAAATTAAAGACCGTTTTGCTGATTTTCAGACAGAACTGTAATATATTATTTATTACAGACTCCCTTGTCATAGGCAGGTGCTTATGGCCTGCCTTCAGAGGGTCCCTATAGCAAAATCCTAAGTATAGTATAGAGCAGGGGTCTCCAAACTTATTATACAAAGGGCTTTTTTACTCTCCTTAAAACTTTAGGGGGTCCGGACTGTGGCCATAGGGAGTAGAAAAAGTTCCAGCCTCAGTTGGTGTAAACGATGCCACATCTTTCTTGTCAGTAACAGGAATTATGCCTCACCGTTGGTGTCTTTGGTATAAATTGTGCCCCCTCACTGGTGTCATTGAGCCCCATTGTTGATGCCATTGGGGGAAAATGTGTCCCATCTTTGGTGTCATTGGGAGTAATTGTACCCCATGTTGGTTACATTGGAAGGAATGGTCCCCCATCATTGGTGTTATGGGGCCTCATTTTTGGTGTCATTCGGAAGAACTGTGCCCCTTTCTTCATGTCATTGAATGAATTGGTGCCCCAAGGGCCAGGTAAAATCAAGTAAAGGGCTACAGTTTGGAGACCTTTGGTATAGAGCACCCCAATAGTAAGGTAAAAAAAAAAAAATTATCTCACGCATGCGTTTGCAAATGCGTGTGGACAAAACCCCTGTTTTTAACACATACTGTTAGGTTAATTTGGTTGTTCTGCAGGCTGGTCGGTAAGGAGGCTTGTTTTTTTCTTGGGCATTCCCCAGGTTTTGTTGTTGTCTGCTTTAGCCTTCCAGTGCCACTTACTGCGATTGCCAGCAATAGATGGGGGAGGTGGACACGTTTATGTTTCACCTGTGGTGCTTATATTGGTCCAGCAGTGCACCAACACCTTTGCAGCCATTGTGCTATATGTTGGGTGTTTGGTGTGCTCCTGTACCTTTAAAGGGGTGTTCCAGCCTTTTTTAATGTTTATTAAAAGTCAGCAGCTACAAAAAGTGTAGCTGCTGGCTTTTAATAAACGGACACTTACCTTGTCCATGGTTCCAGCGATGCGCCGGCCGGGGGTCTGCTCCCCCCCCCCGGCCGGCATCTTCATTACAACTGTGGGCACCTGGCCGTGACAGCCTTTGGCTTCACGGCCGAGCACCCACTGCACATGCGCGGGCGGCACTACGCCGTCCCATTGGACAGGCGAACGTCCAGGTCCCAGGTAAACGCCTACAGGGAGGGGCTGAAGTTAGGCGATTAAGCTTAATCGCCTAACCAGCCCCTCGGCGGAAGGAGGAAGTGGGACAGAAAGTCCCACTCCTAAAGCCCCCACTCCCCCCCCCCCCCCAAAAAAAAAATTACATGCCAAATGTGGCATGTAAGGGGGTGAGGAGTGGGTTAAGCGGAAGTTTGGGTGGAGCTCCGCTTTAAGGAGGGGTGGCTCCCCTTCAGTCCACCTGCCCTCATCTATCTATCTATTAGACTGCATGTACAAAATGGCAAAGCCGCGCTCATCAAAACAAAAGGATAAAAAAAAATTTGATAGAGGACTGCTGAGCAGTAATTTGCTGTGTTAAAGCCAATGCTATAACCTAGGCATAAAGTAACATGTAGAGGCTCTCCTAGGAATGAAACTTCAAAAGAAAAAAAGAGTACATGAATAACTTGTATCCTAATGGTGGAATAGCATAAACGTTCATATAGTCCTTGTGTTAGAATTTAGACTTAAAGAACCCAATATCAGGAGGCAAAACGGCAATACATCATAATGATTCACTCCACCACAGTGACGAGATGTTGACAACAAAGTGATCCCTTCACCAGAATAAGGGGGGGCTGCTTACCAGAGGGCAAGCTCAATGAAGCGATTGGCTATAGCCCAGCCGCGGCCTTTAAGATCTTGTATGGTTCCTGGATATAACTTCCAGCGGCGAGCAAGGTTTAACAGTGCTCACGGATGGCGAAATATAGGTGGAGAGAGAAGGATGGACCAATAGTGTAATTCCGTTTACCAAAACAGGTTTATTAAAACATAAAATGATACTCACAATTTAGCAAAGCATCACAGGCATATAAAACAAATCGCCGGCCGGCAAACAAAGCGGAGCCCTTCCTCCGTGCGTGCGTGGTGACGTCACCACGCACGCACGGAGGAAGGGCTCCGCTTTGTTTGCCGGCCGGCGATTTGTTTTATATGCCTGTGATGCTTTGCTAAATTGTGAGTATCATTTTATGTTTTAATAAACCTGTTTTGGTAAACGGAATTACACTATTGGTCCATCCTTCTCTCTCCACCTATATTTCGCCATCCGTGAGCACTGTTAAACCTTGCTCGCCGCTGGAAGTTATATCCAGGAACCATACAAGATCTTAAAGGCCGCAGCTGGGCTATAGCCAATCGCTTCATTGAGCTTGCCCTCTGGTAAGCAGCCCCCCCTTATTCTGGTGAAGGGATCACTTTGTTGTCAACATCTCGTCACTGTGGTGGAGTGAATCATTATGATGTATTGCCGTTTTGCCTCCTGATATTGGGTTCTTTAAGTCTAAATTCTAACACAAGGACTATATGAACGTTTATGCTATTCCACCATTAGGATACAAGTTATTCATGTACTCTTTTTTCTTTTGAAGTTTCATTCCTAGGAGAGCCTCTACATGTTACTTTATGCCTAGGTTATAGCATTGGCTTTAACACAGCAAATTACTGCTCAGCAGTCCTCTATCAAATTTTTTTTTATCCTTTTGTTTTGATGAGCGCGGCTTTGCCATTTTGTATTACTTTGTGTTTTCACACGATTGCCGCAGCTTTTTAGTTTGTATATTTTAATTTAATCTATTTCTGGTTTAGCGCAGTTTTCTGTTTTTCTTGTGTTTTTATTAGACTGCATGTGCCTCCACTGTGGGGACGCTCATTGTTTAGTGTTAGGACCACAGATTACAGGGTGCCCTGGCACGGCTCTGTGGCTCACACATGCATTTGCAAATTCGTGTGGACAAAACCCCTGTTTTTAACGCATACTGTTAGACAGGTTAAGTCCCCTTTCACACTTACACGACTTGTCCTACGATTTTGGACTGCAAAATCGTATGACAAGTCATTCTCCATTATTTTCAATGAACACCATTCATACTGGCACGACTTTAAGTAGTGCCGACTTCAAAGTAGTCCTTGCACTACTTTGGTCCGATTTTGATGCCACTTACACAGGCATTCATTGAAATCGCGGCCGCGAATCGCGGTAAAACCGCGGCCGCGAAATCGCGCAATTTTGAAGTCTTACAAGTGTGAAAGGGGGCTAATTTGATTGTTCTGCAGGCTGGTCGGTAAGAAGGCTTGGTTTTTTCTTGGGCGTTCCCCAGGTTTTGTTGTATGTTAAAAGAAACTTCTACCTTTTAGAACCACTCACTTCCTGCCCCTACAATTTTTTACATCACAGGAACCTGACATTTTACCAGGAGTGTGTAGACTTTTTATATCCACTGTAGCTCAAACCTGGATCTAGCTATTTTATCTTTATTTTATTTATTTTACACAACTTTTTTTTTTTTTTTTTAATCTTCTCCTCTAGCAAAAAGAAAAAGATAAAAAAAAATGTATCCAAGGGTACATGGGTGAAAGGGTACAGGGGCATGCTGTTCTTTGATCACTGTTATAGCCAATCACAGGCTATTACAGCAAGCATGTGATCGAAAACCGGTCCTCAAGCCTCATGATCATTAGTATGAGACCTGGAGCTGTCAATCAGCCAGCTGGGTTTCTGTGCTAGGAGCACACTCCCAGCCCAAACACGGGTATGCTTGTATGTGGCCCCATGGATGAAGACCCACTTTAGTGAGGCCACATATGTTCACATGCTCAAGTAATATCCATTGTATTGTAATTTTGTCACTTGTTTAATAACTGCATTTTAAAAATAAGCAAAATGAAGTCCATTTTTTTGTAAAGCTGATAAAAGAACACAAAAAATGATCAGCATGTAGTTGTAATTTCTCTTCTTTTGTAGTTGCAGAGTTTGATTCCTTTTATTCAGCTACCGCTAAGTGAAAGTGTTTGTGAAGAGTATGGACTAAAAAATACAGAGATACCTGATGGTTTCTACAAGTGAGTTTAGTCAGATTTATTATCTTCCTTCACCTTTTCTCCATTTCATAGGGAGTTGGTGTCCTGTAGTTCACAGAAAATTGTGGAGGAGGCTGATGAGACTGTTTAGTAAATACAGTTCAGTGCACGACATTTCTGGCAGGATAAACAGATGTTTTTCTTGCAGAAAATGTACTTGGCCTATTGCTGCCTCCATATCTAAGGACGTGTCAGCTACAGTTTACTAAATGTTTATTCTTGGGCACATAGGTATACTTTAATGTACATGTACATGATCCCAATCATGTTGTTAAAGCAAAATATGTTCGGTCTAAAACTACAAACAGATTCCCCCCTTAAAAGGGTACCTATAGCCTTGTAACCCCTTAAGGACCGCCGCATGTACATTTACGTTGGCAGAATGGCACAGACAGGCACATCAACATATATATACGTTGCTGCCTTGACGTGGGTCGGGGGTCCGATCGGGACCCCCCCGGTACATGCAGCGGTCCGGTTTGCTGTGCGAGCGATCGGGAATGAGGGGGCGGCTGTTAGTTTTTGTCCGCCCCCTCCGGATCGCTCCCAGCCAATCCGCGCATTCCCCCGTGTGTCACTTCCTCCTCCTGTGTAAACACAGCAAGAGGGAAGTGATGTGCTCTCTGCGTTTTTTTCAACCGCTGCTGAGGAGAGATCACATCACACAGTAAGTCTGCACAACACTACACTGACACACACACTACACAAGATGTGGCTTGCAGGACTTTTTTTTACCTCCAATGTGAAAACTTTAGGGCTTTCACACTGGAGACAATGAAGCAGCTGTTTGAGGGTGGATTGCAGGCCCTATTTTTAACGCTATAGTGCCTGCACCACGCCCTCAGTGTAAAAGGGGTCTAAAACAGGAAATTAAGAGAATTTTCTAGATGGGACACCAACAGCAGAAAATAAACTGACTGGGCTTTCCTTCCCTATGCTATTAAAAAAAAATACTTTTTGCTATTCTCACACTTCAGGATGTAGAGAAATTTCATTCAACTGTGAGAGATTTTATTTACTATACAGTGCATTCTGAAAGCATTATTGTTGCCATTTTATTTTAGTATTACAGGATACTTATCTCATTGTGATCATGGTGTGGGAAGAAGTGCAACAGACAGACAGTATTTCTTCATCAACCAGCGGCCATGTGATCCTGCTAAGGTAACCTGCTCTTGGTTGGGTTGCATCTTGCATCTCATTGGGCCAGATTCAGGTAGAGTTACGCTGGAGTATCAGTGATACGCCAGCATAACTCTCACTTTGAGCCGGCCTATCTGTTTTCTGTAGTCAGAAAACAAGATACGCCGGGATTGAGTTCAGATATGAGCGGCGTAATTGTATTTCGCCGTCGTATCGGAACTGCAATTTGAAAATGGGCGCTCGGGGCGCTCCAGCTGATTTACGCCAAGAATATGTAAATCAGCGAGAGATGGAAATTCACGATCGTACGCGGGCCCGACGCAGTGACTTTCCGACGTTTCCGTAAGCGATATGCGGCGTAAAGAAAAACATGCCCCCTAGGTGGAGTATCCTATGTTAAGTATGGCCGTCGTCATCGCGTCGAATTTAAAAAGTTTAGCGTCGTTTGCGTAAAACGTCCGTGAATGGGGATTGACGTCATTGAAGTTCACTGACAGAATTTGGAGCATGCGCACTGACAGTCGACGCATGCGCAGTACGTTCGCCGCGGGATCGCACCTAGTTTAAATAATACACGCCCCATACCCGCCCAATTTGAATTCCGCCGGCTCATTTTCGCTGCGCCGCCGCAACTTTAGGAGCAAGTGCTATGTGAATAACAGTACTTGCTCATAAAGTTTCGGCGGAGTAACGTAAATGACAAACGTTACTCCAAAATAAAGATTCGCCCATCTACCTGAATCTGGCCCATTGTCTTTTTTCTTACATCAGCTGTATAAGGACTAATTAATTTATATATAATGCATACATTTTAGAAATAACACATTTAAAAAAAAAATATCTTTCTTTTTGTGAATGCTGTTTTCTACAAGTGCAACAACATACCGGACAGAAATTTAGGTTTGCTTTTTACTTCCTGTGTAATAAACTAAAAGCTCAAAACATTTTTCTCCTCCGTTCATGGATGGACACAGCAGCATTGACCTTAGGGTATTATATCCTTCCTTCCAGGAGAAACTAGGCAGAAAACTGCACTTTAAGTGTTAAAAACACTTTCCTCAGTACAGCTCCCCCCAGGGGGCGTGGTCCCCCGGGTATAACCCACTCTCTGACTCGGCAGCTCCAGTTTTTTTCTGCCTAGCGTCAGGAGTAGACATGGCCTTCTGGAGTCCATGTACTCTGGAATTTTTTTGTGATTTTTTTCGCTTTTATTTGTTCCTGCATTTTTGGATCCTGAGATCTACTATCAACTGCCGACTGGGTGACAGGCTGGATCTTGATCCTTGTAGTCCCCCCATGCTCGGCCATCGAGCGTGTGCTGGCCCTCAGCTCAGCTTTGGGTTGTCCATGGGTGGCCAGGGAACTACATGTTCCAGGGCACACATATGACTGGTCTCTATGGCTTTGTCACAGTGTCTCTGGCCAACAGCCATGCCGTTTAGCGGACGTTGTTTCTGTCCGGAATGCCTCCAGCAGGACAGGTAAGTAGTGGCCCCTTGCCCTGGCAAGGTGGTATGGCTGGTGCTTTCCTGGGGAGGTCGAATTGGGGTCAGCCCTGCTTTCCTCTCTCCCTTCCTCTCCCTCTTTCCCCATGCTGGGTGGCGGCTGTAAGGGGGGCCCTCCTGGGGGTCTCTATCACTATCGGGGCCCCATGTGCTGTGAGGTACTGTTGTTTTTTGTTGGGGGAGTCGCTGTGTGTGCTGGTTGTGACTTTCTGCTGTGTCACTGTATTTTTAAACACGTGTATCTTGTGGCCCGCATGCTGTTTTTTTTGTTCCTCATACGGTGGCCATCTTGGAAAAGTCTTGGCCTCTAGTGCCTGAAACAGCGCAGCAAAAGCCAGCGAATCACTTCCTGAGGGACAGCGCAGCGCAGCCAGCACTTCTCAGCGCTTCACTAACACTACAACCGGGTCGGGTGGTGAGTTGCCCTGGTGGTCTCCTGCTCTCTGTTCTGCAGCCGGGAGGGTGTCCGGTGGGTGTCTGTCTTGCAGTACTGGGGAGGCATAAGCGTGAGTCAACATGATGTCTGAACCAGAGGCTTTTACCCCAACCATGCCTGAGTTAACCCTTAGTGCCCCTGCCGCCTCTATAGAGGCTATGATGGCAGTCCTTGAGGCATTTCTCGCCAGGGTTGAAGCGACAAGTGGTCATAAGGGGGGTAAAAAGCGCCCCCTCCCTGTGCGTGCTTCTGGGGATGTCTCTGACACAGAATCAGACCCCGCTATTGCGTCTGGCTCTGGTTCTGTTATGTCAGATGATGCAGGCTTAGCCCACACGCACAGTGAGGATGACTCTGCTTCAGAGTCAGAGCATGACAAGGCGTTTATTGGAGCTCTTATCACTGCGGTGCGGGATAATCAAAAACTTGAGGATTTGGCAGGGGGAAACGGATGTGCCGGTCCCTTTTGGGTTCCGCAAGCCACCCCGCACCGCAAAGTGTTTCCTTGTGTTCCATATCTGGACAAACTGTTGTACAAGGAATGGGATAAGCCACAGAAAGTCTTTGCTGTGCCAAAATACTTTGCGGTCCGTTATCCTTTTGAGGAGGACTTTAAAAAAAAAGTGGATTTCTCCTCCGCTAGTGGACCCCCCCGGTGTCCAGACTGAGCAAAGCCACCACGTTGCCTGTGGAAGGGGCTCCCGCCTTTTACAGACCCCGCAGATAGGAGAGCTGAGGCTGTGGCCCGCTCTATGTTCACACTAGTGGGTTCGGCAGTGAAATCGGTTTTGGCCAGGGGTCTGGTGTCGCAGACACTTACCGAACGGGCAAAGGTCTTGCGGCAGGAGCTGGAAGCACAGAATGCTTCTGGGGCCTGCATGGACCTGGCTTACCAGTTGGTACAAGGCCTAAAGTTTGTCTGTGAGTCGGCCCTGGATACGCTCCCCTTGTCTTCTAGGGCCTCCGCCTACGCAGTGGTACTATGCCGCCTTTTGTGGCTAGAATGTTGGTCTGCGGACCAGTCCTAAAAAAAAAACGCTTTGGTGGATTTACCCTTTAAGGGTGAACGGCTTTTTGGGGCGTCCCTGGATGACATTATAAAGGATGCCACATGTGGTAAGAGCACACTGCTCCCCCAATCTGGGAAGGGTAAGGAACCTTGCCGTAAGCAAGGTCCCTCCTTACTACCCCCAAGCATTTTTTTCGCCCGCTAATTGCGTTAGGAAAACGTTTTCAAGGTGCTAAGGCGCCCGTTGCAGGGCAGAAGCGCACCTGGTACCGCAAGCCTGCAGACAAACCTGCTTCCGCATGAAGGTTGGCCCCCGCCCGTGTCTTGCGGCTCGGTGGAAGTCTCTTCTTTCCGACCGTTGGGTTTACAAGGTAGTTTCCTCGGGGTACAAGATAGATTTCTCTCTTGTCCACCAAACAGATTTTTTTCCTTCCAACCTCCAGCTTCCTCCGGGTTCGCCGGAAGGATCTGCCAGGGACTGTCCAGGATCTACTGGCCAGGGGAGTGATTGTGCCGGTTCCCTCGATGGAACGGTTTCAGGGGTTTTACTCCAATCTGTTTGTAGTCCCCAAGAAGGAAGGGGTCCGTCCAATCCTGGACCTCAAGGCCCTCAATTGTTTTGTCAAAGTGCAAAAATTCAGGATGGGAGTCAATTCGCTCGGTAGTGGCAGCGCTCCATCAGGGGGACTTTATGGCGTCCTTGGACATCATGGACGCGTACCTGCATGTTCCCATATGCACAAAGCACCAGAGATTTCTGCGCTTTGCGATCGGAGAGGACCACTTTCAATTTGTGGCCCCCCCCGTTCGGACTTGCCTCAGCACCAAGGCTCTTCACCAAGATGCTCACCCCGATTTTAGCCCTGCTGAGGCAGCGCGGGATTGCTATCATAGAATACCTGGACAACCTTCTCCTGAGAGCTTCCTCAAGCTCAGAGTTAGAAGAGGATGTGTCCATCACCTGCCAGACCCTCCGAGATTTTAGCTGGCTTCTGAATGTCCAGAAGTCAGTGTTGGTACCGTCTCAGCGACTGGAATACTTGGGGTTAGTCCTGGATTCCTCGGAGGCGAGAGTTTTCCTCCCACCGGAAAAACTTCAGACACTACAGTCTGCAGTTCAGCAGTTGACGATCCAGAAGTGGTCATCGCTTCGATTCTTCATGAGGGTTCTGGGTCTAATGGTGGCCTCTTTCGAGGCAGTCCCGTATGCCCAATTCCACACCCGTGTTACAGAAGGAGATTCTGTCACGTTGGGACAAGCTCACTTCGTCTCTGGATTACCAGATTCAGGTAAGTCGACTGGTCAAGTCCTCCCTGGTGTGGTGGCTAAAGTCTCCGGTGCTTCGGGCCGGGAAGTCGTTTATGCCGTGCCATTGGACAGTGGTCACGACAGATGCCAGCCTCTCCGGCTGGGGGGGGTGTCTGGGGTACCCAGTCAGCCCAGGGGCGCTGCACTCAGGAGTCTCGCCTTCCAATCAATGTGCTGGAGCTCTGAGCTATCAAGTTGTGCCTCGCCAAGTGGTCCCTGGGTCTACAGGACCGACCGGTCAGGATCCAGTCCGACAACGCCACGGCCGTGGCGTACGTCAATCATCAGGGAGGCACGCGGAGCTCGGCTGCAGCGACGGAAGTCGCGCACATCCTTCTGTGGGCCAAAAGGTCCAATCTGGCTCTGTCAGCCATGTACATTCCGGGGGTACAGAATTGGCAAGCCGACTACCTAAGTCGCCAAACACTAGACCAAGGAGATTGGTCACTACACCCGGAGGTGTTTCAGAGTCTGTGCCAAAAATGGGGCTCTCCACTCGCGTCCTGTCTCAATCGGAGGGTGTCATGGTTCGTGGCCAGGTCAAAGGACCCATAGGCGGGTACGTCAGATGCGTTGGTGACACCTTGGAGTCACTATCGCCTAATCTACGCCTTCCCTCCTCTGAAGCTTCTTCCACGCCTGCTGCGCAGAGTGGAAGCCGAGGGGATTCCAACAACCACGATCGCCCCAGATTGGCCGCGCCGTTCCTGGTACGCGGACCTGGTGCGTCTCGTGGCAGACATCCCTTGACGTCTACCCCTGAGGGAAGATCTTCCGTTGCAGGGTCTGATCTTTCACCCTGCTTTTCAGTCGCTGGCTTTAACACTGTGGCTGTTGAGAGCCAGGTGCTGAAGGACCGTGGCCTATCAGGCTCAGTGATCTCTACCATGCTACGAGCACGGAAGTCTACTTCACGTAAGATTTACCATCGTATGTGGAAGGCCTACATCTCTGTGTGAAGAGATGAAATGGCACCCCCGTACATACGTGATGTCCCGGATTCTGCTGTTCTTTCAGCGGGGAGTGGATCAGGCTCTCGCCTTAAGTACGGTTAAAGGTCAAATTCTGGCTCTAGCTGTTTACTTTCAGTGACCCTTGGCGGCGCACTCCCTGGTGCGTACATTTGTGCAGGGGGTCCGGCATGTGGCCCCTCATGTGCGTCCTCCACTGCCTCCTTGGGACCTGAATTTCGTCCTCTCGGTGCTTCAAGACACTCCCTTTGAGGACATTCGAAAGATCCCCTTGTTTACTCTGTCCCAGAAGGTGTTTTTTCTGGCAGCAATTACCTCGGTCAGATGGGTGTCTGAACTGGCAGCCTTGTCCTGCAAGGCTCCCTACTTGGTCATCCACAAGGATAAGGTGGCCGCAGCTGTCATTTCTCCCAAAGGTTGTTTCGGCCTTTCACATTAATGAGGACATTGTGTTACCATCCCTATGTCCTTAGCCAAAAAACATGAATGAGGCCACTTTGCATTCCTTGGACGTGGTTTGGGCCCTAGGGGTATACTTGTCTGCTACGGCTCCGTTCCAGAAGTCAGACTCACTGTTCGTGTCGGTGACTGGTCCTAAAAAAGGTCTGGCGGTCTCGTCGGCCACCATTTCTAGGTAGATCAGGCAGGTCGTGCTTCAGGCCTATGCCCTAAAGGGGCAGGCGCCCCCCTTTTCAGGTTACGGCACATTCGACCAGGACGATTGGTGCCTCTTGGGCTTTCCGTCATCAAGCGTCTGTTTTACAGGTGTGTAAGGCAGCGACCTGGTCGTCAATCCACACCTTTTCAAAATTTTACAAGGTGGATGTGAGTGCATCTTCGGATGCCTCCTTCGGCCGCAAAGTGTTACAGGCGGCAGTTTAAGGTTGGAGTTCCTCCGTTGAGAAACTCAGTTTTTTTTGTTTGGGGTGAAGCTTCGTTTGCTGTGTGTTTTCCCACCCCTAGATTATTTTTTTGACACTGCTTGGGGACGTCCCTAAGGTCAATGCTGCTGTGTTCGTCCATGAACAGAAGAGAACAAAGTTTTGTACTCACCGTAAAATCAATTTCTCTGAGTTGACAGACACAGCACCCACCCCTCCTTTTTTTTGTACTGCTTGTTACGAACTGGAGCTGCTGAGTCAGAGAGTGGGTTATACTCGGGGGACCACGCCCCCTGGGAGGAGTTGTACTGAGGAAAGTGTTTTTAACACTTAAAGTGCTGTTTTCTGCCTAGTCTCTCCTGGAAGGAAGGATATAATACCATAAGGTCAATGCTGCTGTGTCCGTCCATGAACTCAGAGAAATGGATTTTACGGTGAGTACAAAAATCCTATTTTTACTAGCCTTTAACAGTTCTCATTTTGCAAGTACTATCACCATCACCTATGTTATGGGGAGAGAAGGTGTTTGTGGCCCAAATCAGGAGAGCTGCTTAGAATCCCAATGCTGTTCTTCCATAGATACATTACAAGGAGGGAGCATTTGTAATCCTAAGACACTTTTTTCTTTTTGGGTGTAGAAGCATTTTAACGTCTCATTCATATCCCTTTTGTTTTCTTCAGGTTTCCAAGGTAGTGAATGAGGTTTATCATATGTTCAACAGACATCAGTATCCATGTGTTGTTCTCAACATAAGCGTCAATTCCGGTGAGATGCTTTCTTGCTCTGTAGTACATCCACTTACTTTAGCAATACAGAATCTCTTGATCATTTAGTCAAAATTTTGTCCCCACTTTCCTCAGATAGTTTTGAAAAGCTTGGTTTATTTACAAGTAGGGATCTTCATCTCTATGAGAACAAAACATGTTTTAGTTAGAAAAGAAAATGAATCACCACTGAAGCTCAAAAAAAGTACTTTTCCGGGGTAAACATGGTCGAGGTGGCCCCTTGCTGCTTTTTTTTTTTTTTTTGTTTTGTCAAAGTAATTTGCAGAACATTTGCTTGTCGCTTGGAATGAATGGACTTTACTAACAAAAACCACATACAATGTTTGAAGTTTTGTCTTTTGAGAACATTTCCATCCTGCTTCTTCGAGTTTTCTCGTCAGTACGGTTGAAAATGAACGACAAGTTGACCCCCCTATTGATTAGCAATTGAACAATTTTTCCTACAACTTTCTCTTCCCAATAATTTTTGTTCAAAATGTTATCCATCTATGGCAATATTTACCTTGGTATGCTCTATTTAGAATGGTGAAAAAATTGGTTTTAGATACTTTTAAATGTACTGTAAAAAATGAAACACTAAAAATACAAACTGTTCATTTAGCCCTGGTTGATAATAATCGCACCAAACCCAGCCTTCCCTCTGTTAGCCCTGGTTTACATTGGTACGACATGTCAAATTGGTGGCAATTGCCAGCAATGGCACCATCCTAATCGGTGTGATGTGCCACTGCAACGATTTCAAAAAGTCGTTTATGTACTACTTTTTGCGATTTCGAGCTGAGATTTACATTGACATCTGTGCAGAAATCTGCACAGATGTCTTTCAAATCGGGACTGACAAGTGAGAGTGAAATTGTGCGAGTTCAGATGAACTTGCGTGGCTTCATTCCTGCAGCTTAGTGTGAAACTGGGCTAAATTCTCTCCTGAGGTTTACCTATCTCCTCCCAACTCGGCTTACTGTCCAAAATATCCAACCACCTCTTTCAAATATTCTCAAATTTTCCCTGGGCAGCCTCTATGTAAGAAAATATATTTTTTCTTTAATTATAATTTCCTTTATTTGTGTTCTCAATTCTGCTAGTGTTGATGGATACATTGACATCCACTTTTGTGCTATTAGCTTAAGAGCCTGAAATAGACTTCTCGCTATTGGGATACAGGTAAGATCCAGAATCCTAGATTACCAGGCTCGATCTGCAACTTCATCCCAAAAAGGTTGTTAATAATAGAGACAACCCCCTGACAATATCGGTGGCATTGCCATAACATATGTATTAAATTAGCCAGGTCCTCCTTACATCTAGGACGTTGCCATTTAAATCGTTTTTCAGGTGTATGATAAGACCTTTGTAAAATAAATTGGGCTTGTTTTTGCGTAGGGGATAAGGAGACCAAGGGTACTCTTGACAATGCCACTGCCCATTGATCATCTGATATAGGCCCCACGTCTCATACCCATTGTGTCCTTACTGGAATATCCACCGATTCTTATTGTAAAGAACACAATATAGTCGCGATATGAGACCCTGCTTATCATTCCTTTTCACCAACAGTGATATTATTGTAGATTGGCGAAGTTTTATTTCATAGTAGCGGGCCTGCGCCTGTATAGCATGCCTGAGTTGTAGGAATGGAAATAAATCTTTGGTTTTACAGATGTTAATGCATGTCGTGCTAAAATTGCACAGAAATAGTGCAGAAACCCTTTTGAAAGTCGTTGCGACTTAAAGCGGAGTTCCACCCAAAATTGGAACTTCCGCTCAACCCACTCCCCTCCCCCTTACATGCCACATTTGCCAAGTCATTTTTTTTGGGGGGGGGGGGGGCTTTAGGAGGAGTGGGACTTCCTGTCCTGCTTCCGCCGAGGGGCTGGTTAGGCGATTAAGGCGATGAAGCCGAAGGCTGTCACGGCCGGGTGCCCACAGTTGCAATGAGGACGCCGGCCGGGGAGGGGGGGGGGAGGAGCGGAGCCCCAGTCCGCGCGTCGCTGGAACGCTGGAGCAGGTAAGTGATTGTTTATTAAAAGCCAGCAGCTACACTTTTTGTAGCTGCTGACTTTTAATAAACAAAAATATTGGCTGGAACACCCCTTTACGTCGCAGCAATTTGAACATTCCATTGCCACAAATAGGGTGCGACTTTGAACTGTCCAGTCACATGACAAGTCACACTGGTGTGAACCAGGGCTAAATCATATACATTTATGGAATACCTTTCTAACTTGATGAGGTTGAACTGACAAGGGACAAATATCTGATCCCCCCCCCTGCATTGATGGATACACGTCTACTCTTGCAGTTCTTTTTCAAAGATTGAAGCTTGTGTGTATTGTATCTTCGCTTTAAAAGATGTCTTGTCTTAATAAATGTATACTTTTTATATATTTATGTATGTGAGTCTTTACCGTACCTTGAAAGTTGCCTCCAATTTTCAGCGTTTTCTTCTTGAATTGTACATTACTATATCATTATTTTTGTTCAGTAGTGATAAATAATTTTACCTTTCTAACTTTGAACTTTTAAGTTAACTGATTTATGTAGACAGGTCTGTGTTGCTATTTTGTGATTGCCAAAAGCAGCATTAAGCCCAGGTTCACACTGGGTACGATTTGGTACGATTTGAGATGCGATTTCACATGTCAAATCGCATCTCAAGTCGGCGGCAATTGTCGGCAAATTACACCATCCTAATCAGTGCGACGCCGCATCTGCGGTGCTGCACCGATTTCTAAAAGTAGTTCCTGTACTACTTTTTGCGATTTTGGGGCGCGTTTTACATTGACATCTGTGCAGAAACCTGCACAGACGTCTCTTAAATCGCGGCTGAAATCGGGACTGCCAGCGGGAGTGAAATCGTGCGAGTTCAGCTGAACTCTCACGTCTTCACTCCTGCAGCCCAGTGTGAACCTAGGCTAAAACTAGTCAAGAGTTATAGATTTGCTCTGTTAATTTGGATTTTGCTAGTTCTGCTTTGCTTACAATTTTTGAAAATTGGTCTGTTTAAGATTTCATTTTTTTTCTTTTTTATCTACAGAATGTGTTGATATCAATGTCACCCCCGACAAAAGGCAAATTCTCCTGCAGGAAGAAAAGCTTTTACTGGCAATATTAAAGACCTCTCTTCTGGCTATGTATAGTGGCAGTGTTAATAAACTAAATTTAAATAATTCCCTGGTGGATGCCACAGGTGTGTGACTCATATTATTTGTAGAATATGCAAATAATTTGCTGCTAGTTTTATAAAGCCACTAAAAACCCTCTGGGTGATCTATGTACTTTGCAAGGATTATAACAAACTTTGTTACAGATTCTTACCTTTTGTTATGTTATGTGTTTGTCTGTGTCCATGTGGTGAATTAATCTAATGGGAGTGGTTTCATAATTATCAATCATCTGCTGCATCTGCAAGGCTCTAATGAGGATAATTATAGTCTGCATTTTTTTTAGACATAATTTCCTATTGGTAGTTTCTCATCAAAAATGACATTTTTGTTGCAGGGGATGCTTCTGACTTGTATTTTACTGCAGACTTCTGGTGAATTTAATGATTGAACTTGCAATGTTATTTTATCTTTCCCACAAAAGTGTAGTTACCCTAATTTAATAAACTGTGAATCCTACAATGCAAAATATAAATAAAACATTTACTATGCTAAAGTTTAATTAACTCAATGAAAACTTTATAACCATATTGTTCCAACATATTTATCTGTGAACTTTGCAAACACTGTTTGCAGGCTCCTTCTACAGCAGTATAGGCCTTCTGCCTATCTAGTATAATGCATGTGCTTCTACTATGGGAGCTCTCAAAATTGAAATTAAATTAGGACTGCAGATCATACTGGGGTGCCGTGAAGTGGCTCTGCAGCTTACCCTACCCATGTGTTTACAAAAGTGTGCTAAACCCTGTTTTTAACGCATGCTGTAAGACAGAGTAATTCATTTGGTTGCAGGCTGGTCAGTAAGTTGAGCTAGGCATTTTCTTTGTGTTTTTTTTTTTGACATGTGGCGCCCTTCCATTTTAAAGGGGTTGCTCAAGAAGTTAACATATACAGAGCTGATTGTATTTTTAGCTAAGAAATTGGAACTTCCTGGCCTGCATATTTACAGCTTTAAAATGCAAACTTTCAGAAGACCCGAACAAAAAAAAAAATGGGAATATAAAAAGTCTACACACCGCTGTTAAAATGTCAGGTTTCTGTGATGTAAAAAAATTAGGGAAAGATAAATAATTTCAGAACTTTTTCCACCTTTAATCTGGTCTATAAACTGTACAACTCAGTTGAACACCAAACTGAAATATTTTAGGTGGAAGGAAGTAAAAATAAAATAATATGGTTGCATAAGTGTGCACACCCCTAAACTAATATTTTGTTTAAGCACATTTTGAATTTATTACAGCACTCAGTCTTTCTGGGTATGAGTCTATTAGCATGGCACATCTTGACTTGGCAATATATGCCCATGCTTCTGTGCAAAAACACTTAAAAATCTGTCAGATTGCAAGGGCATCCACTGTGCACAGCCCTCCTCAGATCACCCCACAGATTTTCAATCAGATTCAGGTCTGGGCTCTGGCTGGGCCATTCCAAAACGTTCATCTTCTTCTGGTGAAGCCATTCCTTTGTTAATTTGGATGTATGCTTTTGGTTCGTTGTCACGCTGAAAGATGAAGTTTCTCTTCATGTTCAGCTTTCTAACAAAAGCCTGAAGGTTTTGTGCCAATATTGACTGGTATTTGGAACTGTTTATAATTCCCTCTATCTTGACTAAGCCCCTTGTTCCAGCTAAAGAAAAACAGCCCGAAACATGATGCTGCCACCAACATACTTCACTGTGGGTATGGTGTTCTTTTGGTGATTTGCAATGTTGTTTTTGCACCAAACATATCTTTTGGTATTATGGCCAAAAAGTTCAACAGACCATTAGATATTTTCCCACATGCTTTTGGGAGACTTCAGATGTGTTTTTGCAAAATATACCAGGCTTGGATGTTTTTCTTAACAAAAGGCTTCCGTCTTACCACTCTACCCAGCCTCCCTGACCAGTTTGCTTCTCATCTTTTAATCAATTTTAGAGGGATATCCAGTTCTTGGTAATGTCACTGTTGTGACATATTTTCTCCACTTGATGATAACTGTCTTCACTGTTTTCCATGGTATATATAATGCCTTGGAAATTATTTTGTACCCTTTTCCTGACTGATACCTTTTAACAATGAGATCCTTCTGATGCTTTGGAAGCTCTCTGTGGACAATGGCTTTTGCTGTAAGATGCGACTAAGAAAATGTCAGGAAAGACCTACTAAAACAGCTGAACTTTATTTGCGGTTAATCATAGGCACTTTACATGATGGCAAGTGTGCAATTTCTCAATTCTGAACACAGCTACATCCCCAGTTATGCAACCACATTATTTTTTTCAAAATTGTCGCTCTATTTTTGTTAATAGCGCAAAAAATAAAAACCACAGAGGTGATCAAACACCACCAAAATAAAGCTCTATTTGTGGGGAAAAAAGGACGCCAATTTTGTTTGGGAGCCACGTCGTACAACCGTGCAATTGTCAGTTAAAACGACGCAGTGCCGAATCGTAAAAAGGGGCAAGGTCCTTTACCTGCATTTTGGTCCGGGTCTTAAGTGGTTAAACAGTGAAGCCCACTGTTCATTTCAAAGAGTGTTTGTGAAAGCACCTGTCGGTTGGCTACAAATAAAAATGGGAAAACTGAACATATTCTCTTTTGCTTCAGTTTTTGTAAACAAGGTAGAGAAAAGGATGTATGTGCTGCTTTTATCGTCCATCTCATCTGGCTGTAGCATAGTGCAGGTTGGAAAAGGACACTTAATTGGAAGTTGAAAAACCAGGCAGTTTCCGAGTTTTAACAAATGAGCTGCTTTAGCGGACTTCTGAATGAATGAATGAATGAAAATGTATATAGCGCGGCACATGCGAACTGAATCGCCTTCTGGTATACAAGTTAATTGTTTAAGGTATCCTTAATATATTGCTGTGATGGAGTATGGATGTCGACTGCTTGCACTATGTTATATGAATATATACTAATTTACATATTTACTAAACTTCTTACTTTTTCTATGTTTGTTGTAGGGAGTTTCAGAAAACTAAGTACAGAATCATCTAATGGAGGTACAAAAGAGCAAAATGTATCAGACAAAGGGACACTTGCTGTTTCTAAACTTAGAGAGGCCTATTCTCTTAACCAGAAATCATTATTTGGATCGCCACAAAAAAATCCAGATAAAGCCCAGAAATCTTCCCCCAGTCAGAGGACGCTCCAGTCCTTTAACTTTTCTACAACAGTGCAATGTGACTTTAACACATCATCACACATGTGTGATAATAAAAAAGAACCAGGAACACCAAACTCTTCTGGTAAAGTTACTGAAGTGAAAAATGACTACGACTCTGGCAAGGGAACCATTAGTAGTTCAGGAAGTGAGATAGGCCTACGTACTCCTGATTTTTCTAACCACCTAACTACTGAAAGTTCAAAGAGTTCCCCAGAAACACTAACGAAAATGGAAAAAATTGAGCAATTTACAACTGACCCTGACCCTAACCTTAACCATGAAAGCAAGGAGATATTTAATTATCCTGTCCAAAATCAGGAAATAAACAATGATTCTTCTCCAGACTGTAAGCGTAAGAAAACTGAGGCGAAATATACTTTAAGTACTGAAACATTGCAAACTGATTCCATCGATGCTCCTGTTAATGTTATTAAGAAAATGGTGCCCTTAAATTTTTCAATGTGTCGCCTGGCCAAGAGAATGAATAAATTGAAACAACGTCAACAGAAGGAGGAGTCTGAAATGTTCCGCAGGTTCCGGGCAAAGATCAGTCCAGGGGAAAATCAGGCTGCAGAAGAAGAGCTCCGAAAAGAAATCAGGTAATTCAGTGGAAGCAGAAAAACGTCTGCATCGGGGACCCACCTTGGCACGTAATGCAGGGTGCTATACAGGTATAGGGGAGAAGCGATCAACACCGGCGTGACTTAGTCCCTGAAGAGCCCCTCACTGAGAGGTTATGTTCTGCCGTAGAGGTTGTAGTCAGGCTCTGTGAGGCCGCGTACACACAATCAAATTTATCTGCTGAAACTGGTCCGACGGACCGTTTCAGCAGACATCTCCGATCGTGTGTAGGGGCTAGCGGACAGGTTTGTCCATCGGACAAATTTCAAAGCATGCTTTGAAATTTGTCCACTACAAACCTGTCCGTCGGATATGTCCGCTGGTTAGTACACTAAACAGCGGACAGAACTGTCCGCGCATGCGTCGAATGGATTCGACGCATGCGTGGAAGTATTTTACTTCCTGGAGTGGTAAAGTGGCGGCGTCAACGCCACCGCCACGTCACCGCATCCTCAGACCGAGGGGATTTTAGTACGATGGTGTGTACACGCCATCGAACCAAAATCCGATGAGACATGTCTGCTGCAAACGGTCCGTCGGACATGTTTGAGCGGACATGTCTCATCGTGTGTATGCGGCCTAAGGGTTTATTCCCTCTTCTGAAATTTGGACTGATATAGTCACACATTTGACATAGGGGTAAGGTGATGCAAACAGTCGTGTGGTGTGGACACACAGAGAAACCCCCCGTATTCTCCTCATCCTCATTGTGGGTCACAGAGAGTAGCCTGTCTAGATGATTTGATAAGAAAAATGGGGTGCAATGGCCTGGCTGACTCTTTAGATCAGATGTCTTGGGTGGGCCTCCTATTTGTCCAGATGTGCAGACTTAAAATATTGGTTAATGGAACCAGCTTTCAAAAAGCACCAGGAAAAGATTCAGCCTGCGGGTGGTAGGCTGTTTGAGGACCCTAGACCCTTTAATCAAAAAGAGTACCCTGTTACCAAGCAAACCTAAGGCTAAGATTCCTGCGGGTAATTCACCGACCTCTACTGGAAGGGTTTCTTTTGTCTCTTACAGACTTCTCCTCCAGCCTACAGAAGGAAAGCAGTTCCGGTGCAAGCCTTGGACTATCAACCCAGCTAAGCCTAGTTTCAAACATTTTATGCAATGACAGGGCTCCTCCACTTTGGAGACCTCTGTTTGCCTTCTCAGCTATGTGGGTTCAGACATTCCATGCATTGTTTGGGCTCAGTCTATCAGCCCCTGTCCTTGTAATTTTACCTATACTTTTTTTTTTGGGGGGGGGGGGGGTTTACTTACTGCGGAACTCCACCCAAAACGGAAGCTCTGCTTGTTTTCTTTTCTCCCACCCCTCCGCTGCCACATGTTCCAGTGTGTACCTGTTTTTTTTTTAGGCCACAAGCAAGTGGCCTAATATTAAAAGTCAGCAGCAACAGGAGTTCCACTTTAAATCTGTTTATGGTTCCAAAGGTCAAATGTAGATATGCATCCCATTTTAGACCTAAAATCTTTAATCATTGCTTGACAGTCTGAAAATTCTGCATAGAATTCACTAAAAGATGACTTCCTGGCCTCTCTGGACAATAAAGATCATTGTTTGCATGTCCCCATTTATCCTCTGCATCAACCATTCCTACAATTTGCCTTGGGTGAGGAGCATTTTCAATTTGTGGCACTCCCTTTTGGCATATAAATGGCCCCTTGAGTGTTCACAAAAATATTGGCCTTGCCTTGCTTTCATCTCAGGGTGTTCACATTATGGGATACCTGGATGATCTGTTCAGTCAATTCAATGAATATCTCATCTGTTACAGGCTTTCTGTTGCATACCCAACCTCCAAAAATCTGCAGCGATTCGGACTCAATAATTGGAGAAATTGGACCTTGGCCTGGACATGTCCCTCTCTTGAGTTTTTCTCCCACCAACCAAAATTCTGTTGCTAAGACCTTATGGTCCCGTCACCAACCCTCGGGGTGGTTTTGCATGACGGTCTAAATGGTGGCCTCCTTCGAGGTGGTGTGGTATGACAATGTGGGACAAACAAACGTCTTGTGTAGATTGCCCCATGCGCCTGAAGTCAGAGGCCAGTCACTCCCTAGTGTGGTGGATACACAATCCAGCCCTGGATGAATTCTAAAAAAATGTTCATCACGACAGATGCCAGCTTGCTGTGTTCAGGGGGCTGTACTCAAGACGATGACGGTACAAGGGGCTTGAACGCTTCAGGAATCGCTCTGTCCTATTAACATTTGTCTTGATTATTTGTGACGTTTGTCTCGACCTTCAGAGTTGGACAAGTTCCCTTTAGGGATGGCAGAAGTAGAAGTCAAACAAGTCAGAGGGAAGCAGACCTGATAATGCCAATGGTAGAAAATTGGAATGCAGACTTTCTTAGTCACCAGCATTTAAACTTGGGAGAGTTGTCCCTCCAGAGAAGCCAGAGATAAGGGACCTTACATGGATCTCCTTACGTCAAGAGTAAACCACAAGATGGAGGGATTTTGAGAGGTCTCCAGACCCAATGGCTTTCATGGGTGGCGTGGCTTTTGAAGCCCAATGGCTTTTTTTTTGCGTAGGGTGGTTTCACCTCAATCAAGACACAGTGCTTCCATCATTTTGTCTTGCATTAAAGCACCATCTGGAGGGTGGCACTCCACTCTGGATGTAGTTTGATATGTTAGTCTACCTTGCTTCCACAAATTCTGTGAAATGATTAGATTGTTTCTGTGCTCCTGGAGGACTCACGCAAGGGGTTTCCCTGCATCTTATTCCACCATAGCCAGGTGGATTCATCAGGTTGTGGTTGGAGCCTATGCAGTGAAGTCCAAATTCACAGGGGTAAAGTTCATAAACCGGTGTAAACCTGACTGGACCTGCGGACCCTCGAGACTGGTTCAGAGGCATCCATCTTCCTGGAGACCAGCCTGGTGCACAACAGACGCCCACACAAGCTGACACGCCGCTCGGGAGAGGATTTCCCCACACTGTTCTGAGCTACTGCCCGGTCGGGCTAAGGTAAGCGCACTGTGAGCCCAGTACCAGGAAGAAAGAAGTTTTGTCTACCATAAGAATCAATTAGTACTTATGAATGACACCGGTTTATGAACTTTACCCCTATGAATTGTTTCCTGTTGCCATGATATTGGATATTTGAAGCATCTTCTCTGATCCACCAGCACTTGAACTGAATAGTGCATTAGCACTTCATTTACTTTGTGCAAACCAGCACACCTATAGGCTTATTTAGCTTATTGCTATTTGTGTCACATTACCCACTCAGTTTGTGTTCACTTTATACTGTCACTATTTGATTTGTTTGTTTAGCACTTTACCATTATCTGACATTTATTTTGGAGTGTATTTGGATTGTATACACGGCACCTACTTTTCTCTCATTAGTGTATTCTCATTTTTGTTTTTGCCCCCTCTTTATTTAGTTCAATTAGTTTGCGCTCATCATTTTTCTTTCATCTAATTACATACAGTGAGTTGTTTCCACTTTAGATTGAGCTGCATTCACTTGTTCACACCCATTAGTTTATTCACCCTATTCATTTTGACTAGCGCAGAAAGACCACCCTATATTTGTCACACTTAAGAGTCATTTAAATGTGACAAATATGCAAAAAAAATAATCAGAAAGGGGGCAAATACTTGTTCACAGCATTGTAGGTGGCTAATACAGACAGACCATTAATTCAAGCTTACAATGTTTGCTTTCCGCTGATGTCACCAGGTTCAGTTAAAGCAGCACGTCATCCCGACCTCTGAAGTCTGGATCCGCCAGCTGCCTTGGCTGAAGTTGTGTCTCAGCAAACCGCTGAGACGGCCTCCCCACCCCCCTCCACAGCTCAGTGATTCAATGAGCGTGGAGGAGCAGAGCAGGAGAGATGCTGACTGACATTCAGAAGCTCTCCCCTCAGGGAGGAGTGAGAACCGAGCCATCAGTGGTGTTTGTTTGCTCGGTTCTCAGTGCAGAGATGCTCGGCGACAGCTGCAGCATCGGTCTGATGCTGAATTCACTGAGATAAGTATGAATAGCCCAAAAAAAGAAAACCCATACTTCGGCTTTATCTTTAACTTGTTCAGTTAAAAGAGATCGGTTACTATGCGTAGCTGCTCCATATTTTGTCTGCTCCAGTTTTAGTAAACTACCCCTTTTGTGTGCTTTTGTTTTTTTGGTATTACGTGCACTGTTTCCAATTTTCTATACTGTCATCTGATCTTCTGGTCACATATTCTGTACCAGGTTCTACCTGGTGGTTTTTGCAGCCTTATCTAATGCCAGATTAAGGTTAACCAGGCTGCACACAGCCTGTTTTCTGTTTGCTTGGGCCTGCATTTGTTAGCTGTGTTGCCCACCCCTCAGTTGGACTGCTTTTGAATGTACCAAAAGTGAATGATTTCCTATGTCTGTCAATGCACGATAAAGAAAATTTAGATTTTGGTACTTGCTTATAAAATCCTTTTATTTGAGTCTATTGAGGGACTGCTTGTTACAAAAACCTTAGGCATGTGGGTAGTAGGGAGGGTTATCCTGGGCTATTTTTTTTTCTGCCACGGTGCAATTCTCCATTTAGGTAGAAGTATGACTTGAAGGTGAATGACTTCCTGTGTGCCCCAATGGATTCCAAGAAAAAGATTTTACAGTGAACATAAAAATGCTATTTTTTTTTTTTTTTCAGCAAAGACATGTTTTCGAAAATGGAAATACTTGGTCAGTTTAATCTGGGATTCATAATAACCAAGTTGGACTCTGACCTTTTCATTATTGACCAGCATGCAACAGATGAGAAGTACAACTTTGAGATGTTACAGCAGAACACAGTGTTACAAGGGCAAAGACTTATCATGTAAGTAGAATTGGTGCTTAATGCAATGTTTATTCCGTTTATGATTAACTTCAGTTGATCTGCATGGAGTCAGTGCCTCTATGACTGAAAAGCTGTCCTAATCGGCCAGCCGGCCCTTCCGCTGCCTGGTCAGAGCCACACAAAGACCAGATCGGCTTTGTTCAGCTCTGTGATAAAGTAACCCGTAAGTGGTGACCTGACATCATTTCTAATTACCTAGATGTAAACGGCTCCATTTTTAATAATCAAAAGCATTCGATCACACCCATCTTGGTATGATCAATGCTTTTAAGGGCAAGGGAGGGATATATAAAGAGTACCTGTCCAATGCCTATTGCTGTCACAAGGGATGTTTACACTTCTGACGGCAATAAAAGTGATAAAAATAAATTAAATGACAGTAAAATGAAAAAAAATGTAAAGTGCTCCTGTTCCCCTGTGCTTGCGAGCAAAGGCAAACACACGTGTCAGACCTACATGCACGCAAACAGCGATCGCCCCCCACATGTGAGGTATCACTGCCAATGTTTGATCATGGGCAGTAATTCTAGCACCAGGCCCACTGTGTAAACCTAAAGTAATTACCTGTAAGGGCTTTTTAAAATGTCGCCTATGGATAGTGTGTAGTTTGACAGCATTGCACAAGCGTGCGCATTTTTGGTATCTATTTACTCAGCCTAACATCTTTTATATTTTACCAAAATTGTTTAAATTTTTTGCATTAAAATTCAAAAAAGTAATTTTTTTTTACAAAAAAACTTACATTTGAAAAACCACTGCGCAATAATGTGTGACAAACAATTTGCAAAACCCACCATTTTTTTCTCTAGGGGGTCTCGTTTTTCGGCATGTAGAAAAAAACGTTGTTTTTTCCAAATTCATCATTAAAGCGACGTTGCCCACACACGATCGTTTTAAAAAAATGCGTACGACGGCACTATAAAGCCGCAAGTTCCATGCGGATGACGCCACTCTTGGGGCTGCTTTAGCTGATTTCCTGTTAGTAAAAGATGATTTGTCTGTTACAGCGTGATGAATGTGCGTACTCCATTACAAATGGTAGTTTTACCAGAACGAGCGCTCCCGTCTCATAACTTGTTTCTGAGAATGCGATGTTTTTTAACTTCTTTTTAGCCCACACACGATCATTTTTTACAACCCGAAAAAAGACATTTGTTTAAAAAGTTGTTAAAAAATGCAGCATGTTCAAATATTTTTTTTGTCGTTTTTCAGAACCTGAAAATTATGTGAAGCCCATACACGTTTAAATGTTTAAACACGCCCCGTCCCACTGAGCAGCGCACGCATATGAAACGATTTTCAAACCACACTTTTGAGGTATCGCTGTGGTTGATAGAGTGAAAGCAATAATTCTAGCCCAAGACCTCCCCTGTTACTCAAAACATTCAACCTGTAGAATTTTTTTAAACATGGAGATTTTTAAGGGAAAAGGTTTGTCGCCATTCCACGAGCGGGTGCATTTTTGAAGCGTAAAATGTTGAATATCAGTTTACTCGGTGTAACCTTTATCTTTCACAATATAATTTTTTTTTTACTGTTTAATTTTTTTTATTAAAAAAAGTGTATATTTTCCAAAAAAAAGTGCGCTTGTAATTTTTTTTATTAAAAAAAGTGTATATTTTCCAAAAAAAAGTGCGCTTGTAAGACAGCTACACAAATACAGTGTGACAGCCGCCATTTTATTCTCTAGGGTGTTAGAAGAAAAAAAAGTGTTTTAAGTAATTTTCTAGCAAAAAAATGTTTTTTTAACTTGTAAACAGCAAATCTCAGAAAGAGGCTCCTTACGTGGTTAAACACTTGTGTAACAGGCTGTGAATAAGCACTGTATTTTGGTGTGAAACCCATCAGCTTTTTTCTGTTTTTTGCTGTGACATGTTGATGTTGTGATCTGTTTTATTATAAAGGAACATTTTTTGGAGTGCGGCCGTCCTGGTTTTTCTCCATACAATTTTGCATACTATTGCAGTGTCTGCACCCAGGGTTTGGATCCTACCTTTCAGCTTTAGCTCCTTGGCACCTCTGAGCGGTTAACTTTTTCTCCCACCCCTTTTTTCTACCAGACCATTTTTCAGTTTTCTGTACATAGAGATAAATTAGTAGATGCACAGGTTAAGGCTGGTCAAAGACGGTTCGAACAGTGTGTGGGCAGGCTAAATGTACCATGTTGATTGATCGATCAAATTGGGTACAACCAGCCTGGATTCACTTGCGATTCTCGCTAGCAGCTGCTATAGCTGTTTTAAAGCAGATTGCCAAATCGCTATTTTAGAACGTACACAAGTAGAAATGTTCTGCCATTTTAAGCTAATCCTGTGTTTGTGCTTTTACAGACCTCAGAAACTAAATTTAACTGCAGTCAATGAGTGTATTCTTATGGACAATCTGGAAATATTCAAGAAAAATGGGTTTGATTTTACCTTTGATGAGGATGGTATGTGTGAAGAAAATAAAAAAAGACAATACTTTGACAGTGACATTTGATTCGTTATAATGCCCTTTTGTGATCTTTTCTATAGAGTCTGCATAGGCAGTAGAAACTGCTTTGGGTTTTGTGCAATAAAACAGTAAACCGCATATAAAAAGTCTTCCATTTTAGGTGTAGCGGGGTGGAGCTCAGAACTAAATCCTGTTTCCTCTTTTCGTCCATGGACGGACACAGCTTCCTTAAATCTTAACTTGTGGGTTATGTTCCATCTATTAGGAGAGGACTTCCTCTCCTAATAGACAGAACATAACCCACAAGTCAAGATTTAAGGAAGCTGTGTCCGTCCATGGACAAAAAGAGAAAACAGGATTTAGTTCTGAGCTCCACCCCGCTACACCTAAAATGGACAAAAAATCCTATTTTTTTGCCGTTTTTCTATTTGTAGTAACAATATAGAAATGTATAAACCTGGTCTAAGAAACTTTTCATACATATACATGCATACATATATACAGTACACATTTCTAAAGCAGATGGCTAGGAAGCCATGGCAGTAGGGATGCAAGAGATGCAGAAATGTTTAATTTCTCTTTCATTCAATAAAGGATACAGCTCTGTTCTGGACCATTGCCATTGGCTATAGTGCCATCTGCAAAAAAGGGGTGGACAATCCTCCCAAGAAAGTCACTTCTTTGAACACCATGGTTGAATAAAACATACGTTTATTGATAGAAAAAGCACCATATTCTATAAAACCACAGATTGCAAGTGAAAAATCTTCACAACTTCATAAAAAAAATACGTTGTCTGAGGGAGGGTCGCAGCTGCGCGATCCATTCACCCAGCAGTCACACTTCAATATGATCCAAGGATTACTTATGATTAATAAATCACATTATATAATCAATGAAAGTTTGCATAGGACCATATAGGTCAGGGGTCTCCAAACTACGATCCTCCAGTTGTTCAGGAACTACAATTCCCATCATGCCTAGTCATGTCTGTGAATGTCAGAGTTTTACAGTGCCTTATGGGAGGTGTAGTTCTGCAACAGCTGGAGGGCCGTAGTTTAGAGATCCCTGATATAGATAATGTGCATCTCCACTGGCGTGGTTGCAAGTACTGTAGAGCAGGTTACACATTCAAGAGCAGCAATGAGTAAAGATAAAGTAAAAAGTTCATGCAGGTACTTCCTGCCATTCTAATGCTCAGTTCTCTGTGGCTTATGGCCGTGACTGCAGGTTATACTTGGTTAATCAAGTTGGAAACTACCTGTAGCAGTCATATTATGCTCACTCTGGAATGCAGGAATTTAAAGGAAAGTTCAAAGGAGGAAGCAGATTGTGGAACAATTCGCTTCAGGTAGAAATTTAAGCCAGTCAGCCTAAACCATATGATTGTCCATACAGTTTGAATATCCTTTCACCACCTCCGCCATTTCCACTAGGGCATCCACCGTTCGTTCAGATTTTCCTCTGCTCCACCAAATTGTTTGAGTTCCTAGATATCTGTATAGATGGATTGAAGTGTCTCCATATCCCACAAACGCTTCCAGGGGTCACTGTGCCCCCGCCTTGTAAAGCTGCTTGTACTGCAAGCTACGGCCGTCCCTCCATCACTAAAGTCACGCTGACACTGCGTTTCGCTAACCTATCATTAATAGCTTCCTCAGAGCAAGGAGAGGTCAGTGAAGTTATCTTAAAGCATAGTCCCACCCAAAAATGGAACGTCTGCTTTACGTAATGGTGACCCCCCCTGACATGCCATATTTTGCTTGTATTTTTTTTTGGGGGGGGAGGGGAGAGTACCCAGTTTTTAAGGGCACCCAGTTCCCACTTCCTCTGCGGCCCCCGGAAGGAAGTTCACCTCTCCCCCCTTCCTCCCATCTTCTGGGACACATCACAGGTCCCAGAAGATTGCCCGGGCCATTCACAGTGTGGCTCACATGCGCCCGGCTGTGGAGCCACAGCTGGGAGCCCACAGTTAGAATGCTGGTGCCGTGGAGAGGGAGAGGAGCAAGGCTTTGTGCGCCCGCAGTGCTGGACCGTGGGACAGATGAGTGTCTAATTAATAAAAGTCAGCAGCTACGCTTTTTGTAGCTGCTGACTTTTAAATGGGTGAAACTCAGCTTTAAATAGCAGTAAGACCATGTCATTGCTGTCAATAGCCACTAGATGTCATCTTAACCTTACTCCTCAAACATTCATCACATTTAAAACGCATCCTATTAAGTGCATTTGGCAGCCATGAAATAATGATAAACGGAGGAAAAAGGGAAGGAATAGAGTTTCTGTTATTTCCAGTTAATCTTGAATAGGGATTAATAGGGCCAAACTAGGAGACATCAGAAATGGCTACTTTATTAATTAAAATAAATATTTTCTTTACTTTGATAAATCAAAAAATAATAGATTAGATAGATGAGCAAAAACAGATCGAGATTTATTTTCTATTGAAAGCAAACAATTGGTTATGTTCATCATGCCTCCAGAAATTTCTGTAGATTGCATTCATTATTAGGGCCTTTCGAAATCATGGAACCTAAATTATAATCCCACAATCTTTTTGCAGTAGAATAGTATCAAAATCACCCCTTCTCATTGGTAGGTTCAGAACATAGATGCCCTTCAATCAGTTTGGACCCAACGGGTCCTTTGTCTGCCTTAATGATCCGGCAGCAGTACCAAACTTTATCATACACAGGATTCAAGTGAATTTATTTTCACCAAAACAAACTATTGAGTGCAGAATGGCTTATATGATTGATGCCAATATTGATCTTGAGCTACAAACAGCTTTTTCTAGAGATGGTGACATGACAAATACAGAAAGGGCACCACTTAGAAACCGGGAGACAGATCTGGAGCCTAAATGTCTTTTAACTAATTAACAAAAGGGAAAAGAAGGGGGGAAACCAACACAGACGGAAAAGGAAAAGAAATGAAGGAGAACAAGGAATTAAAGGAGTGGGACACTTGGGAATCAAAATAGGTACTAGGGAATGCCCAACAGGATACAATAAAAGACCTAAACCTAAATGTTGTCAACCTCTCCAATTTTAACCTTAATAAACATCACATAGGACTACTGCAAAAGGGCCTTTCCTTCTCTGCCACTACCACAATGAATGAGTTTGAGGTCTTTAACCACTTCAGACCCGCGGTATAGCCAAATGACGGCTACAGCGCGGGTCTGAATATCCAACATGCCGTCAAAAGATGGCCGCCCCTTTGGGCGTTCCCAGCGCGCACTCTAGAGCGCGCTGCGGGGAAGCCCTGTGTTGGCCTAGTCCCTTGGACACAGCCAATTACAGATCGCGGCGAACGGCCAATCAGAGTGGCCGTTTGCGATGCGATCTGTGCGGCGAATGAGAGATGATCTCACAGATCATCTCTCATTGCCATTTTTACACAGAGACAGCGTCCTGTCTCTGGAGAGGAGGAGACCGATCTGTGTTCCTTGTACATAGGGACACAGATCGGTCACCTCCCCCACAGTTAGAACACACCTCGGATACATTTAACCCCTTCCTCACCCGCTAGTGTTAACACCTTCAATGCCAGTCACATGTATACAGTAATTAGTGCATATTTATAGCACTGATCGCAGTATAAATGTGAATGGCGCCAGAAATGTGTCAAAAGTGTCCGATGTGTCCGCTATAATGTCGCAGTACCAATAAAAATCGCAGATCGCCGCTATTTCTAGTAAAAAAATAATAATAAATCTGTCCCCTATTTTGTAAGCGCTATAACTTTTGCGCAAACCAGTCACTTATTGCGATTTTTTTATTTTTTTACCAAAAATATGTAGAAGAATACGTATCGCCCTAAACTGAGAAAAAAAAATGTTTTTTTTTTTTTTAAATTGGGATATTTATTATAGCGACAAGTAAAAAATATTGTATTTTTTTTTCAAAATTGACGCAAAATTAGCGCAAAAAATAAAAACTGCACAGGCGATCAAATACCACCAAAAGAAAGCTCTACTTGTGGGGAAAAAAGGATGTCAATTTTGTTTGGGAGCCACGTCGCACGACCGCGCAATTGTCAGTTAAAGCGACGCAGTGCCGGAAGCTGAAATTTCACCTGGGCAGGAGGGGGGTATATGTGCCCAGTAAGCAAGTGGTTAAACTCATATATATATATATATATATATATATATATATATATATATATATATATATTAGGGCTGTTACTGATCAAAATTTTTGTGTTCGATTAATCGTTTTTCTTTTTAATCGATTAATCGACTAATTTCGATTAATTATAACGCACATACAGATCCAACTACTTTTAGCTGATTCCCAGTGCAGCTCCCAACCACTGGAAAAATGGATAGCAGGATACAAAAAACACACATTGGCAGCGCTCGATGGGAATAGCATTAAAACTTTTATAGTATTCAAGTAGGTAACAAAATAAATATCGCACTGGAGATAAAATCGATGTAGCTACATAAACTGTAAAAATGGTGCGAGTAATACCAAAAGCAGTCATAAAAACCTGTTGCTAAGTATGATACTGGTATAAAAATGGGTACAACGATACCACTGCTGAATCCAGATGGGGAGAGGTTAACATCAGTCCGTCGTCATGTAGATGTCCTGTGAAGGGAATTATCACAACTCCCAGTGGGTGGCTGTAGAATCCCAGGTTGATAGAGGGAAGTGATAGAGGGAAGTGATAGAGGGAAGTGTAACAGCCCTTGTGTGTGGCAGATAGTAAGGTCCCGCCGGCATGCAGATATGAAGGCACAGCAAAGGAGCCCTTCAGATGGACACGGCAAGCCCCCCGGTGTCCGTGACGTCACCGGATCTCCGACGGAACTCCCTGAAGGCCCAGAAGCCGGCGGAGAGATGAGTACCAGTCATAAGAATTTTTTAATCGATCAAAAAGATTTTGATCGATCAAAAAAATTAAAGATTAATCGATCGATTAAAAGTTAATTTGCACAGCCCTAATATATATATATATACTGTATATATATGTATGTATTTTTTTTTTCACTATGTGTCTGTGGAAAAAAAGAGTGTAGTATGATCCAAATTAGGTCCATTGGGGAACAGGTGAGAATGATGTCTCCTGAAAGAGAACCTGTCACCAAAAAAAGTTTAATGAAGAAAAAACATTTTTAAATTGTAAAAAAATGTATTTAACACTTATCCCTCTCACCCCCAAATTTTTGGAGCCCCCCCACATCCACAAAAGTACAAACATAAATGGCTGCCTCAGGGGTGTCTACACGCTAAAACATTGTTTACACTACACACGTTAAGCAATTTTTTTTGCATCAGGATACACAAGGGGAACAATGAGGGGTCGCTTTAGGGCGCCCTTTGTGAGAGACTCTCTGTTGGGCCTTGATGCGCTTTAACCTGCAGCCTTTTTTCGTTGGCAGGAATGGGTGGGCATGCAGCATGTTCCTAGCATATTTTAATTGGCTGCAAGATATTTTGAATGTTTATGCAAACTGCATGGCAAATGCACATACAATTGAGAAATGTAACAACTGTTGATATTATGTTTATTATTATTCTACAATGCATATAGCCTTATATTTCCCCCTCTATTATTTTTTGTAACTTTGAACTGTATATATTCAGCAGTATGTTAAAGCCGTATTGTTTTGCTTTTCAGCTCCAATTATGGAAAGAGTCAAATTAGTTTCTTTGCCTACAAGTAAAAACTGGACATTTGGCCAACAGGACATAGAGGAACTTATATTTATGCTTAGTGACTCCCCAGGCGTGATGTGTAGACCCTCTCGTGTTAGGCAGATGTTTGCCTCTCGAGCATGCAGGAAGTCTGTAAGTTAAAAAAAAAAGTCCATTCTTCTATCATCATCATTTACAGTGCAAAAGCATTTAATATAAGGTATCTTCCTGACATTCGTAAACCTGTACAATAAAGATGATCAACAGGCTTTTGCAGTATAATGCATCATAACGTATACTGTAGATGACCCTTTTGGAAGCCTAGGTGCCAATAAACCTCAGGCTTCTGCAACTTGACAACATTTTTTGATAATGTGTAACTTGGCGTAAGTTCAGCTTTACAAAGAGTACACAGTTGTGTCCCATATAGGTATAGTGACATTGTGTGCTAAGCCAACCTACCAGCCAGGATTCTCTTTTTTGTTTACACAATTCCACAGCTGCATTTTAAAGAAGCGTCTTAAAATCTATTGCATCCAACAATGACTCTGTCACAAGTTATTGTAGGGTTTGAACAGTAATTGGGACCAATGCCCTAGCATTGGAAACCCTTTCTGTCCTTTTTGGTCTCTTACGGTATTTATCTGGCTATAACGCGCCCCGGCGTATAGCGCGCACCCCCAACCTAGAAGGAAAATTCCTGTAAAAAAAAGAATACTTAGTTTGGATGCCCCTCGTCGGTGTCTTGCCCGCTATACCCGAGTGTACTGCGCTCGGTATATGTCGGCGCAGTACTTCAAACACAGAGTGGGAAGCGGGTATCGGCATATATCGCGCACCCACAATTTTGCCTTGATTTTCAGGGCAAAAAAGTGCGCGGTATACGCCAATAAATACGGTACTTCCCCTGAGCTAATTGTAGACAACAGGAGAGAGGACTCAAAAGAACAGGATGGCAGTGGTTCCAATAGCTGCTCCATCCCTACAGTAATACAAGATAGATCCATTGTTGACTACAGACGTTTTTTTTTTAAATGTGGTTGTGAAAGTCATTGTTTAGACAGAAAGGAAGCCCTGGCTGGTAAGTAAAGTGAGTACGGAAAGTATTCAGATCCCCTTACATTTTTTACTCTTTGTTATACTGCAGCCATTTGCTAAAATCATTTAAGTTCATTTTTTTTCCTCATTAATGTACATACAGCACCCCATTTTGACAGAAAAACACAGAATTTTTGAAATTTTTGCAGATTTATTAAAAAAAAGAAAAACCTAAATATCACATGGTCCTAAGTATTCAGACCCTTTGCTCAGTATTTAGTAGAAGCACCCCTTTGATCTAATACAGCCATGAGTCTTTTTGGGAAAGATGCAACAAGTTTTTCACACCTGGATTTGGGGATCCTCTACCATTCCTCCTTGCAGGTCCTCTCCAGTTCTGTCAGGTTGGATGGTAAACATTGGTGGACAGCCATTTTTAGGTCTCTCCAGAGATGCTCAATTGGGTTTGTTGTGAAGCCACTCCTTCCTTATTTTAGCCGTGTGCTTATTGTCATTGTCTTGTTGGAAGGTAAACCTTTGGCCCAGTCTGAGGTCCTGAGCACTGTGGAGAAGGTTTTTGTCCAGGGTAAATCTGTACTTGGCCGCATTCATCTTGCCCTCGATCGTCGTCCTGTCCCTGCGGCTTTCATGTGTCTTGTACTGAGGAGAGGCTTCCGTTGGGCCACTCTGCCATAAAGCCCCGACTGGTAGAGGGCGGTGATGGTTGACTGTCTCCCATCTCCCGACTGCATCTCTGGAGCTCAGCCACAGTGATCTTTGGGTTCTTCTTTACCTCTCTCACCAAGGCTCTTCTCCCCCGATAGCTCAGTTTGGCCGGACGGCCAGCTCTAGGAAGGGTTCTGGTTGTCCCAAAGTCTTCTATTTAAGGATTATGGAGGCCACTGTGCTCTTAGAACCTTAAGTGCAGCAGAATTTTTTTGTAACCTTGGCCAGATCTGTGTCTTGCCACAAATCTGTCTCTGAGCTCTTCAGGCAGTTCCTTTGACCTCATGATTCTCATTTGCTCTGACATGCACTGTGAGCTATAAGGTCTTATATTGACAGGTGTGTGGCTTTCCTAATCAAGTCTAATCGGTATAATCAAACACAGCTGGACTCAAAGGAAGGTGTAGAACCATCTCAAGGATGGTCAGAGGAAATTCACAGCATCTAAGTTAAATATATGAGTGTCACAGCAAAGGGTCTGAATACTTAGGACCATGACTGCAATATAACAAAGTGAAAGATTTAAGGGGGTCTGAATGCTTTCGTACCCACTCTAGGTTTAGCACACTATGCTCAAATGGGACAGCTTAAGGTGCTCTTTTGTACAGCTGAACTCACACTTTAAAGTCCATGTCTATTACACTTTAAAGTCAATGTCGTACAACACAAGACACAGAAGACTTGTTTTCTTAAGATTGCTTTGGTTATGTTGCCTATTTCAGGTGAATAGACACTAGGGCTGCGCATCTTCACCAGTCTCACGATTCGATGCGATTACGATTATCAAGTCCACGATTCGATTCGATTCCGCGATGCATCACGATTGCAGTGCAAGTGCGCATGGCTCGCCCCCCAAAATACTAAAGGAGATGATCAGAGACTGTGGGCATAGTACAGGAGATGATCAGACTGTGGGTATAGTACAGGAGATGATCAGAGACTGCAGACATAATACAGGAGATGATGAGAGACTGCAGACATAGTACAGGAGATGATCAGAGACTGCAGACATAGTACAGGAGATGATCAGAGACTGCAGACATAGTACAGGAGATGATCAGAGACTGCAGACATAGTACAGGAGATGATCAGAGACTGCAGACATAATACAGGAGATGATCAGAGACTGCAGACATAATACAGGAGATGATCAGAGACTGTGGGCATAGTACAGGAGATGATCAGAGACTACAGACGTGGTACAGGAGATGATCAGAGACTGTGGGCATAGTACAGGAGATGATCAGAGACTACAGACGTGGTACAGGAGATGATCAGAGACTGTGGGCATAGTACAGGTGGTGATTAGAGACTGTGGGCATAGTACAGGAGATGATCAGAGACTGTGGGCATAGTACAGGAGATGATCAAAGACTGCGGGCATAGTACAGGAGTGGATTTCGCTGTAGCGATGATCAAGATATCACCCTTACAATCCAGCAATGTACCAGTACGTCGCTGGACAGGAAGTGGTTGGGGGGCACATGTTTACTGCCCCCCCCAAATGCAAGTGTAAAGCATCATCTCACTGTATCTTTACCAGCATTATGAAAATCACACAGGCAGCACAGACAGCATGTGTTCTGTCATGGATCTGATGCCCCTAGTATGTGTGATTGGTGGAGGAGACCCATGTGTAGGACAGGTGGGATGTGGTGAAGGGTCAGTAGATGATGAAGCCCCCCAGTATGTATGATTGGTGGGTGGGATCCATGTATAGGACAGGTCAGTAGTTGATGATGATGCCCCCCCCCCAGTATGTGATTGGTGGGTGGGATACATGTATAGGACAGGTCAGTAGATGTCAGCCTTGATGTCAGCCTTGTGTACAGTATGCTGTCCTCCACAGATCAGTACTAGTACCTAGTGTCACACTTCCTGCTCCCAGCCCAGTGTGAGAAGCCCTGACCCCCTCATACACATACAAAGCTGCTCCCTTCAGCACCGTGTCCGGCTACCCTGGAGTGCCCCCGAGCCTTCCATGGCACCGCCGGACTACTTTCAGTTTCAGAAACCCCCCCACGTTACAGGACCAGCCCTGACTTTACCTGAACCGGGGCTTGTCTTTCAGACACTCCTCAAAGTCCACCTTCATGTCCCTGGTACCGTGAGAACTATGAGAGGACGGAGCGGGCACGGTCACACACAGCCGGACAGGAAAAAGCTAACCGAGGCCGTGGCGCTGTACATGTCCAAGCTCCCCTCTCCCTAAACCCTGACACAGCCAGCTTCCCAGTCACCAACCATGCCAAACCCCGCCCCGACATGCCCATCCGCCAGGGCAAGCCACTGAGAGACAGCTGTGACAACCAGGAGGGCGGGGCTGACGCCAGGAGGGACGTGAGACGTAAAACGAGAGAGACGGGCTGGGCAGTTACATGAGCGCGCCTTATACACACACACAAGGCAACGTCTGAACGACGGACTGCTCTCCGGGGACGGGGCGGGGCCAAACATCGATTAATACGATCACATGCATCGTAATCGCATCGGGGGCACCCGAATCGCGATGCACCGATGCCCCGATTACATTTGACAGCCCTAATAGACACTGGCCAAAAAGGCAGGAATTCCCTCCAAGACATAACCCATCCCAGCTCATCTAAGCCTCACTTTTTAGCTTGTGTCCTTAGGTGATGGATGTGCCTTCCTGTGTCTTTCTGAAGACCTATTTCATGGACTTTTGATTCCCATATATTCTGGCCTATTGCTAACACCTCTAATGGGGAAGGCCTGGGCATACATATACCCTGTATGCAAGAGTAGTGATGGCCTGAAACGCTTTCAGATGGCACTGGATCCTGTGGGCAGTGATCTGAGTACAGTGTACCAGGTGAACTTGCTGGTAGGATGCTTTACTGGTCCAGGGCAGCGATCCTCCATAGGGTGATTCAAGGCCCTAGTGGTTGTGGACCTGCTTCATGAACTGTTGAGTCCCTCTGGGCTATTTATAGTTGCTGCAGTTTTTCTCCTGGGTGTCCTTGTACATTTGAGCAGTGTTTCTAGCTGTTGGTCCGGATTGCTCCACTGCAGTAATGGTGTTCTAAGGGGAGGGACATTTTGGCATATGCTATAAGCATGTGTTGCAGCTCCATACAGCAACTTGCTATCTGGATACAGTACCTTCACAGCGTGGATCCACAGGCCACAGGAAGGATCTGTGGATCCCTAATTAGAGGGGTTGACTACCACTTTAGTGTTTGGCTTGTGCCTACACTCCTCTCAGCTGGGTGACCTCTCCCTCTGGGGTTAATAGGTCTACAAACCCTCAGCAAGCCATGGCCTCATGTAGGCAGAGAGGTGGGCAGAAGGACGATTGGGTGGGCTCTGAAATACCTTTGTTAGCCCCGCAATAGCTCCCCCGAAGGGTTGGACAAGCTCTGCATCCCTGCCTTTATCTGGTATTTCCATTGTTTCAGGGTAATACTCCACCACTTTGTGTTGAGGAAGGAATTCTTTGCACCCATATCTGCACTGCATAATCAGCTCTCAAGGGTTTTCACTGGCATTGGACACAAACTTGGATGCTTTCCTTCCTCTCATCCCCTTTGGAGGGAGGATAAGACATTGGAGGAAAACCCTTAGGAGGATGTGGGTGTAGAGGAAGCTGTTGAGGATCAGGAATCATCTGAAGACAAGTTATTCCAGGAGGACTCTTATGGTCCAGAGCTGTCTGAGGCATAGAATACCATGGTGGGCTTCCTGGCAGATATGTGGTAGGCACTAACCTTAAAGGGGTTGTAATCCCTTGTGTTTTTTCACTTTAACCACTTCAATACCGGGCCTATTTTGGCACTTCTCTCCTACATGCATAAATCATAATTTTTTTGTTATATAATGTTTGGGCGTTCTGAGTAATTTTCTATGTTTTTTTTAGCAGACACCCTAGGGAATAAAATATTGGCCATTGCAACTTTTTATCTCGCACAGTATTTGCGCAATCATTTTTCAAGCGCCTTTTTTTGGGGAAAAAAACTGTTTTGTGAATTAAAAAAAAACAAAACAGTAAAGTTAGCCCAATTTTTTGTATAATGTGAAAGATGAAGTTACGCCTTAAAATTGCGCACACTCATGGAATGGCGCCAAACGTCAGTACTTAAAACTCTCCATAGGTATTGCTTATTTTATTTTTTTACAAGTTACAATTTTAGACTTACAGAGGAGGTCTAGTGCTAGAAATGTTGCTGGAGCTCTAACGCACGCGGCGATACCTCACGTGTGGTTTGAACAGCGTTTACATATGTGGGCGGGACTTACGTGTGTGTTCGCTTCTAGCGCGAGCTACCAGTGATAGGGGCATTTAATTTTTTTTTATTATTATTTTATTTTTTATTTTACTCAATTTCATTTATTTTTACACTTTTATTGACATTTTTTTTTTTGATCACTTTTATTTCTATTACAAGGAATGTAAACAGGAATGGTTCACGACAGGTCCTCTTTATGGAGAGATGTGGGGTCAATAAGACCTCACATCTCTCCTCCAGGCTGGAAAGCATTGGATCGTGCAAAAAAATTCAAAGATCTAATGCTTTCAGCCGCGATTGCGGCTGTGTTTACATTCCAGGACCTGGGCGTGACGTCATAACATCGCGCCCGGGCCTCCGACGATCATAGAGATGACTGGTGACCATCTGGTCACCAGTCTACTCTATGGTTTCCATCCGACGCCGGCGGATCGTTTCTCCGGGTCTCCGATGGCAAAGGAGAGCCCGGAGAAGCACCGGATGGCGTCGGGAGGGGGGTCGTCCCCTCCCGCCGCCTATAAGAACGATCAAGCGGCGGAACCACCGCTATGATCGTTCTTATGGTGCACAGAATCGCCGGCTGAAGAGATGGATATCTGAATGATGCCTGTGGCTGCAGGCATCATTCAGATATCCTCACTCAAACCCAGGAAGTCATTTCACAATGGGCCAGTATTGAAGTGGTTAATGCATCCTATGCATTAGGGTGAAAAAACTTCTGACACTGGCCAGCCCCTCAGCCCTTGGTTCAGGGAATGTGGTCATCAGAGGAGCAGAAGTTGCATATCAATTTCCAGGAACTTTGGGTGATTTAGCTGGCTCTTCTACACTGGTGTGTCTGTCATCTGGGTCTCCCTGTCAGCATGCAGTCAGAAAATGTCTTGGCATACATGATCTATCAGGGAGGGACCAGAAGTCATGCTGCTCAGGAGGACGCAGACCTGATCTTGTCTTGGCCAAAACTTCACATTCTAGCACAGTCCTTACATTGACAGACACAGCGCTCCATTATTCAGAACCATAGGGTTATACCACCCTCTAAAGGAATAGGACACTAGGCAAAAAAGACTTGTGGTATACACCCCCATGTCTGCTATAGGCCTTCAGTTTTTTTTTTTCTGCCTAGTCAGGACCTAGTTCCCTGCTGGGATCTCTAGTCCTGGGAATTATTTTGATTTCTTTTTTCCTGGATTTTTCTCCGGAGAGATCTACAATCAACTGCCAAGCTGGGCGACAGGCTGGACACTAAGATCCAGTGGTCTTCCCAGTCTGGCCAGCGAGCGTGTGCAGACCACAGCTATGCGCTAGGATAACTAGACGTGGGCTGGCCCTGTGAGTCAAATGTCTCGCAAGGTGGCATACGACCGGGCCTTGGCTTGAGTCGCAGCGTTCCTCATGGCCAAACCCCCCCCCCCCTCCCCAAATTTGGTGGTAAAGGGATCAGTCTGGGAGCAATACCCGCATGCTTCGCTGTATCGGTACATAAGGGAGCCCCCTCCTCTCCTTTCCTGGATCGCTTGTGAGGTGGAAAGGCGAGGCATGGAGCGCAGATGTCGTGCAGGTGTGGTAGGATGATGCCATTCTCCCTCGCCTGCACGACATCTGCGCTCCAGGCCTCGCTCTGAATCCATCTCTACTGCGGCTGGCTTTTCCACCTTACAAATGTTTCCTTGGTTTGAGCAGCACTAGTGCCCCAGCAAGCAGGAATAGTTTGGCAGATCTGATGACCACTCCCACGTTTAGGACCATTTTCAGTCAATGCTTACTGATCACTTCTCAAATGTGAGTTGTTTGTACACATACATTGTGATTAAATTATTTTACTTCTACACCCAGAGGCGCCTCTTCCCTTTTTTTTTCTGCAGATCATTGGAACATGGTTTCTGTTCCCCCTGATGGCAGCCCTGAGTGTGAGATCCCCTATTATCACTTTCCCCTGGCCCTTGGACTCTCTATAGACTTTTAAAAAAATGTAGAATGGACTTCTTGCCACACTATTTTTGTTGTGCTTAAATCCATATGCCTCCAGATTTACGTTATTTAATACTGTGGGATATTTATTCTTCCAGTTTTTTGTGCATTTACTTGTGTATTATAGCCTCCCCTACCTACTCTATCTTGACCGATCCTATATTTGGCTCTGCTGGCATGGATGTGGCCCACTTTTCAGGGTTTGTGGACACACTCCCTGTTTTGCCAGGGAGTGAGGATGATTCCTCCACAACTGTGTTGGTGCATGAGAAGGCGCCGGTTGTCGCACTTATTACATCTGTGTAGGAATCTTTCAAGATGAGGGATACAGCTGCGTCGGAGGGTCAGTTCCCTTTTGGCACCCATAAACTGCCTTGTCCAACTAAAGCATTGCCTTCTTCCTCTTATTTTGCAAAATTTGTCCATGAAGACTGGGAGTGTCCAAATTGCCCCTTTGTGCTTCCAAAAATCTCTGTGCTCTGAGGTACCCCTTTGAGGAGTCCCTCCATCAGAAGTGGACTGTTCCACCAGTAGTGGACCCCCCTGTCTCTAGGCTGCTCAAGGAAACCATGATTCCAATAGAGGAATCTCTCTGGCTTCTATAGATCCAGCTGACATACCTGGAGGATTGCTATGTTGGCGGACCTGTTGGTCTAGGTGCTGCAGTTTGTCTGCTATGCCTCTTGGCTGCAGTTCCCCTGGTTGCTGAGCTCCCTGTTTCCGCAGTGGTACTTAGACATGTATTGTGAGGGTCTACCCTGGATGACACTGTTGCGTGTCTCATGAGGGGGGGGCTTAGTGTACATCTCTTCTACAGTCTAAAAGGGAAAATAGTCTCCTCGCAGTCCTCCTATGGCACAGTTTTTTATTTTTGCTTTTTCGTCCACTGACAAGTGTCCCTGACAAGGGAGGTTCCGAAAGGGACCTGGTCTGGTAAGCTGAGAGTAGGATTCTCTGGACCCATGGACAGGGCCCCTTCAGCTTGAAGGTGGGCCCTCACCTGTGTCTAAAGTGGGGGGGGGGGTCTTGATTTTGCCCGGGACAAGATAGTTTTCCGGCCTTGTTTCCCAAAAATAGTTTTTTGTTCCAATGTGCATCTGTATGCTGACCGGATGCGCCTGGTAACTGACGTTCCTTGGCGACTGCCTCTCAGAGGGGATCTACAGTCCCATAGGCCATTCTTCCATCCTGCTTTAGAGTCGCTGATTTTAACGGCCTGGTATTGATGAGGCAGGTGCTGCAGTTCCGATACTGCTGATGGCTTCTAGGAGGTTCTTCCTCCAGATGTGGAAAGTGCATATATCCTGCTGTGAGTCACCAGGCATTCATCATGGTTCTTTCATTGTGGCTCCGACTCTGACCTTCTTTCATGAGGGTAATTGAGCAGGAATGGGCCTTGTGTACCATTGAGTGCCAGGTGTCAGCCTGGGTGGTCTTCAGCGTCCCCTGGTCTCGCACTCCCTGGTACGTACCTTTTTTATTCAAGGTTTTTGGCTGTTTCTATGGGTACGGTCTCTTCTAGTGCCATGGGATCTGAACTTGGTGATTTTGGTTCTACAGAAGCTTCTCTTTCAAAATATTCGGGAGATTTCACTGCTTACTCTGTCTTAGAAGGTGGCCTATTGGTGGCTATCACCTCTGCTAGCAGGGTGTTGAAAATGGTGGCATTATCTTGGCATACACCTTACCGAGTGTGACACAAGGTTAAGGTGGTTCTTTGCCTTTGTCCATCGTTCTTTCCTCTGATTTCCCTTTTTAATAAGGATATTGTGTTGCCTTCCTTGTGTCTCTGGTCATCACATCCTAAGGAATTTCGCCTTATCTGCAATGTGGTTTGGGGGACTTTGGTGTATTTGGCAGCCACTGACTAACTTTTTGGAGGTGAGACTTACTCTGATCATGGGCGGGCCAAAAAAAGAGACTGTCTGCTTCTTCTGCAACCATATCTGGATAGATCAGACAGATGATGACTCTGGCCTATTCTGTCATGGTGCATTCTTCTTGGGCCTTCTGTCATTACGCATTCGTTGCGCAATTTTGCAAGGAGGCCACTTGGTCATCTGTGTACACTTTCACAACGTTCTACGAAGTGTATGTGTTGGCATCTGTGGATGCCTCTTTTTGGCCATAAGGTTTTGTAGGCTGCTGTTTAGAGGGTCTATTTTCTCTTGGAAGGGTTTTGTTCAGGTTGGGCTCCAGTTTGCTCTGTGTTGATGGTCAATACCTTGGCTAGCAGGAACTGGCCGAGTTTTCCTCTTACCTGGTCTTGGTCGTCTTTCATACCTGGTGGTTTCCTTTATTCTACCCAAATCAGGACCATGTGTTACCATCTTTTTGTCCTAATCCTAGGCATCCTAAAAAAATGGTGCTTCACTCTTTTGATGTTGTTGAGTTTATCTGAAGTGTAGAATTTAATTTTGACTGTCTTATTCCGGGTTGTTCGCCCTGCAGGTCCTGACAAGTGTCAGGCAGTTTATTAATCCACTATTTTTAGAACAATTGGTCAGCTAATTTCTCAGGCCTATGATGTCAAGGGAAAATGTCTCCTTTCAAACTCTAGGCTCCTCTCCCACTCATCACCCTGCTTTGTGGGCTATTCAGCATCAAGATGCTACTGTTAAAGTTTTTAAAGCCGTTACCTGGTCTTCTCTTAAGACATTCACAACATTTAGACAGGTAAATATTCACGCCTCTGCAGATGCTAAATTTAGGCAGAATGTCTTGCAGTCAGCTTTGTAGGGAGATTCCCTCTGTTTGGTTTTTGAGTGTGTTAGCATTGTTGCTCTTTTGCCTACATCTTATGCTCAGTGCTTTTGGAATCCCAAACGGTAATGAATACCTAGTGAAATCCCTTTTCAGAGTACACAACAGAAAATAGATCCCTTCCCTCTTTCTTGCCTGTGTTCCTTGATGCTTACTACAAAACTAAAGGTTAACTATGCCGTGGAGAGTTATGTCTGGTCAGGGATTCCTGCATTTTTATTTGGCAAGTGTCCATTCACCTAAAGGTGGCAGCATAAACCAGGTAGTCATGAATATCAAGTCCTCTGTGTTCTGTGATATACTCCAAGTAAATTATTTTACAGGTAAACCAAACATAAATTTTTCAGCATGTGAGAATTTTCATTTGAATTATGTCTTTTGCAATTGTCTAAAACTGTGTTGCACTCACAGGTGATGATCGGGACAGCATTAAACCTGCATGAAATGAAGAAATTGGTTACACACATGGGGGAGATTGAACAACCGTGGAACTGCCCACATGGGAGACCCACAATGAGGCACATTGCCAGTCTGGATATTATTTCACAAGACTAACTTTCAATTATGTTTTCAAATACAAAATGTACTTTCACAGTGAACAATATAAACATGGCTGCTTTTTAGGTTTTAAAGCAAATTACATACTGCCCCCACCACCATGTATAAAGAGACACGTGGAATAAAGTTAGAAAGCATAGTAAATCACTGCAGGGTGACATCAAAATCCTGGGAACTCTGATTATCCCAAAGCTCATCAGAGGACATTCCTGCACTGTGCTGAAGCATCTTCTTGTGAGATTTGAGTTACTCAACATTCCCAGGATCTTCTTGCAGGGGACTGTGAGATCACCCTCTCCTGTGCAAAATTTTGGTGCAAGGTAAGTATATTTTACTGTTTTCTCTGCGTTTTTTTTTTTTTTTTTTTTTAGTTATAATGAAGAATTTTACATGGGAATTGGCAGTACATATTAAACGGACCTGGCATTTTAGTGCTTTATTACTTTGATGGATTGCACTGTCTATTTGTATGATTGAGCAAATGGTCCTTTTGAAAATAAGGTGCGTAAAACTAGAGGAAAGGCTCATAGCGGTTATGCCGCGTACACGCGATCAGAAATTCCAACAAGAAAATTCCGACCGTGTGTATGCTCCTTTGGACTTTTGCTGTCGGAATTTCCGCCAACAAAAGATTAAGAGCAGGTTCTCTATTTTGCCGACGGAAAACGTTCCTATAGAAAAATGTGCTCGTCTGTATGAAATTCGTACACACAGAACAACACGCATGCCCAGAACCAAGCAGAAGAGCTGAACTGCCTATTGAACTTCATTAATCTCGGCTCGTCGTACATCACCGCGTTCTTGATGGTCCGAATTTCTGACAAGTTTTGTGTGACCGTGTGTATGCAACACAAGTTTGAGCCAACCTTCCGTCAGAAAAAATCCACGGTTTTCTTGTCGGAATTTTCGATCGTGTGTACGCGTCATTAGTCTGGTATTCACACTTTTATTCTTTAATTTTTACTGTGTAATGTTAGTGGATTGCAGAAGGAAATGCCTCTAATTCCTTTGACTAAGATTTTATGGTTGCGTTTCCTCTATTTTGAATATTGACAGATTCCCATTATCTTGACTTGTTTTATTTTGTACATGACAGTATTTTGAAATAAATTATTTTATAAGGAACATATTTGTGTCTCTTTAAAGGTTAGTGATTGTGGCAATATTTTCGTGTGATTAGTGTCTCTCCTAAGCATTGTTATTTTCAACTGACAGTTCAGGTAATATTGTATGCTGTATACAAATTCAGCATCTCTGATGTGCAAATTGTACAAATGATATACTTGTTACAGGTTGCATTATAATTGAAAGACACAGAACCCAATTGCACAAATTGCAACTACTGTACAGCCCATGATCATAAGATGAGTCCTGTGACACAGGAAGTAATGTGTGTACTATTTTTCCACTATGATTGGTGTTGATCACTGTTAATGCTGCCATTACATTGGTGGTCCATGTCAAAGCCCCCATTAACCGCTTCAGCCCTGGAAGATTTTACCCCTTCCTGAGCGATCAGTGCTAAATGATAAAAATAAATGCACTGATTACTGTGTAAATGTCACTGGTAGGGAAGGGGTTAACACTAGGGGGCGTTCAAGGGGTTAAATGTGTTCCCTAGTAAGTTTTTCTAACTGTATGGGGATAGGATTGACTGGGGGAGACATCACTGTTCCTACATACTAGGAACACACAATATCTCTCCTCTCCCCTGACAGAACAGGGATTTGTGTGTTCATTAAAGGAACAATGTACCTGTAACAGGAGGGTCCGTGGGGCCCAGAGGCTCTTGCAAGGTGTGGGGTACTCCTGTTTCAGCTGCACAGATGACTCTTGTGTCTAAAGTCATCCTATGTCCACTAGGGGAATACGATGACTGAGAAATGATATCTTGGACTACATGAGATGGGGCAGTATAATAATCCACAATATATTCAAGAATGTCTGCAAGAACTAATTACAGGTTGTTGATTCTGTACCCAACAGGTCAATAGAAGAGTGACTCATTCATGTGGGAACACAGACTGTTAAGGTGTTTAATGTCTGCTACTGTCATGTAAATGAACCTTAGTCTGGCTCTCAAGAACCTGTAATTGTGTGATGCTAACTGACACTGTATTGTGTGAATTTCTATTGATGATAAATGTGTATTGTATAGCAGGTGAGAAGAGGTTATCTCAGAGTAAATGATTAGTAATTAGCTCATGTAGATTATCTCAGAGACAGAATGTCTGTCTCCTAAAGATGTGTATTGAGCTCCTTGTGTCATGTTGTGGGTGAAGTTAAACTATTGTTCCTTGGGGTTTCTAACTGTATAAAAGCCTGAGTTTACCATTAAAGAATCTCTTCGTTTTGAACCAGAGAACAGGGCTGTGTGTGTCTCGTTTCTGGGGAATCCTATGGGTCGCGTTCGTCTTCTGGATTGTGGAGTGTCGATAAGCTGTCGTGGGTTGGTGGAATGAAATATCGTAAACAGCGTTAACCCCTGACCGTTACATTTGTTGGCTAGCAGTGGGATGATTCCATTGTCAGAAGAAGAGCTACAAGAGGATACGGGACAATGGAGATAAAGTATAAACGGCTGAAGCTCTCTTCCCTCAAGGACTTACTGGAGAGCCGGGGCAGACCGGCCAACAACCGTAAGAAAAAGGGACATTATCACAGAACTTGTCGAAATGGATAGAGCTGAAAGGTCCAGCGTAACAGACAGGACACCCAAGGAGGCAAGTTTTAATCAGGCTGTTAAACTAAGACTGGCACAGTATGGCCCTAATTCTCCACCGGAGATTATAGACCTGGTTATAGTGGCTGTGGATGCAACTTGGCTACATCAAAGAGGTGCTGCAGCAGAAGTCACAGCAGCACCAACTGAAGAGAGAGGAGAGGTACAGATACCAGTCGCCATGGAAGAGGAATTCAGAAGGAGGTTAAAAGAGATGCAGATACAGCACAGAGGACCAGTATCAGGGGAGGCCCTGCTGGGGTGGTTTGATTTGATTTGTTGCCAACTCTGGAAGGAAGCGCTAGCTCTTGAGCAGCAACACCAGGGAAAGGTCCTCCCCTCCATCCATGCAAGGTACTGGCCGCAGTATGACGTACGAATGCCGTTGTTGGGGGAACAACTGAACCAGGAGTGGACAGCCGAGTTAAGCAGGCTGATTCGGGCAGAGATGCTGTTGGACGAGAGCTACAGAGCCCCCCGGTGGTATGTAGCCCAAGAGTGCCCATGGTCAGTGGGTGACAGCCCCACGGAAGGCTATGACTATGATGGCCTTGGATTGTTTTATTGCAGGATGTCCAGTGATCCTGACTTTGGGAGTGATCGGAAGTGGCGCTTGGAGGAAATAATGGAGCACAGAGAGCAAAAATTGAATGTCTCGGAAGGGCACTAGGCACAGGAAGATTTGGAGTTTCTGGCCATTCAGGAATGGGAGCTGGAGACCGCCTACAGACAGCTGCTAGACTCTGCTCAGCAGCCGGGTGGGGCTCCCGTTGCCTGGGACTATGAGGAAATTTCAGATGACTACTCTGAAATCCTGACTGATGAATCGGCAGTGGAAAATATGGAGATTGTCATCCCTAAAGCCGAAGCGGATGATGTGGGATTCCAGGGAGCCAGGGCAGTTGGTCCCTCTCTCCAGCAACAAGCAGAGGTGGTAAAGCTTTTACTCCCAGCTGAATCACTGGCAACAGGGCAGGATACTACTGACCGCTGCACACAACTGCAGCTTGAGCTGATATCGGGGGGATGGGACTGTGGTCTCCACTCACAGCAACCCAGCAGAAGAGCTGGCAACAGAGCAGAGTGCCACGGGTCTCTGCTCTCAATTAACGGAAGAGGGCGTTCCTGTGGTAGTGGATGGGACTTTGATTTTCACCGACACAACCCTAGAAAATGGTGCGGCACTGAGACAGGAGGATGTCAGCCTTACTTTGCAAGCACTGGGGGATTTTCACCTACCACAAGTGGATGGGACTTCAGTCTCCACTTGTATACACCAGGGATGGGGGGCAGTTGACCCAGATGCCCAACAGCATGATGAACTGAGCCCAGTCTCCCGGTCTTCTCTCCAGCAGCTGAAAGGACTCCAGGGAGAAGGGCCAGTCCAGGCCTCTCCCCAGCAGCAGACATGTTCTCCAAAAGAGGCAGATGTTGGCTGGGTGAGTAATGCTTTGTTTGGAGCAATTTATTTGGGGTACTGTGTGGATACCAGCATTGGAGGAATGGAACTTTGGACTAACTTTGGAGTCAACCCGTCTGGTGTCTCCTCCTGTGTTAGTCTCCTGCCGAAATGGGAGACATGTAACGGGAGGGCCCGTGGGACCCAGAGGCTCTTGCAGGGTGTGGGGTACTCCTGTTTCAGCTTTACCAATGACTCTTGTGTCTAAAGTCATCCTATGTCCACTAGGGGCATAGGATGACTGAGAAATGATATCTTGGACTACATGAGATGGGGCAGTAATGTAATCCACAATATATTCAAGAATGTCTGCAAGAACTAATTACAGGTTGTTGATTCTGAACCCAACAGGTCAATAGAAGAGTGACTCATTCGTGTGGGAACACAGACTGTTAAGGTGTTTAATGTCGTCTGCTACTGTCATATAGATTAACCTTAGTCTGGCTCTCAAGAACCTGTCGTGTGATGCTAATTGACACTGTATTGTGTGAATTTCTTTACCTTTTTCTAGACTCGGAGAGAAACACGATTTAGATATCTTCAAATAAATAAGAAACAAATAAGTTGCAACACCACTGACCCAATTATCTAATTTTGAAAAAAGTTGTAAAACAGATTCATTAGCCAGGTGGACGTGCAATCTTTCTGGAAAGAAATCTTTGCAATGGCCTCTAAAATGTTCCGACAACAGATACAACTAGACCCGTTTACGGCAATACTTAACCTAAAACTGGAATGCTTAACATTTTTTCAATTTAATGTTTTTATTTCACTTCTAACTGCAGCAAAACAAAAATGATAGCCGAAGCATGGAAATCCCCAACTTTGGGGTTGGCAGAAACAATTCCTAGAATGAACACCACAATGCCACATGCCAAAATGATACCCACTGACGGGGACCAAATCCCCAAATTCAAAAAAAAATTTGGCTCCCTTGGAAAAAAACACTATTTACCTCCGAATTTCAGTGATGAGGTCCTTCTGCCTTGGTAGCTGATCGCTTCAATGCAAACCCCATATACCTAAAGAAATGGTAATTGTTACATAGTTGTACTAGTTCATGGATTGCCCTTGTGGACTTTCTCTCTCACTACTCTTTTCTTTATTCTTCTTATCTATTATAGATATATTGTTCTTGTAGTTAAAATGACGGTAGTTTTATATTGTTCTTGTAGTTAAAATGACGGTAGTTTAACTAGTTGCCGACCACCCGCCGTCATATTACTGCGGGGCGGTGGCACTGCTACGCGGGAGCACGTAGCTCTACGTCCTCCCTGTAGCAGCTAATAGGGCGTGCGCCCCCCGAGTCCCGCGCGCGTGCCCGGCGGGTACGATCGACGCCGGGCACCCGCGATTGCTCGTTACAGAGCGGGGAACGGGAGGTATGTGTGTAAACACATACCTTTCGTTCCTCTCAGCGGGGGAAACGCTGATCTTCTGTCCATACAATGTATGGACAGAAGATCAGTGACTTCCCCTAGTGAGGCCACCCCCCCCCCCAATACAGTTAGAACACACCAGGACCACACTTAACCCCTTCACTGCCAATGGCATTTTTATAGTAATACAATGCATTTTTATAGCATTGATCGCTATAAAAATGCCAATGGTCCCAAAAATGTGTCAAAAGTGTCCGATGTGGCCGCCATAATATCGCAGTACCGAAAAAAAAACGCTGATCGCCGCCATTACTAGTAAAAAATAATAATAAAAATGCCATAAAACGACCCCCTTTTTTGTAAACGCTATAAATTTTGCGCAAACCAATTAATAAACGCTAATTGCGATATTTTTTTTTTCAACGAAAAATATGTAGAAGAATACGTATCGGCCTAAACTGAGGAAAAAAAAATGTTTTTATATATTTTTGGGGATTTTTATTATAGCAAAATTTAAAAAAATATTGCATTTTTTTCAAAATAGTCGCTCTATTTTTGTTTATAGCGCAAAAAATAAAAACCGCAGAGATGATCAAATACCACCAAAAGAAAGCTCTATTTGTGGGAAAAAAAGGACGCCAATTTTGTTTGGGAGCCACGTCGCGCAATTGTCGGTTAAATCGACGCAGTGCCGAATCACAAAAAGTGCTCTGGTCTTTGGACAGCAATATGGTCCGGGGCTAAAGTGGTTAAATATACTTTAAGGCACGGTAGTCATGTATACAATGCTACTTACCGGCTATCTAGTTAGTGAAGATCTAATTAATTATCTTTAAATATTCTATGTTATGCATTATTTATTTTTAAAAAACCTTTATGTAAACGTCATTATCTGTATCCTTGCATAAATAACCAATGTATGTTCTTATTGTGTAATCAGTAAATATTTTTGACAAGGAAAAAAGAAAAACTGAAATATCACATGGTCATAAGTATTCAGTACATTTGCCTTTGCTCAGTATTTAGCAGAAGCACCCTTTTGATCTAATACAGCCATAAGTCTTTTTGGGAAAGATGCGACAAGTTTCACACCTGAACTTGGAGATCCTCTGCCATTCCTCTTTGCAGATCCTCTCCAGTTCTGTCAGGTTGGATGGTAAACGTTGGTGAACAGACCTTTTTTTCTCCAAAGATGCTTTTGGGTTTAAGTCAGGGCTCTGGCTGGGCCATTCAAGAACAGTCACGGAGTTGTTGTGAAGCCTCTCCTTCGTTATTTTAGCTGTGTGCTTAGGGTCCTTGTCTTGTTGGAAGGTAAACCTTCGGCCCAGCCTGAGGTCCTGAGCACTCTGAAGAAGGTTTTCGTTCAGGATATCCCTGTACTGGGCCACATTAATCTTTCCCTCAATTGCAACCAGTAGTCCTGTCCCTGCAGCCTTAATAACACCCCTACAGCATGATGCTGCCACCACCATGCTTCACTTTTGGGACTGTACTGGACAGGTGATGAACAGTGCCTGTTTTTTTACACACATACCGCTTAGAACTGAGGCCAAAAAGTTCTATCTTGGTCTCATCAGACCAGAGAATCTTATTTGTCACCATCTTGGAGTTGTCCTCCATGCGGGCTTTCATGTGTCTTGCCAGGGCTGTCTTAATAGCATCATGGGCCCTTGGCCAAAGTAATGCTCTGGGGCCCCTACAATGATGACAGTGCAGGTAAACAGACATTAAGTAGGTAGGAGGCAGACTGCCTCCCCTTTGCATCTATCACTCTTAGTGCCATCATGGGGCTGCCAATTTAAGGAAAGGGGGCTCAAGGACCAGCTGCTTTGGGAAAATTTCAGGGGCCCCCCATGCAGCTGGGGCCCCTGGGTAGTGCCAAGGTGTGCCCTCTCATTAAGACAGCCCTGTGTCTTGCACTGAGAGGCTTCCGTCTGGCCACTCTGCCATAAAGCCCCAACTGGTGGAGGGCTGCAGTGATGGTCGACTTTCTACAACTGTCTCCCATCTCCCGACTGCATTTCTGGAGCTCAGCCACAGTGATTTTTGGGTTCTTCTTTTTTGTAACCTTGGCCAGACCTGTGCCTTGCCACAATTCTGTTTCTGAGCTCTTCAGGCAGTTCCTTTGACCTCATGATTCTCATTTGCTCTGACATGCACTGTGAGCTATAAGGTCTTATATTGACAGGTGTGTGGCTTTCCTAATCAAGTCTAATCGGTATAATCAAACACAGCTGGACTCAAATGAAGGTGTAGAACCATCTTAAGGATGGTCAGAGGAAATTCACAGCATCTAAGTTAAATATATGAGTGTCACAGCAAAGGGTCTGAATACTTAGGACCATGACTGCAATATAACAAAGTGAAAGATTTAAGGGGGTCTGAATACTTTCCGTACCCACTGTATGCTCAGGGTGAACTTGCTCTCATCTGTGAAAAGCATGGGGCACCAGTAGCGGACCTGCCAATTCTGGTGTTCAACAGAAAATGCCAATCTAGCTCCCCAGTGTCCGGCAGTGAAGTCTGTTTCTGATTGTTTGGTCAGAGACATTCACACTAGTGGCCTGCTGGAGATCATTTTGTAGGGCTCTGGCAATGCTTATTCTGTTCCTCCTTGCAGAAAGAAGCAGATACCTGTCCTGCTGATGGGTTAAGGACCTTCTACGGTTCTGTCCAGCTTTCCTAGAGTAACTGTCTGTCTCCTGGAATTTCCTCCATGCTCTTGAGACTGTGCTGGGAGACACGGCAAACCTTCTGGCAATGACACGTATTGATGTACCATCCTGGAGAGGAGTTGGACTGCCTGTGCAACCTTTATAGGGTCCAAGTATCGCCCCGTGCTACCAGTAGTGACACTGACCCTAGCCAAATGCAAAACTTGTGAAAAACAGTGAGAAAGGATGAGTAGGGAAAAAATGTCAGACCTCCACCTGAAAAACATTCCTGTTTTGGAGGTCGTCTCATTGTTGCCCATCTAGTGCACCTGTTGTTAATCAGTTTCAGCTGCTTTGCTGTTAATTGAAATTAACAACCCCCTCTGTATACACCCCTCCCCCTCTACTACTTAACTGACCAGATCAATATCCCAGGAGTTTTGATTCAAAAGGGTTCCTTTTAATTTGTTTGAGCTGTGTATGATGCATCCATAGTCTTAGCCCTCAAGTACATCACTTTACATTTGTCAACATTAAAGTGATTTTAAAGGATCAAGTTTTTTTTTTGTTTTTTTTTTAATAACAAACATATCATACTTGCCTCCACTGTGCAGTTCATTTTGCCCAGAGTGGCCCGAACATCCTCTTCTGGGGTCCCACGGCGGCTCCTCTCCGCATTAAAACACTCACTCTGGGAAGCTCTCTCCCAAGGGGCTTACCTTGCGGGCGCGCTCCTATGTCATACACTCGGCATCCATAGACGCCGAGTGTATGACTCGGCCCTACCCCTGCGTCATTGGATTTGATTGACAGCAGCGGGAGCCAATGGCTGCGCTGCTATCAATCAATGCCAGGACTCCACGGAAAAGGGGACGTGCCGAGCAGGTGAACTGGCTCAGGTAAGTAAAATGGGGAGGTCCTTGATTGCCACATGTGTTTTCAACTTGCATTAAGGTGAAAAAACACAAACCTTTACAACCCCTTTTAAACCATAGTTGCCCAATGAAATGGTATATTGAGGTGGGCTTGTAAATTGGAGATATCCTGTAAGGACATTATTCCACTGCATAGCTTGGTGTCATCTGCAAACACTGACATGGTACTTTAAGGCCCCATACACACGAGCGGACAGATTTGTTCAAATCTGTCCGTCCGGCAGATTTGAACAAATCTGTCTGCTGGGATTTTGGTTTGCTCGCGTGTACACACAAGCAAACCAAAATCCCCGCCAGCAGAGAGCGCGCTGACGTGTCGGTGACGTGACGTGACGGTGACGCCGCCACGTCACCGCACAAGGAAGTAAAACACTTCCGCGCATGCGCCAAATCCATTCGGCGGTGGTGCGGGACGACATGTCTGCTGGTAAGTGTACTAACCAGCAGACATGTCGGGCGAACAGATTCCCACCCGATGCTTGCTTTGAAATCTGTCGGGTGGACAAATCTGTCTGCTCGGCCGTACACACGATCGAATCTGTCTGCTGAAACGGTCCAGCGGACAGATTTGATAGTGTGTACGAGGCCTTAATCCCAGACCCTATATCATTTATAAATTATTAAAAAGTAAGGGTCCCAAAACTGAACCTGTTCCCAAAGCCAAAGGGAGAATTTGCCTTCAAACTAAGGGTTCTCAACACCACTCTGTATGGTGTTGTGGAAATTCCACTATACGTTACGCGTAATCCATGTCCCTTTCAGTATAATGCATCTTAGTACGACCCTGTTTCCCATATCTTCCAAAGTAAACAGACATAGTGACCATCCTCACATTTTTAGCTCCACAGCTTGACCAACTGTCCCTCCCGGGCAAATGCACTTTTTATTCATGGACAACAAAAGGAATGACAAACAGGAAGGTGTGGCCCCAACAGCCAATCGCTTCCTCCATGCAAAATTACATCACAGGAAATGACAACACAGGTAATGGGAGGCAGTGCTCGGACAAGGTCATCAAGCGCCCAGGGCAAAGATGCCAAACTGCACCCCCCTTTCCCTTAGGGTCAGGGTGCCCCCCACCCTGGCAATAAACCATTGGGCCAGGGGCAACCACCCCTTGTCCCAGCCCTGATGGGAGGGCATCCACAGGAGTGGGGGGGAAAAGTGCACATGTCTCATCCACTTGAGGCATGTACACTGCCCACTGTACATGTAATTCAATACTTCTCATAGGAACCGGTATCTAGTAAGATCATTCTACTTGTTCTTACAGGCTTGAGAAGATCTGCAGGAACATTGCTACTGCTGTTGTCAATATACTATACAAGTATACCAACATGGCAGATATCAATGTCCTCTTATAAAAGCAGATATGTATTCAAAAGGGATAGCTTAGCCACAACTGAGATTTAAAATGTTTCTCTCGTTATGCAGACTTATATTCTCTAATGTGCAAACCCAGTTGAATTGCGTTGCGCTTGATGCCTACAAACCGTTCACATACACAGAGAACACATCTCCAAGCCCATGAGAAGGTTTTCATACTGAGGTTTTACCGCTGGTCCCGATTCAACCCAAGTGCGCTTTACTAGAGTGCTCCTCGATTAAATCAGACACAGGGCGACAGATGACCATCTATAAAACACACATCCTAGAATAAAATGTCCACATGATTCCATATAATACAATTTCCACAACAGTCCCTCCTCATTTGTCATATGCTCCCATGTGGTCAAAGTTAAAAAAGCTATAAACAATAAGAAAATAGCTTTTAAAAAATATAAAAATGAAGGAACAGTAGTGTCGTTTAAATGTTGCATAGAATATGTAAAAGGGAAATCAAGAATGCAAAAATTCTAAATTAACGACAGATTGCAAAAGATAGTAGGACAAACCCCCAAAAATTCTTTAAATATATTAAAGTGGAGTTCCACCCAGGAAAACAACATTTGACCATATAGCTTAAAAAAATTAAATAAAAAAAAAAGTGAAAAAAAAAATACTCACCCGAAATACCTGTTGCTATGCGGAAGTCCGTAATCTGCCTCTTCCACACCGCGGTGTCGTTTCTTCTTCTTCTTCTGCTTGTGAATGGGGCGCGCTGCTTTCTGGGAACTGTGTGTGTTCTCAGAGAGCAGCCGCCCATTCACAAGCCAGCGTGAGACTCACGCAGGCGCAGTAGGAAATGGGCAGTGAAGCCGTACGGCTTCACTGCCTGTTTCCCATAGTGTGAATGGCGGCGCGGGACCCGGAGCGATCGTGGGATCGGCATCGGGGGGGCCATCAGCGCAGGCAAGTAGGACAAGGTAAGTGTCCTTATTTAAAGTCAGCAGCTACACTGTTAGTAGCTGCTGACTTTAAAAAAAAAAATTTGCGGCTGGAACACCCCTTTAATAGTAAAAAGGTCAAGTCTGAGCATGTAGGCCCTTTACAAAATAATCTAGAATGGGTGACTGAGGACATAGAGAAGGCAAATTTATTAAATGCTTTCTTCAGCTCTGTGTATACAATGGAGTATGGGGGAGCTCATGTCCATAATGGGGGTGGGAGTGACACAGCCCCAAATCCACAATGGCTCAAAAGTGATATGGTCCAGAAATATTTAGACAGAATAAAGGTGGATAAAGCACCTGGACCAGATGGCATTCACCCACGGATCCTAAAAGAATTGAGCTCTGAAATTTCAAAGCCACTGTATCTAATATTTAGGGACTCATTAATGACAGGAATAGTACCACTGAATTGGCGTAGAGCCAATGTGGTGCCTATATTTAAAAAGGGAACAAAGTCTTTACCAAGTAACTATAGACCTGTTAGTTTAACTTCTATAGTTGGGAAGATACTGGAACGTTTAATAAAAGACCACATGGATGAGTTCTTGCTGGAAACAAACTATTTAAGCAGCAGACAGCATGGATTCATGAAAGACAGAAGTTGTCAGACAAACCTGATTTCCTTTTATGAAGAGGTAAGTAAAACCCTGGACAGAGGCGTAGCAGTGGACGTGGTATACTTGGATTTTGCAAAAGCGTTCGATACAGTTCCCCACACACGGCTCATGTGTAAGGTAAGGTTTACAGGATTAGATATATCAGTTTGTAAATGGATAGAAAACTGGCTGAAAGACAGGATTCAGAGAGTTGTGGTTAATGATTCTTACTCTGAATGGTCCAAGGTTATCAGCGGTGTACCCCAAGGTTCAGTGTTGGGTCCCTTACGTTTCAATATATTTATAAATGATATTGGGTCTGAGATCCAAAGTAACATTTCTGTCTTTGCAGATGACACCAAGCTATGCAGTGGAATAATGTCCTTGCAGGATGTCTCCAATTTACAAGCTGACCTCAATGCTCTGTCTAATTGGGTGACTATGTGGCAGATGAGGTTTAATGTTGATAAATGTAAAATTATGCACTTGGGGGCTAAGAATATGCATGCATCATACATGCTAGGGGGAGTTCAACTGGGGGGATCTGTAGTGGAGAAGGATCTGGGGGTTTTAGTTGATCATAAGCTCAATAATGGCATGCAATGCCAAGTTGCGGTTTCCAAAGCGAGCAAAGTCCTTTCTTGTATTAAGAGAGGTATGGACTCCAGAGATAGAGATATCATTTTGCCCCTGTACAAATCATTAGTAAGACCTCATCTGGAATCTGCAGTCCAGTTTTGGGCACCAGTTCTCAAAAAGGATATCGGAGAACTGGAGAAAGTGCAGAGAAGGGCAACCAAACTGATAAGAGGCATGGAGGAGCTCAGCTATGAGGAAAGATTAGAAAAACTGAATTTATTCACTCTTGAGAAGAGGAGAATAAGGGGGGATATGATCAACATGTACAAATATATAAGAGGTCCGTATAGTGAACTTGGTGTTGAGTTATTCACTTTAAGGTCAACACTGAGGACAAGGAGGCCTGATGAAGGGTTAAGACCCGATACATGTCGTCCAAGTTTGTAGCTGCCTCAAGCCCTCAGTTCCAGTCCGTTGTTGCATTGCAGACCAGCAGACCTCACAGATCTTTACAGATCCATTAACATTCCGCTTGCTGTCTACAACTCTGGGTTCCCTCCCATCACGTTCACACGGACCTAGCCTGCCAGCCTCCATCCAATCCAGCACCAGCTCCTCCTGTGTTGTGTCTCGACCCCTCCCGTTCAGCGTCAGCGAGACGTCCTGTATGGTTTGAACGGAGCGCGCGTCCAGACTGCTCACAGAGCAAAGGTGATCATCCCCTTACCTTCGGCTGTTTGATCGCAATCACTCTCTTGAATGCCCATCCTTTCATCTGGGACATGGTAAGAGCAATTGCATAGACATCTTTGATGCCATCTAGCATTGGATCCTCTCCTCCCAGCGTGAGACTGCATGCCTGAGGGATAGACATTCACCTCACAGGAGTGCTTTTCTGTGTTTATAATCACGCTGTGCACCATGGTCTAGTGAGGCACATTCATTGGGATCATTTATACTGCATATTATATATTTTGCATCACAAAGCTGGGACTCTCGGAAACATATATATTGTTCATCAGACTTTCTTTTTTAATAAATTTACATTTGCATGATTATGGGACTTCCTGCATTTGTCTGTGCCATTGCGCTTTTCTGAAGGATCATTTTGGTTTGTCTGGCCAGCTCAGTAGATTGCTTTAAGAAGGGCCTGGATTCTTTCCTAAATGCACATAATATAACTGAGTACTAAGTTTTGTAGGTAAAGTTGATCCGGGGTAAATCCGATTGCCTCTCAGGGGATCAGGAAGGGATTTTTTCCCCTCCGGTAGCAAATTGGATCCTGCTCTGCTGGGGTTTTCTGCCTTCCTCTGGATCAACTGTGGGTATGTAGTTGGGTGTATGGGATGTACTGTGTTTTATTTTGTTTGTTTATTTTATTTTTTTATGGTTGAACTGGATGGACTTGTGTCTTTTTTCAACCTGACTAACTATGTAACTATGTGTCCCTCGATGAATCTTGATCTTCTTACACCTGGAAATGAATCAGACCTTACAGTCCATATGAGTTCATAAAAGGAAAACACAGCTTGACTTGTAGACTCTGTTTTTCAGGAGGGATGACTTTGAGAAGGACATGAAGGCCGGTCGGTTTGGAAACCTCTGTGTCTTGTACATGGGTTGGGCTTCCGGGCATCTCATCTCAGCGAGGAAGATGTGGGCATCTGCTCCGGCTCTGTTCACTTGTCCAATCAGGCAACAGTAGCACCTCATTACGACATATAGAAGGAATAGGGATAAAAACAACATGAGTATATATACCCCTTTAACCATGATCTGCTGAAAAAAAAATCCCCAGCTATTCCCAGACCCTTAAAAGAATTCCAACCTTCAATAGTTATAGCTCTGGCTTTGCCTTTGACCTTATCCACATAGGCCGAAACGTTGGCACTAGTATCCCCGATTCAGGAGCAACAATCTTTACCTATGAATTAACAGAAACCCCCCTTGGATGCCAACAGACAATCATGTGCCATCTTTTTTTAGAAGGGTATTGATCTGCCGTTTGTTCCTGTGGGATCTTCCTTGTGGCTTCAATAGTTACATTAAACATCTCAAACACACTGGATGAGAAATTGTTAAATTGTTTTATAAGCTCAAAGTCCTCCCTGTACAATCAGGAAACAATGCCCAGACCTGGTCAGGGTTGGTAAACAATTCCGAAACGTTGGCACTAGTATCCCCGATTCAGGAGCAACAATCTTTACCTATGAATTAACAGAAACCCCCCTTGGATGCCAACAGACAATCATGTGCCATCTTTTTTTAGAAGGGTATTGATCTGCCGTTTGTTCCTGTGGGATCTTCCTTGTGGCTTCAATAGTTACATTAAACATCTCAAACACACTGGATGAGAAATTGTTAAATTGTTTTATAAGCTCAAAGTCCTCCCTGTACAATCAGGAAACAATGCCCAGACCTGGTCAGGGTTGGTAAACAATTCTCTTCCAGCTGTTCCTGTCATTCTTACTCCGGACTGCTGCTTGCTGATTCAAATACTGTCACAGGAAGACAGTCGTGAAACATGTCATCCTACTTGGTCACAAACTTCTTTAGAATTAGAGTTTAGTATTATTGGTTTGAAAGTTGTTATTCTTACATTTATCTCCCCATGTTCTTCTTCATTACAAACCAGAGTAAGAAACGTAGGGTTTAGAATGGTGCAGACTAAGAAACAAGGAAACAGCTTATGATACCTTTCTTTTCTTTTAGGGGTGTGTATTTATGCATGTGTACAGCTATCTACATACACCTGCTTTCTATGTACATACACTTTCAGAAACTCCTTGGACATGAAAATAATGCTTATGAACAAACTGTATTACTTTATCCTTCATCTTTAACCTGCAAAGAATGGCAAACAATACAATGTGTGTACATTGGTAAATTGTCACTGACTTTCCTCAAAACCGGCAACAATGAAACCCTCTAACTCTTAGGCCGCGTACACACGATCAGACCTGTCCGCTGAAACTGGTCTGCAGACCAGTTTCATCGGACCAATTCGATGGTGTGTACGGCCCATCGGACCGTTGTCCGTCGGACGAAAGTTTTAAAACTTGCTTTAAAATCTGTCCGATGGACACCTGCCTATCGGACAGATTCGATGGTTAGTACGCCAAAGCATCGGACCAAAAACCCACGCATGCTCAGAATCAAGTCGATGCATGCTTGGAAGCATTGAACTTTCTTTTTTCAGCACGTCGGTGTGTTCTACGTCACCGCGTTCTGGTCTGATCGGATTTTTCGTCCGATGTTGTGTACGCACATGAGACCACTTCAGCCTGGTCCGATGAAAACGGTTCATCGGACCAGTCTGATCGTGTGTACGCGGCCTTACTTTCACGTTCCTACAAAAATAAAACAGCCGAAGCACATAGGTGGTCCGCCACGGTGGGTTCTAACATATTGCTACATGCAAACAATTAGAAGACTATAACATGAGACAAACATTTAGATACAAATGTGAGGGAGATATTTCATAGTTTCCAAACCAAAAAAAAACAACCAGACGGAATGCTGTCTTCACTCTTAGTAATAGTAAAAAAAATACAATGGGAAAAACATGAGAGCAACTCCAAACCTTGCATGGGCCAGCCACACAAAGTTCAAAAACAGGCACAATAACTTTACCACACAAACGTGCTACACATCCATCAACCCTCTCATTACGGATTTCTGAAGCCACAGTCAAGCTACTTTCAAGGTATTTTTATTCTGGAGTCTCATACCTCCAGACAACAAAAGTACCTTCCAAAGGAATACACCTTACTGTACCCTCTGACCATATATGACAATCTTTAAGGGGTCTCATGTCCGGAGCCCCAAACCCAGACATTATGTGCGGTGCAGTTGTCTGACTGGTGTGGAGCCTAATTTTTTTTCCAACGCATGGATGGCACATTACCCACAACGATTTGAATCGCTTATGATGTGTCCCTGCGTCTAGGACACCCTTGCACTAACTTTCGGAGCAGTACTGCCTAGTGCCTGCCTTTACAGTACTGGCACCCATAGTTTTCCGATTATTATACACGGTCTCCCGGTATGCTAGAATCTACTCCTCATATTTATATGCTCTACAGCCGCTTATCGGCAGCCCTATAAAGATGTTTGTCAGTCAAACTACAAAGCACCATGAAATCTTCCACTATTCAAAACAATATTATGGCTTCTATCTACCTGTATGTAGATGTTATGACAATGACGTAGATGCCTCCCATTTACTCTCTTATCCAAAACTGTGTTACAGTATAAAACTTTGCAAAACAACTGGAATTAAATTTAAAAACCAAAGTGATTTCCATCGTCCTTCCAAACACAAGTCCCTTTGTTCACATGCTTGTTTCAAAAGACCCCAAGCTCCTCCTACTAACTTCCCGTTGGTACATCACATCCTGGATAAAAACTTCCATCTCTGCTGATCTTTAAAAACCCATCTAACTTGACTCGCATATCCGCTGGGCAGTCAGACCACTGAAACTCCTGCAAAAAGATGATTCAACCTCACTAAATGCTGAAACCTGCCCCAAAAAAAGAAGAGCAATTCCACCCAAAACACAGCAGACATGAAATGGCAGTTGAAACAAAAAACGGAAATCAAGCCACAACAAAATGGCAGACGAAAGTTGGGCCACAACCACATGGTAGATGAAATCTGAACTACAACAAAATAGCTGACCTTAACAAATTGAAAAAAAGTCGCTGATCCTGCCAAAACCAGCACAAACTGGGTTTTCTTCACCAGAAAACTGAAATTTCTCCCCCCCAAAAACTGATACAAAATTGCAACACCAGGAGGGGGTGGAGGTACTGACCAAGATGGCCGCAAATTGAGTGGCTTTGCCACAGGGGTATGCAGTTGGACCGCTGAACTGCTGAAACACATGAGCTACAAGCATCTGTTTGTGCTCTGACTGTCCTTGGAGCAGCAAGACCCAGTAAGATCCAGCAATGGATCTGTCTGAGTAAACCAGCGTTTATCTGGTCACTCTGATGGTGTGGCATCTCCCTGTATCTCTCTGTGTGGGGCTCTTGGTGAAGAGTTACCTGGTTGCCGAGGAGGGGGTGCTGGAGGGCTGCCCTGTCATCAGAGAGCAGTGCTGGAGTACCTGTGTCCTTATGTCGGGACTGATCCGTGGTGTGCTGGGGGTCTGCAGAGAGGAGCCGCTGAGCTGCCTCGCGGAGGGGGGGGGCGGAGAAAGCCTATAGCATCAGAGAGACTCACAGCTGTCGGAAGGCTCCGGAGGTCATCAGAGAGACTCTGCTCCCATTGGCTGCTGTCGGCATCTTGGCATTTCCCGGAAGACATTTTTCGTAAGATGAGTTACATAGTGACAGGCTGGAGATTTGCACTACAAAATGTGTTCCATAGGAAACCATGTTAAATGGACGGTAGTGCAAAATGCACAAAGCACTAAAACTGCATAGGTGTGAATCCAGTCTTATGGTTGATCAGTGTATATAAGCTATATGACATTCAGCTAGGCCACCTTATCTGGGACATGCCATATGGTTTCTGTGGAATGCAGGTAAACAGGAAATGGGTGCTGGAGATCACTGAGAGACAACAAAGAATGAAAACATGCAAATATTTGCTTTAATGAGTGGAAAGTGTTTATAGCACAGCACTGTATTTACTATATGGCATTCTGCTGCTTTGGTGGGAAGTGTTTGACACAGCACTGTATATACTACAGTAAAACTTTGGATTGCAAGCATAATTCATTCTGGAAGCATGCTTGGAATCCAAAGCACTTGTTTATCAAAGCCCCATTTCCCCATAAGAAATAATGGAAACTCAAATGATTTGTTCCACAACCATTTATTCATAAGTCCTTCAGTTTATAGTCCATATAAAAAGATTATAGCAATGTGATAAGTTGTATAACCATAAAATGTCCATCCACAAATGGAAGATGCCACAAGGGGATTAGAAGAAAAATCCAGAAGGAGCTACAGAGTATAAAAGAGAAAAGAGGCGCCTCTAAGTGAAGCAATATGGTACAACATTTAGCAACTCACATGGTTAATTATTAAAAGAGGCACATCTAAGTATGCAGGGGTAAAGCTGTCTGCAATCGTGACCGGGAAGACTACCGTGCACTAGAGCGATCTGAAAGCGAGTCTTGAAACGCCTGTGGAAGGGATGACATTGTTGGCGGTGCAGAGGATGGTCTATGCGGACCCGGATGCCTGCATACTTGAATGTGTCTGTTTTAATCATCAACCATGTCATACCTCCTGTAGACATTGGGGGTGTTTTAGCTCTCATGGTAGATGCATTTTCTTGCAGTGAGTCAACACCAAACAGGCAAATAACGTTAAGGGCCTGGTAGCCCACGTTTATTAAGTCAGGAAAATAAAACAAATGTCCTTTCAGGAATCCCACGCAGGGGTTTAAACGTTATGCAGAGACAACTGAAAATAACAGCCCACCTGGCTAGTCTTTAACAGCACTGCTAATACAGGTAATGGTTCCTCAAACCATCAGCTCCTCGAGACCCACAGTCCTGGATGCACAAGTCCCCGAAGTCTTTCAACGCATACAGCCTCTGTCCCAACACAGAGACACAGCGACAGTCACAGCCACTGCTCCACCTTCCTCTCCCTCCTTTGCTCTCACCAGTGCCTCATTATCAGAGATGTATCTTGGCCTAGGCCGACAAGGCCTAGGGCGGCACTCTTCGGGGGGCGGCCGCGTTTCGCGGCCCCTCCCTCCGCACGAAAAAAAACCCAAACGTTTTCCCGAATACAGAGACAGCCACCCGCAAAGTTTGCTTGCCGCGGAACTGCCGCCCCCGTGGCTGGCTGCTGTTCTGTATGTGTCACTGTGTCACCGCCGCATACTGTGGGGAGCGACTGCCATATGCCGCCCCCATAGATCTGGTGCACGTTGTTTAGTTGGTGGTTGCTCCGCCTCCCAGTGGCATCATAGCATCTGGTCGGGAGAAGGAGTAGCGAGAGAGAGAGGAAAAGAATGTGGACGATGTGACCAAGCAGCAGCACTCAAAGCCACATCTAACAGGTACAAATCAATGAGAGCTCAGAGCCACCCCGCTTATTATCAGCATGATGTCTGAAATACATGTCTGTCTGCTGCCCAACGGCCCCCCCGCTCATACATTTTATTTTTATATGTAAATACATACAGCATGCTGTCTAAGTTTATCCCCCCCCCCCTTCAATTTTTTTTACATGCAGCATGACGTCTAAGACAACACCCCCCCCCCCCCCCCCCCCCTGCTTATAAACTTTTTTTTACATGTTGTAACGTTCGGGGGATCAGCTTGACCGCAGGACACAGGCTCTTAAATCAAAATGGAGGTTTATTGAACACAAATGGCTTTACAGCAGCAAAACAAAATAAATCATTAGTCTCACCGACTTGTAGATCTCAGTACTGTTATTGCAATCCAACAGTCCTTGCAGTTAAAGTTCTCCAAAAGCAGGCTTTCAGGCAGGCCACTGCCAAGTCCTTTCAAAGTTGTTCCCAGCTTCTCATAGCTTTCGCAGCATTTACTTGTCCAGCATTACCATACACAGGCTCTGCTACACACCTCCACTCTCACCTGCAACTTCCTGTCCTCACTTAAACCATTTCCTGGACAGGTGCATTAACCCTTTTCGTCCTCTTAAAAGGACCATAGCCCAAATAGAGGGGAAACATAACGTCCTTCCAGGACGCAGCCACCGCGACCTGTACAATGTAAATACATACAGTATGACGTCTAACTCCCACCCCCACCCCCCCACTTATTAACTTTTATTTTACATGTGAATACATACAGCATGACGTCTAAGACAACCTCCCAACCTGTATATAACATTACATTTTGCATACTTCCAACATGTGCAGTATGCTGTTTGTTTTTGTTTTTTTTTGGCTGCACATACCGTATTATTGCTATTTTTCACCCGGCTTCCGGGTACTCATTCCCATGGGAGTAGGCGTTCCTATACAGAGGCGCAATGTCATGTGGGACTTCTCCCAGATGATTGGCCTTCTTCAGATAAACTTCCCCCCGGCGGATAAGGCGCGTCACAAGTTTCTGAAAGTAGCCGAACTGCGAGTCGGCCCTATACGGCGCTATACCGCGCCTGCTCACCAACTAGGAACCGTATGGAGCTGACTGCGCAGGCGCCGTATAGAGCCGACTCGCAGTTCGGCTACTTTTGGAAACTTGTGACGCGCCTTATCCGCCGGGGGGAAGTTTATCTCAAGAACGTCAATCATCTGGGAGAAGTCCCACATGACATTGCGCCTCTGTATAGAAATGCCCACTCCCACAGGAGGGAGCACCCGGAAGCCGGGTGGAAAATAGCAATAATACGGTATATGCAGCCAAGAAAAAAAACAACAAACAGCATACTGTACATGTTGGAAGTATGCAGAATGTAATGTTATATACATGTTTTTAGGGTGAACCTCCGCTTTACGTGTTCGGCAAAAATATCTGATGTCTAACCGCCCCCTCCACCCCACTTATTATGATTATTTTATTTAACTGTTCGGCGAAAATAGTGGCCTCGCTTATTAACTTTTTTTTAAATCTGAGTTCTGAACTGTGAGTGAGTGTGAGTGTTCGGTGAAAATAGCGGCCGCAAGGCTCCCCCAACCCCCGCCTATTAACTTATTAACAATTATCTTTTATATTTAAATTACCTTGTTATCTAAATTATCTGGTAATTTCATGCAGTAAATCACAATCTCTGGTAATTTAGTGCAGTAAATCACAGTCTCTGGTAATCTCGTGCAGTAAATCACAGTCTTTGGTAATCTCGTGCAGTATGTCCGCAGTCTCTGGTAATCTAATGCAGAATGTCCACAGTCTCTGGCAATCTAATGCAGAATGTCCACAGTCTCTGGCAATCTAATGCAGAATGTCCTCAGTCTCTGGTAATCTAATGCAGAATGTCCACAGTCTCTGCTAATCTTGTGTAGTATGACCGCAGTCTCTGATAATCTAATGCAGTATGCCCGCAGTCTCTGGTAATCTTGTGCAGTATCTGTCCTCAGTCTCTGGTAATCTAATGCAGAATGTCTGCAGTCTCTGGTAATCTAATGCAGAATGTCCGCAGTCTCTGGTAATCTTGTGCAGTAAGTCACAGTCTTTGGTAATCTCGTGCAGTAAGTCACAGTCTTTGGTAATCTCGTGCAGTATGTCCGCAGTCTCTGGTAATCTAATGCAGAATGTCCGCGGTCTATGGTAATGTCGTGCAGTATGTCCACAGTCTCTGGTAATCTTGTGCAGTATGTCCACAGTCTCTGGTCATCTTGTGCAGTATCAGGGCGGGTCTTAAATAGGAAGGGGTGTGTCCTTAACAGGAAGGGGTGGGTCGTATTTAAATAGGGCAGCACAAAACCTAAATACACCTCTGCTCATTATATTGGCTGTTAACAAGACCCGGACACAGGGTTGGAGATCCCATCCCACCCAAGTCTACAGGGTCTCCAAACCACACAGCCCCATTCAAATGTAATAAAACCCGGAGAAAGCTGCCAAAACAGTTTTCTCTGTTTTAAAGTTATGCTGTGAAGTTTTGCAGAGTGCAGGATTATGGAATGAGCTATGTGCAGAGTTCAGGGTTTCCGGGATGAGTATCCAAACAACAAAACTTGCTGCTCCAGGTGCGACAGGAAGCCTAATGGTATCACAGGTGCCTGCTTCAGGTTACCATTTGAACTGTTTGTAACACTTGGGATGTTCGTCTATTAAATAAGAATTTTAATGGATTTTGGAGTGCTGCCATTCCTTAGGTGTTCTGGGTTGAGCTATGTACAGAGTGCAGGATTATGGGATGAGCTATGTGCAGAGTTCAGGGTGCTGGGATGAGCTATGTTCAGAGTGCAAGGTTCTGGGATGAGCTATGTTCAGAGTACAGGGTTATGGGATAAGCTGCTTGCAGAGTGCAGGGTTATGGGATAAGCTGCTTGCAGAGTGCAGGGTTCTTGGATAAGCTGCTTGTAGGGTTCTGGGATGAGCTATGTACAGAATGCAGGGTTCTTGGATGAGTTGCATACAAAGTTTATGGTTCTGGGATGAGCTGCGTATAGAGTACAGGTTTCTGGGATGGTAGTGGAGGGCAGTATGACGGGGGAAGGGGGTAGTGGAGGGCCGTATGATGGCAAGGGTGGTAGTGAAAGGGCAGTATGACGGGAGCGGTGGTAGTGGAGGGCAGTATAACGGGAGGAGGGTAGTGGAGGTAATGGATGGCAGTATCACAAAGGGGTAGTGGAGGGCAGTATAGGGGGGAGCATTTCTCCTACCTTTCCAGCGGCAGTAACAGCCTACAGGTGATATCCCGAGTCAGGGGCATCATAGGTACAGATGACTCCCTCTACAGTGTTTATGCAGCTAGGACTAGGACTGCTTCTGCCCTGGGTCAAACAGTGCACTCCACTGTGAATGCTGGGCCCTTGCCTCTCTCCTCCTCGTGACGTCACTGGTTGCTAGACCCCAGGCGGTCACAGCTAGCAACCAGTTTGGGGGAGCCAGAATAATGTAAAGGGGGTCTTCACCATCCAAGGGCCAACCACAGTGTGTGACAGTGTCAATGCAAGGGATAATTTAGAGGGCATCAGATCAGCCTAGAGCCAGGAGGCAATTCCGGGACACTGTATTGTCCCAGAATGAAGGTGTCCAGGGCCTGGGACAGAGCTGCTAATTGCAGGACTGTCCTGGGCAATCCGGGACTGTCAGAGCCAGTTCACACTGGGGCGATTTGTCAGGTCAAAGTCGCGTCCCATTGAAGGTAATGAAACCGTTCTAATAGCGACGCAGGTCGCTCCGACTTAAAAAGACGTTCCTGTACGACTTTGGGAGCGGCACGGCGCGACCTGCATTGACTTCTATACAGAAGTCGTTTTGCAGGTCGCCTCTGAAGTCGTCCTCAGGACGACTTGCAGAGTCGCCCCCGGAGTCGTGCCGCAGCTATGTGAACCGACTCTTAGGAGGTATGATCCATGTGAGTTGCTAAATGTTGTATCTGCATTAAATGTAACTGTATTGCTACACTTAGAGGTGCTTCAATTTTATACTCAGTTGTAACATGATGCTACTTGTATATCAAGTCAAAATGTATTAAAACAGTTTGCTTGTTTTGCAAAACGCTCTGAAACCAAGGTTTTACTGTATTTTTTATTCTTCTGCTTTGGTGGGAAGTGTTTATGACACAGCACTGTGTGCTATATGGCATTCTGCTGCTTTGACATGAAGCATTGGGAGCTTGTCTGAGTTATCCACAGCAAGCGGCTCCAGCAGCCATTTCCACACACAGGCTCCCTACAGAGCAGCTTGCTGTGACCAGCCCACACTTTCCCTTTCCTTTCAGGATTCTGGCGGGTTAGCTCGACCCCCCACCCCCAGTGACGTTCACCCCCGAAGCACCGCCCCTAGGGTTGTCCGCCCAGTCCCTGCGGTTACCCGGATGTAGGAGGTGAGCGGAGAACGTCATTGTTCACACACACTACCGGGCCGGCAAAGAGCGGAGAGAAATGGAAGCGGCCGGGGGCTCCTCGTGGCTATAATTCGGGTCCGCTCGCTCAGGTAGGCGGGGTGTAAGGGAGGGAAAGCCGGCGCTGGGAAGCGGAGCGCCGGGGAGGCCGGTACGGTGTTGAGGCCTGTGCCGGCTTTTTAGGCCCGAGTGCAGCTCAGGCCATGCACGCCGGTATGAGGCAGGCGCAGCCCTTCTCAGTCAGCGGGGAAGCCTGCGACCTGCAGAGGGGAGGAGATGCAGCAGCTGATAGCGGTGCGCTGTACACACGCTGGCTGCATTGCTCCTCCATACACGGGGATGTGATTGTTGGCAATCCAGGCCCGCCCGGACTGTATTCTCTACACTTAGCAGCACATCCATTATTCATTCATGGCACAGGAGGCCGGCCCCCATTACTGTCCTGGCTCCATTCATCGCTCATCTGCCCATAGAGAGCAATGGAAGTGTGCTCTGCTCATTGTTACACCTCTAATACACCAAGAGATTTTCCTTCAGGGTGTTTGTTCCCATTGTTCTGTGTGACACGTAAAAGACTTCTTTCATCACTTACAAATTAAATACATGTGCAAAATAATGTACATTTATAAATCTTTTTGCCTTGAACCCTGTAAAGCTTTGCAGTCGACTGCATTCCCTCCCCTTTTTTTATATTTGAATCGCGTTGTGCTGTCACACCATGCGATTTGGCAAACTTGAAACTGCCCTGCGGTTGTTGCTTTGGGATACCGTTAGGAAATAATGCTAAAGTGTAGCGGCTCAGGAATGCTCACAATTTTGTGCATGTTCCACATTAGCACAGATGTCGACCTAGAATAAAAGTGGACCTTTACAAATGTCGTTGAATTGAATCCTGGCATGTCACAATTTATAGCAGCAGTATTTTGTTGTAAAAGGAAAAACCCCTTTAAGACCAAGAACTGAACGTTCAAGGACCGCTGATCACTCAGTTCTCTGAGCTTGTCAGTCACCGTCTCTCTGCTCTGGCCCTTCCTCCACGCACACTGGAGCGCTGGGGTTATAGAGCAGGCAGGAGTGGCTGGCTGAGAGAGGTACCGCTCCAGGAATCTAAGTGAATCGGGACCATATGGTCGCAATCTTTAACCAGCCTGAACCGGTTCTGTGATGCCAGCAGGCTTCAGCCCGCTGTCTGCTGAAAACGGGTAACAGGAGTGCAGAACGGACTGCAAACCTGTGATCCTCAGAAGTACAAACAAGCTTTGCTTGTACTTCTCTATTGATAAAAAGAAGAGCTTTAAAGGGGTTGTTAAGGAAAAAAATGTTTCCCTAAATAGCTTCCTTTACCTTAGCGCAGTCCTCCTTCAATTTTGCTTTTAAATGTCCTTATTTCTTCTGAGAAATCCTCACTTCCGGTTCTTCTGTCTGTAACTACACACTGTAATGTGAGGCTTTCTTCCTGGTGTGGAGAAAGCCTCTTGAGGGGGCAAGCAGGAGTGTCAGGACACCCACTAACACACTGCTCCTTTATCTGCAAAGTAGAAAGTGTCCTGGCTTTCTCCACACCAGGGAGAAAGCCTTGCATTACTGTGTGGAGTTAGACAGAAGAACAGGAAGTGAGGATTTCTCAGAAGAAATAAGGACATTTAAAAGCAAAATTGAAGGAGGACTGCGCTAAGGTAAAGGAAGCTATTTAGGGAAACATTTTTTTTCCTTTACAACCCCTTTAAAGCTCTTCTTATCATCAATAGAGAAGTGCAAGCAAAGCTTATTTGTACTTCTGAGGATCACAGGTTTGCCGTCCGTTCTGCACTCCTGTTACCCGTTTTCAGCAGACAGCGGGCTGAAGCCTGCTGACATCACAGAACCGGTTCAGGCTGGGAAAAGATTGCGACCATATGGTCCCGATTCACTTAGATGCCTGGAGCGGTACCTCTCTCAGCCAGCCACTCCTGCCTGCTCCAGTGAGCGTGGAGGAAGGGCCAGAGCAGAGAGATGGTGACTGACAAGCTCAGAGAACTGAGTGATCAGCGGTCCTTGAACGTTCAGTTCTTGGTCTTAAAGGGGTTGTAAAGGTAATTTTTTTATTTATTTAAATATAAAAAATGTTATACTTGCCTCCACTACGCAGCTTGTTTTGCACAGAGGGGCCCCTAACCTGGTCTTTTGGGGTCCCTCGGCGCCTGTCTTGGCTCCTCCCCAGAAGAACTAACCCCCTTCATGTGAGCTCTCCCCCATGGGGGTTAGTTCTTGCAGGCTCGCTCCCGTGATACAGCCAGCGGCCATAGTTGCAGACTGTTTCACTCTGCGTGCTGTGTCATTAGATGTGATTGACAGCAGCACAAGCCAATAGCTGTGCTGCTTTCAATCAACCAATGAATGAGCCGAGAAGCTAGCGCGTTCATTACGCAGGACTTTTGAGGGGGGTCAGGTAAGTAAACAGGGGGCTGCTAATCCTCGTATTTTTTTTCACCTTAATGCCTGGAATGTGTTAAGGTGAAATAACGTGTGCCTTTACAACCCGTTTAAGTCTAGTACACACACAGGCACAATATTTTGCAGCATCGGCCGTTTGAATAGAAACTGGCAGACATTCAGCTCATGTGTACTGGAGTCGGTGCGACGGCCGGCTTCTGTCAAAGGGGCGTGACCCCAAAAGATCTGACAGTCGGAGCTCTCAGCCAATGACTGAGAGCGCTGACCAGAGTGTTGTGACAGGGGGAAGACCCCCCCCCATCACACCACCAGAACACAATAGCACAGCAAGGGAGATCTCTGTGCTAAGATCATATTGTTAGTACAGCAGCTCCGACCTGACCTGTTAAATTTTGTATTTATTTTTTGTGTTTGAAACGCGGGGTTAAATGGAGAAAAAAACAGTAGTGTGTACGAGGCTTTAGAGCCGGCAGGGGACCAAAGCTGCATCCACCTAGGGTAACTATGATTTAAAGGGGGGAGGCCTCTTTTAAAAAGCCATATATGGAAGCCCGGGACTTTGCCTAGGCTGGTATATTGGGGTTGATTTACTAAAGACAAATACTGTTCACTTTACAAGGGAATAGAACTTGGTGAATAAGGAGACGCTTCTCTACGATCCAATCATGTGCTAGAAAAATTGCTGCTGTTTTTTTTTTTTTTTCCTTGTGCGTGATTGCGTAATGATCGTTAGTTGGGCTCCATTACCATTTAGGTGCGATTTTTGCATGTTTGGGTGCATTTCATTTAGGTCAGTCTGTTAATTTCAGTGGGGCTATGCTTGCTATGCAGTGTTTTTAAATGCATCGTGCTACATGTATGTTGGCTGGTGCATTTGGGATGCCATTAAGAACAAACGGCAATGCACCTGTAAGAACATGGTGCTTCTTTTTTTAATGTGCTGCGGGAATGCATGCAATATCGCACATGTTTTCATGTCCCATGAGTTTCAGTGGAACCTTGATATTAAGTTATATTAAATATTTTAGATTTATTTGTAGGGTTGTTTGCTTGAAATATTGGATATGATGGTCATCACTTGTAGCGTCTTTATACATGTTATGTATAATGTGACCTGTGTGTGTGTAAAAGCGGAGCTCCACCCTGAAATCAACTTTCACTTAATGTTCCTACCGCTCCTAAATGATGCATAATCGGCGATTTTCATATTAAAAAGTGATAGAATACCTTGTTAAAACTAATGGCTTCCGGTCTGCAGCCACTCGGGTTTTCTGTAGCTTCCTGTCCCGCGCTGTGCCTGCTGGGAGCCTGTCTCCGAGCTCCCTAATTATAATATTTTGCTCTGTTAGCCCAAACATCGCGTGACTTCGTGGCAACACAGACTCCAAAGCCGCTCCTGCACCGTTGCTCGTGCGAATGCGCGAGATCGAGCGGTGGATGCTGGGACATCAGCATCCACCGGAACGAGGAAGTGCCGGGCTGTGGGCTTATGCCCACAGTTAAAATGGAACCGGATGGAGGAATATACGTTTTTATTTGCCACTGTATTGCTGCGGAGCCGCAGGGAGAGACAGGACACGTGAGTAGCGCTACATAGGGTGATTTAACTTTTAAAGAGCCATTTAAAAAAAAAACGTTATTGGTGTGGGAGATCAACTTTAAAGAAATAAAAACTTTGCATGTGTTCTGTAAGGATTTGTTTGTATTTACATATAATACCAGCATAGCAATGTAGTTTGCATAAGAGTCGGTTCACACATATGTGGCACGACTCCGGGGGCGGCTCTGCAAGTCGTCCTGAGGACAACTTCAGAGGTGATTTGCAAGACGACTTATGTATAGAAGTCAATGCAAGTCGCCCCTGAAGTCGTACAGGGAGTACATTTCTAATCCGAATGACTTGCGTCACTCTGATTAGAACGCTCCCATTGCATGCGCCGCCTGACGCGTCGCCTGTGTGTGAATCGACTCTAAGTGAAAGGATATACTAATTCTCCTACAATGTACACCTACTAGGAAAAAGAGGAACCCATCCACTTGAGTGAAAAAAGATTACTACTCGCCCCAAACTTTTTGGAAAAAGATCAAAAGAAAAAATATGCTCCCAAGGGCTTTTGGGCAGCAGAAAAGTTCAAACTAAATCTATAAATGAATATAAAAATGTTTATTGGTACAAAATGACATAAAATATCAACACCACTTTAAAAACACGTGCTCTGGTATGCATGACCTCCATATATGACCAATAACGATGTCCTTATTTACTTGCAAATATATAGAGATATCACACGTAATGTTATCGCTCAGCAAGGACTCCAACACGTTTCAGTTATACAAGTTACAATCTTCCTCAGGGGGATGAGGAAATCTAAATTTTGAAATACCAAGTTAGAGCATTTGCAAATATAACAGAGATAGATATCTCTACCTCTCTCCACACATCATTTGTGGCCATTGATGGATCATAGGAATCATACCTTTTTTGTAAATGAGGGTGTGTGGCCAGAGCAGGATTAAAAAAAATCCCCACCAAAACTGGGTTATTTCCAGAGGGTCACCCCTCCAAGGGGAATGAGAACCCCAGAACGACCTACAAGATGTCACACTTGCTAGGTATGGGGGGGGGGGGGGTGTATGACCCTCTAAATTCTCAAATGATATCAATTTCTAGATGTCCTCATGTTACGCTATGACTGTAAAAACACAGCTACCAGCTACAGGTTCTAATTTGATAGGCATGTGGTTACAGGGGTACAGCTCCAAACAGTGTGCATTTATAAGGGGATTCCAGTTCACTCTCAAACTAAAGCATAGGAAACAGTTACTGGAACCATTCTACATGTGGCTTCTCTAAGCCGGCTGAAGAGAGAGGAAGAAAAGCCAGCTTTCATCTGCTGCAGGTGGATCGGTTCCAGTAAGTACCCAATTTCCCATGGTCTTTTTGCTTTAAGGAAGTAACACATCTTTAAAGTATTAAAGGACCAGGTGCACGTAGGACCCGTTCCTGTACCAATCTGTCCTGTGGTTGTTGAGCTGCATGGTGGGTCAGCTACATTCACGACAGAAGGCCCTAATAAATCAGTGCTGTGGGCCTGCATAGTCTGTGTTGTGGGTGTTTCCTAGCAACTGGAAGATCTTTTGCACAGCCGCTTTTAATTATATTTATATATATATATATATATATATATATATATATATATATATATATATATATATATATATAAAAGAACAATCTCGCCTCTATGCTGCAGCTCTAAGACCCAGAACTGAGCTATCGCATGACTGATTGCTCACTTCTCTGATTGCTCAGAGTGGAGTGCAGTGCTTCGTTCACCAGTGTTAATTTCACTAACAAAAACATTTTCATCTTAATTTTCATCAGCGGAATGTTTCCGGTGACAAAAACTAAACAAAAATTACCCCACATTAGCTGTCAGTTGACAAACTGTGACAATAATCCAATTCCCATTTTCGTCAACGAATGAAAATGTGAAGGAGTAACGTTTACCCACATGAACTTACGGTTTCCTTGGTGCTACGCTTGTAAAGCCTATGAGTGTTTTTTGCCTCCCAGTAAGCGTGGTAGCGTACCCAACACTGCAAAATGTACAGGCCTGCTCAGACCACTATCCAAAGCACTATGCAGCACTACAGGCCTCCTCAGACCAACCAGAGCACTGACAGCATTACAGGCCTCTTGAGACAATTTTTTTTTCTTTCCCTCCAGGAGTATATAATGAGTTTGGAAGAAATGCGTAAACAATGCATTACAATTTTAGTCATGACTATAACTTAATAAAAATTTTACTTCAAAATTAACACCGTCGGTCACTACTCTCCAGTGTTTGCTGGAGAAGGGGCAGAAGCTTCTGGTTTCAGCTCTCAGCCTTGAATTGGAGCCAGCTGTCAATCGGGTGGCCGGGGCAGATCCAGATAATTTGGGGTCCTTCCAGAGAATGGAGTGGCTACAAGCTGACTGTGGGTCACAGGAGAGCAAAAGTGCACGCGCTGCTGTGACACATGAAAAGTATGACCAAAAAAGTTTTGGCCATACTTTTTTTTTTTTTTTTTTTTAAGCAAGGTATGCTCAAGGGGGATTTGTAACAAGTTAGTGGCCTGAAGGAGGTTTTTTTTTTTTTAACTTGTCAGCTGGTAATAGCGATGTTACAGCTACAGCGCTGCTAAGAGAACTCTGCAACAGGGAGTAGGAATAGGACCCTGAATGGATTTTTTTTTTTAATGCTTTACAATGCTGCAGGGCCACACAGTGAACATCACTAAAGCGGGGAGGAAGGTACGCTTTTTTTATTTTTTTGCCAGGCGGTTTGCACTTAGATATGTGGGATAATTAAATTGACAGTTGTATAGACAGGCTCCTGTGCTGAAAATGTTTACTCTGATTTCACTGCAGAATGAACACTGAAGGATGAACACTTCAAGGAAAGCAGGAGCCAGTGGCACAAGGAACACATCAGAAAAATAGCGAGTAATGCCCCTTGTGCTGAATGTTGTTTTTTATTACATGTTTTATTCTCATACAGCATAAGAGCAATCTTCATGTCCATTACGATACATTTATGCTGTCATCCTTAGGTAATTGTACGCTGGCGGAAAAACAAAAAAACAAGAGTTACCTCCCCACTAAGCAAGGCTTCAGTTTCTTTTTTTGCCAGTGTCTTAGGCGATGGTCATGTCTGTGCAGTCTCTGCATGAAAGCATAGCTTTTCTCACCTGGGATTGGGATACTAGCTCTTTCTGGATCTATTTCCCTATGGTTTTTCAATACTTGGTGGAATGGTACCCAGACCCCCACACTGGACATTGGTAGACTGCCTGTAACATTGCCAGTTGGACCTGACAAAACAGGACCCTGCACTAGGGTTGTCCCGATACCACTTTTTAAGGACCGAGTACAAGTACCGATACTTTTTTTCAAGTACTCGCCAATACGATACTTTTTTTTAAATCTCATGTGACGGCGGCACATGTGTCAGTATGTTTTTTTTTTTTTTTTAATGCTTTCTTTTTTTTAAGGGGGGGGGGGGTGTGGACGGTGTCAGTGTGTTTTTTCTTGAATTTTTTTATTTTCTACAATCTTTTTTATTCTTTTTTGTTTTTTTATTATTTATTTTTTCAGCCGTGTTGGGGGGGCTTTAAGATATCAGGGGTCTTAACAGACCTCTGACATCTTCCCTTTGAGACAGAGAAAGGGACTAGGGATACGTGTTTCCCTGTCCCTTTCTCAGCAGCATTAGCTGCGCTGAAAATGAATGAAGTGAAGACAGCGTCTTCTCTTCATTCATAAACTGAAACATTTGTAATCGCAGATTTCAATGTTTCAGTTATGTGAATGGACAGTCAGTAATCACTGACTGTCCATTCGGAGCAGTAAGGAGCCGGATTTACCGGCTCCTACCCCGCTCTCCATCCTAACAATTCCAGGTGGTGTGGGAGAGGAACACGGTGGGATACATGGCGGCATACACTGCGGCTTTCAGCGGTGATCGGTGCTTGGAACTTCCCCATGCACTGATCACCGCGAACAGTTTACAAGTATCGGGTGAAGTACTCGGGCAAATGCTTGGTATCGGTATCGGGACAACCCTACCCTGCACAATCGTATATTATTTTACAGACCAGGTGTGAATCCAGGGCAGTGATCCCCGGCTGGGGAGTAGAGTCCCTGAAGGCACTTTTGGCAGAAGAAAATGGATTCGGTGTGGCAGCACTGGTTGGCACCCCTGGGTAGGCTGCTGGTTCCCTTCTCTGGTTAAAACCCCTTTCCCGTTTTTCCCCTTTACCTAGTAACCTGCCTGCCTGCTCCATAAAAGGGCATGCCCCCAGATAGGGGGAAGAGGTGCTGATTTTGGCACTGGGCACATGATTGCACAATGGAACTAAAAAAAAAAAAAAAAAGTAAATGGACTGTAGGTTTTTAATCTATTAGCATACAGTTGTAGTACCACTGCATTATTTGCAGTAATACAATGTGACTTGTATCAATGTGTTCGCAAATACTTTAAAGGGGTGTTCCACCCAAATGTAATGTTTATTAAAAGTCAGCAGCTACAAAAAGTGTAGCTGCTGGCTTTTAATAAACACACTTGCCTTCTCCACGTTCCAGCAACGCGCCGACCGGGGCTCCGCTCCTCTCCCCCCCCTCCCCGGCCGGTGTCTTCATTCCGACTGTGGGCACCCAGTCGTGACATCCTTCGGCTTCACGGCCGGGCACCCACTGCGCATGCACGAGCCGCACTGCACATGCGCGGCTTGCCGCTGATTGGACAGGCGATCACCTAGGACCTGTCAGTGTCCTAGGCCACCGCCTACAGGGAGGAGGGGCTGCCATAAGGCGATTAAGCCTAATCGCCTTACCAGCCCCGCCCCCCACCCAAAAAAAATTACATGCCACATGCCGAAGCTCCAGGACCGGGACTGCGGGATTCGCGGACCCGATCGCCGCTGCAGTGCGGCGATCCGTCCCTAGAGCGGAAGAACGGGAAGAGCTTCCCCGTGCTTCTCTGTGGCCGTAGCATCGATCGCGTCATCCCTGTAATCGATGACGTCACACCTACAGCCACACCCCCCTACAGTTGTAAACACACACATAGGTCACACATCCCCTACAGCGCCACCTGTGGTTAACTCCCAAACTGCAACTGTCATTTCCACAGTAAACAATGCAATTTAAATGCATTTTTTGCTGTGAAAATGACAATTGTCCCAAAAATGTGTCAAAATTGTCCGAAGTGTCCGCCATAATGTCGCAGTCACGAAAAAAAATCGCTGATCGCCGCTATTAGTAGTAAAAAAAAAAAAAATTAATAAAAATGCAATAAAACTATCCCTTATTTTGTAAACGCTATAAATTTTGCGAAAACCAACCGATAAACGCTTATTGCGATTTTTTTTTTTTTTTTTTACCAAAAATACGTAGAAGAATACGTATCGGCCTAAACTGAGGAAAAAAAACGTTTTTTTATATATTTTTGGGGGATATTTATTATAGCAAAAAGTTAAAAATATTGATTTTTTTTTAAAATTGTCGCTCTATTTTTGTTTATAGCGCAAAAAATAAAAACCGCAGAGGTGATCAAATACCACCAAAAGAAAGCTCTATTTGTGGGGAAAAAAGGACGCCAATTTTGTTTGGGAGCCACGTCGCACGACCGCGCAATTGTCAGTTAAAACGACGCAGTGCCGAATTGCAAAAAGGGGCAAGGTCCTTTACCTGCATTTTGGTCCGGGTTCCGGTTCCGGTTCCATTCCGGTTCCATTTTTGGGTGGAACTCCGCTTTAAGGTGTTTGATTAGTTGCATGATGAGTGGGAGGGATTCTACTTATGGAGGTATCAAATCAAGTAGAATCCTGGAGGATGGTCATTGCCCATCAGCATTCTAGAATTGAGGACTATATGCTTTAGGTTACTGCACTGATCTCCAAAATGCAGCCCTCTGTGTGCCTTTATCTGGCCCTTGGGGCAGTGTTCCTCTCACTAATGCAAGACAATATTCCAACCATTGACACCAAGGATGAAGCATTAATCCTCTTACTGACACCAACGATGGGACACTATTCCCACTGACACCAATGATGACACTATTCCTCCCACTGACACCAGTGTTCGGCCTCCCTAAAGTCTGATGACCGAAAACTGGCCCTTTGTTTAGAACATGGGTCTTCAAACTATGGCCATCCAGTTGTTCAGGAACTTCAATTCCCATCATGCCTAGTCATGTCTGTGAATGTCAGAGTTTTATAATGCCTCATGGGAAGTGTAGTTCCGTAACAGCTGGAGGGCCATAGTTTGAGGATCCCTGGTTTAGAAAGATTGTAGACCCTGGCTTACAGCTTCGGTCGGAGCAGCTGAAGGGCATTCCAGAAAAAGTTTCAAATCGGACAATGACACATCATTGGCGTATATAAATCATCAAGGTGGCACCAGACGTCGGACTGCTCACTAGAAAGTGTCTCTCATCCTGGTTTGGGCAGAGCTCCATCTGGTCAGGTATGAAAAATTGGCAAGCAGATTTTCTCAGCCATGAACAAACCTCTCTGGGGCAATGGGCTCTACACCCAGAGCTGTTGGTGGAGCTCTGCCGACGTTGTGAAACCTGGATGTGGATCAACGTTAAGCTGAATGGGTTCGTTTCCAGGCCCAGGGATTCACAAACGTTGTGGTGAATGCTCCGGTGACACGTTGGAGACTTCCAGCAGTGTCTGCTTCTAGTCTACTTTTTCAGTATTTGAGTGATGGAATGCCAGTGATTCTGATTGCTGTGGTATGGCTCCCTGAGAGCTTGGTACTCCAATGTTGTGAACATGTCAGTGGATGACCTTTTGGATCCTACTGGATTGACCCGGCCTTCTGTCGCAAGGTCTAGTCTTCCATCCTTTAAGTTTCCAGCTTTTAGAGCTGTTGAAGCCAGAGTCTTGAAGGACGTGGGAGTCTGATTTAGTCATTACTACTGTGCAAAAAAATGGCAACCACCACAAACTATTACTAGCCTTTACAGCAAGGTGCACATGGAAGGACAGCGCATATCACAAACAAAAGATTTACCAGCACACTTGTCTGCCTGCAAAATAACGGAAATGACCCTAACGGTTTAGAATAAAAATGGAGGGTTTTGTTTGCCCATACTACTAGCATTCCCACATTTTTTGCAACAAAGGATATGGCAAGGCATGCACTGGATGCTTTGTGTCCCAGAACAAAAAGTTGCATGTCCCTTTAGTGAATGGGGACAAGCTAGGTAAGTGAATACTTGACATAGGGAAATCGATCGGCCATAATGCTAAAAACTGCAGCCACAAGATGTGAGCCCATCATTACAAGGTAAGACAAACATTGATACCCAGGGAAAACAACAAAACCATTTCAAAGTTTAGAGTGGTTCTAAAGGCAGTAGGTTTTCAATCTTACTGCATCCTATGCAGTAAGGTAAAAAAACATTCTGCATGCAGCTTCAGCCACAGCACCCCTAAAAACATACCTGATCCAGTGCACGAGAGCCGAAGCTCCCTCTAGTCTCTTGCTGCTCATTGGCTCAGATGCAGGATCCATGTTGTCAATCAGTCAGTGAAGCGGGGGATGGGACCGAGCCTCGTTCTGTCTTGTGGATACACAGAGCAGGGATCAAGGACGCATGAGTGCCTCCATAGCAAGCGACTTGGTGTGGGGGAGGAGCCAGGAGCACTGGAAGGGGACCCAAGAAGGGCAGGATCAGAGTTGCTCTTTGCAAAACCATTGCACAGAGCAGGTAAGTGTAACATGTTTGTTGATTAAAAACAAAAAAAAAACCTAAGCCTATAGTATTACTTTTAAGTTTTTATTTTTTCTTAGTGTCAGCAATTCTACATTTATTTGAGTTTCCTACGAGAAAAGCATTTGGTGTGACTGCCATAAGCTTCCTTGTGGCAGAGACCAATGAGGTTGGTACTTTGTTCTTTTTTTTTTTTTCTTTTTTTTTATGCATTGAGTATGGTGTTGGTGATAAACAGCATTTGGTAAATATGCAATATACTGATGTGCATTATCAATGCAGACATTTTAATAATTTGACAAATATGAAATGAAACAATGAAAATCTTTTATCTTCTTTTGCAGTGTCAAACCATGACTATAATTGATAAAGTTTCTCCAGTGAGTGCAACATGCCAGAACCAGCTTTGCAAGTCCATTTCACCATCTTCAGGAGAAATAGAAACAGGTTCGACAACTTTGGGCGTAGTATCAGCCTTAGCTAAAACGTCTCTTGGACCAGTACCTGGTGCTGCCGTCTATTCAAGCTCATCTGTTCCTGAAAAGCCTGTGCCCTCGGAGCAGAATGATCCACGTAAGAAATGGTTCTCGTCCCATTTTTTTATTTTTTTTGCTTGTTTTTCTTTGTTTTATTCTGGTATACAAAGATTTCTTGTGGCTGTTACTGCATTTCGGTATACTTATCATGGCTTGCACATGTCCACTGAGGAGTTTACTATGACAGCTATAGGACAAACATTACTCTTGTTTAACCCCTTCCATACAGGGCATTTTCACCCCCTTCCTGCCCAGACCAATTTTTAGTTTTCAGCGCTGTTGCACTTTGACAATTGCGCGGTCAGGCAACACTGTACCCAAATAAATCGTTTTTTTCCCCACACAAATAGAGATTTCTTTTAGTGGTATTTGATCATCTCTGCGGTTTTTATTTTTTGCGCTATAAACAAAAGAAGAGCGACAATTTAAAAAAAAACACAATATTTTTTTCTTTTTATTTAAAACATATCACAATATTTAAAAAAAAAAAAGAAATTTTCCCCTCAGTTTAAACCGATACGTATTCTTCTACGTATTTTTGGTAAAAAAAAACGCTATAATCGTATATTGATTGGTTTGCGCAAAAGTTATAGCATGTACAAAATAGGTGATAGATTTATGGTATTTTTATTTTATTTTTTTTACTAGTAATGGCGGCGATCTGCGTTTTTTTATTTTTTGTGACCGTGACATTGCGGTGAACATATCGGACACTTTTGACACGTTTTTGGGACCATTCACATTTACACAGCGATTATTGCTATAAAACTGCACTGATTACTGTGTAAATGTGACTGGCAGGGAAGGAGTTAACACTAGGGGGCGCTGAAGGGGTTAAAATGTGTCCTAAAGTGTGTTCTAACTGTAGGGGGACTCACAGGGGGAGGAGATCGATGTGTGTTCCTCTGTACTGGGAACACACATCGATCTCCTCACCGCTGACAGGAGGTGGATCTGTGTGTTTACACACACAGATCCACACTCCTGACGTGATTGCCGGAAATCGCAGGTGCCCGGCGGCAATCGCAGCCGTCGGGCACGCGCGCGGGATCGCGAGTGGTGCCGCGCGCGCCCTAGAACGCCGTGGAGACAGGACGTTGTGCAACGTCTAGTCTCATCGGCGAGGGGATGACCATAGCGTCATTTCCCTATGGCCTGGAATTGAAGTGGTTAAAGGAGTTCTAAAGGCAGAAGTTTTTTTTTATCTTAATGAATTGAGATAAAAAAAAAAACTGTGTAGCTGCCTCCCCAGCACCCCCCTAATTACTTACCGAAGTCCCATCTCTCTCCAGCGAAGTCTGAGACATGGCAGCAACACCATTGGCTCCTGCTGGTGTCAATCAAAGTCAGTCAGCCAATCAGGGGAGAGACGGGACAGGACTCTGTGTCTGGATACACGGAGCTCTGGCTCGGGTGCCCCAACAGAGAGCTGCTGGCTAAGGGGGCACTCTATAGGAGGGATGGGCCAGGAGCAGCAAAGGATTATGCAGGCTGCTCTGTGCAAAACCAACTGCACAGAGCAATGCAAGTAAGTGTAATTTAGTCTTTTACTGCGCAACCCCCTATTTAGTGTTCATTAAACATTCATTGGCACGGTTTACTTGCCATTTATTGAGCACTTTCAGTTCCATGTTCACTCTCACAATAAACTAAACTTTTTATTTAATCCTTCATGCGCTTTATGCACTTGATCCCATTCTGATTGGTGGTCCAATTTCAGAGTAAAAGCACCTCCCTTATGCGTATGCTGGCTGTAGCTCTGCCCCGGTCTGCAGCCCAATTTTGGGAGTTTCTGTGGGGGAAGGTACAGCCTGCAACCCCAATCACCCCCCCCCAATCAAATATAAAAAAAAAACTGCCCTGACAGCACTGATCATCAATTTATAATAGTAAAATCTATGTGCCGGTGCCCCCTTGGCATTTACAATTGGCCACAGCTCACACAGCAGCCCTGCAGTGGTGGTAATTCATTTATAAAAGTGAAAGATCACTTAGTGCTGTGGGGCTGTGACATCTGACTGACACGACTGAGGGCTGTGTATGTTCCCTTTGCAACAGCCAGCGATTCCTACTTTGTAGGAAAATGTCTCTCATTTAAAGGAAATGCATAGTGGAGATATAAAAATCTATTTCCGTCTGTCCTCTGTGTATTTAATTCCCATGAAAAGAATCTCCTGCTACTCAAGGTTCAACTTCCCACATACTGGTAATAATTCTTAGTAGAATCGGCTGTATATTATCAAAGTTTCCATAGCTTCATCATTCGTTCTGTACACTGTGGCAATCGGGCCATTATCCATACTTTTTATTGTGGACTATACTAGCTTTGAATTAATATGCAAAAAAAGTCATCCTGGCTGTATGTTGTGCCTAGATTCTACATGAATGGAAGAAAATTTTTGTTGCAGGGTTCACGACAAATACATTTACATTTTCTCTGTTATAAAATACAAATTTGCTCTTTAGGTAATACAGAATATGAGCTTCTTTACACAGATTTCTCTCTGATTTCTCCAAGTTCTATTGATGTGACTTGGAAGTCTCATTATTTATGGTGGCCGAGACCAGTTATTCGGGCATTCTTGCATGAATTTATAGCATACTGCTCAGTTACTTCCTATACTTCTGACCTACATGGGATCTTTTTTAATATTACTACAACTGGAAGAAGTAATTATAGATGGTCACCTATCCCGTTTTTCTAAAATGCAGCTAGTAGGCTGACTTTGGGAAACCTCTGTTAACGTCTACAAAGGTTTTTAAAGTAATAGGAAGAATTAAGAGGTCTTTTTCAAATGTTATCACATCCTGGACCAATTTTCAGCACTATGGTGACAACATGTACATTTCCCTTAAACTATTACAAGTTCAGGTATACTTTGCTTTCAGATTTTCCAGGGATTCTATTTAATATTCTTTCTAAATTCTGCTGGTTATCAGGTACCCTGTCTTTTTTTGTTTTTTTTCTTTTGTTTTAATGCTAATGTATGAAAAATGCCAACAGCAGTGATTAGGAATTCTTGTTTCATTTTCAACTATTGCTGCTGAAGACACAGATGAAAGTTTGCAACCTGCAGTAGGAAACAATAAATTGTGAACATGCTTTTAATGCACAATCCCCTTTCTGTCTTCATTTCACATGCTCTCTGATTACTGTATTGTCACACAAATGTCTTGTACAGAAAAAAATATTGAAAGTAAATGTGTTATCAGAAAAATATTCTCATGGCTATTCTTGACCTCTTTTATTGTTTGCTATTATGCTGTTTTGGACAGTTGGGTCAAATTTAGAAGCTCTTATCTGCATACTTGTCCCAGGTCAGCGTCATAAAGTAGAACTCCGGTCTGCAGCTATACATGTTATACTTTCCACTTTGGCTACTGTTCAGCTTTCTTTCCTTATTTTAACATTGATCTTAACCCCCCTGCCGGTATCCCGGAGCGCGACTCGGGGTGGATTTTTTATGTAAATATCGATATCCCCGAGTCGCGCTCGGGGTGAATATGCAGAGCCTGCAGAGCGCGCTGGCTTACCTTGTATCCAGGCAGGGTTACTGTACTTACCTTGTCCCTGGATCCAGCGATGCATCCCCGCTGTGTGAGCGAGTGGCGTCCTCCATTCGACTCACACAGTGCCCGCACGCCGCCGATCTCCGTTCCCTGCGACGTAACAGCGCACGGGGGCGGAGACCGGCGGCAAATTCAAAAAAGTAAACACACATTACATACAGAATACTGTAATCTTATAGATTACAGTACTGTATGTAAAAAGTACACACCCCCCCTGTCCCTAGTGGTCTGCCCAGTGCCCTGCATGTTCTTTTACATAATAAAAACATTTTTTTGTGCCTGCAAACTGTAGATTGTCCATAGCAAACAAAAGTGTCCCTTTATGTCAAAAGTGATTTTAGAGCAGCTGGAAAACAGCGATAATAAATTATAATCACTTGCAGAATTGAGCGATAGCGATTTGTGGGGAAATTCGTCATAAAAAAATAAAAGTAATGACAGCGACAATTCTGCAACTGAGCAAATTTCAGTGATTTTTGATTTGATTACATTAGTGAATAATTTTTATTATAATTACAATATTATTTGTTATAATTATTTATAGTTCTTTATTATATTATAATTTTATGATTTTGTGTTTCAAACTTTATCATACCCAGGATGTCTACTAGACTCTGGTTTGGACAAATTTAAGTGAGTTATTCCTAAAAATTGCAGGCCTACAGTATAAAACGCAGAATTTCCATGCAAAATAATTGTACCGCTTTTGGTACGTAATTCCAGACAGAATTATACCGCCAGGGAGGTTAAGGGGGGTGTATGTGTTCTTTTAAGGGGAAAAAAAGTTACGTGACCATATTTACTCCTTCTCTTGCTGTACATTGGTCTGTGGGGGAAGCTGTTGGAGCCAGCACATCACTGCAGTAATATCCACGCATCATGTGATGGATATTTAGCAAAAATTATTTAACCCAATACACATAGCGTTATCTAAATGTGAGTTCCCATCCCATACGCCTCACTGCTCTTTTTATAAGTGGACAGTACAGTGCATTTAATTTACTGCAAAAAGGAACACGGCAAGATAATTGTTCTTGCTGAGGAATGGCACTGGATTTGCACATAGAGAGCAGTTCTTGAAAGCTAGGTGGCAGGGAATTGTCCCCTTTTTTGGGTTGAATCTGGCTCTATAAGAAGTTGTGTGCACCACATGGGCTTTAGGGCGCATTAGTCACTGCTATGGCCTTATAAGCATTTCAGAGATGGTCTTATGCAGTTATTGGGGTCCTATTGAGAGCTAGGCATCTGCTTTCAGTAAGCGTGCCTGTTTCAATGCCCTTCAATATAAAGTTGGAGTCTTTTTAGTTTTTCAGCACACACTAGAAATTTGAAACACATTAACATTGCTTCTTTATAACTGATCAAGGATAATTTAGCACTGCTAAAAATGTGTTTCACAGCTTTTCAAGATATACTATGCAACTTTTAGCAGTAACACATTATCTAATTTAGGCACAGTTTAAAAAAAATAATAATAATTTTTCATACAGATTAACTATGAAAATTAGATTTTTGTAATCCCTGTAAAATCACCTTTTTGGAGTCCATTGAGGGACAGGCAGCCATTTCCGTTTTGGGTTATTGGACACTGACAAACTGTAGGTCAGCTCAGGAAAAACCTCTCCTTCTGCGATCATGCCTTAGAGGGGGTGGGACCTCTGTCCCTCAATTGACTCCAAGAAAAAGCTTTTATGGTGAGCACAAAAACCCTATTTTTTATTTCTCGTACCTTTTTTGAAGCTCATATGTAGTCCTTCACCTTACAGACTTCCAAAAACGGTTAAACTGAGGGGTAGTAAACACAGCAAACTCTTGATGGGCCCACAAAAATTTCAACCATCAGAGGCATCTGAAGGTCCTTATACCCGAAGATGACATCAGATGAGACCCTACAAAAGACCAGGTGGCAGCCTTGCAAGAATGATAGACCGTAGCCTGATCCTTCAAAATAGCAAGAAAAATTACTATGCCCATGAGACTTAAGAGTTGCACCAAAAAAGTTAATGACACTTTTACGTAAAATTCTGCATTTCTTTTGTCATATTCAAGTTAAAAATGGAATACAATGAACAATACATATTTCATACTGTAAAGAGAAAGTACAGTAAATGTAAACATTGATTTATATTGTAGATATAAACAACATTGCGGGTGTGAACAGGTAAGTACATATTGGACTATATCTAGACTTTTTTTTGTGAAGCAATGTTTACTTCATCAGGAGATGGTCAAATCCAGTAGATCTGTGGCGAGACCACGTCATAAAAATAAGTAGAATTGAAAAAATGTCATATAAACCCACCTAATGGCTAAATGTGGTTTAACCACTTAAGGACCCCCGCACGCACATATACGGCCACAGAATGGCACGTACAGGCACAAGGGCGTAAATTTACGTCCCCGCCTGAGTGCGGTTCCGGGGGGCCAATCGGGACCCCCTCCGCGGCGTGCGGGGGTCCCCCTACCTCTGGGAGCGATCCGGGATCTGCGGGCGGATGTCCGTGATATCCGCCCCCCCCGCGATCGCTCCCAGCCAATGGGAGCGATCGCTCCCAGCCAATGGGAGCGCGCTCCCAGCCTGTCACTTCCTCCTCCTGTGTTTACACAGGAAGGAGGAAATGATGTATTCTCTCATCGCAGCGCTGTTTCCCACCGCTGCTGATGAGAGAAGACATCACAAGTAAGTGTGCACCAACACAACACTGACACACACTCACATAGGCATATTAACCCCTTGTGATCGCCCCCCCCTGTCACAGTGTCACTGAATGCAGTGATTTAATCACTGCATTTAGTGTCAGTGTGACATGCAGTGTGAAAAACAGTTAGTGTTAGGTTCAGGATAGCCCCCCCACCCCCCCTAATAAAGTTTTAACCCCCTGATCACCGCCCTAGTTAACCCTTTCACTCCCTATTGCCAGCGTCACTAAGCGATCATTTTTCTGATCGCTGTATTAGTGCCGCTGTTCCCGCTAGGTAGCTATTTTTTTTTATTGCGATTTTTTTTTTTTTTTTACTAAAGACATGTGGCTAAATAAATTTTGGCCTAAATGTTTGACTAAAATTTAGTTTATTTGATTTTTTTTTTTAACAAAAAGTAAAAAATAGTGTTTTTTTTTCAAAAATGTCGCTCTATTTTTGTATATAGCGCAAAAAATAAAAATCGCAGAGGTGATCAAATACCACCAAAAGAAAGCTCTATTTGTGGGAAGAAAAGGACGCAAATTTTGTTTGGGAGCCAAGTCGCACAACCGCGCAATTGTCTGTTAAAGCGACGCAGTGCCGAATCGCAAAAACACCTTGGGTCATTTACCAGCGTATTGGTCCGGGTCTTAAGTGGTTAAGAAAGCAGACTCTGCTCCCTATAGTAGATATACTTTCACATCAACTTAAAGTGATTGTCTTGAAAAATAACAACCATGTTATACTTTGTTGCAGTGGCTTTGCACAGAGCAGCCCAGATCATCCTCTTCTTGGGTCCCTCTTCTTCTCACTGCTCCCTGTGTCCATTCAGATGAGGACACCTGGCCCTGCCCCACCCCCTCTCTGATTGGCTAGCTGACTTTGATAGCCAATGGCCCGCTGCTGTGTCTCAGCCAATCGGGAAAAAGAGTCTCGGACAACTGAAATGCTGTTAGGCTGCATTCACATCTGAGCGACAAATCGCCTGTCGCCCGACGCTCATGCCGCTGGAGGGGCGAATCCCCATTCATGTCTATAGAGATGGTTCACATCTCTGAAACGCCGAACGCCTGTCGCCTGAAAAAAAGTCCCGGAACCCTTTCTTTCATGCGACATTGGCGTTCGGCCATAGACATCAATAGGGATGATTTGTAAAAAAAAACAAAAAAATGTATCGAATCGCGGCAAGTAATGCCGCGTACGCGGCGTTACTTGCCGCCTAGATGTGAATGCAGCCTTAGGGGGACTGCTGCACACAGAAGGCTTTTTTTATTTCAATGTATAGAATGTAAAGGATAACAAAATCCAGAGGATTGTACAAAAAGGGCAAAGACATAGGGGGCACCCAAGGACACGCTCAGTCCAGGATCTGAAGGTGGAGCAGGTCATTCAGTGTGGTCATACCGTGGATCCTGGAAGATGAGACAAAGGTAGATAAAAGGCTGTGTGAATACCAAAAAGGAAGGACATGCTAATATAAAAGAAAAAGTGTGACCATCATCTAGAGTCAACAAGATGTGTGTAAATGTCTAGATAAACAGGAGGAAGAAGAAAAAAAAAATACACCATGCCAAAGACCTAAAGTCTTTTATCAGGATAGCTTAAAAGGTACAAGACTTCAATAGAAATGTATAGTAAAAATGGCCCAAAGAGTCTACACAGTACCTGTGGTGCCAGCAGCAATAGGAAACATGGTATGTCAGCAGGCCAAAGTACATGTGCAAATCCTTTCCAAATAGGGCCCCTGTTAAGTAGCCCCAAGCCAGAAACATGACAGGGGTCTGGCATGGCCCCTCAGGCTGCTAAAGGACAAAATAAAGTAAAAAGAAATGAAAAAAGACGTGCAAAATTAGAAACCCAAAAAACAACAAAGAATTCAATGAAACGGACAAAAAACAAACAAAACCAAAGCAGACCAGCGAAAGGGCCAAAATGGATTTGCAGCTATTCCTTGCATGGTGGTGGCGTTTGGTTGAGGCGTCCTGCCTCGTTTCCACATGATGCTAAGGGGGTGGGCATGTTTCATGCTTGGGTATTCTTAAGGGGAGTCCCATTTTGTCAGGATTTTCATTTATCCTTTTGGGCTGCTGACATACCAGTTTGATGTGACTTTTTTCTACTGCTGCTGGCATGACAGGTACTGTGTAGACTCTTTGGGCTTTTTTTTACTGATCAGTTTCTATCACTATCCTAATAGACTCATTAGTCTGTTGGCTTGTTTTTTTTTTTTCTTTTCTCCGGTTTATACAGAAATGTACACACATCTTGTTTGTATGGTGTTCACTTTAGGTGGTGGATAGGGTTGTCCAGATACCGATACAGAGTATTTGCGGGAGTACTTGTACTCGCGCAAATGCTCCCGATGCCAAAATTGAATAGTTTTTTTTGTATTTATCAACATGTTCTGTGAAAATTCTTTGAGTTTTTTACTACTGCGTGACAAGAAAATAATTTTTTTTTATTCATTTTTACTCATTTTTATTCTTTTATAATGTCTTGAGTTAGAGTTCTTCATAATTCTAAAGAAAATATCCTTAGTCTGTATTGTGGTTTGAAAACTGTCACATGACATTTAAAAAAATTATCGGTATTCGGTATCGGCAAGTACATGAAAAAAAGTATCGGTACTTGTACTCGGTCCTAAAAAAGTGGTATCGGGACAACCCTAGTGGTGGACATACTATTGGGTTTTCTTATATTTTATAAGTATGTACTTCCTTTTTGGTTTTCACACAGCCTTTTATATCCACCTTTGGCTTGTCGTCTTGGGTCTCCCTGTATCCCCCCGCCTGGTTGGCCTGCTCTACCTTCAGTGTCCCTGTCTTTGCCCTATTTTTTGAACAGTCCTCTGGATCTTGTTATCCTTTTAAATCCTGAAGTTGATGTGCAAGTATATTCAACCCACTATAGGGAGTGGAGATTGTTTTATTAACCCACATTTAGTCGTTATGTGAGTTTACATGCAATAATATTTAAATATATATTTTTATGACATGGTCTCTCCCTCGATGTACTGGATTTGACCAACTCCTGGAGAAGTGAACATTGCTTTATGAAACTCATTGAGATATAGTCCAATATGTACCTGTGTGTGTGTGTGTGTGTGTGTGTGTGTGTGTGTGTGTGTGTGTGTGTGTGTGTATGTATTTACCCACAATGTTTAAACCAAGAATATACAGCATTGTTTACTTTCTTTCTCGTACATCACGGGACACAGAGCGGCATATTCATTACTATATGGGTTATATGGAGTACCTTCAGGTGTGGACACTGGCAATCTCAAACAGGAAGTCCCCTCCCTATATAACCCCCTCCCCTAGAGGGAGTCCCTCAGTTTTTTCGCCAGTGTCTTAGGTGTTGGTCACGGAATAGCTTTGCTCCACATCCTTGGGATTAAGGGCAGGCTAACCGGATCTGTCCAAGGAGCCTCAGTGCCAAAGTGGACAGTACCCGGGCCCCAAACCGTGGGGTTTTGCCTATAATGCTCCTCTTTGGAGGGCTGGGCCCAGGACTTGGAGTTTGTAAAAACCATAAGTTCCTGTTTGCTAGGGTGCTATATAGGTCCAGGACAGTGGGTACCTTCATAGGACCCCAGGGCCTGAAGGTCTACTACGCTACCCACGGAGATGGGAGAAGATTGGATCGTTTTGCTGGACAAACATCCTGCAGCATGGAGCAGGTAAGGGGGAGCCTGCGGGACTTGGTTCGACAGCAGGCTCTCCGGGGTAACCTAAAAGGGGGGATAGCCTAAGTATGCTCTGCATTGGCAACCTTGCTCACTATGTCTGAGAAAGACAGGATGACACCTTTTTTCCCCCCATCACTAGGTTCCCCTGTCTAAGAATGTGTTGCTAGCTAACCTGCTGCTTTCTTCCTAGGACTAGTAAGGATCCCTATGAGGCCTTTTGGAGAGTCCTACCTGGCCGGGGGTTTGAATCTGCCGCCTGATACTGCAGTCCTGGGTCTCCAGCAGCGCGGCTCCTCCATGTTCCTCCTGTTCCGGCATACGCGCGCGTGCGCGCGCACGTCTTATAGACGTTTTTTCGCGCCGTTCAGAGAGGAGGGCGGGGGGGGCGTGCCTGCGGCATCATACAGGGGCGCGCCTTGTGCTGTTATAGATCAGCAGGCATTGTCAGTGCTCAGTCTGAGGCTGATTTCAGAAGGAGAGGACGCAGAGCGGCAGAACAGTGACTCCCGGTGGCGGAAGAGGGGTAGTACATGCTGGACTTTGTTCCAATGCCTTTTTTGTTAAGCCAAGAAATTCCCCTTTTTGCAACAGGTTGGAGGCTGGCAAACTAAGTTTGGGGTCACTGTATGTTTAAAAAAAAAAAAAAAAAAAAAAAAATATATATATAATATATATTTAAAAAAAAAAAAAAAAAAAAAACATACGGGGCCCCATCAGTTTTTGGGCATTAGTGATCTATTGTCCCCTAAGCTCTGGTTTTGTACTCCTGGCCACTACAGTCTGTTGTTGTTGGCGGAGTCCCTCGATTTTGTATTATGGCTTCCAAAGGTTCGGGGTCAAAGGGTACAAAAAAGACCAAAAAACAAAGGGGTTCCCCCTCTGATTCTGATGATATGCCGATACTTTCCCCGCAACTTATTAACATAAAGGGCACCTTGGATGAGCCATTAGGGGGATCTGGTGCGGAGGCTGGCCCAGATCAGCCCAGCCCTGTGTTTATCACAGAGGAGATGCTAGCCGTATCCCTAGGGGGGCTAGAAGAGAGAATAGCAGCATTGATCGCTAGAGCTATTCCTGGTAAGAAACGGGTTAGATCCCCATCACCAAGAGGTGTATCCTCAGATGCTGAGATTCTCTCTCCGGAGGAATTGGAATCACAGGAGGATCAACTAGACCTGAACCAAGAGGGTTCAGGGATTGAGGGATCTGCCTCTGAGGAACCATTTTCAGACTCCCAGACAGAAAGACTGTGGGTACAGTCTTTGACGGACATGGTCCGCTCGGCATTTAGTTTACCATTGCCAGAGCCTCAGGTTCCTCCGGTATCCTCTCTGGGCTCTTTGAAAGCTCCGTTAAGCAACGCAGTTTTTCCGGTCCATCCTCTCTTGGAGGAATTGATCTTTCGGGATTGGGTACGGCCGGACAGGATTTTTCTGCCACCGAAAAGATTTGCGGTCATTTACCCCATGGAGGAAAAATTCTCCAAGAGGTGGAGGCTCCCAGTAGTGGATGCAGCCATCTCATGTGTGAATAAATCACTAACTTGCCCGGTGGAAAACATACATATGTTTAAAGATCCGGTTGATAAAAGGTTAGAGACACCTTTTAAAAGCATCCTTTGCTACGGCAGGAGCAGTGGTACAGCCAGCTGTGGCTGCGATTGGTGTTTGTCAGGCGTTAAAAGACCAGACAAAAGAAATGTTAAAGGACATGCCTACCCAACAAGCAGAAGAGTTTTCTGACATTCCCAGAGCTCTGTGTTTTGCTGTAGATGCTATAAAAGATTCCATCCAGCAGGCCTCTCGGTTATCACTATTTTTGGTGCACATGAGAAGGCTCTTATGGTTGAAGAACTGGGCGGCGGAGCCCCCATGCAAAAAGCTTCTGGCAGGGTTTCCCTTCCATGGAGGACGACTCTTCGGAGAGGATCTGGATAAGTATATTCAGACTATTTCAAATGGCAAGAGTACCCTTTTACCGGTCAAAAAGACATTCCGGGGTCCTACATTTAAAAGGCAGCTCTTTCCTGTCTCGGGGCCCTCAAATTCCAGGCAGTATCGACGGCCGCCTGCACGATCCAACGTTAACAGTAGATCGCAGGGACAGGCCCCTGGGGGTAAGAGGCCATGGTATCGCAAGCCGACAAAGACAGCCCCTAAGTCTGCCTTATGAAGGGGCGCCCCCACTCTCGCGGGTGGGGGGAAGGCTTAGTTTCTTCTCAGAAGTTTGGGAAGCCAAGATCCCCGACAAATGGGTCCGGGCATCTGTAACCACAGGCTACAGACTGGAGTTTCTAAGGTGTCCTCCGCCTCATTTTCAAGAATCAAGGCTACCAAAGGATCCAGCAAGGAAGGCCTCATTGCTGGCAGCTTTGGATCACCTGCTTTGCCAGGACGTAATAATAAAGGTGCCAGCCCAAGAGCAAGGGCTAGGTTTCTATTCCAATCTCTTTGTCATACCAAAGCCCAACGGCGATGTCAGGCCAATCTTGGACCTAAAGAGGTTAAACGGTTACCTAAGGGTTCGTTCCTTCCGGATGGAATCCATCCGGTCAGCAGCCGCCGCGCTTCAGAGGGACGATTTTCTGGCCTCCATAGACATAAAGGATGCTTACCTTCATGTACCAATCTTTCAGTCGCATCAAAGATTTTTACGCTTCGCGGTGGGGCAGCGACACTTCCAATTCAGGGCGCTCCCCTTCGGGCTGGCCACGGCCCCCCGGGTATTCACGAAGATCCTAGCCCCAGTTCTGGCCAATTTAAGGATCCAAGGGGTCACAGTCCTAGCATACTTGGACGACCTTTTAATCATAGATCACTCACGGCCGGGTCTGCAACAGGCAGTAAACCTCACGGTTCGGTACCTCGAAGGATTCGGCTGGGTCCTAAACCGGGGAAAGTCAGCGTTCCAGCCTACAAAGCAGTTGGAATACCTCGGCATGAGGTTAGACACAGAACAGCAAAGGGTGTTCCTGCCCCTTGTAAAGATCGAGGCTATCAAGGGGTTGGTTCAGTTGGTTCTAAACAAGAAAAAACCAACTATTCGCCTGTGTATGCGAGTACTAGGCAAGCTAGTGGCCACGTTCGAGGCAGTACCATACGCTCAGATCCACACTCGCGTCCTACAGGCAGCCATTCTAGCAGCCTGGGGCAAGAGGGCACATGCCTTAGAGTCCCCTTTGACGCTATCATCAAGGGTCCGACAAAGCCTGGCCTGGTGGTTGAACCCCCAGAATCTTCTAAAGGGAAAATCCTTCAGCCCTGTTGTCTGGAAGGTAGTTACCACAGACGCCAGCCTGGCAGGCTGGGGGGCGGTCTTCGAGGGGTTCTCTCGCCAGGGAACTTGGGTGAAAGCAGAGAGGCAGCTCCCCATCAATATCTTGGAGATCAGAGCTGCTCGCCTAGCCCTTCTGGCATGGACCTCCAGATAAAAGGGGTTCCCGGTGAGAATCCAGTCAGACAATTTCAGTGGGCAGAGGTTCATGTACCCTGCATTTCGGCGATATTCATTCCCAGAGTGGACAACCTGCAGGCAGACTTCTTAAGTCGCCAGAGTCTGTTGCCAGGGGAGTGGTCTCTGCATCCCCAGGTCTTTCAGGCAATCTGCCAGAGGTGGGGAATGCCGGACGTAGATATAATGGCATCCAGGTTCAACAAGAAACTAGACAGGTTCGTGTCTCGAGCGAGGGATCCTATGGCCTGCGGAACCGATGCGTTGGTTTGCCCTTGGCATCAATTCAAACTTCTATATGCATTCCCTCCGCTACAGTTACTCCCTCGCCTGTTGCGCAGGATCAGAGTGGAGCACAAGCCAGTCATTCTAGTAGCTCCGGCTTGGCCCCGGAGGACTTGGTACTCACTAGTCCTGAAGATGGCAGTGGGAGACCCTTGGACTCTTCCTCTACAACCAGACCTACTCTCACAAGGCCCGATCCTCCACCCTACATTACAGCGTCTAAATTTGACGGCCTGGAGGCTGAATCCCTGATTCTCAGGGGTAGAGGTCTGTCTAGGCAGGTAATTCCTACCCTGATTAGGGCTAGAAAGCCGGTCTCCAGGGTGATTTATTACAGGGTGTGGAGGAACTACGTAGGCTGGTGTGAATCCAAAAGATGGAATTCCCGCAAATATACTATTGATAGGGTGTTAAGTTTTCTCCAGCTAGGAGTGGATAAAGGCCTGGCACTAAGCACAATCAAGGGACAGATCTCAGCTCTGTCAGTGTGGTTTCAGAGGCCGCTGGCCACCCACTCGCTGGTAAAGACCTTCTTACAGGGGGTCTTGCGTATTAATCCTCCTGTCAAGTCACCAATTTGTCCATGGGACTTAAATCTTGTCCTGTCCACTCTACAGAAACAACCCTTTGAGCCGTTGGCTGAGATTCCTTTAGTCTTACTGACAAGAAAGTTGGTTTTCTTGGTCGCCATAGTTTCGGCCAGGAGAGTGTCAGAATTAGCAGCCTTATCGTGTAAGGAACCATATCTCGTTCTGCATAAGGACAGGGCAGTTCTCCGGCCCCATCCTTCCTTTCTACCAAAGGTTATATCCAAATTTCACTTGAACCAGGATTTGGTACTTCCATCCTTCTTTCCAAAACCCACATCTAGAAAGGAGGGGTTGCTGCATACCTTGGATATTGTCCGGGCCATGAAGGCCTATCTTAAAGCTACAGAAAAGATCCGGAAGACAGATGTGTTATTCGTTCTACCAGATGGCCCCAAGAAGGGGCAGGCAGCTGCAAAATCCACCATCTCGAGATGGATTAGACAATTAATCATTCAAGCCTACGGTTTGAAGAGGTTGCCTCCTCCTTTGTCGGTAAAGGCCCATTCTACCAGGGCCATGGGCGCCTCCTGGGCAGCACACCATCAGATCTCTATGGCTCAGATATGCAAGGCGGCGACGTGGTCATCAGTCCACACGTTTACAAAGTTTTATCAACTAGACGTGAGAAGGAATGCGGATTCTGCCTTTGGACAGGCAGTACTACAGGCTGCAGTTTAAGATCCTCGGGATCAGAAGCACCCTTGGTTGTAAAAAAGAAAAAAAAAAAAAAAAGTTTTTTCTTGACTAAGTTGGAATTATTATTATTATTTGAGTATATTGAATCCTTCTTTGGAAGATGTCTCCCTCCCCTCATTAAAGCATTGCTTTCGGACATCCCATATAGTAATGAATATGCCGCTCTGTGTCCCGTGATGTACGAGAAAGAAAAAGGGATTTTTAAATACAGCTTACCTGTAAAATCCTTTTCTTGGAGTACATCACGGGACACAGAGCTCCCACCCCTCTTTTGGGTGACCATTTTGGGAGGCATACTGCTTGCTACAAAACTGAGGGACTCCCTCTAGGGGAGGGGGTTATATAGGGAGGGGACTTCCTGTTTGAGATTGCCAGTGTCCACACCTGAAGGTACTCCATATAACCCATATAGTAATGAATATGCCGCTCTGTGTCCCGTGATGTACTCCAAGAAAAGGATTTTACAGGTAAGCTGTATTTAAAAATCCCTTTTTTCTCAACCTCTTGCTATTTTGTTATATTGGAGACAGAGTTCAGTCTAAATCTTTGCACTTTTTGTTTTTTTGCCTTTAGTAGCCTAAAAGCCTAACAGACGCTTGTAATGTGTGCCTTGATAAGCATAGTGTTCCACCCTTTCCTGAGTCCATAACCTTGGTAATGATTTGTCTGAACCACCTAGAGATGAGAACAGTCTTTCTGAACCCTCATTTGGCCTCCTGTGCTCGTTTTTTGTTTTTTAGGAGAAACTAAGGAAAACCCAGGTCTGTTTCTACTGCATTTAAATGTACAGTGGATAAAAACAATGGCCCAGATTCACAGAGCGATTACGCCTGTCTAACTGGTGTTAGACAGGAGTAATTTCAAATTTTGCGCGCCGTATCACTAGTTTGAATCCTCAAACCATGATACGCGGCTTTGGGCTTCGATCCGAGAGGCTTACGTCTTCGTAAGCCTTCGGATCTACGCTGCGATATTTTTGCGGCCGCTGGGAGGAGTCCGCGTCGTTTTCAGCGTCGTGATATGCAAATGACTTTTTACGGCGATCCACGAAGATACGAGTGGTCTTCGCAATCGCTTACGTCATTTTTTTGCTACGTACTGTTAGACCAGCTATTTGCTGGTCTAACGGTGCGTAGCCCATGTATGGCCGTCGTTCCCGCGTCAATTTTTTTTTTTTTTTTACGTAACTCGTTCGGGAATAGGAATGTCCGTAAACGCCGCTACTCAAACAACGAATGACGTAACGGCGTGATTTTGCGCAATGCACGGCGGGAAATTTCTGAGCGGAGCATGCGCAGTTCGATTGCCGTGGGAACGCGCCTATTTTAAATGCTTCACGCCCCCTACTCGCGTAGATGGCTTGCGCCGGGAGAAATACACTACGCCGCCGTAGTTTACTGGACAAAATCTACCGGGATTCCACGTAGAGCCAGGTGAAATACGGCGGCGTAGAGTATTTCTGATACTCTACGCGAATCTAATTGTATGTGAATCTGAGCCAATGTCTACACACCCCTGTTAAAATGTCACGTTTCTGTGATGTTAAAAAATTAGACAAAGATAAATCATTTTAGAACTTTTTTTTACTTTTTAATGTGACCTATAAAAACTGTACAACTCAAATCAACAAACTGAAATATTTTAGGGGGAGGGAAGAAAAAATAAAATATGGTTGCATAAGTGTGTACACCCTTAAACGAATACTTTGTTGGAGCACCTTTTGATTGTATTACAGCACTTAGACTCCCACCCAAAAACGACTATCGGCATGGCACATCCAGTGTTAATTTTGTCGACGAATTCATTTTAGTCGACTAAATGAATACTATTTTAGTAGACTAAAACTAAAATGGAATTTTAGTCAAAAGACTAAAACTAACTTGTCATTTGACTTCAAAATTAACACTGGTCTGTAGTGCATGTTTATACCGCAATACCATAAATAACATATTGGATTTTTCACTCCAGCAGTATATACAGTGCAGAAAATAAGTATTTGAACACCCTGCTATTTTGCAAGTTCTCCCACTTGGAAATCATGGAGGGGTCTGAAATTGTCATCGTAGGTGCATGTCCACTGTGAGAGACATAATCAAAAAAAAAAAATCCAGGAATCACAATGTATGAATTTTTTAACTATTTATTTGTATGATACAGCTGCAAAGAAGTATTTGAACACCTGAGAAAATCAATGTTAATATTTGGTACAGTAGCCTTTGTTTGCAATTACAGAGGTCAAACGTTTCTTGTAGTTTTTCACCAGGTTTGCACACACTGGAGGAGGGATTTTGGACCACTCCTCCACACAGATCTTCTCTAGATCAGTCAGATTTCTGGGCTGTCGCTGAGAAACACGGAGTTTGAGCTCCCTCCAAAGATTCTCTTTTGGGTTTAGGTCTGGAGACTGGCTAGGCCACGCCAGAACCTTGATATGCTTCTTACAGAGCCACTCCTTGGTTATCCTGGCTGTGTGCTTCGGGTCATTGTCATGTTGGAAGACCCAGCCTCGACCCATCTTCAAAGCTCTAACTGAGGGAAGAAGGTTGTTGCCCAAAATCTCGCAATACATGGCCCCGGTCATCCTCTCCTTAATACAGTGCAGTAGCCCTGTCCCATGTGCAGAAAAACACCCCCAAAGCATGATGCTACCACCCCCATGCTTCACAGTAGGGATGGTGTTCTTGGGATGGTACTCATCATTCTTCTTCCTCCAAACACGGTTAGTGGAATTATGACCAAAAAGTTCTATTTTGGTCTCATCTGACCACATGACTTTCTCCCATGACTCCTCTGGATCATCCAAATGGTCATTGGCAAACATAAGACGGGCCTTGACATGTGCTGGTTTAAGCAGGGGAACCTTCCGTGCCATGCATGATTTCAAACCATGACGTCTTAGTGTATTACCAACAGTAACCTTGGAAACGGTGGTCCCAGCTCTTTTCAGGTCATTGACCAGCTCCTCCCGTGTAGTCCTGGGCTGATTTCTCACCTTTCTTAGGATTATTGAGACCCCACGAGGTGAGATTTTGCATGGAGCCCCAGTCCGAGGGAGATTGACAGTCATGTTTAGCTTCTTCCATTTTCTAATGATTGCTCCAACAGTGGACCTTTTTTCACCAAGCTGCTTGGCAATTTCCCCGTAGCCCTTTCCAGCCTTGTGGAGGTGTACAATTTTGTCTCTAGTGTCTTTGGACAGCTCTTTGGTCTTGGTCATGTTAGTAGTTGGATTCTTACTGATTATATGGGGTGGACAGGTGTCTTTATGCAGCTAATGACCTCAAACAGGTGCATCTAATTTAGGATAATAAATGGGGTGGAGGTGGACATTTTAAAGGCAGACTAACAGGTCTTTGAGGGTCAGAATTCTAGCTGATAGACAGGTGTTCAAATACTTCTTTGCAGCTGTATCATACAAATAAATAGTTAAAAATTCATACATTGTGATTTCTGGAAATTTTTTTTTGATTATGTCTCTCACAGTGGACATGCACCTACGATGACAATTTCAGACCCCTCCATGATTTCCAAGTGGGAGAACTTGCAAAATAGCAGGGTGTTCAAATACTTATTTTCTGCACTGTAAGTTTGGAAATTGTAGAGAAATTTTAACTAATGCATCACAATTTAATTACACCCATTCAATTTTAGAATTAGAAAATTTGTTTTAGTCGACTAAAATGTATTGGAGATTTAGTCGACTAAATAAGACTAAAACAATTGCAGAAGACTGAAATGGCACTAAAACTAAAATGCCATTATAGTCCTAATACTAAAATTTAATTTGCTGCCAAAATTAACACTGGGAACATCTTGACTTGGCAATATTTGCCCACTCTTCTTTGCAAAAAACACTCCAAACCTGTTAAATTACGAGGGCATCTCCTGTGCACAGCCCTTTTCAGATCACCTCATAGATTTTCAATCGTATTCATGTCTGGGCTCTGGCTGTGCCATTCCGAATTACTATTAATCTTCTGCTATTCCTTTGATTTGGATGTATGCTTTGGGTCGTCATGTTGAAAGATTATGTTTTTCTTAATGTTCAGCTTTCTAGCAGAAGCTTCAAAGTTTTGTGCCAATATTGACTGGTATTTGGAACTGTTTAAAATGTCCTCTACCTTGGCTAAGGCCCTTCTTCCAGCTAAAGAAAAACAGCCCTAAAGCATGATGCTGCCACCACCATGCTTCACTGTGGGTATGGTGTTTTTTTGGTGATGTGCATTGCTGCACCAAACATGTCTTTTGGAATTATGGCCAAAAAGTTTAACCTTGGTTTCATCAGACCATAACGCATGTTTTTAGGAGACTTCAGATGTGTTTTTGCAAAATTTACCCGGGCTTGGATGTATTTCTTAATAAGTCTTCTGTCTTGTCACACTTCCCCATAACCCAGATATATGAAGAATACAGGAGATTGTTGTCACGTGTACCACACAGTACTAGGCAGATATTCCTGCAGCTCCTTTAATACTGCTGTAGGCCTCTTTGCAGCCTCCCTGACCAGTTTTCTTCTCGTCTTTTCATCAATTTTGGAGGGCTGTCCAGTTCTTGGTAATGCCACTGTTGTGCAATATTTTCTCCACTTGATGATGACTAGGTTCCATGGTACATCTAATGCTTTTGGAAATTCTTTTGTACCCTTCTCCTGACTGATACCTTTTTAACAATGAGAAATCGCTGATGCTTTGGAAGCTCTCTGCGGACCATGGCTTTTGCTGTAGGATGCAACTAACAAAATGTCAGGAAAGACCTACTAGAACGGCTGAACTTTATTTGGGGTTAATCAGAGGCACTTTAAATGATAGGTGTTTACTGACGCCTGTTTAACGTGAGTTTGAATGCGATTGCTTAATTCTGAACACGGCTACTTCCCCAATTATAAAAGGGTGTGCACACTTATGCAACCACATTTATTTATTTTTACTTCCTGCACCTAAAAAATGTTGGTTTGTTTTTCAAATGAGTTGTACAGTTTATAGGTCACATTAAAGGTGAAAAAAGTTCTGAAATGATTGGAGACGGCCCCTTCATTCATAAACTGAAGCATCCTAAACTGTTTACAATGTTCAGTTATAAATGGCAGTGATCACACACAGGGAGCCGGAGGAGGACAATACAGGATAGTCAGGATGATCGATGTGGGCAATTACAAGCACTGATCTCCCTGTATACCTTTCAGTAAAGCAGCTGAAAGCCGCAGCAGGGATGGAAGAACCGGGTGTCAGCTGCTTTATAGAAAAGTATACAGATTGGTGCTTGTATTTGCCCTCACTGAACATCTGTGGTGCCGTCTGCGCCCCCCCCCCCCTACATTGAGAATGCAGGTATTGGAGCATTTACATGAGTACAAGTACGTATGCTTGGTATCGGCACTAGTATCCGTGCCATTGGTGCAACCCTAGTCAGACTTCTTCCAAAATAGATTAATTTTTTTTTTTTTCTCAAAATTCTACAAACAATACCCTGTAATGACAACGTGAAAGTCTGTTTGAAATCTTTGCAAATTTATTAATAAAAATAAAAAAATCGCATACAGAAAAGTATTCACAGCCTTTGCCATGACACTCAAAATTGAGCTCAGATGCATCCTGGTTGCACTGATTTTACTTGAGATGTTTCTACAATTTGATTGGAGTCCACTGGTGGCAAATTCAGTTGATTAGACATGATTTGGTAAGGCACCCAGCTGTCTATATAGTGCATATCAGAGCACAAACCAAAGGAGAGGAAACAAAGCAAAGACCAGAGATAAAGCTAAAAGTAAAGGGTAATTGGGGACCGAGAATTGCCTAAGACACCTGTTAAAGTCGACCCACGCTTGTCAGAGGGAGATCAAGGCATAGTTACACAGGTCTTTTGACAGTTTTTTGCTACCCATGGCTTAGTATGTAGCCTGCTCAGTGCATCCACCTGAGAGCTAACAAACTCATTGACTATTTATGCACACAAATTGCAATTTCAAAAGCCACAGTGCAGTGCAGTAATTAGCCTTTTAATTGCCATTTTAACCTGTGTATCACCTTGTGTGTCGGTCTGTACCAAGGCCAAATATACCAGAGTGTAAATTTTTGATCTGAGACACTTGGGTGATGTCCTTTGTCATGATTTAAAAAGGAGCCAAGCAATTATGTGATCATGGCTTTATATGATCACTATCCTTTAATAAGACAGGTGTTTTTTTTTTCTTTGCATGCTCAATCATATTTCCAATATCAAAATTTCACAATTTCTACCAAGTTATGCAATCTTTTGGGCACAACTGTACCTAAATCCTCATTCAATTTAGCGCTGTCCCGGTGTGTGTAGCAGCTTTCTCCACTATCGCAGGCTTTGCTAAGGCAGCAGGAGCAATTGGCTCCTGCAACTTTGTAAATTCCTGTGACACTGGGACGGGGCCAAGCTGTGCTGTCTGCATCTATGGAATCGAGCCCGCAGGTGAAAAGAGTAATGGGGCTGCCCTGTGCAATTCCATTCCACAGGGCCCCAATCAGATCTCTGTACCCACCCAGCACTATTCTGCCACCAATATGCCCCCAGCAGACCTCCAATGCCGCACCACCACACCTATATTTCCAACCCCACCTCCCCATCCAGCAAACCTGTACCTCCAATTCCCCCCACCTCCTCCATCCAGCGCACCAATGCCTCCAGTCGCCACCTCCATCCAGCGCACCAATGCCTCCAGTCGCCACCTCCATCCAGCACACCAATGCCTCCAGTCGCCACCTCCATCCAGCACACCAATGCCTCCAGTCGCCACCTCCATCCAGCACACCAATGCCTCAAATCGCTCCCCCCCCGCTCCACCCAGCACACCTGTGGCTACATTAAATTGCCATTTTTCTATCCTCTTTCCTGATGTATACCGGGGCAGGCAGCGGTGCACAGAGGGCGGACCAAGATTACTTATTTCCGCCTACATGATACTGCCTTGTACAGGCACTCATTGATGTCTATACAGAAGTTTAGGAGTGACCAGGAGTTGTGCACTGCCCCGATCCGTAGATGTACTGGGGAAGGTCCTAGGTGGCTATACAGTAATCTTGGTGCCTGCACTGTGAGCCTGTGCAGGGCTGGACTGAGCAGAAGATCTCACCACCTGGAGTTTCAATGATCATGAAAACGGTGAGGAATCGGCGCAGAACTACATGGGAGAATCTTGTCAATCTTAAGGCAGCTGGGTCCAAAGTCGCCAAGAAAACAATTGGTAACACACTACAACGTGAAGGACTGAGACCCTGTACACACGATCAGACATGTCCGAGGAAACATGTCCGACGGACCGTTTTCATCGGACAAGGCTGAATTGTTTGTTGGTCTGATGTGCGTACACACCATCGGACCAAAATCCCTTCGGACTAGAACGCGGTGACGTAGAACACAACAACGTGATGAAAAAACGAAGTTCAATGCTTCAAGCATGCGTCGACTTGATTCTGCGCATGCGGGGGATTTTGGTCCGATGGTTTGTGTACTGAATGAATGAATGAAAAATTTATATAGCGCGGCACATGCGAACCAAATCGCCTCTGGGCGCTAGTTGTATCCGTCTCTCTTGACATCAAAAGAGCAGAGTTTTAATCTGCCTTCTGAAGGTCAGGTGGTTTTCCTGAGGTGGTTTTGCCTTCTGAAGGTCAGGTACTAACCATCGAACCTGTCCGACGGACAGGTTTCCAGCAGACATGTTTTCAAGCATGTTTGGAAATTTTTGTCCGCTGGAAAACGGTCCGATAGGCCGTACACGCGGTCAAACAGGTCAGTTTTAGCGGACATGTTCGATCTTGTGTACGCGGCCTGAAATCCTGCAATGCCCCCAAGGTTCCTCTGCTCAAGAAAGCACATGCACAGGCCCGTATAAATACTTTACATGTTCATTAGAAAACATTAGAGGAGAACTGGGTGAAATTGTTGTGGGTAGATGAGAACAAAATTGAGCTCTTTGGTATTCACTGAACTTGCTGTGTTTGAAGGAGGAATGATGCCTATGACCCCAAGAACACCATCCCCACTGTCAAACATGGAGGTGGAAACATTATACTTTGGGGGTGTTTTTCTGCTAAGGGGACAGGACAACTTCACTGCATCAAAGGGACGATGGACAGGGCCATGCACCGTTAAATTTTGGGAGAGAACCTCCTTCCCTCAGCCAGGGCATTAAAAATGTTTTGTGGATGGTTATTCCAGCATGACCATGACCCAAAACACATGACCAAGGCAACGTTAAGGTCCTGGAGTGGCCTAGCCAATCTGCAGACCTAAGAAAATATGTGGAGAGAGCTAAAGGTTCGAGTTACCAAATCTTCATGACTTGGAGAGGATCTGTAAAGAGAAGTGGGACAAATCCCTCCTGAGATGTGTGCAAACCTGGTGGGCATATACAAGAAACATCTCACCTCTGTAATTGCCAACAAGTGTTCTGCCACCAAGTAATAAGTCATGTTTTGCGAAGGGGTTAAATACTTATTTCACTCATATTTCAATACAAATCCATTTAACTTTTTTAAATGCGTTTTTTTGGTTATTTTTGTTCTGTTTAAAATTATAGACTGATAATTTTTTTCGTCAGTGGGCAAACATACAAAATTAGCAGGAGATCAAATACTTTTGCCCTCACTGTAAATGTTTGTGGAATAACCCAGTGTTTCTCAACTGCAGTCCACAAGGCACCACAACGGGTCAGGTTTTCAGGTTTTCAGGCTTTGCATTATTTTGCACGGGTGATTTTAATCAGTGTTTTTTTTTTTTTTTTTTTCGTTTTTGCTTTATGAAATCGATCTTATTGAGATTAACTTTTCCATTTCTTTGTGTTTTTCAGCATTGGCAGTACCAGGGGATGGCGTTGGCACACCAGAAAAGATTATTTTTCCTGCAGAGAAAATAAGGCTGAAATGGCAGCGAATGCAGAAGGTTGGAGCTGGTCTCCAAAATCTTGGCAATACATGCTTTGTCAACTCTGTACTGCAGTGCTTAACTTACACTGCACCTCTTGCAAACCACATGCTGAGCCGCGAGCACGCAAAGACATGTAAGTATGGCTTTTTATAAACTTCTTTTAAGCAGTTGGTCAAGTGTAGCTTTCAGGTGCCAACAATCTGTTGCTATTCAGCTGGTGCCTATTTTATGATCAGATATGAGCCAATTGCTTCAGAAATTTTGAGCAATAAGTTAACTATTTGTATTGAAATCATGACTTGAGAGAAACAAGATTTGGGGTATCTTGATTTGTCTGTACAAATCGAGGCATCTTTAATGCACCAGTTTTCACTCATTTTTGTGTTATGGTCCTTTTTATTATGACCTTCATGCTCTGTAATTTATTGGTATAATTTGTAAAATATAACTATAGAGCAGAAGGCTGTATGCCCTAGTTATTGATTTTTGAATAGGGATATTTTAGACATGGCATCTTATGGATGCATGATGTTGTATATTTTTTTTTTTTTTAGTTAAACATTTTGACCATACACCTTAACACCCTGATAACACATAAATGATCTGTCTTTAATGGGAAGCAGATTACTTTTATTAGTAAAAAGCAAGCAAGGGAACTTGGAGGAAAGTGATTTTCATTTTTTCTTTCAATTGAATTTCATATCTGATCTCCCGTTTCCTTTAATGTTTCTAGCTGTAAGTTCTTGATGCTATGCAGCACTGGCTTCAAGCAAGATTGCAACCTATTGCTAAACTTGTCCAGTATAATCCTTGCCAGTGCCAGCAAATTTGCCCGGCTGTGCTGTGATACTTATGTCCTTCCTTAATTGGGGAGCGTGAGCCAAGGCTCTGGAGAGCACACAGTCACATTATCTTGCTCTTCAACACCTACAAGCTGTTTTGGAGTTTTTTGGCCTGGACTCATGGAGCAGCCCAGGAATTGGATGATACAGCCACCATTTTGGGCAGGTATATATACCTTCTACACACAATGTCCAACTGTGACCACCAAAATTTTATTACATTGATTTCAATTTGAATACTTTTTTGGTGGAATACGCCAAATGTCCAACTGTGACATTTTATTACATTGATTAGAATTTGAATATTATGTTGGTGGAATACTCCAAATTTTTTATTCTAAATGCCAAGAATTAGTAACTGTAATAGAAAGATATACTCTTTCTGGGAAATTAAAGATTGTTTCCTTCTGTATTGTAATGGTAGCAGATATCTTAAAACTATACAGGAATGCTACACTCAGTTTTAAGTGTTAAAATTCAATTCAAGCTGGTTAAGCCTCCATGTAACAATGAGCGCTCACCTTTAACTTGGGAGTTGAGTGCAATGTGCATGCGTCTGCATTGTGGTTAGATTATATGACCTCCCAGTGTTATGCCAGACTGCAGTGCTGATGCCAAAGGTCAGCCAATTAATTTGAGCATTATGATCTTGCCACGCATGCTTCTTTATCAATTTGACACTCCATCTTGCTGGGTATGATCATATTCATTGGTTAGTCTAAACTTAGGGAAGACTTCCATGTTTGATTCCTCAGGTTTTGGAAGTTTTACTGGGTCAGACCATGGTTTTCTGTTGCCATAAGTCAGTTGTTGTTCCTACTTTACCTGCTGTGTAGGGAGCTGTCACATTCTCAAGTCTGAAAAAAACGATTCTGTTTTGTGAAAATTGTCATTAATGCACCCTGTTTTAAGATAATTATTTTCATAAAAAAATAAATGGTATGGCTAAAGACACATGGGCAGTTTTTTTTCTCTAGGCATTAATCGCTAATTAAAAACCACGAATAGCAGCGATTTTGATGGCTAAAGTCATTGATTTGCTACAGCATTAGGTTGTGATCTGCTACAGATCACTCTCCCAATTCAACAATATGTACCGTATTTATCGGCGTATAACACGCACCCTAAATTCAAAAGGGAAGTTTCAGGAGAAAAACTTTCCACAGCCCCCTGCGTATAACACACAGGCACAGTTTACCCTCCATTTTCAGGGTAAAAAATTGTGTTATACGCCAATAAATACAGTAACTAAACATACTAATTGCTGCAGTATTTTAATTGAAAAGCATGAAGAATGATTTTTGCTAGCAATTTTGTCTCTAAGCCAAGGTGTTGATGAATCTTAATCACTGAGCAACAAATGGCTTTACTGATTTCACTGTGGTTCGTCAGCCTTGTATTTTCTCTGCCTTAAAGTGATATTCAAGCTTAGGTTTTTTTTTTTAATAACAAAGATGTTATGCTCACCTGCTCTGTGCAGTGGTTTTGCACAAAGCAGCTCCGATCCTCTCCTCTTCTTTTTCGATCCCCCTGCTGGTGCTCCTGGCTCCTCCCCCCTCAAGCAGTGCCCCCAGGGAAATCTGCTTGAATATGGGCGCCAAAAAACGCCAGATTGCTTCCCAGAGGGCGTTATCGAAAGCGGAGAGAAGCCGAGAGCGCTACTTAGGGACCCCAGAAGATGGTGTTCGGTGCCACAATGTGCAAAAAGAGCTGCACAGTGGTGGTAAGTGTGACATGTTTTGTTGTTTAAAAACAAACAAAGCTATAGTATCACTTTTAAGTATAATGAAGCTGCAATATATAGTGTCTTTGTGATCTTCCTACAGCAGACTGCAGTAATGAATGAATACTAAATTAAATATACTGTAGATATTATAAAATGCTCCCACTTACCAAGTGGCATTTGTTTTTGACCTTGTCACTTTTTATTTTTATTTGCACGATCAATTCTTCAGCTTGAAAGGCATATATTCTTTGGGGTTCTTAATCCGATTAGGATCTAGGACAGGGGTCTTCAAACTACGGCCCTCCAGTTGTTTAGGAACTACAATTCCCATCATGCCTAATCAAGTCTGTGAATGTCAGAGTTTTACAATGCCTCATGGGATGTGTAGTTCCTCAACACGTGGAGGGCCGTAGTTTGAGGATCCCTGATCTAGGATATGCCTTGTACATATTAGAAGCATTCTGACCACACGAGCTGACCCTTTGTAGATAAGCAGTGGTTGTTTCTCAAAGACTCCAATTGCAGTTTATCAGTTTTCTTTGGCCTTCTGTCTGACAAATAATCATCCGACATTCGGCCTATGTGTATGTTGGTCTGTCTGACATGAACGCTGGAAAACCACCATCTGACCGAATCCCGATCAAAGGGATCAGGGGGGGGGTTTACTTTCCCCCTGTCGAAACACCGCAGCTCAGCAGAGATCATCTCTGAACTAATCTTGGATGGGTTGCACAAAAAAAAAAAGAATGAATTGTATGTACCCGGCTTTACCAGTCCTGGGGCATTTTACTTGCAGCAGTAACCCCTCCCCACAGGCATGTCTGGTGCCCTTCACGTCTGAGTCCCATATAATTTTTTTTTGCATTTCATCTCTGCAAGTTCCCTCTGCGACAGAGTAAGCTTCACCCTGTACTGGGTGATGCTGGTCATATTAGCCCTGTTCAGTTGGTGCTTGAGAAGACTCTTGTTTTTTGATTCTTCTGCTCCTCAACCAGTAGCAGCTTCAGCTCCAATATTTCCAGCGAACGGAGATCTTTTCTTGTAGCCCTTTCATGGTTGGTTGTTATCCCACTCTATTGGGGTTTGGTTATTGGTCCACCTGGTGTGTGTGTGTGTGTTTTTTTTTTTTTTTTTGTTTGTTTTTTTCTTCTTTTTTTATGTATTCTAGTTATTCAGCCTTTTGCTGGTTCAAGTTTGGTGTTTGTTCCATGTGCTGCCATTTCCCTCTGGCAGAGATGCAGTTATAATGGTTTGGAGCAGCAGGCTGATCCTCTATGCTTTCCTCTTGGTTGTGTTATCAGGTTCTTGTATCTGGCAGGTTTACCTCATCCCTTCAGATTTGGATATTGGTTCCTAAGCAAGCTCCTGGATTGCAGGCGATCGCCTTTCCTCCTAGTGCGGCCTATGGTGTTTGCCGTGTTGTCCAGTCCCTCAGATGTACTGCTTTGAGATAACCTGATCGTATCTTAATTCCTATGTCCCTCAATGAATGAGAACATTTGATTTTTGCAGTTGATTGAGTGACACAGCTTCCACCTCCAGTGTGGTTTTTGCTTCACTACAAAACTGAGGGCTGCTGGGTAGAGGAGTGGAAATACTGGGGCTAGCAAGTGCTTTATGCTTGCTACTAGTGTCTAATCCTCCTGTAGTTGTAAAACCCAACTGTGTGTCTGAATTGTCCCTCAATGAACTCCCAAGTGTGTTTTTATGCTATGTAAAAAATCCCACTATTGTACACAGGACTAATGAATCAAACCATAAAGTGTGTGTATAAAAACTACTCTGCAGAAGTTTAAAGGTGTGAAAAATGCTGTAAATTAAGAATGTTTTAGAAAGGTGTCGGTTTATTTTTATCAATTGACCAAATTGAAGGTAATTGAACAGAAGAGAAATCCAAATCAATATTTGGTGTGACCACACTTTACCTTTTAAAAATGGCATCAATTCTAGGTACACTTGCACACTGTTCTTGGAGGTAGGTTGGTCCAACATCTTGGAGCGTTGGCAACAGATTTTCTGTGAATGTAAGCTGCCTCAAATCCTTCCTTGATACTGAGATTGGGGCTCTGTGGGGGCAAAACCATCACTTCCAGGACTCCATGTTCTTTACGTTAAAGATAGTTCTCAATGACATTGGCTGTATGTTTGGTGGTGTCCCTCAGCAGAACAAATTTGGGGCCAATTACATGGCTCCCTGATGGTATGGCATGATGGTCAATTATTTGCCTGTGTTTCTCAACCGTGAGGAAACCATTAATCCTGATCATATCTCCAACTCTATTTGCTGCCTGAAACTTGGATGGAACCGTTATTATACCACTTTAGAGCCTTTGGGTGAACAAACTGCCTCTTGCTACAGCCAAATATTTCACTTTTTGACTCCTCCTTCCAAAGCATTTTTTGAACCCCAGTTCCTAAGTTTTCGTGCATAGTTGAGTTGCTTAGCCTTGTTTCCACATGAAAGGTATGGCCTTTTGACTACAATTCCTCCATTAAGACCAATTCTGGCCAGTCTTCTCAGGACAGTAGATGGTCGTACCTGGGCACTGGGTTTTCTGCCAGTTCTGTGCTGATGGCACTGCTAGACACCATCTGATGTCAAAGAGAAGTAATCATCATGTGTCTCTATCTGCTGCCTTTTGTAAAGAGCTTGAACAGCACTTCTTGACTCCCCAATCTGCTTTGGAATCTTTGCCTTGGAGAGATCTTGCTGTGCTCAGCATTGCCATGGTGCATGACCTGTGACCTGAAATGGTCTTTTCAAAACCTTACCTTTAACAGCATAGTTTGCCTGTTCCTCACCCAGTTTTAAAGGCCAAGTTCGCTTTTGTTCACCCCCCCCCCCTTTTTTTATTTTTTTTATTCCATGTCCACCATGTACCAATATAGCATTAATGTACTTATTTTGCAAAAGTAAAACCACTTTTCATTAATTCTACACAGGCTTACCTCAGGCCCCATTCTAAGTGTTTTGTAGCTTAAAGCCTAAAGCATGGGTCCTCAAACTATGGCCCTCCAGCTGTTCAGGAACTACAATTCCCATCATGCTCTAGTCATATCTGTGAATGTCAGAGTTTTACAATGCCTCATGGGACTTGTAGTTCCGCAACAGGTGGAGGGCCGTAGTTTGGGGATCCCTGGCCTAAAGCTAAAAAAAAATGCTGCCGAAAAATCAGTTATTCTCTATGGAGACGGTTCACGTCTTTACTCAAAAATGGCTGAAGCTAGAAGTTCTGAACCGCCTTAAGCTCAAACTAATTATGGAGCTTATTTTTTCAGGAAGATTACAGACGTGTGTGTTTTTTTTTTTTTTTTTATTTACATTGGTGACCATTTCTACAAAGTCGTTGCAAAAATGTGCGACTTTCTGCCTGAAAACGATACTCCCAGGTGTGAATGCAGCCTCACTCTTCTTGACTGTATAAACGCACTGCCCGATTACTTCTGCCCTACTTCATGGTCAGACTTTGTCATGACACAGGAAGGAGTTATGTCAGCTGGTCAGCTGCTTTCTGTTTCATGACCTAAAGTCTGACCAGGAAGTAAGGCAGAAGTAATCAAGTAGAGTTTTTAACCCCTTTCTGCCTTTTTGTGACATTTGTTGCTTACAAGTTAAAATCCGTATTTTTTGCTAGAAAATTACTCCGAACCCTCGAACATTATATATCTTCTTTTTTTTTTTTTTTTCTTCGCACAGTATTTGCACATCGGTCTTTAAAATGCAATTTATGGGGGAAAAAAATACACTTTCATGAATTTAAAATAAACAAAACCATAAAGTTGCTCCCAATTGTTTTGTAAAACGTGAAAGCTGTTACGCCACGTAAATGGATACCTAACATGTCATGCTTTATTGCACACTATCGTGGAATGGCTACAAACTATGGTACTTTAAAAATCTCCATAGGTGACACTTTGAAAATTTCTACAGGTTACAGGTTTAGTGTTGGGTCTTGTGCTAGAATTATTGCTCTCACTCGAACAATCGCGATGCTAATTCACATGTGGTTTGAACACTGTTTACATTTGTGGTCACGACTTGCGAATGAGTTCACTTCTGCGTGCGAACACGGAGGGATAAGGCACTTTAAATTATTTGTTTCTTATTTTTACACTGTCTCTTTTTGAAAAAAGAAAAAATGTTTTCACTTCTATTGCTGTCACAAGGAATGTAAACATCCCTTGTGACAGTAATAAGCAGGGACAAGTACTTTTTATGGAGGGAAGTGGGATCTAGAAGACCCCACATCCCTCCTTTTGCACTTAAAAGTATTCAAAACGGCAAGTTTGGCTGTTTTGAATACTGTCATCTTTTAACATTTTGCGTTTTATGCTGGCCATACACTATACGAAACTTCGGCCGAAAATCGGTCGTTAAGAAAGATCTTTCTTTTTCAGCCAGTTAATGGGCACAAAATGGAAAATCGTTTGCAGTCTAAAAAACGAAGGACAAGTTTGGAATTTTTTTGCCGAACGAATGATAAATCGGAAGGTTAATGTGTTTCCTGTCCGAACTTTCTGCACTAGGTATATGTAAAAAAAACGCACCATTTTTTTTTTTTTTTATGTCCACTGAGCGATTTATCGGTCATTACATGATGGCACTATCGTTTCCACTCACGGCAGAACTTTCGTTTTTCGAAAGTTCGCTAGGAAGATTTTTTGTGGAGTGTATGGCCAGCATTAGTCTTTTGTAAACTGGAAGTGAACTTGGCCTTTTAAGCTTTCTACGCAGCTGTTTCAGTTAATGACTGTTTGAACTTGCATATAAAATTGGTGATCATTAGGGCCTGCTTCAGAAATTGGTTAATCGTACATCTGACGCTAAGCCTACAAAATCCGACTCTTGTGTGGGTGTGCAAGGGTAGGAATTGATGCTGGTTTTAAGGGTTGTCGCACTAAATATTGATTACGATTTGTATCCTTTTTGCTCACTTTGGTTTTTGTAAATTGATGAATGGTTAAATATCCCTTTTTTTTTTTTTTAAGAATTTCTTCGTGTGTGTTGTGTGTGTTTTTTTTTTTTTTTTTTTTTAACTTTTATGCAAAAAGGGTGTTGTCTATTCAGAACTTCTCCCCTAAGTTTGAACAGTGGGGCACGGTTAAAATCCCTGTCAGTTTTTACTGCTACGATAGGCTTCATTTCCTGGTGACAGTGTTTACCAGGCAGGAACTGGAGTCTTCGAAAGTAGGGAAAATCTAATAAAGTCTGCAATAACTGTAAAGTGGACAGACAGGTTCTAATAATTCCACACGGTTATATGAAAATGAAGCCTTTTGGCTGTTCCATATACTAATCATTTGTACATTTTCAATTTGCTTTGTAGCATAACCTTTAATGTCATTTGATATTGTCAAAGATGGGACAAATTGCAGTTTAAAATTGGCACTTTATAACTTTGGTTTTTAATTGATCACAGGTTCTGCTTTTGCCTTTTTTTCATATATATTTTCAATAATATGCAATTATTGAGTTAATAGACTAATGCCTGTAATGTTTGAAGCATTCTGGATAAAGTACATAAAGCTTTCTCCTTTGCCAAGTAAAGAAATAACCAAACAGGTTTTTTTCTCCTGCCTGTCCCACAGTAATACATTTTGGGTTTTTATCATATGGGACCTACCAAGACCTTATCCCAATACTTCTATTTCTGGGTACTTTTTTTTTTTTATTAAATGTGACTTAGATTTGTTATAACTTTAAAAACTGTATTATAATTGTGTTCTTAATAGCGTTTTAATACATTTACTTTTAGGTCGGGAGCAAGATTTCTGTATGATGTGTGTTATGCAGTCTCACATTGTTCAGGCTTTGTCCAACACGGGCAATGTCATCAAGCCAACGGGTGTTATTAATGACTTAAGACGTAAGTACATAATTATATCTTTCTCTGTTATCCATACAACACGCTGTTTGGCAACTTTGGATGCCTCAGTGTCATAAGCTGCCTTTCACCATTGTTGATACATTGGTCATGATCTGTCTTAGCAATGTCCAAGCAAGATTTTGTGCTTGTAATTTGTAGGTATTGCAAAACATTTCCGTTTGGGGAGTCAAGAGGACGCTCATGAATTTCTTCGTTATACTGTAGATGAAATGCAAAAATCTTGTCTCAATGGTTACATCAGGTAAGCTAACCGTAATGGGGAACAGATATAAATGCATAGTAAAGTGATATAGCCTGGTAATGCTGTAAAAAAATAAAAAATAAAATCTGTGACGTAGTTGTATTGAATAAAGATTATTATTTTTTTTGCTCCCATAAATGCAATGTATCTGGCCTTGCTTATGAAAATGAGGGGGAAATAGCGTGACTGTTTATGTTGACTTAGACTCCAGTTTCATCAGCATGAGGTAGATTCATATATTCAATAGATCCGACATAAATTCTAGCTAATGTTGCAAAAAAGATCAATTGGGGCTGTAGCATACTTTCTTACTCTTGAGGATCCACAATCTTGGGTAAGATATGCGAGCTGAAATGAGGGTGTCATTACCATTGTATGACACTCCCCAGCAGTTCGCATATGTCAGTGTGAACTGCTGTGCGATGTGGGAACCCGTAGTGGATTTGCAGGTTTCCCGAATTGCACCAGTGTGCCTTACTGGGTGTAAGTTTAAAAAGTGAGAAATCCATCCCTCCCCCAAATAACACATCCTGGTAATATAGGAATGTTGCATATGATCAGGTGACCTCAGACACACTGCATGCAGACTAAATACATATCCCCTAATCACTTGTCTATGTATATTCTCATGGCTGTTTACTGCAGCATACATTTCCTCATCACACTGAACTGTGGATCACACCCCACATTATGATAAACATCCAGGCCAAACGCAGGAAAGGCAGCCGATCCTGGGAGAGTGGGGATGTGAATTGTGAACTTTTTTTAAAAGGCTGTGCATGTCTCCAAGCTACTGCACGAGATATGTAAATAACCTGTCACTCGAAGTATGGGGGTGGAAAGGACTTTGGTTTTTCTCTGCAAGTCTTTTTGTTTTCACTGAACAATAAAAAGAGGATTGCTCAGAGCTGGATTAACTCTGTGGCAAGACTACGCACAGATAGGAAATCTTATTATTGCAGATGCCTACATTTTTGTTCTCAATAGATGGTTTTAGCGTCTATGTACAAAGCCAATCTGTATGGAAGTGATTTTCTAACTGCTGCACCTGCAGGGCTCTTAGAATAGTGGCAGGGTCTGCTTCCTATTAGACAGAATTTCCCTTTGGGAGTATCTCGCCAAAACATTTTTGTTGCAGGAGATGCCGTTGTGCAGGCTTCTGGGAAAATCGGTAAGTCAATTGCACAAGCAAAAAAATGTTTGAGGCCGTTCTGCACACTGCGTACAGAACACCTTTGCGTTACCAAATTGCAATTGACAAGGCAGTTGAGCAGAAGTCGATCAGTAGATTAACTGCAGTGGCCACACGTGTATGGAAATTCAGCGGGTCCCTGCTGATTATCAAATTTTGATTCATGTATGGCCAGCTTTAGTCTTTTTCATGGTGAACTGATGTGTTTTTTTGTTTTGTTTTTTTTTAGTTATGGCAGGCGTACACAAGCAACTACTTTTATACATCAAGTATTTGGTGGTTGTCTGCGATCTCGAGGTAAGAAATTATATGTTTTGTTAGTTATGTTTTTTAAATCTCGTAAAACCCCAATGAAGCTATAATTTGCAGAAGTAATGGAGCCAGCCATTGCGTCCCAGTCTTATAAATAAAAGTTGGTGTTGAAAACCCAGTCAGCTTCTTTCACCCTGAATTGGCTTTGAACACTTTTTTTAAAGGCTAAGTTTGCAGGTAAAAAAAGCATACATTTCCATTTTTTTGTCTTCTGAAGAGCCTGTGGAATATTGCGCCTGTGATCAGCAGATCTTGGTTGCAATGTCAGGATCCTACAGACTGTAAGTATAGCTGTCTGCCCATACCTTGGATATGGGCAGTCAGTTACTAAAGCAAGTCCAGGAAGATCAATGCACTATGACGGCTCTCACCGGTGCCCTGACAGTTCATTGAGAACTACAAACCATCACTGTAATGTCTTATGGTAGTTGTAATTCATTCACTCACAGAACTCTATGAATATGAGGTGGCTGTGTGGACCGCGCCCCACATGACTGCTGTTTTCAATTGAGTTATTCTGAGGGGACAGCAAATGTACACTGTTATACAAGCTGTACACTTACTACTTTACATTGTAGCAAAGTGTAATTTCCTCAGCGTTGTCACATGAAAAGCTATAATAAAATATTTACAAAAATGTGAGGGGTGTACTAAGGGCCAGTTCACACCAGACGCAATTTCGTTTAGTTCCGTGTGCTTTTTTTTTTTTTTTTTTGTGCGCCAAAAAATGCATGCACAGTATTTTCCATGTATTCCAATGGCTCGCACCATGCAGTCAGTTTCCAGTGCAGAAACTGACCGGAAATGACTTTATTAGTGCAGAAAAAACGGAACTGCATGGACCTGCATCTGGTGTGAACGGGCCCTTACTCACTTTTGTGAGATACTGTATGTTCAAGGAATGCCTTTCAAGCCCTCAAATAAATGAGAACATGTGCAAAACATGTGCATCACCATGGAATCTGCAAATCTAAATAGAGGCTAAAAAAATACAATAAGAGGAAAGCAACACATTTTAAATTGTTTGTATATAAAATTGCAGTTTAATGATTCTCATTTGCCACTGTTCTGTTGCAGTAAAATGTCTGAAGTGCAAATCAGTGTCTGATACATATGAAGATTGCCTTGACATCGCACTGGAAATAAAGGTAACGGTAAAGCACTGATTACAGCATTAACTTTTTTTAAATTTATTATCGTTATACAAAAAAGAGATAAACCAATAACAAGTAATTCGATGTAACTTGTTAGTTATTCGAGCAGCGCTAGTTGTCACAAAACATGTGACCACTTTCTTATGATAGTCCATAAGAGAAGTAATAGTAACAGTCCTAGAGGACAGAAGATGTGTTTTAAAAGTCCAGTGATAAAAGTGCTTCTAGGGTAAGATGAAGGCTCCACTGTAAACTGCTTCCACAATGTGCACTTCACTCCAAACTCCTCCAATGTGTCGCACTCCCCTCATGGGTATCTACTCACCAAAAGGTTGAGTTAAATGGACATTAAACCACTTAATCCACCGATCATTATCCTCCTCCAGAACCGATCGAATCCACTGTACACTTCTGATATTCTCACGTTAGGAGAAAGAGACCAAAGATAGTATAGTCCGATTTTATTCCATTTTTATTACTAAGTAATCCTCAGTTACATGCCAAATGTCACTGGACTGTTTTTGTATCACTTTCGTTAAAAACGTGCCGTCCCTAGCCCCCGTTAAAACTGTGTGTGTGTGTGTGTGTGTGTGTGTGTGTCTCTGTCCCGTCCGCCGCAGACTTACAACACACCACTTCCTTACTATGGAGAGCAGCTGGAACGCACAGCGTCGCTTCCTACAGCCGCTGTGCGTTCCAGCTGCTCTCCATAGTAAGGACGTGGTGTGTTATAAGCTGGAATGGCTGCAAGGTGTTTTTTTCACCTTTAATGCATAGGATGCATTAAGGTGAAAAAAAAACACAAAGCTCTACAGCCCCTTTTTAATGTTTGCAAAGCTGCATTTCAAAGGTCAGCAAACCATCTACTCTTTGTATTGTGTCTGTTTGGTAGGCAGTACTAATTAAAGTAAGGTTGCCTTGACTATATTTACTTTAGATTTTATAATTTGGGAATCTTTTATCATTTCTAATTGACTGGTTTGTACACTCTTCCACCGTAGAGGGGTCCTCTGACTTGCAATCTACCATGATTAGCTTTCATGCATGAAACAAGACTTTTATGGCCTCTATTGTATACTTACCAGCCATAGATTTCCAGTACACTCAATAAACAAGCTTTTGGTTCTAGTGGGAGGGACTCCTGAAACAGAGTTGATTTTTTTTTTTTTTGCACCACCCTTGGCCAATAAGATTGTCATTTTGGACACCTATATGAAAGGTGAATTAGGTCTCCATGGTCCAGCTTACACCTTGTACATGTAGCCTCTGTTTTAAAGCCCATCAGATTCAATCTATGGAGAAATATACACTCAACAAGATAAACAATTGAGTTAGCCTGTGCATCGCATTCAGTGAGCATGTAATAGCCTGAAAAGCCTCCTCATATTGCTCACCCTCCATTTGGCCTACGTTTCATTCCCCAAGTTCAATCACTCTCAGGGGATGCTGCCTCAAACAGGACTGTAAAAGCATGGTGTAACATTGTGAAATAAAGCATTTAGATGAGTCCGCATCCCTAATGAGACATACCGGAGTTGGGGACAAATGCCATTCTGAGGAAATTACTTTGTGCTTTAACTACATGATGCAACTGTATGTAATAAAAATACATAGAAGGTGGCAAATTAAACTTGGTCTGTAAAGCCGCGAATGTCAGGAGTACCCCATTATGAAATATTTGCTTCATGTGTGTCACCCCGTATTTCCACTGGTGAGCACGTATTTTGAACTGTTATTGCAGTGTTCACTTTGAAGTCATTTTGATGTGATTTCAATTTTTTTTTGCCAGGTTTGTTTTCCTGTAATATGCAAAGATGGTCTGTGCTGTGCTTCCTTAGAACTCTTATTCTATAGTATAAGACCATATTACAAGTTTAATACTGTTCTTATGCCCCCCAATATGTTTGCATTTGTTTCAGTCTTCACATAGTATAAACCAAGCTCTGGAAGAGTTTGTAAAAGCCGAACAACTTGAAGGAGACAATGCATACAAATGCAGCAAGTAAGCTTTTAAATATATTCACTCCTATGCATACTCTACATGACAGTAAACATTTTTCTGAAGCACTCTTATGAAAGCTGTATTGTAATCTACTAGATGTGTCTAATATGTTCAGTTAATGGTATCAGAAAACAGTCGGTCACTAATCTCGTACCAGCATTTGTTGCACTCGCTTAATCGTGGCTGGGGTTCTGCTTGTCGACAGCTGACCCAAACGTAGCTCCATCCTCATTACCTTCTCGTTGCAAAAGCATTTGAACCACTTGAACACACTTTCTGCTTACGGCTTCCATAACGTACGCTTGCACCAACATTTCTTGAATTCTTGTCGCTGTTTTCTCCAATTTGTAGCCGATCTTGATGTTCACTTGTTGCTCCATTGCACTGTGACCCTAGCTCTCACACAGACTACATTGGACTGCCCAAGGGGGGTTTACCCTAAGAGTTACCTGTATTCCATGCTCGTTGGAACGTCTCAACGTGTCTCTGGAAAGCCATGTGCGCACCTACCTGACCTATGTTGCCACTGAGCTATCGGACCATTCACCAAACTTTTTAGACACACCTCGTATGTCCCATATCGATGATGTTTGTGTCACTATCCACTTTTTAATAATGTTGCTATCCGCTTGTGTTCACCTTGATAAATGAGCCCTGCTGACAGAACTGTAACATTTCCACAGTGGTGGTGACTTTAGGTATTTAAACCAATTGATATCTGGCTTTTTGGTGGGACCATTGCATTTGAATTTGTGTTTGAATGTTGAAAAGCTCTTTGTTGAAATTGTTTTAATTGATTTTGTTATAAAGACCACTGTGGGATGTGTTTTAGTACACCCAAAACCCCTAGAAAGACAGAAACAGGGTTGGGAATTTTCCCACTGCTGGAGTATTTCGGTCTTGTAAGAAGCCAGAGGTTTCATGAATTTAGACTGGATCCTTTTTCTCATCTTTTGTGATTTGCTCACTGGTAAGCATTGCTTTCCAGTCGGACAGTATTTTAGCGGAAACAAGGATTTAGTTAAGGCGTGATAATATTGAACAGATTTTTAATTAAGGTGGATGTGCACCTGGGAAAGGGATTTTTCTGAGCAGAAATGGAGCTGGCCATGGACTGGCAGATAAGCGGATGCAGAATGGTAGGCTGGCCATTAAAATTTTTGCTTGCTATGCCCACCTCATCTTTGAAAATGTATATAATTTGATTATAATGTTTTGTTAATAAAAAAAATTGTCTGTTTCTACTAAAACTCATTCATCTGCCATATGTGTGTGCTCTCCATGTTCTGTGGTGGGTGACTTCTTCAAAACGTTTTATGCAAAGGGATATATATAGAGTGGAGTTGAGAAACGCCTTTTAGCTTTTTCTGTGTAAAAGAAACCTGTCGGCACAGAAACCTGTCGGCACAGAAATACGGGAACTGCCACTCCTGACATCAATGTCAATTGGTTTAAATACCACTGTATGACTGGTATCCTTATTTACTAATCTAGTTGGTAGAGCACTGATCTGGAAAAGCATTTCAGCTGTTGGATGAGTCTCCTAGATAGCACAGGAAGGATAGTGATTGCAGATTTGGCATATTTAACTTTAAAAACAAGTCATTAACCACATCTCCAATAATTCTATCTGGACAGGTGTATTTTAATGTGACATTTTTCTTTGTGTTGTACTTATGTTGGCCCCTTGCATCTTTAGGTGTAATCAGTTGGTTACGGCAACAAAGAAATTTACAGTTCATAGAACATCTAATGTCCTGACTCTGTCTTTGAAAAGATTTGCAAGTTTCAGTGGAGGAAAACTTTCAAAGGTGAGTTCAAAATGGGTTATGGTCTCCCTTGTATGAAGTTATTTGTCATCTTTAAAAGCTGTATTAAATACACATTTTCTAGCTACATCCTTACAGTAAAGCTTTTTATACATTTGTTTAACCACTTCAGGTCCGCGCTATTAACAAAATACGTGAACAGCGCGGACCTGAGGCGCCGGGGTCACGTCTTTGGACGTGATTTGCTTGTAATTCCCTGCGCGCGCCACAGGGTGGCGCGCGGCCGGGAAAAACAGTCCCGACGCATCACCGAGGATCCGATGCGTGTACCCGGCGGCCGCGATGTCCGTCAGGTACACGCGATCGTCGGTGAGACAGCAGGGACGTGGAGCTCTGAGTGTAAACACAGAGCTTCACGTCCTGTCAGTGAGGTGACAGATGCTGTTTCTCTTGTACATAGGGAGACAGCATCGGTCACCTCCCCCAGTCACCCCCCTCCCCCCATACAGTTAGAACACACCCAGGCAATACATTTAACCCCTTGCTCACCCCCTAGTGTTAACCCCTTCACTGCCAGTCACATTTATACAGTAATTAGTGCATTTTTATAGCACTGGTCGCTGTATAAATGTGAATGGCGCCAAAAATGTGTCAAAAGTGTCCGATGTGTCCGTCGCAATATCGCAGTCCCAATAAAAATCGCAGATCGCCGCCATTACTAGTATAAAAAAAAAAATCATAATTATGTCCCCTATTTTGTAGGTGCTATAACTTTTGCGCAAAGCAGTCACTTATTGTGATTTTTTTTTTTTTTTTACAAAAATACGTAGAAGAATACGTATCGGCCTTAACTGAGAAAAAAAAATATAAAAAAAAAAAAAATGGGATATTATAGCAACAAGTAAAAAATATATATATATTTTTAAATTGTCGCTCTTTTTTTCATTATAACGCAAAAAATAAAAACCGCACGGGCGATCAAATACCACCAAAAGAAAGCTCTATTTGTGGGGAAAAAAGGGACGCCAATTTTGTTTGGGTGCCACGTCGCACGACCGCGCAATTGTCAGTTAAAGCGACGCAGTGCCGGAAGCTGAAATTTCGCCTGGGCACGAAGGGGGTATATGTGCCCAGTAAGCAAGTGGTTAAATCATCAATGCATGAACAAACACAAATCGTCTTTTATGTTTTAATTTTTTTTTTTTTACTTGCGTAGTTTGTTACATATTTTGTAAGGTTTAAGAAATTATATGCTGGGAATGCCCTCACAAACACAACCCAGGGCATCTTTTGTATATGACCCCTAAAGGCTTTCACATTACAACACATCTAACGCATGCACTTTGCAGTGCAATGTGTTGCATTTTTGTAATGCGTTGGTGTGCATTTTACATGGGTTGCACTTTGGGATGTTTTTTGACCTTGTTTGCCTTCATTTGATGTGCAGTGTGTTGCATTTATGTCCTTCTGAACATGCACTGAAAAAAAAGTAGTGTGCTTTTTTTAGCGCTAGGCAAATACAAGCATTGGTGTGAACTGCGTTTTATAAGAGACCGTTATTTTTTTTGCTTGCCATGCTTTGAGAATGAACTCACAAATGCATCCCAGTGTGATTTTTACCTTACAGGTAAGCTTAAAATAAGGATTACTTGTAGGTAAAATGAATATCTCCTAAACCTGCACGTTTTTAGGAGATATTCATCCTGCATGCAGCCATTGACGTCAGCGGCATGATACACCGGAACTTCTGAACTCCACGCTGGAACAGAGGGCTCCCATGCACGGTAGTGATGTCATCGTGGCTCTGGTGACTCAAGCTTCAGAGCCTGTGAACCTGGAAGAAACGCGGAGGGAACATGTCGGCCCTCACAGCGGCTCCCAGTTACCACTAAGGCACTGGATGGCACTGACAGGGTGGCACCCATTGTAAAGTAATGAGTGTACAGCTTGTATAACGGTGTACATGGTTTTCGTTTGTGGTCATACAGCAAAATGAAGATGGGACTAATCTGATGTCTCCCTGATACTGTACGAGTGTACGATAAATAATCTGAATGTACTTCATATAATTATAAAACATTGATTTTTACCAAGCCACTAAATCTGTAAAAATGCTCAGCTCCAGACCTGCAAGAAACTTCGCAACGCTCAGTTACCCGCAGGAATTCAATCATGTACAGACAAGCGTAGTTGATTGACGTGCTGGTAAAGCGCGTCATACCTTCCGAAAATACCCGAAGTGACACTCTGCTGTTTACGGCGCTATACTGGGCCTGCTGTGTAGAGCTGACTGCGCAGGTGCCATAAATTGCCAAGTGTCACTTTGGGTATTTTCGGAAGGCGTGACGCGCTTTACCAGCACGTCAATCAACTACGCTTGTCTTAGGAACGCCTATTCCCCGCAGGAATCCCCGCTCAGAGCCAGATAAGAAGCCTAATAAAACGATAAGTACAGAAAAAAAACGGCATACTGCAGATGTCAGCAGTATGCTGGATCTAATGGTAGATGATTTAGGATGAACCTCCGCTTTAAGTACTAAAACACAAAATTTAGGGACACAGAAAAATGGCAGCAGGTTCTCTGGACTAATTCAGATCTTGAAACAAGGTAGTTTGTATGCCAGAGGGCTGGAGAACTGTACATGGATAATAAATTCCTGCAGGTAACTGAGCGTTGTGGAGTTTCCTGCAGGTCTGGAGCTGGGCATTTTTGCAGATTTAGTGGCTTGGTAAAAATCAATGCTTTCAATTATATGAAGTACATTTAGATTATATATCCTACAGTATAAGGGAGACATCGGATCAGCTCCATTTTTATTTTGCTGTATGACCGCAAACCAAAACAAAAAGAATAATCTGCAGTGAAAAAACTGACCATTGAGTTAGTATAGGATTTCTTGAGAGATAGGTGGACATAAGACCGTGAAAATGTTGTAAATTTAAAACTGTGTGTATATTAAATAGAATTGCTGTCCGTCTTAAAGGCGAATATTGATTTTTCTGTTTGTTTATACTTCCATTAAGTTTTTGCATAAAAATATTTGTGTACTATTTTTCAAAATGGTAATGTTTTACAGAATATTTTATTTTCTAGTGTGTAAAGACTAATAGACATCATTCTATTGTCAATTTTAGGAAATTAAATACCCAGAATACCTTGACATCCGTCCGTACACCTCTCATCCAAATGGAGATGCACTTGTATACAAATTGTATGCTGTACTTGTGCATAGTGGCTTCAGTTGTCATACTGGACATTACTATTCATATATAAAGGTAAGTTTATAATTGTATGCCCCCCCATAAAGCCCAACAAATTCACACCCGCAAGAGAGAAGAAACTGAGGGTAATACCTTTTATATTACCACTGAAGACCTTTTAGTGTTTTCTTGCCCCCCCCCGGGTGGAGCTTACTGTTTGTTTTTTGTTCCACCTCTTTCCACTTTAGTCTCTCTTAGGCTCCATGCACACCGAAGCTAAAAAAAAAAAGCTATAAATAAACGCCAGTAGCTTTGCAGGGAGCCTTTCAACATTTTTAGCGTTTTTGCAATGGCTTTATTCAGCGTTTTTCAGTGTAGCTTTTTTTTTATTTTATTTTTTCAATATATAAAAACGCTGGCGTTTTTGAGCGGTTTCCGGTGTTTTTGAGCGGTTTTCCCGCCGAAAAATTGCATTTTGAACGCAAATTTCGGGCGTTCAGAAAAAAGCCAATAAACTCCAGAGCTCATTAACACTAAAAAACGCCCAGGTGTGCAAACTTCAGTTTGTCAGCTTCAGTGTGCATGGAGCCTAACAGCACAGAAAGAGTCTACATTCTGCTGTTTTTAAAACTTGCCTTTTTCCTGTTCTTCACAAGTGCTTAATCTCCTACCTCTGCTGTACTCAAAATTGACCATTTAAGGGCTTGTTCACACCATACCTGCATTAGAGCTGATGGGAAAACTGCACAGATTTCACTTGCAGAGACCTCCGTTTCCATGTAATGTCGGTTATGTGCCCTGTTCACATTCACACCATGTTGATGTAATTTTTTTCCTGTGCAGAGAACTGCAGACACGTTGCAGACTCCTGCGCAGAAATAATGATGATATATCTATCACACACACACACACACATTCATTGTACAATTCCAGTGTAGTATAGCCTTCTATAACTGGTGTGGTGATTTTTTTTTTTTTTTTTTTTTTTTAAACACACTGTGAACAGAGCAACATAATGTTACCATTGTAGAATTCTACTACTCTGGAGAACTGATCAGTATTTTATTTATTTAGCATCATGATTACTTACATGAGTAATTTACATTGCTCTAAGTAGCCTTTTTACTAAAAAACGGATTCATTCAGTTTTTGAGATTAGCTGTGATTGGTCAAAAATAATCACATGGTAAAGATGAGCTGTGATTAGCCCTGTCTTTACTATGTAATCATATTGACCAATCACAGCTAGCATTACAATGGATGACATGAACAGAAGCCATCCACTGTTAACAACTGTTATGTAACATGCTGTGATTGGTCACAGAAGTCACATGGTACCAGCAGCGAGCTGGTACACTCATCAGTCGTCGAAAGCATACACTTACCGACATTTTATTAGGTACACCTTGCTAGTACTAGGTTGGATCCCCTTTTGCCTTTAAAACTGCCTTCATTCTTGGTGGCATAGATTCAAGATGTTTGAAACATTCCTCAGACATTTTGGTCCATATTGATACGATAGCATCAGAGTTGCTTCAAATTTGTCCAGCTGCACATCCATGATTCAAATCTCCCATTCCACTACATCCCAAAGGTGCTCTATTGGGTTAAGATCTGATGACTGTGGAGGTCATTGGAGTACAGTGATCTCATTGTTCAAGAAACCAGTGGTGAGATGATTTGAGCTGTGTGACATGGTGCATTATCCTGCTGGAATGAGCCATCAGAATATGGGTACATTGTAGTCATAAAGGGATGGACATGGTCAGCAACAATACTCAGGTAGGCCACGGCATTTAAATATTTAAATGCTGCTCATTTGCTACAAAGGGGTCCAAAGTGTGCCAAGAAAATATCCCCCCACACCATTGCACCAGCAGCAGCCATATGACATCCGATCAGGATAACGCAACCACTTTGCCGCTGCCATTCTGCTATATGGCAGCCGACAAGTGGTTAAATACTCCAAAACCATGCCACATTCAAAGTCACCTTAATCCTCTTTCTTCCAAATTCTGATGCTCGGTTTGAACTTGAGCAAGTCGTCTTCATGTCTAAATACATTGAATTGCTGCCATGTGATTGGCTGATTAGCAATTTGTGTTACCAAGCAATTTAAAATGTGTACCTTTTTATAAAGCGGTCGGTGAGTGTATATCCTCCAATGTGGTGCAATTTTTACTTCCTACAACTTCACTGATTTATAACATTTAGTTTGGTATGCGAATTCTAACACTTTTGTGCTGTTTGAAAACATGCTATTGGCCACAATACTACTTTGTGATTATGAGTTTTCACCATCCTAATTGTTTTGACTCTAGTACTTGTTTATTGTGTGATATCTATCGTATTTCAGGCTAGTAATGACCAGTGGTACCTTATGAACGATTCTATTGTGTCTAGCGCAGACATCAGGACGGTCCTCAATCAGCAGGCGTATCTTTTATTCTATATCAGGTATTTTCTTGTTAATGGCATACATTTGTGTAAGGCCTTTGATGGAGGTTTTGCCAAATAATTTGAGCATTATTTTCATTCTTTACTCTTTTTTTTCCCCCAGATCCCAAAATGTTCCTAGTGGTGATGCATCGTATGCTCTACAGTCAGCCAGCCCTAATTCCCCACAACCCAGCTGCAGTCAGAGGGCAAGTGTTTCCAAATTTTTGTTTGTAGGACCTCAACAGATCATTAAGGTGAGAGCCTTTTCTAGAGCAAACATTTTATTAGCAAGAATGAATGTATGGATTTCTTTATCCTTTGAGTGACTTGGAAATTTTATAAAATTCAGTATATACTGCTTCCTACTGGCAAACTGAAAAAGTTGTAAGCAAGCCCCGGTATAACCCCTCCTCTACCCAGCATACCTCAGTTTTTTGCTAGTGTCCTAGGAGATGGATACCTTTACTAAAACTGCCCTGAAAAGTTCTTCGCTTTTTGCTCTTCTGATCTTGATGACTGCAACACTCCTTGCTATAATTCTGCTTGATCTGTACATGGCAGCTATCTAGGTTGATGGCTCCTTGAAATCCCTACCCAGACCTTACTGAACTGGATGGTGTGTTGCTAGCTAATGTGATCTTGGGGCACTGGGCCCTGTATTTTTCACTTTCCTGACCTGAGTGTACACAGCAGTACAGCCACAGTTGGGCCCCAGTCTCTTAGGAACTGGCTTCTGTTGGGTGGACTGCTGCATGTGCGATTTCATGCTCTTTCCTACCATTCAGCCTAAAGGGAAGCATCCCGCTACTGCTTCTGAAGCATCATATGGATCTCTGGTCAATTTTCACCACCTGCCTACAGTGACCACCTGGTCACCTCTAGGCCATGTAAACCCCTCATCAGCACTTAGTATCCATCTTTGAGTATTGAGGTTGTGCTTCTCCAGACCTAGGATCTTTTAGAGCTATTTAGCGGTTAAGACCTTTCTGCTACACCCGCTATTTAAGTTATTATTATTTGAGGACTGGAAATACCCTGAAGGATTCCAGATCCCTTGTATAAGTGCATCAAAGCTCTTCCCCCTTTTGAGAAGGAGCACATAAATTGGTGGTCTCTTCCACCCATAGATGTAAGGGTCTTCCACATTTACAGGTACACCACCAGTCAGGTTAGAAGCGCTATCCAGTTCTCATGGTGGGGGGAATGTCCTGTTTTCGCAACATCTTCTATGCTTCCCTTGATAGTGGCAGTTCCTCTGCCTTTCAGAGGGCTTCTCCCCATTTATCCTTGATTCGGGAGTTGGTTCGCGACATAGAGGCAGTGTTTGCGCAAGCTGCAAAAGATTTTTATTTCCCAGCGGAAATTCCCATTTGCCCATAAGAAGATTTAGATTCTCTCAGGGTTGGATTGAATGATCAAGTTCCGAAAATCTTTCTACCCTTCTCTGCTCCTGGAATAATTGGGTCTGGGCTTGGACACATCCCAAGCAAAGGTTTTTCCTTCCTGAAAAGAAAATTCCAACTGCCCAAATAGGGGACAGTTGGAATGTGGATTACCTCAGCCGCTACTGCCTAGCTTAAGAGGAATAGTCCTTTTATGTAGATATCTTTTAATCCAGTATGTCAGAAATGGGAGACCCACGTTGAAGTTCAGGTCTTAAGACAGAGGGGTCTATTCCTACCTTGCTGAAGGCAAGAAAAGCCACTTCCAAAAACATCTACTGTCGTACCTGGAAATCCTTCTTTGCCTGGTGTGAGCACAGGCAATAACATTTCAGAGTATACTCTGTGCCTTGCATTCTGGCCTTCGTACAATCGGGTCTTGACCATAACTTGGCCCAGAGCACTTTGAAAGGACAGGTTTTGGTCTTGTAAATTCTTTTTTCAAGACATCTGGCTTCTCGCTCCCTTATAAATACCCTTTATTCAAGGTCTATCTTGCGTCAAACCCTGCTTGCATTTTCCTGTACTTCCTCAGGATCTCAAGTTGGGTGTCTCTGTACTGTACAAAACAAGCTGTTGATCTCGCCTGGGATGTTACCTCGGTTGGCCTCTCTTGCAAAGTAGCCTTTTGGTTGCTGTAACATCTGTCAGATGTGTCTGAGTTGGTGGTCCAGATGTAAAGAGTTATTCCATATTCTTCACAATGACAAGATTACCTTACACCCAAGACCATCCTCTTTAGATCCTGCAAGGTGGTTATCCATTCTTCTGACATTGCAGCATTTCAAAGTTCTTGCGGCACTACTCTGAAGTTGGGTCTCTTGGCCATTGTTGGGCGTATTGGTACAGTTAATTTTGTTTAGTAGTTGCCCTCCCTTCTCATTCATTGCTTGGGGATGTCCTATGGGTTGTGTACATTGCCTGTGTTCTGTACTGTATGATTAAGATGAGAGGGATTTTAATATGCCTGTAAGATTCATATCTTGGAGTATAGTAAATTATGGCCAGTATTGCCAATCTCCTGAAGGCAGAGCCTCTTACCTGGGTCTATGAATACTGTGCCTATGTCCTAACCTGCAAACTTCATATCTTGGAGTATAGTAAAGTCAGAATTCCTCTTTATTTCAGCCATTCTTTTAATAATCATCCTTTCCATGCATTATTTTAACTTTAACAGTTAAGTAAAGGTCCACTTTTTTTTATTTATTTTTGTAGCCTTAATAACATGGCTTTCCTTCTTGTTTGTGGCTTGATGTTTAATTTGTGTTATTTCTTCTTCTATTGGTCCCATGGTGCTTTCTGTTATCTACCCGTGCATTGTCAGCTGTAGATGATAAATAACAAATAAACCCTCTGACTTGGCCGCTCCTATGCAGTGGTAAAAATTTCATTTGTTGGCACCAGTGTTAACTATCCACTGTTTGGCAAGCCTGTACTGCAAATCTTACACAAAATGGGGACAATATGTTTGGAATTTCTTGCTGTTAAAAAGCATTTGAAAATCACAAATATCAACTTTTTATTTATTATGTTTTTTAATCTCATTCAGAATGTGAAACACATGAATGGGAATCGGTCACCAAAAACTTCAATAAATGGTCCAGTTCTAAACAATAATTGTGCTAACGTTAAAAGGCCAATGGGTGGACTGCCAGTCAACCGGCAAGTGTCGATTAACTCAACAGTCAAAAAACAAAAAATTACCATCACTATTAACAAGCCGCATCCTGTTCTTCAAGGACCATCCTTTCACGATTCTCTCAATACGGAGTCTGCAACTAGTGCAAGCTTGACACCTACTACTACTAAACCATGCCCAATGCAGTCTACCTCAAATGTCCCTACACAATCTGACTCAAAGCATGCACCAATCAGGTTGAACCGTGGAACTTTAGTCAATGGCAAGTCTAAAGTAACATCCAACTTGTTAGTTCCTTATGGTACAGAATCTTCTGAAGAATCTGAAGAAGAACAGAAAGGCATACGCAAGAGAAGATGGAGTGGGAAGTGTACAGATGGAGGGGTTTCAGCAAACGGTGCACCCACAGATATGCTAGACAGGACTGACCGTTTGAAAGAGGAATCTGTAACGCCTTTAGAATCCAGTCCAGCTAATCGGATAGAGCTCACTAATCATGGCACTTATGAACCATCAATGTCCAGTTCCCACAATGGCGAAAATCATGTAGGATCTAATGCATCTGTTTGCGCCTTTGAAATGTCTAAGAATGTAAGTATATTATTACATTATATAGTCCTGATTTACCCAGATTGTATCACTGACGAGATTTGGAAGAAAATCCCTCTAATGGGAGCACAAAAAAACTTTTGGCTGCTTTCACTTTTAGAGGTCACTTCTAGAGGTAGACCGATATATCGGCCGATATTTGGCCATTTTTGATAAATCGGTATCGGCCGATTATTATCAAAATTAGGCTGATATTTTACACTGACCGGTGTTCCTCCTCCCCTTCTCCACACTCAGCGGCTCTGGCAGCATCAAGCGGGGGTGGGCGGGACCCAGCAGCTATATTACACTAGCCAATGGGGTGGTATCTGGACGGGTCGCTAAGTGTATGGTCCCGCCCACCCCGACATGAAGCTGACGGCTCCTTTTTTTTCTCTCTCTCTCCTCCGTTAGTTTCACACAGTTAGTTACTCGGCTTAGTGTGAAACCTGCTAGTGCCACCGCCAGTCAGTGCCATCCGTTGGTGCCACTGCCAATCAGTGCCACCAGCCGGTGCCAACCAGTGCCATCTGTACTGAGGACATCAAGTGTGTGACAGGAGTAAGGAGTGGAGTGGGTAAAGTTGTGTGTATATTTATATATATATATATAATCTCTATCTCGGCATCATGTATCGGCAGCCCCGATACATGATGATATCGGCATCTGCCAGAGAAAAACCCATGTCGGTCTATCTCTAGTCACTTCACTTTACATTGTCTGTCTGTCACTGTATATACACACGTATTTGCTTTTCTGTACTAAACACAGGTTGTAGGATTAGTATAAAGAATGTACCCTCAATGAAAAATTAACAGATGCAGTCATTGAAAACATGTTTTGGGACATAGAATTTCATGTATCTTCATGGCTATCTGAGTGATTTGAAAGCAAGTCAAACTGTTAAGTGAATGTTGAGTGGGCATCAGATTATTGCAGCAAAATATGTTCTGCTCTTCATCTATTCAAATAAATAGTCAGTGCTGCACTAGAAAAAAACATCAATAATGATAAAGGTACAACGAAAAATGATAAACTATATGCTGAAAGTTCATATATAGTATCTGTGACTGATTTGGAGTGAATTGAAAAAAATCCAATACATCAACGGTGGAACAATCCAAAGTGCTTGCGTTTTCTTCCACCAGTCTCACAGGCTGGTCACTTCACATTTGTATAAAATCTGCAGTGTTCCCTCTGGGGATAAGGGAGAGAAGACTGGTGTGGTGCTGGAATTCACTTTCCTCCTTTAGGCTCCATGCACACTGAAGCTGATAAAAGCTATAGAAAAATGCCAGTAGCTTTGCAGGGAGCCTTGCAACGTTTTTTTTTTTTTTTTTTTTGCAATAGCTTTAATCAGCGTTTTTCAGTGTAGCTTTTATCAGCTTTTTTTTTTTTTTTTTTTACTTTTTTTTCCCCCAATGGATAAAAAAACGCTGGCGCCGGCGTTTTTCAGCGTTTTGCGTTTTTTATCGCCAAAAAATGGCACTTTGAACGCAAATTTCGGGCGTTCAGAAAAAAGCCAATAAACTCTAAAGCTCATTAACACTGAAACTCCCCGGGTGTGCATGGGCACATAGGCTAACATAGAGTTCAGTTTATGGGCTTTAAAAAAAAAGCCAAAACGCCAATAAACTGCAGTTTATCAGCTTCAGTGTGCATGGAGCCTTAAATCGCTTAGTTCTATGACAGGGGTCGACAATATCCGGGCGCCAGGTCGCAATTGCGACCAGAAATTGTGACCTGGCAGCCGAGACGGCTGGTAATTGAGGCCGCGGCTTTGCGTAGCGGAAAAGATGCGCTACGCCGGTATAAATATGCGCCGATCTACCTGAATCTAGCCCTGTGTGTATATCCCTACCAGGAGGAAAGTGATTACCAGCACCACACCAGCCTTCTCCATTATCCCCAGAGGGTAACGCTGCTTCCCCCCCCCCCCCCCCCCCCCATATCTGAGGTGACCAGCCTGTGATACTGGTGGAGGAAAGCACAAGCACTTTAAATGTTTGTACCATTGATGTATTGAACTTTTTTTTGCATTCACTTCAGTCAGTCACAGATACTATATATGAACGTTCAGCAATATATGTTTATTGATTACCATTTTTAGTTGCACCTTTTATTATGTTTTTTTTTTTATAGCACAACACGGTCTATTGATTATTTGCACCTTTTAGTTTAATATAGTTTAATATCCATTTCAAAAAAGAAAAAAAATACACAAATAGTTTACACATGTTATAGATGAACACATACATGCACAAAGTCAGGTGGATAGTACTCTTAGACCAGCAGGGGCAAGTACCGTATTTATCGCGGTATAACGCGCTCCCGCGTATACCGCGCACCCCCAAAGTGCCCCCCAATCCTGTGGAAAAAAAGTTATTTTGTACTTAGTTTTGGTGTCTTGCGCGGCGTCCATCGGCGGCCTCGTCGGGTTCGGCATCCTTCTGCGGCTTCGGGTGTCCTTCTTCGGCGGGTCCGGTGTCCTCTTCGGCGGGTCCGGTGTCCTCTTCGGCGGGTCCGGTGTCCTCTTCGGCGGGTCCGGTGTCCTCTTCGGCGGGTCCGGTGTCCTCTTCGGCGGGTCCTCGCGTCCTCCCCGCTCGTTTCCCGCGCCGAGTTTTGAATACTGCACCAGCATATACTGAGCGCAGTACACTCGGGCAGGCTCGGCAACTTTCGCGCTCACGTCCTGTACGTCCAGGACGTGACCGCGGAAGAAGCCGAGACTGGCCGAATATACCCGAGTGTACTGCGCTCGATATATGCCGGCGCAGTATTCAAAATTCGGCGCGGGTATCGGCGTATATCGCGCACCCACGATTTTGCCCTGATTTTCAGGGCAAAAAAGTGCGCGATATACGCCGATAAATACGGTAACTCAAAAATAAAAGATGGGGAAGCATGGTAAGAGTAGAAGCCTGGGTGTTGGTAAACATTTCATAAAAAGGAGGAAAGGGGGAGGTGGGGACAGAAAAAGGATGAATGAAGGGAATAAGGCGGTGGGGGTTTAAGGAAAGCATGCTATAGTGGCTGCTACCTATTTGCACCTTTTTTAAGTGAGAACGCTGGTTAGTAATAGTAGCTATTCAAAATTTGTTTACACCGCTTTATTTCACAAGATTGTTCAGATTCATATTCACTTTATACAATTTCCATCTATTTTCAGGAATTCCAGGTAAGCATATTTTCTACATAGTTACCCTATAGTTGCATGTATAGATGGATGTATGCATATACTATACCTGGCCAATGCCCCTGGAATCTGGAAATCCCTGAGGTAGACACTGTTACACCAGTGATTTTCCACTTGCTTTTGGGTCCCATGCCGAGTGGTTGGCTGCTGCATTCTGAACAAAGGCTTTTGGCCACTCAGTACAGGCACCATTGAAAGAAGGCTGCGCATTTTCCCAAATTAATGCAAGGTGTTCTTTGATTGGAAGGAGTGGAGAGTGTGCCGTCACCACCCTGCTGCTCTACCTTGTCCAGTTGCAGAACACTTTGCATCATGGAACCCGAAAGCAAGTGGAGGTGACTCAAGTGACTGTGTCTACATCGGTTATTTCCTGTGGCATCAGCCATGTATAGTATGTATATAGTTATATTGGTCCAAGCAGCATCAGTCCAACTTGTGTATAAAAATATCCATACCTGGAATTCAGCTTTAACTTTGCTTGAGATGGTGAATTAAAGCGTAACTCTACTTTTGTTAGGAAACATTCTCCTCTGGGTGTTCTATGTACATTGCAAGGATTTTAACAAACTTTGTTGTAGATTCTGATCTTTTGTTGTCCTGAAGAAATAACTATTTGTGTTCATGTGCTGAGTGAATCTGTATGGGGGTGTTTTTATAATTATCAATCAGCTAAGGCACCAGCAAGGCTCTAAGGAAAGTGGCAGGGTCTGCATCCCTTTAGACGTCATTTCCCTTTGGGAGTATCTCACAAAATGACTTTTTGTTTCAGGGGATGCCCAAAACCTGACTTGGTGTAGACTTCTGTAAAAAATATGTAAGCCAATTACATTTCTGGGGGATGTTCTGTACACCCTCTGTACAGAATGCCTTCAGGTAGCCATATTGAGTTGCATTTTACAGAAGATAGCAGAACTGCAGATTGAGAAGGAAGGCAGTCACCCTTTAAGTTCAAGCCCATTGTATTGGTAAATATGTGCCAGAATTTGCAACTGCCACCTTATGCAGTTAAACAGTTGTGTTTCTTTCTGTAATGGCAGACATCCTTCAATGTGTACTAAGCAAAATATTTTGTTTTTTTGTGGCTGAGGGGACATACAGCATGGCGCACAGTCTTGTGTGCAGTTTTCATACCATGGTTGGTGCCTATTGTTTTAGTAGTTTCTCTCAGCAGCCCCTAACAGAATGTTACCTTTGAAATTACACAATTTTGGATACTCTCATGCATCTAAGCCTTTGTGAGCAAGTCCCTGGAACACACAATACAGTTGCAAAGGAGATTTGTTTTACCTATTCAACTCAAACAATATGATGGCATTAATGAATTGATACATTTTCAAGTCGCCTCTTTTGAATCAGGTCTTGTATTTTAGCTATTGTTTAGATAGATAGACATTAAGTTTTCTTATTCCTATTTTGGCCGATCCTATTTGTTTATTGTAGGGTACTGAACTTCAAAGATGCTTTTTTGTTTTTATACCACGTCATGATTTTTCAAAATGATTTACTTTAGATTGAAAATGAATTTGCTGGTTTTACAGTATAACAAATTAAGACTACGGTTTGTTTTTAATTTTAGACTGAATCTTCATACGCTCTGGTCACAGAGAACACAGCTACAACAGCAGCTTCACCACCAAGCTATGCATGTGAATTTACAGCATCAGAGCAGAGGTAATGCATAAATGTTTTTTGGTTATTAAAATGTTTTTTTATTATTACATTTACAAGCAGGTTTATACTTACCTGAACCTCCCCTTCCCGGGTCCCAAGCCAGTGCTTTTGGCTCCTCTTCTCTGGCGAGTGGCCCATCGGAAAGCCACTTCTTATGGACGGGCACTCATGCAGGGTAAGGCTAGCACCAGAGCCTCGCTGTCTTGAGTCTCATTCCTGGCTTTGACAGCAGTAAAAGGCAATGGCTCACCAGGAAGTGACTATGAAGCTGCTGCAGATGGGCACAGTGGTAGATGAAATGAAGACTCTGTGAAGGGGAGGGGGGGGGGAAATACTACTAAACATTTTTTACATAAATGCAAGGAATGCATTTGGGTAAAAAAAATAAATAGGCTTTAGAACCATTTTATGCTTTCTCCGCCATGTATTGAGGGATACAGGCATTTTGAAACAATCGGGGTATACTGCTGCGTAGAGGAGACTGGGTCTCTGGCAAACAAAATTATAACCCAGCCCCTGTATAACCAATTGCTGTTGGGCCAACTTCATAGTTGCATAGCTAGTCAGTTTGAAAAAATGCAAGTTTATCCAGTTCAACCAAAATAAAAAACTACAATCCCATATACACAATCCTTCACCCAGAGTTGATCCAGAGGAAGACAAGAAAACCCCAGCAGAGCATGATCCAGTTTGCTACAGCAGGGGAAAAACAATCTTTCCTGATCCCGCGAGAGGCAATCGGATTTTCCCTGAATCAATTTATACTATAAATGTTAGTACCCAGTTATATTCTGTACATTTAGGAAAGAATCTAGGCTTTTTTAAAGCCATATACTGAGCTGGCCAGAAACACCTCTGGAGGGAGTCTGTTCCACATTTTCACAGCTCTTACTGTGAAGAAACCTTTCTGTATTTTTGAGTATATTTTTTTGTTTTTGATGTTTTTCAATAAACCGTTACACCACTGGTATTTTTTTCTCCAAATTCTTTAAAAATACCTTCTTTGCTGTTGTAAGTTGATTTCTACATAGCAGCCATCTTGATTGGTGTAACCTTAGCAATAGTTTTAGGGGCCATACTCGGGGAAAATTTGTGTTTTGCTAAACTGCTGCCCAAATATTGTGTGACATAAAAAAATTGCAACGCATCTTATTTTAAAGGGACTTTGCTTTTAGAAAATATATAAATATATATATATATATATATATATATATATATATATATATATATATATTGTTGTTGAAGGGTTCATACAAAATTTTCTTGTGGGGGGAAAAAAAGCAGATTTTTACCTAAATGCGAGATGTCAGAATTGATTCAGTTGTGTGGTTAAGGTAGGAGGGGGATCATGGGTTTCCTAAAGCAGAACTGAACCTAAGAATGTTAATTACCTCCTGTCTTCCCATTTTGCACCCTCAGCATACACTTTTAAAGTAGTTCCAAAGTATACTAATAGTACAGAAAGGGGGTTTGAGACGCTCTTCCATGATGATTGCGTGTGATCTATCATAGGTGTTTGGGTGCACTTATCATTAAAGCTCCTAATATTACAGGATTCTTGGAGGTTGAGCCTGTTGACATATACCCAAATCTGAAATGTTCCTTTTGGATTGACTGATATTACATTGAAATAATCCAGAATAATTACCTATTTTTATTTTATTTATTTTTAGACCCCAGCTGCAAACAGACAGGGCTGTGGTAAAACCAGAAATCCCACCAAACGAGGAGACTAGCATCAGGTTAATGGACGCTGAGAACGTTGCAGAGAACAAGTCACTACCACAGTCTTCTGTATCCTCAGAAGACCACAAAAGGAATGGCGATAGACGGTCACAAAGCTTTGACAGATCCAAACATGACCGATATAGGTCGTCGGATAGGGAATACAGACACAGGGAAAACTCCAATAGTGGACACTACAAACACAGAGACTATGATAGGCAGCGCTCTAGAAGCAGAGGGAGAACTGGAGATCACTATTCATATAACCATTCTAAAAGGGATCGATCAAGAAGCAGGGAGAAACACAGAAGACATTATTCTCCGTATAGAGGTCGAAGGCATTATGATAAGGACTATTGGACCTGCAAAGACTACAAATCTGGATGGGCCAACGACAGCAGGGGGCGTGATCATGGCTATAACTTCAAATACAACAATCACATTAATTCACGTAATTTTGAACCCTATCACCACAGAAAACCGAACGGTTACTCCAACTACCATCAAGATTATGGAAACTCGAAAAAAAGAAAATACCATCACAATGGCAGCTCAGGAGAGGAAGACTATGAACGTGGCTTTAAACGCCACCGCTCACCTTCCGACTGGCAACGAGGTGAGGATAAATGATACAAAATGCTTTGTGCAGTGTTGTACGAATTGTTTTCTTAAAGTAGGATTCTAGCCACATGTTATGTGGTTATACAAATGTTATGTGATTACGCGTGTGTGTGTGTGTGTGTGTGTGTGTGTGTGTGTGTAAAATATATATACCGTATTTATCGGCGTATACCACGCACTTTTTTCCCCTTAAAATCAGGTGGAAATCGTAAGTGCGCGATATACGCCGATTCCCGCGCTGTGTTTGAACACCGACATATACCGAACGCAGTACACTCGGCCAGGCTTCGCTCGCGGTCACGCCCTGTGCCGCCTCCTAGCCTTTATGCGTGAGGAGCCGAGTGTGGCCGAGCGTGCCCGAGGTGTGAGTGTTTGCTTCAGTCAAGTTTTTTCAAAAGAACAAACTCTCCTGCATATGTAGCAGAAGAGACGATTTAAAACTGATGAGCGCTTACAATGATATATATATATATATATATATATATATATATATATATATATATATATATATATATACACACTCAGTGTAACATCTTTCACATTATACCAAAAATTTGGGCGATTTTTATAAATTTATTTGGGGGGGGTTATAAGTAATTTTCTAACAAAATATATAAGTTTGAACGTGTAAGCAACAAATAGCAGAAATAGGCTTAGGCATGAAAGGGTTAAAAAAAAGGCTGCTACTGATCACCTTTCCTTTCCAAAAAAAAAGTTTTGTGTTGTGGTCATGTTAATTCATCGACTTCAGTATTTGAGTCACTAAATTGATCAAATATGCATATCCAGTTCCGATTTCACTCTGACTTTCCAGATCTATAGGCTTGTTTTTAGTCGGACTGAAATTACAAAAGTCCCAGACAGCCAGACAACTAACATTTCAGGAAAAGATTTGCAATGGCGGCCCCTGTATTTCTTCAAGTACAGGTCTCCTTTTAAGAAGTTTTGCTTGGTTGTAAATACACTCCCACTTCCTGAGTAACAGTCCACTGGTAAACTCTTCCTCTGTAAATACCATTAAACTGACAGCACTGTTCACTGCAGCAGATGCTTATTGATTTAGGGAGGGTCAGTACTCTAAAGTTATCGGCATCGGCTAAACCATGTAGATGGAGGAATCTCCCTCCCTGGCTGGCTTATGTATTCTGACATCTGATTGAGTGAAGTCACTGTTTGGCCAAAAATTCCTCACCTAGCTCCCTCGGTTTTCAAATCAACGTTTGTCAAGCTATGTTGTGTTGACAGGGCTGTCCACGGTTCGAACGTATGCTGAGGAATTTTCCAAACTTTAAGCTGTTTATGGCTGCCCTATGTCTTCCAATCGGTAACCTCATGGGCCTTACAGCTTTTAGAAAGCGGTTACTTTTTTGTCTTTTTTTACTTTATTGTAAATAGTATTTGTGCCATAAGAAGAAAATCGCATTTTCTGTGTCGGCAGAAACTGTTTCTGTGCCATTTTAGTACCAGGTGCCTTTGAAGAAAGGTATGAATTGGAGTGTAGGTTAAAGGGAAGCAGAGTGCATATTACCTTACTAATGTTCAGCTTGAAGGGAGATTGAGCTCTTAATATCAGAATTTTTACTGTTTACTTGACTGATTGTTTCCGATTTTTGTTTTAGAACGATGAGAATGAAGCACATAGCACACATTGACTCCTGGAAACACTGGATTGAAGACTATTTGAGCACATCTTGGTGAAAGCCAGGAATGACTCTTTCAAACAGTTAATGCCCTCTGTTAACAACCCAAATGTGTCAACAAATTCGCAACGAGCTGAAGTCTCTATCATGAACCATCGGTTGCTCGCTCCCCCTTTCTCAGTACGAGGCGTAATTTTTTTTTATTTTCAACTAAAAGCTTTTGCCGTTATCCCTCTAATACTTCATACTTGGATGTGGTGGCTATGATAGACTCAAAAACCCAACATTAACTCATTGGCTTAGTAATTTGTTTTTCCAGGTTGCAGTCAACGTACTATCAACAGTGTGCATCATGGTCAATTGACTAAAGACCAACGCAACTACTCATTCCTCTCGGTGTGTAAAAGCGAACAAAGTTATTGGACTTCGTGTTTCACAAATCCATGTGAAAAACTTTACCACAAGTATTTTTGACATTGTTTCCTTATGTTTTAGACATGTCATCAAATCTAAAACTCAAGCGCAAAACCCTTTTATATATTTTTTTTTTCTGGAGATTAGTCCCATGTTAAATTGGAAACATCCTGGAACACGTGCTCTCAAATGCTGCTTTCTAAGAGACTCAGGATTATTTGTGTACTACACAGCATGTATTCTTTCCCCATGCTACACCTTCATAGAAGCTTGAGGAATCATTGTATTTTCCATCAAATTTTCTACTTCTAAATGATCTAACGTTCCAACTAAAAGCCAGGGGTTTATATTTGGAGAATTTTATCTCCAGCTTCTCGCTCCCCCTTTTCTGTGTTTGTATGTAAAAATTATACTTGCTTTACATACACAATTCCAAAAAAACAGGAAATTGTCACTTGTGAATGTTAATTTGTCGTCTTTAAACATGATCGTTTTATTTTTTAATTTAATTTCATGGACCTACAAAACCCTTTTTCTGTTGAAGATGTTTTAAGTGGGTTACAGGTTATTCTATTTTAATGCTCAGCAACTCAATACTTCATACTGTGATTTTATTTAAATACTACATCAGAAAAGAAGTTTAAAAAATGACAAGTTTATAATTTTCACTCCTGCATCAGGAGCCAGAAAAATGTATTACATTAGTTAACTGCATAATCTATTGTTTATGCGTGATGAACATGTGTCCAGTTTCATATATATATGAACAAGAAAAAAAGCTTCATCTGCGGAGAGCTCCACAGCTGATGTAGCATGTCAGATTTAGTATATAAACACTGTTTAAACAACTAAAGTGTTTTGTGTCTTTCTTGTGGCTATGATGTGTGAATGAGTGAATCGGACATAAGCTATGTGTGTACGAGACTCATTAAGGTAAATCTGCCAGGAGAGCAATATGTGGACTGCTACTGTTGGCCACCCATTTTGAAAATGCTAGTCGCTGAGCCTGTGTATACAGATCAGGAGTGCTAATTTCTCCATCGTCCATTGAGGGACACAGGAATACTGAAAGTTATGTTATAATACAGCTTACTGGAGGTTGGGACATGGACAAACAGATACAGTTGTAAGCCAGCCCAGCCCCTGTATAAGCCCTTCCAAAACCTCAATTTTGCTAGCGTCCTAGGAGGTTGAATGCCTTTTCAGCTTTGCTGAAAGTTAACATTTTCAATGTTTTTCATAGGGGACTTGAATCTAATTTTATATACTGCTGATATTTTTTCCTCAATTTAGTAATTTCTTCTTCATAAATTTAGCCAAAATGTATACTGCTACATATCTTTGGTAAAAATAACCAAAATAAGTATGTATTATGTGGTCTGTGTGACTGTTGGTCTACAAGCTACAGTGCCAATCACTGAAAATTGATCACACCTGATGTACTGATGGGCCTAACAGGACAGTGCAAATACCCCCCAAATTACCCCTTTTTATTCCCAGGTATTTAGTAAGAGGCATGGTGATTATTTAATTTTTTTAAAGTTGTATTTGGCCAGGCTGTGAAAAAAATAATTGTAGAAAAAAAATTACAGAGGCCCAACATATAGGGAGCACCGTCAGGATTACACATTTAATTTCTTGACTACCTATTACACATTTTTGAAGACTCTAGAGCACAAGTACAATGGAAACTGCCACAAAATGACCCTATTTTGGAAAGGAAACATCCCAACACATAATCTAGGAAGCATAATGAGTCTTTGGAACATGTCGCAGATCTGAAATGCCCACAGCAGCTCCCTCCTCTCCTCACACGCTGTACCGATTGTGTGTGCAGAGAGGAGAGAGGGCCCAACCGGACCTGTGCTGGTTTGTTGACAAGTAATCGCTCTGTCATTGGACAGAGCGATCACATTGTAAAGGCACTGGTTAGAGTGAAAAAATGTTTCTGTATTTTTTTTCCTTTTAATTTTTACATTGGTGCTTTAATTTGAAATGAAGTTTTAGCATTATGAGGCTTAATACAAATATTTACTCTAACCAGCTAATATACTGATAGATTCAGAAACAAATGTATCTAATTACAAGCATTAGGTTTGTGTGATACCGCATCTGCCTGAGATGATCCCCTGAAGCCGTGCAGTGCACGGATGTCTCCAGACATTTTTTTCAACTATTCCACGGGTTGTGTATTAAGATTTGACACACCACACGGGAAGCTGGACTTTGTAGCTTTGGAGACACTAATTACGAGCGCCGGCTGGATCATCACAGCGCACGGTGTGATACAGCGCATAAAAGGGTTTCTCACGCTGCCTGGCTCCACCCTCTTTGATGATGTCGAATGACGAAACTAGTCAGGGAGGAGACAAGTAACGTAAGTAAGGACGCTGACAGTGCTGGAGACTAGCGTATCTACCCCCGCAACCTGATAGAAAGGAGAGCGGTAGGAGACGCCTGCATTAACATCCAACATTGGAGCGATTGTGCTATTATGATCTCAATGCTGATTTTAACTGTCAGAATGTGAGTTTATATCTGGATGGATTGCATTTTATAAGTGTGATTAAAGCTTTTTGAAACGGGATTGCACTATGTCTATTTCCCTTCTTTTCATATGCTAATCATTGAGGAAACGAATATGTCCAATTGAGAAGTCCTGCACCAAGATTGTTTCCTGATTATCTGAAAGCTGACTTATCATTTAAATCTGGTAAGCGTTTTTCTAAAAGGGGGTTGCTATCCACATCCCCCCCTGATCTCTCAGCACACGTGTGGTGGTGTAGACGTCTGACAAGCCATTAAGTTTTCATCCTCTTGGGATTATTTGGACTTTCATTTTTGCCTACTTTGAAATCTATTAATGTGATTGTTCATATTACGGACAGTTTTAATCAGATATTGTTTCACAATTTTTTGTTGATACATATATTCATAAGCGCTGCCTGGTTAATATACATTCCTCTTTTGGTTTGATTTATATTTACCCTGTGTTCAATATTGTCCTAAAGAGTGTTTGTATTGACAGAACCTCTTTAACCACTTAAGGACCGCCTACTGCACATTTACGTCGGCAGAATGGCATGGCTGGGCACATCAACGTATATATACACGTTGATTTTAGTACCCAGCCGTGGGTCACGGGCGCGCGCCCGCGACCCGGTCCGAAGCTCCGGGACCGCGGGGTTCGCGGACCCGATCGCCGCTGCAGTGCGGCGATCCGTCCCTGGAGCGGAAGAACGGGGAGAGCCGTGTGTAAACACGGCTTCCCCGTGCTTCTCTGTGGCCGTAGCATCAATCGCGTCATCCCTGTAATAGGGGGACGCGATCGATGACGTCACACCTACAGCCACACCCCCCTACAGTTGTAAACACAACACATAGGTCACACATCCCCTACAGCGCCACCTGTGGTTAACTTCCAAACTGCAACTGTCATTTCCACAGTAAACAATGCAATTTAAATGCATTTTTTGCTGTGAAAATGACAATTGTCCCAAAAATGTGTCAAAATTGTCCGAAGTGTCCGCCATATTGTCGCAGTCACGAAAAAAATCGCTGATCGCCGCTATTAGTATTAAAAAAAAAAAAATGAATAAAAATGCAATAAAACCATCCCTTATTTCTTTCTCGTACATCACGGGACACAGAGCGGCATATTCATTACTATGTGGGTTATATGGAGTACCTTCAGGTGTGGACACTGGCAATCTCAAACAGGAAGTCCCCTCCCTATATAACCCCCTGCCCTAGAGGGAGTCCCTCAGTTTTTTCGCCAGTGTCTTAGGTGTTGGTCACGGAATAGCTTTGCTCCACATCCTTGGGATTAAGGGCGGGCTAACCGGATCTGTCCAAGGAGCCTCAGTGCCAAAGTGGACAGTACCCGGGCCCCAAGCCGTGGGGTTTTGCCTATAATGCTCCTCTTTGGAGGGCTGGACCCTGGGCCCAGGACTTGGAGTTTGTAAAAACCATAAGTTCCTGTTTGCCAGGGTGCTATATAGGTCCAGGACAGTGGGTACCTTCATAGGACCCCAGGGCCTGAAGGTCTACTACGCTACCCACGGAGATGGGAGAAGATTGGATCAGTTTGCTGGACAAACATCCTGCAGCATGGAGCAGGTAAGGGGGAGCCTGCGGGACTTGGTTCGACAGCAGGCTCTCCGGGGTAACCTAAAAGGGGGGATAGCCTAAGTATGCTCTGCATGGGCAACCTTGTTCACTATGTCTAAAGAGAGACAGGATGACACCTTTTCTCCCCCATCACTAGGTCCCCCTGTCTAAATATGTGTGCTAGCTAAACCTGCTGTTTCTTCCTAGGGCTAGTAAGGATCCCTAGGGGCCTTTGGAGAGTCCTACCTGGCCGGGGGTTTGAATCTGCCGCCTGTTTCTGCGTTCCTGGATCTCCAGCAGCGCGGCTCCTCCATGTTCCTCCTGTTTCCGGCTTGCGCGCGCACGTCTTATTGACGTTTTTCGCGCCGTTCAGACAGGAGGGCGGGGGGGGGCGTGCCTGCGGCGTCATACAGGGGCGCGCCTTTGTGCTGTTATAGACAGCAGGCATTGTCAGTGCTCAGTCTGAGGCTGATTTTCAGAGGAGAGGACGCAGAGCGGCAGAACAGTGACTCCCGGTGGCGGAAGAGGGGTAGTACATGTGGACTTTGTTCCAATACCTTTTTGTTAAGCCAAGAAATCCCCCTTTTTTGCAGCAGGTTTGGAGGCTGGCAAACTTAGTTTGGGGTCACGGTATGTTGTCAAAAGAAAATATATAATATATTTAAAAAAAAAAAAAAGAACATACGGGATCCCATCAGTTTTTGGGCATTAGTGATCTATTGTCCCCTAAACTCTGATTTTTGTACTCCTGCCCACTACAGTCTGTTGTGTGGGTGGAGTCCCTCGATTTTGTATTATGGCTTCCAAGGGTTCGGGGTCAAAGGGTACAAAAAAGACCAAAAAACAAAAGGGTTCCCTCTCTGATTCTGATATGCCGATACTTTCCCCGCAACTTATTAACATAAGAAGCGCCTTGGATGAGCCATTAGGGGGATCTGGTGCGGAGGCTGGCCCAGATCAGCCCAGCCCTGTGTTTATCACAGAGGAGATGCTAGCCGTATCCCTAGGGGGGCTAGAAGAGAGAATAGCAGCATTGATCGCTAGAGCTATTCCTGGTAAGAAACGGGTTAGATCCCCATCACCAGGAGGTGTATCCTCGGATGCTGAGATTCTCTCTCCAGAGGAATTGGAATCACAGGAGGATCAACTAGACCTGAACCAAGAGGGTTCAGGGATTGAGGGATCTGCCTCTGAGGAACCATTTTCAGACTCCCAGACAGAAAGACTGTGGGTACAGTCTTTGACGGACAGGGTCCGCTCGGCATTTAGTTTACCATTGCCAGAGCCTCAGGTTCCTCCGGTATCCTCTCTGGGCTCTTTGAAAGCTCCGTTAAACAACGCAGTTTTTCCGGTCCATCCTCTCTTGGAGGAATTGATCTTTCGGGATTGGGTACGGCCGGACAGGATTTTTCTGCCACCGAAAAGATTTGCGGTCATTTACCCCATGGAGGAAAAGTTCTCCAAGAGGTGGAGGCTCCCAGTAGTGGATGCAGCCATCTCATGTGTGAATAAATCACTAACTTGCCCGGTGGAAAACATACATATGTTTAAAGATCCGGTTGATAAAAGATTAGAGACACTTTTAAAAGCATCCTTTGCTACGGCAGGAGCAGTGGTGCAGCCAGCGGTGGCTGCAATTGGAGTTTGTCAGGCATTAAAAGACCAGACAAAGGAAATGTTAAGGGACATGCCTACCCAACAAGCAGAAGAGTTTTCTGACATTCCCAGAGCTCTGTGTTTTGCGGTAGATGCTATAAAAGATTCCATCCAGCAGGCCTCTCGTTTATCACTATGTTTGGTGCACATGAGAAGGCTCTTATGGTTGAAGAACTGGGCGGCGGAGCCCCCATGCAAAAAGCTTCTGGCAGGGTTTCCCTTCCATGGAGGACGACTCTTCGGAGAGGATCTGGATAAATATATTCAGACTATTTCAAATGGCAAGAGTACCCTTTTACCGGTCAAAAAGACATTCCGGGCTCCTACATTTAAAAGGCAGCTCTTTCCTGTCTCGGGGCCCTCAAATTCCAGGCAGTATCGACGGCCGCCTGCACGATCCAACGTTAACAGTAGATCGCAGGGACAGACCCCTGGGGGTAAGAGGCCGTGGTATCGCAAGCCGTCAAAGACAGCCCCTAAGTCTGCCTTATGAAGGGGCGCCCCCACTCTTGCGGGTGGGGGGAAGGCTTCGTTTCTTCTCAGAAGTTTGGGAAGCCAAGATCCCCGACAAATGGGTCCGGGCATCTGTAACCACAGGTTACAGACTGGAGTTTCTAAGGTATCCTCCGCCTCATTTTCAAGAATCAAGGCTACCAAGGGATCCAGCGAGAAAGGCCTCAATGCTGGCAGCTTTGGATCACCTGCTTGGCCAGGACGTAATTATAGAAGTGCCAGCCCAAGAGCAAGGCCTAGGTTTCTATTCCAATCTCTTTGTCATACCAAAGCCCAACGGCGATGTCAGGCCAATCTTGGACCTAAAGAGGTTAAACGGTTACCTAAGGGTTCGTTCCTTCCGGATGGAATCCATCCGGTCAGCAGCCGCCGCGCTTCAGAAGGACGATTTTCTGGCCTCCATAGACATAAAGGATGCTTACCTTCATGTACCAATCTTTCAGTCGCATCAAAGGTTTTTACGCTTCGCGGTGGGGCAGCGACACTTCCAATTCAGGGCGCTCCCCTTCGGGCTGGCCACGGCCCCCCGGGTATTCACGAAGATCCTAGCCCCAATGCTGGCCAATTTAAGGATCCAAGGAATACTTGGATGACCTTTTAATCATAGATCACTCACGGCCGGGTCTGCAAAAGGCAGTAAACCTCACGGTTCGGTACCTCGAAGAATTCGGCTGGGTCCTGAACCGGGGAAAGTCGGCGTTCCAGCCTACAAAGCAGTTGGAATACCTCGGCATGAGGTTAGACACAGAACAGCAAAGGGTGTTCCTGCCCCTTGTAAAGATCAAAGCTATCAAGGGGTTGGTTCAGTTGGTTCTAAACAAGAAAAAACCAACTATTCGCCTGTGTATGCGATTACTAGGCAAGCTAGTGGCCACATTCGAGGCAGTACCATACGCTCAGATCCACACTCGCGTCCTACAGGCAGCCATTCTAGCAGCCTGGGGCAAGAGGGCACATGCCTTAGAGTCCCCTTTGACGCTATCATCAAGGGTCCGACAAAGCCTGGCCTGGTGGTTGAACCCTCAGAATCTTCTAAAGGGAAAATCCTTCAGCCCTGTTGTCTGGAAGGTAGTTACCACAGACGCCAGGCTGGGGGGCGGTCTTCGAGGGGTTCTCCCGCCAGGGAACTTGGGTGAAAGCAGAGAGGCAGCTCCCCATCAATATCTTGGAAATCAGAGCTGCTCGCCTAGCCCTTCTGGCTTGGACCTCCAGATTAAAGGGGTTCCCGGTGAGAATCCAGTCAGACAATGCCACGGCGGTGGCATACATAAACCACCAAGGGGGAACCAGGAGCCAGGCCGCTCAGAGGGAGGTGAACTTGATTTTTCAATGGGCAGAGGTTCATGTACCCTGCATTTCAGCGATATTCATTCCCGGAGTGGACAACCTGCAGGCAGACTTCTTAAGTCGCCAGAGTCTGTTGCCAGGGGAGTGGTCTCTGCATCCCCAGGTCTTTCAGACAATCTGCCAGAGGTGGGGAATGCCGGACGTAGATATAATGGCATCCAGGTTCAACAAGAAACTAGACAGGTTCGTGTCGCGAGCGAGGGATCCTATGGCCTGCGGAACCGATGCGTTGGTTTGCCCTTGGCATCAATTCAAACTTCTATATGCATTCCCTCCACTACAGTTACTCCCGCGCCTGTTGCGCAAGATCAGAGTGGAGAACAAGCCAGTCATTCTAGTAGCTCCGGCTTGGCCCCGGAGGACTTGGTACTCACTAGTCCTGAAGATGGCAGTGGGAGACCCTTGGACTCTTCCTCTACAACCAGACCTACTCTCACAAGGCCCGATCCTCCACCCTACATTACAGCGTCTAAATTTGACGGCCTGGAGGCTGAATCCCTGATTCTCAGGGATAGAGGCCTGTCTAGGCAGGTAATTCCTACCCTGATTAGGGCTAGAAAGCCGGTCTCCAGGGTGATTTATTACAGGGTGTGGAGGAACTACGTAGGCTGGTGTGAATCCAAAAGATGGAATTCCCGCAAATATACTATTGATAGGGTGTTAAGTTTTCTCCAGCTAGGAGTGGATAAAGGCCTGGCACTAAGCACAATCAAGGGACAGATCTCAGCTCTGTCAGTGTGGTTTCAGAGGCCGCTGGCCACCCACTCGCTGGTAAAGACCTTCATACAGGGGGTCTTGCGTATTAATCCTCCTGTCAAGTCACCAATCTGTCCATGGGACTTAAATCTTGTCCTGTCCACTCTACAGAAACAGCCTTTTGAGCCGTTGGCTGAGATTCCTTTAGTCTTACTGACAAGAAAATTGGTTTTCTTGGTCGCCATAGTTTCGGCCAGGAGAGTGTCAGAATTAGCAGCCTTATCGTGTAAGGAACCATATCTCGTTCTGCATAAGGACAGGGCAGTTCTCCAGCCCCATCCTTCCTTTCTACCAAAGGTTATATCCAAATTTCACTTAAACCAGGATTTGGTACTTCCATCCTTCTTTCCAAAACCTACATCTAGAAAGGAGGGGTTGCTGCATACCTTGGATATTGTCCGGGCCATGAAGGCCTATCTTAAAGCTACAGAAAAGATCCGGAAAACAGATGTGTTATTCGTTCTACCAGATGGCCCCAAGAAGGGGCAGGCAGCTGCAAAATCCACCATCTCGAGATGGATTAGACAATTAATCATTCAAGCCTACGGGTTGAAGAGGTTGCCTCCTCCGTTGTCGGTAAAGGCCCATTCTACCAGGGCCATGGGCGCCTCTTGGGCAGCACACCATCAGATCTCTATGGCTCAGATATGCAAGGCGGCAACGTGGTCATCAGTCCACACGTTTACAAGGTTTTATCAACTAGACGTGAGAAGGAATGCAGATTCTGCCTTTGGACAGGCAGTACTACAGGCTGCAGTTTGAAATCCTCGGGATCAGAAACACCCTTGGTTATAAAAAAAAAAAAAAAAAAAAAAAGTTTTTTTCTTGACTAAGTTGGAATTATTATTATGATTTGAGTTTATCTCTAAATTGAATCCTTCTTTGGAAGATGTCTCCCTCCCCTCATTAAAGCATTGCTTTCGGACATCCCACATAGTAATGAATATGCCGCTCTGTGTCCCGTGATGTACGAGAAAGAAAAAGGGATTTTTAAATACAGCTTACCTGTAAAATCCTTTTCTTGGAGTACATCACGGGACACAGAGCTCCCACCCCTCTTTTGGGTGACCATTTTGGGAGGCATACTGCTTGCTACAAAACTGAGGGACTCCCTCTAGGGGAGGGGGTTATATAGGGAGGGGACTTCCTGTTTGAGATTGCCAGTGTCCACACCTGAAGGTACTCCATATAACCCACATAGTAATGAATATGCCGCTCTGTGTCCCGTGATGTACTCCAAGAAAAGGATTTTACAGGTAAGCTGTATTTAAAAATCCCTTTTTTGTAAACGCTATAAATTTTGCGAAAACCAACCGATAAACGCTTATTGCGATTTTTTTTTTTACCAAAAATACGTAGAAGAATACGTATCGGCCTAAACTGAGGAAAAAAAATGTTTTTTTATATATTTTTGGGGGATATTTATTATAGCAAAAAGTAAAAAATATTGCATTTTTTTTTAAATTGTCGCTCTATTTTTGTTTATAGCGCAAAAAATAAAAACCGCAGAGGTGATCAAATACCACCAAAAGAAAGCTCTATTTTTGGGGAAAAAAGGACGCCAATTTTGTTTGGGAGCCACGTCACAAGACCGCGCAATTGTCAGTTAAAATGACGCAGTGCCGAATCGCAAAAAAGGGGCAAGGTCCTTTACCTGCATTTTGGTCCGGGTCTTAAGTGGTTAATATAAGGTAGCAGCTAGTCATTAATTTTGACCTGTTTCTTTTCAATCACTAGGCTAGTTTTCCTGAAGCGCTGGTTTGATTTATACAGGTTTGTGCGCCTTTTTTACCCATTATAAATCTTTTTTTGTTATATTCTGGGACTGCTGTGCACCTCTGTGTTCCTCTAAACACAGCTTGCAGTGCTTTAGGATAGCCCATCTGAGGCTCATCACAGGATAGGTAAGATTAACCATGATAGTGTCAGCCCTTTTCAGAGGATTCAAACAAAGCAAAGATTCACTTGACAGGCCTGTAGGGGAGGGATCCGTAACAATAAGAGAAGGCCCCAGGACAATAATGATATAAAATCTCTCCACTAGAGAACTTTCTGTAATACAAAAAGGGTTGAACTTCTGTATTGAATTGTTTTTGTAACTACGTTCTCATGTTTAGACGCAATACACAAACTGTTGGTGCTATATAAACCCTGTATAATAATACTCCCATATCCCTTTGGGCTGTCTAAGGACCTCAATCCGTTCATACGGTCCTTAAAAATACAAAGATCCTACACTCAAATGGAAGTGAAACCAGAATAGTGAGCTCACCTCCGAATGATGCCCCTTATTGAGGATTTAATCCAGTTTGAGGGGACTCGGGGGAAGCCTGCGTGGATAAAGATACACATGCACTAATCCCGCTGAGGTTAATCTTCCATCTCAATCAGGACAAAGGCCCCTATATTGAGGTGTTTACCAAGTGGTTTATAGCAACCTCCTGTATCTTTGTAAATCCAAAAAGATTTGTCATGACCTTTCCCTAGAAGAATGGTCTGCCTTACTTTCTCGCCAGAACAGTTAGGCTGGGTTCACACTAGTGTGGTGAGAATTTCAGCTCTTTTATCTCTGCAGACAGATAAGAGAAGTGTTCAGCAGATTAGCTCCGTTTTTGCTGCGAATTTGGAGACCTGGGGGAAGTTCTAAGTGGGGGAGAAATGTATTGAGCTGAATGAGAGAAATTCCTGAAGAGAACTGAACACATCTGCGAATCAGCTGCGTACCCATAGAAGATAATGGGACTGAATTCGCACCTGAGCCGCACCGCAAGGCCTCCACAACGCATACGGATTTCCGGCAATGCGCAGTGCGAATGCATCGCACATATGTGAACCAGCCTCATTGAAAACAAAGTATTTAAAAATGTTCTGCGTATTAGATGCGGTTTAAGCCGCACTCAATTCGCATAGGTGTGAACCCGGCCTCATGAGTTTGTGATCAGGAAAACCAATAAGTGGTTCAAAATTGTGAGGACTACATGAATGAATCTTTCAGATTACTTTCTAAAGAGAGCACCTGCAAAAGGTTATTGGGGATCCCCTACCTGAATTTAAAGTGAAATAGTTTGAGCTAGCGAGTCCAGTGGTCATGGATGGGATTTTGACCAAAGGTGAGCATGTGATGTCACCACCTCCTTGCTCCATTGTAGCTTTGATTGACAACCTTGCTAGCAGGCTGTTGAATTAAGTTGATTTTTTTTTTCTTGCAATGATTGCTACCAGCTTACCTGCCTACATTAAAGAGGAGTTCCACCCAAAAATGGAACTTCCTCTTAATCCACTCCACACCCCCTTACATGCCACATTTGGCATGTCATTTTTGGGGGGGGGGGGGAAGTGGGGGCTTCAGTAGGAGTGGGACTTCCTGTCCTGCTTCCGCCGAGGGGCTGGTAAGGCGAGAGGCGTAATCGCCTTATTTCAGCCCCTCCCTGTAGGCGATGGCCTAGGACACTGACAGGTCCTAGGCAATCGCCTGTCCAATCAGCGGCGAGCCACGCGCACATGCGCAGTGTGGCTCGCGCATGCGCAGTGGGTGCCCGGCCGTGAAGCCGAAGGCTGTCACGGCTGGGTGCCCACAGTCGGGATGGAGACGCCGGCTGGGGAGGGGGGGAGAGGAGCGGAGCGGAGCCCCGGTCGGTGCATCGCTGGAACGCAGGAGCAGGTAAGTGAGTGTTTATTAAAAGCCAGCAGCTCCACTTTTTGTAGCTGCTGACTTTTAATAAACACATTTTTTGGCTGGAACACCCCTTTAAGTTGACCTTCTTGGGATTTTTGAGCATTACATTTGGAGACCCAATTTATATTTGGGTTTCGTTGAACGTGTTGTCTCTCTTTATGTCCATACCCCATCAAGTTGGCCTAAAGACACTACAATATTTTCGTGCCAAGCATAATGATTTAAAGAGCTGTCGGGCCTCAATTTTGTTTAAAACTGTGAATTTCATTCTCTGTTACAATTATTTTCACTTCTTAGATGATTTTTATTTGTAGAAGGATTATACAGCTATGGGGGCAAGCTTTGCCTCCCCATCTATGCCAAGCTTTACATGGGGGATTAGAAGGATTTGTATATTTGGGCAAACAACCCCTTATTCTGAATAGATTCTGATACGGCAGGTTCATTTAATGTAATCTTGATCTGACAGGGGCCAGAGTACAAGAGGTTTACATACTGAGACGCCTTACCCCCCCCCCCCCCCCGTGCGCCTTCCGCCTTGCCCCTTTACCTGGTGTGGGGGTTAGAGTGTGACCTCTCGTAGACCTGTGAGTGGTCCGTTTTGCATTACAGTTTTTTGGTCCTTTCCATCGACCGCCCCCCTCACTTTCCCTGTGATTCCTTGGGAGCACCTGTTTTTGGGGATGGGGTCTGTGGCCGACCAGTAGTTCTAGCTCTCAATATTTTCCCTGGTAAATAAATCTACTTGTGCCCATGTCTATTGGACACTATATAGAACTGTTGGTTTCCAGGTGCAACTTTTAGGGGAGTTATTCATTAATTTTCTAAAATTAACTCCCCCCTCCCTCAATGCCCAGCACCTGTTGCAGGATTTATCTTCTGAGCGTGTAGCCCAGTATAGGTCATCTGAAGAAAAGGAAGAGTTCCTTTTCGTAACATGTCCTGTTGCGACCTGGGTCATTAGGTGGCTGCTCTGTGCCTAGGAAGAGTTGGCACATTCTCAGTGACCTGGATTCTGGGTTACAGATTGATCCCCTGTGTGGCTCGGGACAGTTTTGTCCTTAATTTCTCCCGATGCATCTAGCTTTGTGAGTATCTTTTTTACATTCTTTTAATAAAGGCTTATATTATCAATCTACACCAGCAATAGCGTTGTCTGTCCCTTCCCCCCCCCCCCCCTCTAGTCCTTTAGAATACCCTTACACTCCTGCATGACATTCTACATCATAGTCCTTTTTTGAACTTTGTCAGCTGTAACCTGCAAAGTTATGTTTCTGAAGCACACTGCTAACAAGTGTGCAGGATGCATGATTCCCAGGCACACATAATACTGGCTTTGCATTTACAGCACACACACTCTAGTCTTTTTGAGGAATGTAATCGGGATGAATTTTCTTGAAATATCAGCCAAGTTTACCCACTTCAGCTCCGGAAGGATTTACCTCCTTAATGACCAGGCAATTTTTTGCGATCCAGCTCTGCATTATTTTAACTGACAATTGCGTGGTCGAGCAATATACCCAAACAAAATGTATGTCCTTTTTTTTCCCCCCCCACAAATAGAGATGACTTTTTGGTGGTATTGGAATACCTCTGCGGTTTTTATATTTTGCTCTATAAACAAAAAAAAAAGCAACAATTTTGAAATAATTTGTATGTTTGTTATTTTCTACTATAAAACATATCCAAATTTAGGCCAATTTTTATTCTGCTACATATATTTGGTAAAAAAATAAAAAATCGCAAGCATATATTGATTGGTTTGCACAAAGGTGATTAAGTATACAAACTGTGATAGATTAAGGGACTTTTTTTTTATTTTTTTGCTAGTAATGGCGACAATCAGCATTTATTTTTTTATTTTTTTTTGCGGGACTGTGGCAGACAAATTATACATTAATTGACACATTTTGGGAACCAGTATTACTAATAGTGATCAGTGCTAAAAAAAAAAAAATTCCCCCGACACTGTATAAATGAGATGGGCAGGGAAGAGGTTAACAGGGGCAATTAAAGGGTTAAATATGTGATTACTAGGAATCGCAGATCTTTCTCTTCCTCTGTGGCAGAACGATGGTCTGCCTTGTTTACATCGACGGGGGCCAGCAGCCGATTTAACCCCTTGTAGTTGGTGATTATCTGCTGTTTTTGTACTATAAAGGGCTATTTTTTTTTAACCCCATCATGACAGGTGTTAAAAAAAAAAAAAAAAAAGCATGCTTCTGCTACTAAACGTCTTATGCTGGCCATAGACATAGATTTTTTTTTTTTTGGCAAGAATATTCGTATAAAAATTATTTGTACATTTGATGAATCAATGTTGTTTGAAAATTTCACCTCATTTTAACATTCAATTTTAAATTGAATAAATTTTCAGAATAAAAACCAAATACACTGTCCAAACATTCATTCAGTCGATAAGCTTTCTATTCTGCTCCTGCAAATGTTCCTGTCACTGTCCGGTCGTGTTGACCCCACTAACAATTAGACAATCAAACGAATACTCTAACAACAAACATTTTCAAAGGAAACATTTGTTCATGTATAGCCAGCCTAAGAGACAGCAGGCGCAGGTAGTATGTACCAAGCTACTTGCCTAGGACAAGGCAATCTGTCATGCATAATATTATATTACAGTCCTCTCTGAAAATCTGCAAAACTGTTTTTTTTAGGTCCTTTTAAATTTGAGTTTGATGATTTGTGCCAAATTCAACCTCTAATAGTACAAGGTTTCTTCAAAAAGTTTCCGCATTTGTCTTTAAACTCTTTTTTTTTTTTTTTTTTTGAAGAGCCCATATATCTTTTCTGTCTGTGTGGTTTACATATTTTGTTCTCTAACCATATACAGTGGATATAACAATTCTACACACCCCTGTTAAAATATCAGGTTTTCGTGGTATAAAAAAAAATGAGACATAGACAAATCATTTCAGAACTTTTTCCACCTTTTAATATGATCTATAAACTGTACAACTCAGTTGAACAACAAACTGAAATATTTTTGGTGGAGAGAAGTAAAAATAATATGGTTGCATACATGTGCGCACCCTTAACCACTTCCAGCGCACGTTATACGTCGGTACCTTAACATTGAATATCGCTGTTATGGCAGCAGATAGCTGGCATAATCCCAGTATTTTCTAAAATGGTGGGCAAGTCTGCTTTAGGATAAAAGTGGTCTCCGTAGTGGATTCTCCGCGAGATCACTTTTATCGGCAGCAGGAGAAGTGCCCTCTCCTGCTGCGTTCTGCTACCGATCAAGATGGCCATCTCTCCAGAAGCTAGGCCGATGCCACAACCTTTTCTATGGCCAATGCAGGAACAGGAGGCCTGCGGATCACGTGTGTGCCGACCCGAAGGTATTGATCCATACTGATCATGGTTCAATAAGGATCCATTGCACCCCTAGTGAGGGAACACACACACTTAACCCCTTGATCGCCCCTAGTGTTAACCCCTTCCCTGCCAGTGACATTTATACAGTAATTATTGCATATCTATAGAACTGTTTGCTCTATAAATTTCAATGGTCACAAAAATTTGTCAAAAGTCTCCGATCTGTCCGAAACAATACCGCAAAATAAAAATCGCAGATCACTGCCATTACTAGTAAAAATAAATAAAAATGCCATAAAGTTTTCTCATAGTTTGTATACGCTATAAATTTTGTGCAAACCAATTAACATACGCTTTTCATGCGTTTTTTTTTCTCTCCAAAATATAGAAAAATACGTACAAAAACTCTATTATTGTACATCTCACCAATGCGGCCAAATTATGTATCCCCATTAAATGGTCCCAGACTTCCCCCCCTAAAATCTCGGACTGGTTACGCAAGGTGGATCACATCGCCAATATGGAAGACCTGATTTCCCAATCTCACGACTCTTCCAAGATAAATGGGCGTGTTGAATTCATTTTCCTAAATCTTCAGAATACCAAGCATTGATACTTACATAACACAACCCAGATTTAATATGTTGCCTACGTCTCTTTCCTTATTGACTATTAGTTGAGATATCTCCAATGTCGTTTTGAGTTAAACTATACCATTTCATTACCTCTACCTTCCCTCATCTTTTCCTTCTCCCCTTTTTAATTGATTTGATATAAGTTTAACATCCTCTTGATATGTATACATGATACTATTCTTCTGACATACACATTGTCCTTTCCTTTAGTAATTAGAATATGTTCAGTTAATGTTGACTATGTGATTATAATTGTCTTTTTTTAAAACCCAATAAACATATTTGAAAAAAAAAAAAATATAGAAAAATACATATTGGCTTAAACTGATGAAGAAATGTGTTTTTTAAAAATATTTTTCGAGATATTTATTATATCAAAAAGTAAACAATATATATTTTTTACAAAATTTACGCTTTTTTTTTGTTTATAAAATAAAAACCGCAGAGGTGATCAAATAACACCAAAAGAAAGCTCTATTTGTGGGGGGAAAAAAAAGAACGCAAATTTTGTTTGGGTGCAGCATTGCACGACCGCGCAGCTGTCAGTTTAAGTGGCGAAGTGCCGAAGAATTGTAAAAAGAAGTGCTCTGGTCAGGAAAGGGGTAACATCTGGTTAAAAGGGATACAGACAGGCTGCAACCCATCACCACTTTATCAAGGACAGGAGGATTTGAAGGAAACCTGCACTGACACATACGGAATCAATCACTGGTCACCTTTCCTAAACTACTACTTACTAGCATGCAGAACATTAGCTGACCTTACTCTCCATACGTGTTCTGGGTCACTAATTCAAAGTGGTGAGGACCAAGACAGCCAGGCATTTAGCGTTCTCAGGAGGAGCTCAACAATGGCTGCCCAGTATGTTTAGGGGATGCTGGTTATTGCATTTCTAAACAGCTGTCAATTAAAATAGAATAAAAATAGAATAAAAGGTCAAGAGACATGAGACATTTTTGAACAATATACTTCTTTAATCATTTTCCAAGAAAGGGAACAGTGTTTGCAGTTTTTTTTCCAGTAACCATTTGTACTGCGTTATGTACTCTGAAAAGATACAGAATTCTCCATGCAAAGAATTGGGTTTACATTTTTGCACATAAGCGAATATACAACTATACAATATTTACATCTTTTTAAAATTAAATTTCAATGCAGATACAAATTTTTTGAAGATACTAAAAAATAAATAGAAGAATGATACGCAAAATATTTGAACGGTAGCCTCCGGTCTACAAATGACCTAATAGCACAACAAGAAAAACAGAGAGAGAGAGAGACTTTACCCAATATGCATCGCCGTACAATGCAAAGATAGAATGTTTCTCCAAAATACAAATGGTGTATTGCAAAAGCACAAACTGTTTTCAGGATTTAAAAAAAAAGAAAAAACGTACCAATATTTGTTTTCTGAGTACAAGATTTAGGCCAGCTGAATCTTGAAAAGAATTCTATATTTATATATATATGTCGTTGGAGATAGTGGTCCACATATGGTTTTAAAAATGAAGGAAAATTGGAAAGCATAAATGCTGGTCAGTGCAAGGGAATCATTTATACAGGGAAAAAAGGCAACATGACAAAAGAAATACAAATACTACTTATAGATGCAACCCCTTGACAAGAAGAAAGTGTGACGTTTTATACAAGTAATGCTTTTAAAGAAAATAAACCTTCTCATGTTAACAATATAGGGTTTTAGCAGAGTTGGCGTGTTGGAAAAAAATACTGCATATCACTTTGAATTCTCTGCATTAGACATCTTGGGGATGCCATACTTAAGATAGCACTGCACAGCCAACCCTCCCTTCCCCTAAACAACCTGGCTGCAACCACCAGTTGTGTGCGCTTGTGCATGCCACATGTTAAAGTGAGCATGCTGGATTCTGCACAGCGACAATAGGTAACCCCATCCGGTACTCCAAGGCAACCCTGTTCAGCATGTGGCTACAGTTAGGTGATGGATATAGAAAATCTTTCCAAACCAAACTCCTGGATTGCAACGAGATGGCAGTAGATAGAATCCACTAATGTCCTTTAAAAATTGAGTCACCAGGTTTAGGAAGGCAAAGGCTAGGGCCAGATAATGCGATTACATTTCTTTGCTTGTTGACCATCATGTTATTAGAAGCAAATTTATGTGATTGCGCCAAAAAATGAGGATACTGCCAAGGAGCCCTTAAATCTCACAGTCTCAAGGGGATTTACTCGCCCGTGTAGCCCTAACCTTAGAGTTCTTAGCAGAAAGAAAAAACAAAACATTTGCAAGTTCCAAAGCCATAGCTATGAAGACAAGGCAAATGCATTTATTTGGCAAAAGAGGCCTGATGATAGGAAACGACCTCATCTCGGGAAACTACAGCTAATTCTTTCTTTACAATTTACGTAGCAAAAACATGTACACCAATATTTACATGATTAATAGGGACATTGTTAGGCCAAAAGACAGTTTATGTTTTAGTGACATAATTAGCCTGGAGAATATTATAGCTGAAAGCTTTTCAAATAGTTGCCTCTGGTTTTTGTAGTACACCCTAAAGCAATGAAGAAGTCACTCAAATGTGAGAAACCTCATCAAGGGATGTTATGAATTTTAAAAGGGGAGCAATTAATTATAACCATTGTCCTCTTAACCTGGCCCCTGCACTATATAGTAGCGACCCCCCAGGGTGCTGGTACACATTGGGTGCGCCCAGAAACCCTTAACATTAGGCAGATTCACTATAATTGCATTGTGGCCTGTCCCCACCCATCACTTCCTACAGGTCATAAAATGTGACCGGTGAGCACAATGACCAGTGGGAATACATAAGGGATGGGGGAAGTCAGTCTTGGTTTAAAGGGGTTGTAAAGGTTCGTTTTTTTTTTTTCTAAATAGGTTCCTTTAAGCTAGTGCATTGTTGGCTCACTTACCTTTCCCTTCTAAATGTTTTTTTTCTTTGTCTGAATTTCTCACTTCCTGTTTCTCCTCTGTAAGCTTTCCCCCATCATCCATGGGGGTTAGTCAGCCAGAACAGCTTACTGAGGAGGAACAGGAAGTGAGAAATTCAGACAAAGAAAACATTTAGAAGGGAAATCGAAGGAAAAGGTAAGTGAACCAACAATGCACTTGCTTAAAGCAACCTATTTAGAAAATAAAAAATGAACCTTTACAACCCTTTAAAGGCTTGGTTTAAACTACCATGTTCCAGATATAATAAGCCTTCACACTGAAACACAAGGAGATTCTCTCCACTGGGATTAAAATGGGTTTCATTTTTTTTTTCTACTTGGAACACAGCTAAAACTGTTATACGAGAATGCAGGTTTTACTACATAAGAATGCACAAAGTAACGGCTAAATATGCCCTTAAACAAAGAAGGGGTTGAACAAGCAACATCTTAAGATGGTTGGACTTTAGTCATAAAAACTGGAGTTGCTTACATTTTTTTGTCTCTGCTAGAGCTGGTTGCGAATGACAATACCTCCACTTTAGCCAAATAGTCTTATAACTTTCTAAGGACAACAGCTTTTCTCCTGGCTCTTCTCCAGATTCTCATGTGATTCTCCTTCTAAACCTTTGCTGAATGCCTTGGCTTATCTGTTTACCTACCATTTTTACATACATCTACCCTAAATATAACCCCCTCCCTAACTTTGAACATTACCCAGACAAAGAGGCCTCCTGTGGCAAGAATTCATTGGGACCACACAATAAGATATAATTGCATATGGTCTTTATATGTTCATATATATTCTGTATATGTTCATAGATGAAATAAAGAAGACTCAAATGAGGTCTATGAATGAAATATAACCGCTTCTATCTGAGCTGACTGGAGTGATGTCAAAGGACAATGAAATACTGTTTGTGAACCTGCACCTTGTTGAAACATCTGACAGACTAAACAATAAAACAATAAAAAAAAGGCATCAGCTGCCTTTAGGCAAATTACACCTAAAAAGACATCAATGACTAGATTGTTTAAGGCAGGATTTGTATTTTCTCTTGCATTAGACTTCAAACCAGTGCAGCAGAGTAGATACTGCGTTGTTCGATCATGCATGGCTGCAATCGTCCTTCTGGAAAACAACTGTACAGTATAACACCTTCTTGTTCTTCACAGGCACAGGTACGGTGTCCCACTGCCATAACTATTACAAATACGTCACCATAAGCTGGCATCAGCCTATACATACATACATATATATGTTTTATATATCATATAAAAGGAAATCTGTACAGAGGACGAGTTAGCTTATAGATTTTATATTTAGTGGCTATTCCAAGACAAGTTTGGCTGCTGAAGCAAGCCAATCCCATTGCCTGAGAAGCAGCAAAATACAATCAAGAGGATATACTGGCAAAAATGGCTCTCGGCAAGATACAAGTCAGGAGAGCTAGAAGGTTCCTGTGACGAACAAAACCAACATGCAATTCTATGCTTGCAGCTTGTCTGGTCCACTGTAATCCGTACCATCTATATAGCTGCCAATCTAGCAAATACTTGATTGAATGAAGATTAAATCATAGAGTTCTCCACTAGAAATATAGAGATTTAGTGTTTTGGTTGCCAATTTTTTTAGGAGATATTTACATATTATTGAGAGACGTCTTTTATAAGATGTTCTCTAATCTTCGCGTGAACCATGTCTGAATTTCAAATTAAACCAAAAATGAAACAAAAAAGCAAAATATTGCAGGAACCTGCACATAAAAAATTGAATGACTGGATTGATACTAATTATTCAGTATAAGGAAACACATCCCCGCCCCCACCCGATCCTTGTGGAGCCATTTTGGCAAAAGAAGTCCAGGGTAAAGTTGGTCCATTGACTTGACCATGAGATACTTTTAGAAAATCTTGTAGGATGCTCAATCCTAGCCTGGGTTATTTCTTGTTTGCAATTCTTCTCTTTCTTGTTGCAAGCATGTCATAAAAGGGATCTCTGCTGATGCTCGCTCTGTAGGAAAAAAGTAAATCAAAATATTAATAGTAAATCTTTTCAGGCATATCGTACTCACTAGACAATTTACAGAGCAAATCCATGCAACAAGTCAAACCCAACTTAAAAAATAATAGGAAAATGCACAGAAAAATCAAGCATTTTTAAATACTTACTTACATTTTTCCATAAATGATTTTTATCCACTTGCAATGTGTCACTGAACCTGCTAGAAACTTTGGCTATCCAAAATGGTTGATTCTCTAGCACAGCCCCATTCTCTTTCCTCTCCCCTTCTGAGAATGTACGATTATTGTTGGACCAACATCACCCTCATCCACCTTATGTCCCTACATAAGCTTTTATGCAGATGCCAGGAGTAGTGCCAGAGCAAATATTATACTGTCTGCTGGGGCTGCTGACATACTAATTTTAGTCTTGTTTTTTTTTTTTTTCTTTAAAATTAACAAACAGTCATACTTTTCTGCTCTATGTAATGGTTTTGCACAGAGCAGCCCGCATCATCCTCTTCTCGAGGTGCCACGCTGGCGCTTCTGGCCCCTCCCTTCTACGGAGTGCCCCACAGCAAGCAGCATTCTATGGGGGCACCTGAGGTGAGCCGTTGCTCTCTGTGTCCATTTAGACACAGAGCCGTGGCTAGGAACGCCCACTCTCTCTTATTGGCTCACTGACTTTGATTGACAGCAGCGGGAGCCAATGTCGCCTAGCTGCTATACCAGCCATTGAAGAGGGAAAGTCCCGTACAGCCGAGACTATCTCGTGCTACCTCGCTAAATCGAGATGGGTAAGTATTAGGGGGGCTGTTGCACACAGAAGGTTTTTTTTTATCTTAATGCATAGAATGCATTTTGAAGCCACTCTAAATGAGTGTCCTGCAGAGAAGAACATAAAAACGGAAACGCCTCTGTAATGCTAAACAAACGTCAGGGGAGAGCAACTGAGAGCCTCTACAGAAGAGAGAGCGATGTGAGGCATAAAAAAAGCGTGATAATGCTGCAGACTATAGTATGCATTGTGGTTATACAAAATACAGATGAATATGGGCCAAGCACTTCATCTATAATGCATGTGAGTGTTTTTAACCCTATTCATTAAAGCATATACAGAGAACTAATGTATTTTTGATGTTTTGTTGAGGTAACTGGCTTTTGAGAGTTTCAATTTAGAAAGCATATGCTGGTAATGTACAGGAGCTGTGTGCCAACATCTGGATTACTAGCAGAGCTGTATATGACCTCCAACAAAAAAAATAGAGGTCCAACTTAAGGGTGAGCTAAACGCCACACTAATAGGTGAAGGATTACGGCACTGGATTGGAGGCACATTTTGTGTTGATGCACGGTGTATGGCAACTTGATTTTTTCACAGAAGATTGCTGATCTTATAACTGAATGTGGACATGTGATCATTTGCAAAAATAGAGTGTATTCACATCTATGGACACATGACAATTATGTTTTAACTTTATGTTCCTTGTTATATATAGATATATTTTTAAAATATTGTTTTTGTTGTTAAGAGGGACTAATCGTATTGTCACCTAAGCACTGCATGTCTTTCGATACTTAGTATAATTTAGAAACACTCCCAGGGAGCATTGATCTCCTGTTTACCCCACTTAACTGTACAGATCCTTCTACTGATTGTGAAAATTGTGACTAACTTTTCCTAAAACTTTTATTTTTGCTTTTTCAGTTATAAAATAAGTTGTACTAATCTCTGAGAGACCACCTTCAGAAGCTAATTTAGAACACGTACGTTCCATCATCAGAACACCCAAAATAAATACAGATTGTGAAATGATCTCATACACAGGGCCACAGAGCTGTAAAGAAAGAGCCACATTGTTCCCTATTACACCAGGCATTCAATAATTACAATAAATGAAAACTCACTTTATGGACTTTATCCATTCTTCCTTCTCCTCAGGAGTAGGTGCCGATATTCTATACACAACATGATTGCCTTCAACTACTCTCCCGTCAGCTTCTGTTTTACATGCTTTTATGACTTGGCCTTTATGGCTTGGGTTATACAACTCAAAACAGTTCTGAAACAATATAGAGGCAATTAGTTGGCTGTCATCACTGACAGGTGTAAATACAATTTTAAGAATTAGGACACCTTGAAACGGGTAATTAGTCTTGTCGTCTATGTAAAGCTGCTGACAGATGATGCATGCACATCCACCTCAGAGCTGCATACACATGCAGCGGATGCATGGATGCAAAAGCATGTCAAAGTCTGACAAGTGGGCAGAGGAGCAGGGGCACGGATCTAACCCAGATACTGTGTGTTCGGATCCCTGCACTTGCTCCTGCCCAAATGTCAGTTTTTGATATGCAATTGTGTCAATGCAGCACATGCATGCCATCCATATCAAAGAGCTGTCTACATGCAGCGCCAAGATGGATGCAAACTTATCTGCCAACAGCTCTGCATGGAGGATGGGACTTAAGCTGGCCATACATTATCCAATTTTCTTAATTTCCTATAGATTTGCCTTCAATAATGCAATGCTAGGGCCTTCCTGATTGCATACAAATTTAAAAGTGTTTAGTTTTGACCTCATATTATATAATTTTGGTAAATCTAAAGGAAAATGGTACAAGAAAATTGTAAAATGTATTGCCAGCCTATTCGCCCATCTGAATGAGATCTAAGGCCGCGTACACACAAGGAGATTTATCCGATGAAATTGGTCTGACAGACTGATTTCATCGGATATGTCTCCTGGAGATTTTGGTCTGATGTGTGTACACATGATCAAACCAAAACCCCCGTGGACGGACAGTACAGTGATGTTGACGCCGCCACGTCACCGAACCAGGAAGTAAAATACTTCCACGCATGCGTCGAATCCATTCGGCGCATGCGGGGGATTTATGTCCGCTGGTTAGGCGTACTAACCAGCGGACATGTCGGACAGACGGGTTTCCAGCAGACAAGTTTTAAAGCATGCTTAAAAACTTTTGTCTGCTGGAAACCTGTCTGCTAGCCCGTACACACGATCAAATCTGTCCGATGGAACTGGTCTGCGGACCAGTTTCAGCAGATATGTTTGATCGTGTGTACGCGGCCTAAGACGATTTATATATTCTATAAAATCTGCATTTCCACCTTATATATACAAAATCAGACAGATAATAATTCAATAACATTATTCCATATTATCAGAGCTCAACACTTTCTTAAAATTGTCCACCCCAGCATAAATCACTTTGTCTTATTTTTGAATACAGTCACTGTTTTTTTTGTGATACTCATCAGGGTAGTGATCCTGCCTGTTCCTCTACTTTCCTATTAAAAAAAAATGGCCACACTAAGCAGTAGAACACACCATGGTCAGTTCTATTGCTGTGCTGAAAACTCAGCCTGTTCTCCATTGATCAGACTTGTCCTGACATTCCCCCCCTGCACAACCATTCACTCGGGATATACAGTGCCTTGCGAAAGTATTCGGCCCCCTTGAACTTTGCGACCTTTTGCCACATTTCAGGCTTCAAATAGGCCAGATTTGTGCAGTATACGACTGATTGTAGTCCTATGGACAGAGTCTCCCACCTCAGCTGTAGATCTCTGCAATTCATCCAGAGTGATCATGGGCCTCTTGGCTGCATCTCTGATCAGTCTTCTCCTTGTATGAGCTGAAAGTTTAGAGGGACTACCAGGTCTTTGTTGATTTGCAGTGGTCTGATACTCCTTCCATTTCAATATTATCGCTTGCACAGTGCTCCTTGGGATGTTTAAAGCTTGGGAAATATTTTTGTATCCAAATCTGGCTTTAAACTTCTCCACAACAGTATCTCGGACCTGCCTGGTGTGTTCCTTGTTCTTCATGATGCTCTCTGCGCTTTAAACGGACCTCTGAGACTATCACAGTGCAGGTGCATTTATACGGAGACTTGATTACACACAGGTGGATTCTATTTATCATCATTAGTCATTTAGGTCAACATTGGATCATTCAGAGATCCTCACTGAACTTCTGGAGAGAGTTTGCTGCACTGAAAGTAAAGGGGCTGAATAATTTTGCACGCCCAATTTTACAGTTTTTATTTATTTGTTAACAAAGTTTGAAATATCCAATAAATTACATTCCACTTCATGATTGTGTCCCACTGGTTGTTGATTTTTCACAAAAAATTACAGTTTTATATCTTTATAATTGTAGCCTGAAATGTGGCAAAAGGTCGCAAAGTTCAAGGGGGCCGAATACTTTCGCAAGGCACTGTATGTATACTGCTGCTTCCCTCCCCCCCCCCCCCCAGTTCTTATGCAGCTGAGAACAGAGGGAATGTGATCACTTATAAAACAAAGGGAAATAAAGTAGTTTTATCTCTATACACAAATGTTTTGCCTTTCATTTTTATTTTAAACTGAATGTTTTTTTTTTTTTAAAGTGGATGTAAACCCATTTTTGTTTTCCAATTAGCACAGTATAGGATTTCTTGTCATCTGTGCCCAGTCTTGCCAAAACAGTTAATCCAGCTCTGAGCAGTCCTCTTATCTTTTTTAAGTAAGATAAAAACTGACACAGAGCAATAGGAGTCAGTTTTCCCCCCTTTCTGTGAGTGACAGGTGATTTACATATCTTATGCAGGAGCCTGAGAGAGGAATTATGTGTACTTTAGATCCCCCTCCTCCTTTCTTCTCCAGCCCTCCCAGGATTGGCTGCACCACACCTCAGCATGATTGGGCACGCTGAAGTCATGTGGTGACTTTTCTGGGTTTTGACTGGATGTTAGTGATCATAGCAGAAGTTCAGTGTAAGAAATACACGGGACAAAATGCATGTTGACAAGGGGAGTGTAGAGGTGGGCGGGGATTCCGACATCATGACTTCACCCATGAGCTCCAGACAACAGACCCACCCACAGAATCTTCAGTTTTTCGGGTCTCATAACAGACAGAGGGGAGACATTTTACAGGTAAGGATACATACAGGAGGCATGTATATCCTTATAGATCAGCACTATGGCAGTAGTTTTGAAAGGATGAGAGAGGGTTTACATCCACTTTAAGGTGAGGGTTTAAAATCACTTTACTGTCTGATTAATGAATAAAGAGCTTTCATTTGTATCCTTCATATCCACCTGGAGTTCAGCTATAACTACAAGCTATGCTGTGATGAGTTCTGTTGTATATTATAAATTACATACATCAGATTACATACAGCGAGAATCTCCTGTTTACTCAGCAGCCTCTGTAATAGAAAGTCCCGTCTCCTGGGTCGGCATTGGACCAATGTTCTGTCTATCATAGAGGCCGGTCTAGGAGGCGGGACTTTGTATTAGAGAGACCGCCGAGTAAACAGAATATTCTCGCTGTATGTAATCTGATGGCGCTCATCCCGTCCCCCTCCCTGAGAATGGCACTGATCAGGCTGCATTCATGGCAATGGGGAGGCTGTAGATGGGCATTAATCAAGCTGCATTCATGGGCAATTGTGATGGCAACAGATGGGCATTGATCAAGCTGCATTCATGGGCAATTGTGATGGCAACAGATGGGCATTGATCAAGCTGCATTTATGGGCAATTGTGAGTCCGTGGATGGGCATTGATCAAGCTGCATTAATGGGCAATTGTGAAGCTGTAGTTGGGCAATTGTGAAGCTGCAGATAAGCATTGATCAGGCTGCATCGATGGGCACTGACCGTTATTTTGCTTCAAAGTTATTTATTTACAATGTAATGTATTTTCCTGAAACATCCCTCTTAAGATGCCTGTGCGTGTTATATGCCGATTTCTATTCATTCAGTCCCGAGATTTACCCAGCCCTGCCAGATAGCACAGGTACTCGGATTGAAGCAATTTCTTGGTTCCAATTGAGGAATACGCTGCTGATATTGCCATGCCCATCAAACAAAAATGTTATTGGTGATAAAGTGCAACCCTAAATAGTGAAAAATCTATTTCAAATGATACACAAATTATTAACAACTAATATATCAATGGTAAAGCTGCAATTTTCAAACACTTTTTAAGTTATGTGCAAAATAAAATGTAACAGATATAAAGTAGGTTTTATCCCAATTTGGCTGCAAAAGTAGAAATATACTTTAACTTATAACTAATTACTTAATTACAAAAGTCAAAGAAAAAACACAGATGTCATACCGGTTTTCGTTGATCTTCAACTTCTCTAATGCTCAGGTTTTCCAGAGGAATTATTCCTCTTGGCTCTTTATCCTGCCAAGGTAAACATTGGTAATTAAGGTCAAATGCAAAAAAAAAAAAAAAAAGATTTAAAAAAAAATCTGCATAATTGTAATGTTTAGCAATAATTGAGGCTTATATTTGCTGCATCCCTCCCTGATGTTATATCTACAGGAAGTGAATGACAGACGGTTGTCCTTCAAACTGCTGTGCACACATGACTACAGAAGTGATCTACAGATGCTGCCTGCCCCTAATTAGAACATACCAGTAGTACTAATAGTCATAGTGTTTCCTCCATTGACCACCAGAGGTAGACATAGGCTAAGGTTTAGTAGTAAAACAAAATTAAATCATACAAAAGTACAACAAATTTAGGTCAGTATTTAAATTTTCCCCCTCCCGTAAGAGTTTATAATCTCAGAAACCATTGTAAAGTTTAAATTCCTTATTTTATTTTCAGTACTTCTACATACTGTACATACTGTATATACTGAAATATCGAAAACAATACTAAAAACAATAGATTCTCAAAATGAATGCCGAACCAGAGTCTGCAATTCTGTTGCAATTTGGTGTCAGAGGTGACAGCTGACAGCCAAACTGCAGAAACAATGAATCTGTTTCTCTTTTTAATTTTTGTGAGACATATGCCAAATCCAGCTTCACATGTATGTTGTCACAGATGGTTGAAATATACATACTACTAATACTACTACTACTTCTATCTGCTATCAATTTCTTCTTCTATTTGTAAAATGAAATGTATTTTGAGAAAGTTCTAGCTATCCTATTGTTTAATTTCCTTAACAGAAGTGAAAATGTTTCAAAAGAAGTGGACAGCCATGTGAGGAACTTCATTTAAAGGCCATCAACAACAGCCCCCCCCCCCCCCCACGGGTACCTAAATTACAGGGTGCCAGTTGTTCTCCATGTCTAGCCCTCCAGTTGCCAAGCTCTTAGGCCTCGTACACACGATCAGACAGATTTGTTCAAATCTGTCTGTCCGACAGATTTGAACAGATCTGTCTGCTGGGATTTTGGTTTGCTCGCGTGTACACAAGAGCAAACCAAAATCCCCGCCGGCAGACGGCGCGCTGACGTGTCGGTGACGTGGCGGTGACGTTGACGCCGCCACGTCACCGCACCAGGAAGTAAAACACTTCCGCGCATGCGTCGAAACCATTCGGCGCGTGTGCGAGAAGACATGTCTGCTGGTTAGCGTACTAACCAGCAGACATGTCGGGCGGACGGGTTCCCAGCCGACAGATTTCAAAGCATGCTTTGAAATCTGTCGGGTGGCCAAATCTGTCTGTTTGCCCGTACACACGATCGAATCTGTCTGCTGAAACGGTCTAGCAGACCGTTTCCAGCAGACAGATTTGATCGTGTGTACGAGGCCTTAGGCTTTTAAAAACACACATACCGTATCTCACAAAAGTGAGTACACCCCTCACATTTTTGTAAATATTTTATTATATCTTTTCATGTGACAACACTGAAGAAATGACGTTTTGCTACAATGTAAAGTAGTGAGTGTACAGCTTGTATAACAGTGTAAATTTGCTGTGCCCTCAAAATAACTCAACACACAGCCATTAATTTCTAAACTGCTGGCAACAGAAGTAAGTACACCACTAAGTGAAAATGTCCAAAGTGTCAATATTTTGTGTGGCCACCATTATTTTCCAGCACTGCCTAAACCCTCCTGGATATGAAGTTCACTAGAGCTTCACAGTTTGCCACTGAAGCCCTCTTCCATATCTCCATGACGACATCAAGAAAATGGTGGATGTTAGAGACCTTGTGCTTCTCCATCTTCCATTTGAGAATGCCCCACAGATGCTTAATAGGGTTTAGGTCTGGAGTCATGTTTGGCCAGTCCATCTTTACCCTCAGCTTCTTTAGCAAGGCAAAGGTCATCTAGGAGGTGTGTTTGGGGTCGTTATGTTGGAATACTGCCCTTTGGCGCAGTCCCTGAAGAAAGAGGATCATGCTCTGCTTCAGTAGGTCACAGTACATGTTGGCATTCATGGTTCCCTCAAACTGTAGCTTTCCAGTGCCAGGAGCACTCATGCAGCCCCAGACCATCACACTCCCACCACCATGCCTGATTGTAGGCAAGACACTTGTCTTTGTACTTCTTACCTCACCATATATTAAAGTCAGCAGCTGCAGTATTTGTAGCTGCTGACTTTAACCACATAAGGACCGCCACATGTACTTTTACGTCAGCAGAATAGCACGTACAGGCACATTGGCGTACCTGTATGTCCCTGCCTAGACATGGGTCGGGGGTCCGATCGGACCCCCCCTACGGTACATGATGCGGCGGTTCCGTAGGCTGTGGGAGCGATCCGGGATGAGGGGGCAGCTGTTCGTTTTTGTCCGCCCCCTCCGGATCGCTCCCAGCCAATGCGCGTCCGCCACCCGCCCCCTTCCTGTGTAAACACAGGAAGGGGGAAGTGATGTAATCTCTCCTCTCGGCAGTATTTTCAACCGCCGCTGAGGAGAGAAGACATCACAAGTGAGTCTGCACAACACTACACTAGGCACATAAACACACAGGCACATAAACCACCCCCCGTCACAGTGTCACTGAATGCAGTGATCATATATGTACTGATCACTGCATTTAGTGTTAGTGTGACAGGCAGTTAGTGTTAGGTCCAGGGTAGCCCCCGTACCCCCCCTAATAAAGTTTTAACCCCTTGATCACCGCCCTAGTTAACCACCTTTTCAACCCCTATTGCCAGTGTCACTAAGCGATCATTTTTCTGATCGCTGTATTAGTGTCACTGTTGCCGCTACGTAGCTAGTTTTTTTTTTATTGTGATTTTTTTTTACTAAAGACATGCGGCTGAATACATTTTGGCCTAAATGTTTGACTAAAATTTAGTTTATTTGATTTTTCTTTTAACAAAAAGTAAAAAATATTGATCTTTTTTCAAAAATGTCGCTATATTTTTGTTTATAGCACAAAAAATAAAAATCGCAGAGGCGATCAAATACCATAAAAAGAAAGCTCTATTTGTGGAAAGAAAAGGACGCAAATTTTGTTTGGGAGCCACGTCGCATTACCACGCAATGCCGAATTGTAAAAACGCCTCTGGGCATTTAGCAGCATATTGGTCCGGGGCTTAAGTGGTTAATATATGGTGAGGTGAGAATTTTTCATGGGGGGCTGGACCTCCTCTAAGGCATGACCTGGGGAGACAACTGAATAACCACTATAGAAGAAGCAGCCCCTGAGGTACCCCCTGATGTGTCAAGGTACCACCAAGAGAATGCATAACCCAGGTTATGCAACACTGGTTTAGGCTTAAAGTGGACCTTCAGTCATTTTTTTCAACGATCCATCTATTAAATCTTCTGCCCTTGTTGTTTTAAATATAGATAGTCAAACATCACCACATTGGATCTAACAAAGTGCAGAAGGAGAGCGATTGCCACCCCAGCTTTGATTTAACACAATAGGCCTTGGTACATCTTTCAACAACTCCTTAAGCCAATCAACCTAAAAGGAGACGACACAGGGTATTAAAACACATGGTGGTTGATTTACTAAAGGGAAATATACTGTGCACTGCAAATGCACTTGTTCCAAAGCTTGGCAAATGAGGTAAGGTTTCACTTTTAAAAGAACATTTAAAAGTGGTGTAAATCCTTCCGTGTCACTTTTACCTATTCGTAAGCCTAGAATAATAGTAATTCTGCGAGTATAACTCCGGTCCTGAGTAAAAGTGGAGGGATGTTGTATGACAATTGAATTGGAAGAAGGGAAGTGTGCAAAATCAGGACCCTGGGTGGCCCCTATGGTATTCACATTTATAGTCAGGGAATGTGGTTGTGACTTAATCTATGAATCATTGATTTTTGGTGAGCCTTTAAATAGAATGTACAGTATTATGAGATTCTGCATATTTTTGATGAGAGCGCTATCATTTTATTTTGTGAGTATAATACTTTATAGATATATTCAGATTCAGTACATTTTAATATACGATACTATGGAGATGCTTCTATTTTAATATTTCTCTGAGCTGAGGAGTGGATGAGATTGATCCTGTATAATACTGGGAGTTGGCCTATTATGTGACCATCCTAGCTATTGCAACCCCGTTGGGAAAGTACTTTTTGACTCACTTATTTTTAGGTGGTCGATATATTCTGGTGAGCTTGCATCTATATATTAAATTTAAAGAAATTGTGGGAACTGAAGAAACAGAATATTTTAAAGGACTATAAATTATATATCTGGTCTTCACTAATGTAATATTTGGATTTCACTTTTTATTTTGAATATGATTCTTTTCACAATAATTATTCATTATAAATCACACGTGCATGATTATTTTAGAGGTTTTACGATTTTGAGAAACTTTTAACCAAATAAACAAATTCTCCTGCTCCTGACAATCACAGCAATACCACATTGTGTACACTTTGTTAGCCGATTTTACCTGTAGAAGGGCCCAGAAATAATAATAATAATGCACATTTTGCTTCTTTTTTGTTCTATCTAAAAAAACATTGATGCTAAATTTAAAAATGCTTTTTCTTTTTATTCTTACCTAGAATATACAGACTGTACTTTTACCCCTGACATTGACTTTGAATATGACTGTTGAGCAAACGTTGACCTCCAACCTTAACATTGACCTAGATCAAGCACTGAATTGGCTATTTTATCTTTATTTTTTATTTTTTTAACCATCTTCTCATTTAGCAAGGAGAAAAATATGCCATGAGTCTTTTTCCCTATGCAAGAGAAGAAAAACAACAGTGGCGTGCTGTTTAGTGACAAATCACTGTGATAGACTGTAATTGGCTATCACAATGATCAGGTGATCAGGAATCAGTCTTCCTGGCTCCAGATCATTAGTATGAGGCCTGTATCTCCCTGTGACATCTCGGTCTTGGTCTGTGTTGACAGCAAGCTAGGCAGTGCACTCTCAGCACAGTGCATATGATGTAACCTTTCATTACTCTGCCATTCTTCTGGTTTCAGTGCAATAATAGTTTGAATAACAATAACCCTGTCATGCAACACTGTCCAAAATTATATATATATATATTTGGGGACAGATGGAGTATTTAACAACCACTGGGTTGGGTTTCTATTTTTTAATACATAAAGGAAAATAGACTAAAAACCGTTTCCCTTATATTTGGTTATAAAACATACCACATACAAATGCCAACAGTATGAAAACTCCTAAAATGACCTCCTCTTTAAAAATCAGACACCCAAAGGTGATCTCACTTTTACCAAATTTTTTTTGTAAATGAAAATGAAAAAACATACTGGTATTAAGGTGAATAAAACATGGAGCTTGATAACAATGTGCTAAAATAAAAGTACAGGTCATCCACAGGAGGAGAAGGAGGAAAATTGAGTAAATGTATAGTTGGAGAACGAAGAACGAAGTTGGAGTAGGAAGATAAAGAGGTCACAGAGAAAGCAAGAGATTAATGTACAGGTGTACAGGAAAGTAGGGTAGTGCAAGGTTAAAAAAAAACAAAAAAACAAACACGCGCTCAGCATAGAAAGCTCTGCCGCCCATGGACACTTGTTGCGTGGGTGGCAAGAGTTTGAATGTGTATAACTGGGTAATTATTAATACATTTCTGGTTTTAGTTTTTGTAATTTCTGTGAGGTTTTAGGATAATTTTTGTTCATGTGGTGGTTTGTTGAGTCTATTTAAATGGGTAATGGGGATTTAAAGATTTTGCGGTTTCATCTTAATTTCCGATAATTGCTCCAATCCCATCTACAAGGTACTTGTTTGGGTATTGGATAACCACTTACCGTTGTGTATTCAAAGTAATAGAGGCAGTTATCAGTCAGGATGAACCATCTGCGTTTCCACGTTTTTACTCTTCCTCCTGGAGACACAAAGGGCCAAACCATTAAGAAATCCTCCTGCAGCATGATCGCATTGCTCAACTAGTCAGATGATCAGTGACTAATCTATCAACTTCTGGGGCCTTAAATTCCTTTGAAACAGACCTTGCATAAGATCTACACAACACCCCTTTTATTAAATTATAGCTCCAGCAAAACATGTAATCTTCGAAGGAACATGTGTTTCTGATTTGTCCAGAGCATTCTTATTAAGTTACCCGAGTCCCAATCATTTCTAAATCATAAACTCTTCAGGTGCATGGGGAAATCTGAATTAAATGTGGCATTCCTCAAGTACTGATCCTGGATCTTAGTGGTAAAAAAAAATATTGATTTCCCTAGGGACTTTAGGGTATCATAAAATATTTCAACTAGTCATGTCCCTGACTGCATTACTTTTCCGAACACAGCGAGACTAAAGTTTTATATTGTGCGTGACCAAAACTTAAGAAAACCTCTGGAAGAAATCCAAGAGCTTTCCCAAAAGAGAATCTGAGGTAAATTTCTGCACAAGCATGAAGTCATACGTTATCTCAATTAGCTGGGGCATACTTAATGTAGAATAATTCTAAACTACAAAAAAATAGCTTCCACTTTAGTGTTTTTAACAATTTCTAGCTCAGCAGTCTGTCTCTATAAGATACAGTCTCTCCTAAAATAGCCATAACACCATTAACATGAAATAACAGTTCAAGAATACAAAGAAAGCCAATGCAAGCCTGAAACAAACAAAGGATGTCTGGACACAACAGTGACAATGACAGCAAATTAAGCAGCCAATGGAAACGCAGACCAGGAGCATGACTTGTAAGCATGGTGTTCAAAAGCCATGGAAACTCATGCTTCTTTGGCCAGTGCTCGATGTTTGAGAAATGGTTGACCTGAAGTAAAAATGTTGCTGTGGAGAGGCAAGCTTCAATTTCTCATTTCATTTCCAAATATGCATGTTGGGAGTTTTACTTCCACAAGTGTAGAAGGTTGATTTTCTAATACCAAATGTGAAAAATTATGCATATTGTTCATTTATGTTTAGTTCTTATTTATAACAGTGCAGTAAGTTTTAAGCCACCCAGTTCTGTGCGATATAATACTTATAAATCAATTATCCAAAACTTAACTTCATTACAGCATAATGTCATTACAGATCATGATGTTAGAGCATATTCTTGGAAAAGTCAAATCACATTATATACCTATGAGTCACCATGTACAGACAATGTGCAAGACTTAAAACCAGACTTTCCCCATCCAGAATAATGAGCTATCGATAACAAGCAGAAAAGCCGGGTCTCCTCATAATTCGAAAATCATTCATTTTACAGCCAGGGCAGTTCAATATGGCTCATTCACACTACAGCTGATGTAAATAAAATGGAAGGAGCCTGTTACCCATAGCAACTAGCCCGATGCCAAATATACATTTTCTTAAAACAGTGTAGGTTAGAAAACTGAAGTTTGACAGAAAAATAGAACTTTCCCTCCATTTTTAATGCAGGAGATCTACCATGACTGCTTTTATTTGGTAAAATGAACAAAAAAAGTTCACACGGCCTTGGTCTGAATATGTGCAATGCTTTTCCCAGGACAAATTTCTGAAAGAAAACTTCTGGAGAACAGTAGCAATTGTACAACTCTGTAGCATCCAAGCCATTAAGTTAAATCTGTCACCCACACATTCTGTAGGAAGCCATTCCTAAACAATATCTTTGCAAATACAGCCTATCATTTCACTAGAAACTAGTGACATCACTGAGAGAAAAAGCACAAATTGTCTGCACCGATGGTACCTAGTGAACTGACAGGTTGCATCTTTCTCTACTTTTGGCACTATTTGCTGCTTGTAGTGGGGAGAGCTTTTTCTAGGACAAAAGTAGAATGAATGAACGCGTATAATTGGTTATTTTCACGTAAAATCTATTTGCATAAATAAAAAATAAAAAAAATTGCAAGACTCAATCTGTAATGTTGAGTGAAAACTGAAATGCCAAGCATGCTGTCTTTTGAATAATATAAGAGGATAATAAAGAAAATTGCACATCTGTTCTAAGCTCAAATTATTGTCCACTAAGCGGCTTAAAATGAAGAAGTGCTAACAAGAGCAGCATTACCACAATATAAAACCAAGCAATTTGCTTATCCAAAATGAGCAATATGAAATTCTTTGGCCCCCATTCACACTTACGTGTGCTTCCCTACACCTGACTGTAGAATCCCATTCTTTTTAATTGTGCCTGTCCACACTTGTACGTTCAATTGTCCCCCCCCCCCCAAAGCATATTCAGGTATTTTTAAACCCCCAACTTCAATGGAACACCTTTAACCCTTTCGCTGCCAGGCCCTGCGCTCCATTTTGTACACTCAGGTGGCCATGTTTGCAATTGTTCCATTGCTTTTTTATTTTATGCTCATGGCTTTCAAAGTTTGTAAAAGACCCCCCCCCCCCCAGACCAAATTGCACAAATGTTTATCAAAACAATATTTTTTGCTAAAAATCATGAATAGCAGATAAATACACAACAAATTTTACAAAATTCCTACCAAATATAAAAGCCTAACCTGTATTGAGTTAATAAATAACAAATATTTGTAACTTTTAAATCGCGCCTTTTTGCAAAATGGTAAAAATTTAACAGACGCAAAAGTGTAAATATCCAAATTTCTCTAAAATCTGAAGGTTTTCATTTTTCCCTTACAGCTTTCAGAATTTGTGAAAGGCCCCCAAAACCATATATTGTCTGGAAGCATATGACCTCTAGAATAAAAAGAAGGTGCTACAGATTTTTTAGACCCTGCGGTATTAGCACAAATGTTTATTAAACTACTATATTTGCAAAAAATACACTAAAACCATTATTAGCATGTAAAAACACAGCTAATTTTACAAAATTCCTGCTTAATCCCTAGTAAGTATAAAAGCTTAAACTGTATGGAGTTAATAAATAACAAATAATTGTACATTTAAAAATTGTGCCTTTTTACAAAATGGTGAACGTACCCAAAAAATTCTTAAAAAATCTGGAGGTTTTTATTTTTCCGGATGCAGCTTTCAGAGTTTGTAAAATTCCCCCAAACCATATATTTTCTGAAAGCATATGACCTCTGGAATAAAAAGGTGCCACTGATTTTAAAGGCAGCGCGATAATTGCGCAAATGTTTATCAAAACAATATTTTTGCTAAAAATACACTAAAATCAACAGTATACATAAAATACAGCATAACGTACAAAATCCCTGCTAAATTGCTACTAAAGCATCCTTCACATGTGGCATACTAAACTGTACACCGATGGGGGGCCATGTTTACCCACAAAGGAATGCACAGGTTTTCCATGCATCCCCCATAAAAGGCAGTCCCATTTATGTCAATTGGGATGCAACGGCTGCACAGGCTGCTGTTCCCAATCTGACATCTGTGTGGGTACACCACCCCAATTGCAGACAGTGTGAGCTCAGGGACATGCAACCAGACCTACATGGATGTCAAATTGGAGCAATGGCTCTGTTTGTGCAGTTGCTACATCCTAAATTACATCAATGGGACTGCCTGCACAGAGATGCACAGAACACCAGTGCATCCCTGTAAAGGTATGCTGTGTATGCCCTGTTTGAACAAGGTCTTAAGCCCCTTTCACACAAGCACACCAATCAGATCTGTCTGTCCACTTTTCAGGCGGGCCCAATCGGACCAAATATTGTTCTCTATGGAAAGGCTGATGTAAATGTGTAAATGGACACGTGTACCTCGCTGAGCAGGAGGATCTTCTTGACAGAGTCCACTCCATGTGAAAGGGGTCTTTACCAACAGTGGCTGGTCCATTAGGGGCGCTGCCCTCCTGCAGGGCGCCGGACTCATACATTTGAATGAGTTTTTTCAAGCAACATGATTAGAAATCGAGGCACTAATTGGCTTGAAAAAGGTTGGGCTCCAGGCGCAGAGCATTGCATGCCAAACCCACCCACTTGTGACAATAGCAAATTAATATCGCTATTGTCCTTCGGCTTCTCCCGAGGAAGCCGTGGAGGCTGAATGCGGGGGAAGACCGTCACCATAGAGGGATGAGTGCGGGACGGGGGGCCACCACCATAAAGAGGCTGGGTGTGGGCGGACCTATGGGGGGGTTTCCATCCCCAAAAAATTTCACTCTGTCTTAATCTTTACAGGCATACCCCGCTTTTAAGTACACAATAGGGTTTATTTACTAATGCTGGAAATCGCAATATCAGGCTCATTTCTGCATATAAACCAATGAGCTTCTAACTCCAGCTTGTTCAATTAAGCCTGGTAATAAAACCTGGAAGCTCATTGGTTTCTGTGCAGAAGTAAGTCTTATTTTGCGCTTTCCAGCTTTAGTAAATAAACACAATTGTGTACTTAAAAGTGGGGTATGCCTGTACTTCTTTCATTCATTCACAAACTCACTCATCCATGTCTTTATGGACCTTGCTCTGTGCATGGGTCCAAATCATTTGGTGGAGGGGGGATTATGGTGTAGGGTTGTTTTTTAGGGGTTGGGTTGGCCCCTTGGTTCCAAGGAAGGGAACTCTTAAGGTGTCAGCATACCAAGACATTTTGAACGATTTCATGCTCACAACTTTTTGGGAACAGCTTGAGATTGGGGGTGGACCCTTCCTGTTCCAACATGGCTGCGCACCAGTGCACAAACAAGGTCCATAAAGATATGGATGAGCGAGTTTGGGGTGGGGGAACTTGACTGGCCTGCACAGAGTCAAAGATTCCCATAGACATACTGCCAAACCTTGTGGACAGCCTTCCAAGAAGATTTTAAGCAGTTATAGCTGCAAAGGGTGTGCTAACGCAATATTAAACCCTACTGACTAAGACTGGGATGCCAATAAAGTTCATGTGCGTGTAAAGGCAGGTGTCCCAATACTTTTAGTAATATAGTGTATACTATATGCTTCACAATACTGTGCTTAATGGATTATCTGATAACTCCTTCAATTAAAACTAAATGTATATAAAAGCAACATCAAATGCTCGAAAATAAAATTTTGATACTTTCTTGTAGTAACAAATCCTCCAGGTGTAAAGGCTAGCATTACTCAATTTCATCTCTGGACATCACTGCAGATCCCTACCCCATGACATCATTGCCTCCTGGAGCCTGAGAAGACCCTGCTTCTAGATAGCCAATAGGAAGTGTTACACTCTGCAGTCCAGAAAATAAAAGATGGCGGATTCATGTACAGCACCTTGAAAAAGTATACATACCCCTTGAAATTTCAAAATGTTGTCATGTTACAACCAAAAAGGTAAATGTATTTTATTGGGATTTTATGTGATAGACAATACAAAGTGCCACATAATTGTGAAGTGAAAGGAAAATGATAAATGGTTTTCAAATTTTTCTGACAAATAAATATCTGAAAAGTGCGACGAGCATTTGTATTCAGCTCCCTTTACTCTGATACCCCTGACTAAAAGTGGAACCAATTGCCTTCAGAAGTCACCTAATTAGTTAATAGAGTCCACCTGTGTGTAATTTAAACTCAGTATAAATACAGCTGTTCTGTGAAGCCCTCAGGAGGTTAGTTTCCAGAACCTTTGTGAAAAAAAGCATTATGAAGGCCAAGGAACACACCAGGCAGGGCAGGGATAAAGTTGTGGAGAAGTTTAAAGCCAGATTAGGTTATAAAAAAAATATCCCACGGAGCACTGTTCGATCCATCATCCAAAAATAGAATGAGTATGGCACAAAGGCAAAAATACCAAGACATGGCCATCCACCTAAACTGACAGGCCGGGCAAGGGCAGCCTTAATCAGAGAAGTAGCCCAGAGGCCCATGGTAACGCTAAAGGAGCTGCAGAGATCCACAGCTCAGGTGGGAAAATCTGTCCACAGGAGAACTATTGGTCATGCACTCCACATATCTGGCCTTTATGGAAGCATGGCAAGAAGAAAGCCATTGTTAAAAGGAAGCCAAATAAACTCCTGTATGCAGTTTGTGAAAGGCCATGTGGGGGACACAGCAAACATGTGGAAGATGGTGCACTGGTCAGATGTGGCCAAAATGTAAGCTTCTGGCCTAAAAGAAAAATGCTATGTGTGGCGGAAAAACACACCATCCCCACTGTAAAACATGGTGGTGGCAGCATCATGTTGTTGGGATGCTTTTCTTCAGCAGGGACAGGGAAGCTGGTCAGAGTTGATGGGAAGATGGATGAAGCCAAATACAGGGCAATCTTATAAGAAAACCTGTTAGGGTGTGCAAAAGAGAATGGATCGGAGGTTTCCCTTCCAGCAGGACATCAACCCTAAACATACAGCCAGAGCTACAATAAAAAGGGTTAGACCAAAGCATATTCATTTGTTAGAACAGCCCAGTAAAAGTCTAGACCTAAATCCAATTGAGAATCTGTGGCAAGACTTGAAAATTGCTGTTCACAGATGCTTTCAATCTGACAGAGCTTGAGCTATTTTACAAAGAATGGGCAAAAATATCACTCTCTAGATGTGCAAAGCTGGCAGAGACAGCCTCAAAAATACTTGCAGCTGTAATTGCAGCGAAAGGTGGTTCTACAAAGTATTGACTTATGAAGGCTGACTACAAATGCACACTACACTTTTCAGATATCTATTTATAAAACTGTTTTAAAACCATTTGTTATTTTCCTTCCACTACACAATTATGTGCCACTTTGTGTTGGTTTATCACATAAAATCCCAATAAAATACATTTATGTTTTTGGTTGTAACATGACAAAATGTTAGGGGTATGAATACCTTTTCAAGGTGCTGTAAGCAAGTATCTTGAATTTTATTTAAATCTTGGTGTGCTTTGTGTATTTCTTCAGGATTTGTGCAATGATTCAGTGTGGAACCTTGCCTCCGAGCAGGAGCTTCCTGTAGTAAAGATCAGTCACTGTTGTTCTTGCTTTGTGCAGAGTGACCGGTCCTGTATTTGCACCCCTCCAGTAGTTTCCTGCAGACAAGCCTGCTGGATCTCTTCCACAGCTCTGTACACAGGTTAACGTTTTTGTGTTTAGAGTTCAGCTTTAAAGCAGTACTAAACACTGCTTGCTGACTTGTACCTCCAGGTAAGCTTATGATAAAGCTTACCTGGAGGTAAAAGGAATATCTTCTAAACTTGCAGCATTTAAGAAATATTCGCTACTTCTGCAGCATATGATGTCACAGGCACATGTGATCTTGAAGGGCCATTTAAACAACTGGAGCAGAAGGAGAAACCGGGTAAAGATGAAAGCCCTATCACCAGTGACAGCGCGCCACTGGAGGGCTTTGATTTAAGGCAAGTCTCTCATAATGAGCTATTATATGCAACAGTAACATGTTATATTTTACACGCTGAATATGGACGTAACATGTAACATATTAGGGAAGGTGAACTTATCCTTTACTACCACTTTAAAAGACTGGTAAGCTGTAATATTAACTTCTTATTCTTGGGTTTAGATATTCTTTTGCCTCGTACACACAATCAGTTTTCCCAGACAAGAAAAGTGTGATGTGAGCTTTTTGTCAGGAATTCCGACCGTGTGTATGCTCCATCACACTTTTTCTGTGAGAATTCCTGCCAAGAAAAGATTGAGAGCAGGATCTTAATTTTCATGACAGGAAAAATTCCTATCAGGAATCGCGGCTTTCAGTATGCAATTACAAAAAAACATGCATGCTCAGAATTAAGCAGAAGAGGCGAACTACCTATTGAACTCCATTGATCTCGGCTCGTCTTACGTGTTGTATGTCACCGCGTTTTTGACGTTTGGAATTTCAGACAAGATTTGTATGACCGTGTGTATGCAACACAAGTTTCAGACGTTTTCCTGCTGAAAAAAAACGTGGTTTTCCTGTCAGAAAAAACGATCATGTGTATGAGTTCCGAAATTCCTAGCAACTAGGATTCCCGCTGCTAAAGCCAGATCAGTACATGATGGATTCTAATTGGTTGCTGAAGAATAATGCAGTTAATAAATTAATGAACAGGGTTGAGTTGTTTGCAACTGTGTTACAAAAACTAAATACATTCTTCCTTTTTTAATCCACATCAGAAGAATGACATCCGGAGTAATAACTGGTATGGACAGTATGAGCATTTGTCCTTCTGATATTCCTGACTAATAATGCAAATTATATAACAATGTCCATATGCTGAAGTCTATTTGCCTCCAAAATACTCAGGTATAATTTACTTGTAAGTTTTTCAGGCATATCAGTATTTATATTTCAGTATATTAAGCCACAAAGGCAAAATGGCTGTCACATACCAGAATTTATTAATGTATGTGGAAAGCGGTCATGATTTCCACTGAGAAATCTGAATTACTGTGCTACAACAGATGAGGGTTAAGGTAAAGTAAATAATGAGAAAAGCAGGCAACACAACCTTGTTAGCCTGCCGGCCTCTTCCTGATTCTTAATTTTCAATCCTTACCTAAAAGCACTGAAACAGATGTGAAGACAAAAACAACTTTGTTCCCAAAAACTGCAGGGGGAACTATGAAAAAATAATCTAGGCGTTTGTCTTTGTGAGGGTTAACTCACACTGTGGTAAAAGTAATCAGAAACTGAAAGGACCTACAATTACTTCCGCACAAAGAAAAAAAAAAAAGGAGCAGGGCTTGATATAATGCAAGCAAGACTTTAGCTGATAATTGCAGGTTCAAAAATATACGATGGTAAAAATGCTGTAATTGCGCAAAATTTAACCGAACTGCATCCTTCTGAAGGTTGTTAGCAATATATAAACTATCCCTAGCCTTGTAAAAATATAACAGCAAATAAAACAGGATTGTATATATTTTGAATGTAACTTGAAAATCAAATTGGCATTTAGTATCCAGTAATTGAGAAATGTGAATACACTTGAAGGATCAGTTATGATAAACAGGCTGTAAAATTTCAAAATGAACAAAACAGCTTTCTATAGAGTAACACTGTCCATACACACAGACATTATTAACCAATTCCTGCTAAAATGGCTGAAATTCGACCATTTGGCTCAACCAACTTGAATCTGAAAATGGAAGGAGCCAGGTGGAATATACTGGGCCAAACAGTGTCTGCAGCCAGTAAGATGCAGTCACTGTTCAGGTATTCTGACACCTGCGAGAGTAGTGCTTGTCAGAATACAATAGCTGGCAGCAGAGATTCTTCCATCCATGCTGTTTAGTGTGGATAGGGGAATCTATTGAATTCATGTGTTTATCCCTCACACCATGAGAGAAAATCTTATCATATATGGCAGTACAAAACTCTTGGTCTTGTAGCAAATACCACAATAGAAGAATGCTAGATCAACACAAATAGCTCAGAAAAGTTTGGGGAAAAAATGTGAATAAAGCAAAACTTGGATCAGATGACTTATTCTCGCGTACAGGACCATTTTTCATGACGAGAAAAATGCAATTTTTTTAATTGGTCATTAAAAACGATTGTGTGTGGCTAAATGTGGTATCAAAACTTTGTTCCATATTGTCTTGAATGGTGCTTTAATGTCTTTTGATGACCTCAAGGTAAAGTTTGATTTGCCTAATACAATTTTTTTAGGTACATCCAATTAAGGCATGCTTTCTACACACAATTTGGGAGGGAACCCCTTAGCATTGAGTCCAGTGACTTGGAATTTGGTTTATTGAACTATTTCTCTGTTGGAGGGGGGGTTCTGGGGGGGTAAATTTCAAAATATAGTATCGGGTGGAGGGGTATGGGGAGCGGTAGGACTGTACACATGCTTTAGGTTTGACCACCTCTGCGCGGAGGTCGGCAAGTTTCCGTACCTGTCTGGGCAAGCATTGGGGGGGATGTTTCACAGGTTTTTGTGAGGATTTTTCTGTTGTACCTATCATGTGTTTTTTTTATTTTTTGCCCGGTTGCTGTCCACGTTGGGAGGCTTGATGTAACCTGTATTGTTTGAAATGAAATAATAAAAAAATAATTTACAAAAAAACAAAAACGATTGTGTGTAGGCTCCAGAGCATTTTTCTTGACGAGAAAAATGGGCATTAAAAATTTAGAACATGCTTTATTTTTTCTCGTTGTTTTTCTCATCGTGAGTGCGCTTTAACGACGTGGAAAAAACATGCTCAGAAGCAAGTTATGAGAAGGGAAATTTGCATAATCAGCCCAAAGGGTGGCGCCATTCCAATGGAACCTACCCTTTATAGTGCCCTCGTACATGTTGTACGTCACAGAGCTTTGCTACAGCATTTTTTTTCATGATCGTGTGTATGCAGCAAGGCAGGCTTGACAAGAATCACGTTGAGAAAAACGTCGAGAAAAAATGTTTTTTTCCATGACATGAAAAATGGTTGTGTGTACATGGCTTTACACCCACAAGTCCTCAAAGAGTTTAGCTCAATTGTTTCTCAGCCTTTGTTTCAAATTTTTACCAACTCTTCACACTATAGTAACATGTTAGTGTGCTAGGGTGCCATTCAGTTTGTGGTACTTCATGATTCATTGTGTACTGCAGAATGTGATAATGTACTTCTGTGCCATGTGGTGTACTAAACAGATTTATATACAGTGATATGCATAGGAAAGCTTATTGGGTCACAACAATATATAAAAACTAAAAATTATCAAAGTTATTTTCCGATATATATCCGCATCCAGCACACTCTGTGACTGCTGCATCCTTCGAATCACAGATCACGGTAAAGGGCCACTCACAGTGACCCTTTGCCATGAAATCAGCTGATCACATGTAAACAGACTTGTCGATTATCAATGGTCCTTTTCTCCCACACTGTGTCTGTGTGAGGAAATGAGAGGAAACGAGAGCCGTTAAATCGGAAAGACTGTCAGTACATGGTTTACACAGATGATCAGGGCAATAATCAGTGCAGCCAAACACTTCCGTCTATCAATGTATCCTCAGCTGGACTCTTGAGATGAGAGCGTCTCTCTCATACTGCCCAGAGCCTGCACTGACAGTTCCCCACCCCTCACACAGAGAGGAGAGGAGAGCGCTAACCTGCTCCTGCTCCTCCTGTGTGTGCACCTCGAGAAGTGTGAAGCCCAGCAGCTGAAAAATCAAACTCAGTTGCTTAGCTTCACACTTCTTACGGTGCACCCAGGAGGAAAGGAGCAGAAGTAGAAGGAGCAGATCAGCTGTCTCCTTTCCCATCCATGCAAGGGAAGAAGGAGGGGGATTGGTCAGTGCAGGCTCTGGGCTATATGAGAGAGACACTCTCTGCACAGAGCCCTGCGGCCAGCAATGCCACTGGAGCACACCGACAGTGGTGGAACGGCAGGGCCCGGGTCACAAGTGCAGCCATTGTGACCTTGGTAGTTCCGCCACCTTTAGTCTGTATTGTCCACAGCAGCAAGATTATTAATTTCATTCCCTAAATTCGTCCTATTCGTTTACTTGTTTGAATATAAGGCCGGTGCATGAAAACATGTAATAACAAGGACATCTCTTTTTACCCATAGGATTTAATCAGAATCTTTTTCCTTCTGTGCATTCTTAATACATCCACCTTCATATATTGTCTGAAAGTGATCTTCTCTCAGTCTCAGATAAATAAAGACTAATCTATTCTTGTAATATGACAAGTGATGAAGATGTAAAGATGGGCATTTTTATGCTAATATTTTCAAATAAAAATTGTAGAGACTTGAATACATTTACTTTCTAGGGTATTGAAATGTATCCAGATTGAATTTAAAGGAATCAGACCAAAAAAGGGGGAAAAAAAGGAAGTGTTACCTATAGAAATTGATATAGTTCTAGCATGATATAGAAACTGATATGGTTTCTAGCATCATTTCCAATTACAAAACGAGAAAATAAAACCTCTGATTCATAAAAGTTCTATTTACTTTTACTTTAATTTTAATAATAAAATCTTTTATCAACCATTTTATATTCAAAATACATAATTCTAGACTCATGAAGTTATATATTATTGACCAGTGTCTCCTTGCAGCAAAATGTGCCCTAGGAAGTACTGAGCTGGAAGGCTATCCTCTGAAACATAATCAATAATCTAATACACGGAGAAGGTTTTAGACTGTCCAATGTCCTCATTTGGGCTCTATCCATCTTATAGGTCACTGTTCATCCATCCCCAACACTGCAACATAATTACACTACAATCCATACGAGATTATTGTTTTAATATAATTGGATCTACTTAAATTAAATTCCATGTAAATGCAATGAGGGCTGAAATTAATCACTGCTGTGGTAGATTAGAAGCAACAAGAGATAAATGGCCTTCTGTTTAGGCCAGTGCAATTTATCAGGTAGAAAAACACATAAAATATTTGAAATAATAATGTTAAAATATTTTATTTTGAGAAACATCTAGGTTATTATGTGGATTATTTTATATTCAAATTGTATTTATTTCCTATGAGCTACTGAGATTATAAAATCACTTTTGCTGCTCATAATCCTTAAGAGAACTGTGACAGCCACAAACATGACACCCAGTGGCATGATGGGACTTGTAGTTTTGCAACAGCTGGAGGTCCGCTAATTGCATATCCCTGGTATATAAAGACCCACATAATTTGATGGCCAGTTAGAGAAGAGCACCTTGTTTATTTTGTGAAGTGTTAAGTGAAGACGGGAGCTGGAAAGATAAGGTGGTTGTGTTAAATGTAACTTAATCCACCTGCTAACCTTCCAGTAAAAAGCATGACTAGCACTGAGCATCAAATGATTTATTTATGAACATTTTGATGACCAATTCTGTTCACTTAAAAAAAAACACTTGATCTCCTAAGGGAATTTATTGACCAGAGGGAAAAGCATGGAAAGCAGTCATTGGCAGAATAAATGCGATTTGCCTAATGCTAAACAGCTTGGCCCAATACACAGCATTTAACTGGAGAATGGCCTCTACCCGGTATCCTGCATCCCCTTCTGCTGGAACAATAATGCTTTTCTGCTGAAAATAATTTTTTAAATAACTGTCCAACTTTTAGCAAAAACAGACACATAGCCAACAGCTTACTTTCAGATTTTAAACTTCCTTTCTTTGTGAAGACATTACATTGTTGGGCACATTGCGTTAGGTGCATTAGGTCAATTAGCATAATAAAGATATACATTTTTTGTTTGTTATAATTAGAATAACAAACCTTATTTAGAATGTCTGGAGGAGCCCCTATTGTTTATACCAACCAATGAGACCTCAATAGCTGGTCAGAGGAGGAGCGGCTGCGGAACAGAGATGACATTTGCTCTTTAAAAATGAGGACTTGGATAATGGTAAACGAAAGACTATCGGCTATTTTAAATGATAAAATTGCCATGTTCCATAAGGTGTGGGACCCATGGATCACATATCTCATGAACGCGTATTGACCAGGAGATATGACCAAGGTTCCCTACGGAGCAAGAGGGCACCACCCCCCCCCCCCTTTTCCCCCTCCCTTTCTTCTACTCCCTTCCCCTTTCTTTTCTTTCTTTTCTCTCTTTTTCCTTTTCTTCTGGAGGTTATATTTGGTTTAGATGATTTGCCGATGTAAACGTTGTTTATTGTTATCTAGTAGCTCCTTGAGAGCGGATAGTACACAAGTCGATGGCCCTTGAGCCGAATTTGAGCTAGCCCTGATATGTTTGGGCATTTAACCTTGCGGTAGTATTTGAATCTCAGATATGGACCGGATTTAGGTTTGTTTGTGATGCATCCGAAATTTGCTTATTTGGTCATTGTCATAGATGACCGTTGTACTTATGTTACTTATGCTTTTCTTTTATTCATCTAACATATGTACCACTTTTAAAAAATTTCAATAAAAACATTGAAACAGAAAAAAATGAGGACTTAAATCGGGCTGATTTAAATCAAGCTTTTTTACTAGTGATTCAAATCGTGATTTAAATCAACTTGATTTAAAGCGGATCTCCACCCTAAAGTGAAGTTCCGCTGATCGGAATTTGACACCTTTCAGGGGGAGGGGGGTGCAGATACCTGTCTAAAGACAGGTATTTGCACCCACTTCCAGCCCGCAGTCTCGGGCAAAAGACGGGTTTTTCCCATTGTGTGCTGGGAACTCTCGGCTCCCAGCACACAGCGGGAGCCAATCGGCGGGCGCAGCGCGACTCGCGCATGCACCGTAGGGAACCGGGCAGTGAAGCCAGAGCGCTTCAGTTCCTGGTTCCCTCACCGTGGATGGAGGGGGGAGCAGCAGAGAGACGAGCGAACGCTCGTCCTCTGCTGCGGACGCCGCTGGACTCCAGGACAGGTAAGTGTCCTAATATTAGTCAGCAGCTGCAGTATTTGTAGCTGCTGGCTTTTAATATTTTTTTTTATGGGGCCATCCACTTTAACCACTTAACCCCCAGACCATATTGCTGCCCAATGACCAGAGCACTTTTTGTGATTCGGCACTGCGTCGCTTTAACTGACAATTGCGACGTGGCTCCCAAACAAAATTGGCGTCCTTTTTTTTCCCACAAATAGAGCTTTCTTTTGGTGGTATTTGATCATCTCTGCGGTTTTTATTTTTTTTGCGCTATAAACAAAAATAGAGCGACAATTTTGAAAAAAAAAACAATATTTTTTACATTTTGCTATAATAAATATCCCCAAAAAATATATAAAAAAATGTTTTTTTTCCTCAGTTTAGGCCGGTACGTATTCTTCTACATATTTTTCGTTAAAAAAAATCGCAATTAGCGTTTATTGATTGGTTTGAGCAAAAGTTATAGCGTTTACAAAATAGGGGGTAGTTTTATAGCATTTTTATTAATATTTTTTTTTTACTAGTAATGGCAGCGATCAGCGTTTTTTTCAGTACTGCGACATTATGGGGACACTTCGGACACTTTTGACACATTTTTGGGACTATTGGCATTTTTATAGCGATCAGTGCTGTAAAAATGCATTGGATTACTATAAAAATGCCATTGGCAGTGAAGGGGTTAACACTAGGGGGCGGGGAAGGGGTTAAGTGTGTTCCTGGGTGTGTTCTAACTGTATGGGGGGGTGGCCTCACTAGGGGAAATCACTGATCTTCTGTTCATACAGAAGATCAGCATTTCCCCCGCTGACAGGACCGGGAGCTGTGTGTTTACACACATAGCTCCCGGTCCTCGCTCTGTACTGAGCGATCGCGTGTGCCCGGCGGCGATCGTACCCGCCGGGCACGCGCGCGGGACTCGGGGGAGAGCGGGGACGCGCGCGCGCCGCCGACGGCGCTCCCCCACCGACAGCGCGCAAAGTAGCCTACCTGCCGCCGTAGAATGATGGCGGCTTGTCGGCAACCAGTTAAATCAAATCCACCCTGCTGGGATGTGCTACAAGTATTAATAAAATAAACACTATGATTTGGAGTTCCTCAATTAGAACCAAACTAACTAATTCTAAAGCCTGGACTGAGTATAAGGCCAGCCATACATGGAGCAAATTTCTCTCCTGCAACCATGTGTTGCGGGAAATAAATTTGCTTGATAACCCCATCAACACAGACCATTTTGACAAGGTAATCCCTCTTGCTGAGCAATTGTCTTCTCCCGGCGGAGGCAGTGGGCAGGCAGGGGAAGCTTCCCCTGCTGGGAGAAGACGGTGGTTTTTCACTAGCGGCTATAGCAGCTGCTAGTGATAATCGCAAGATAATCAATTGATCAACTTGTACATTCAGCCTGTCCATTAACAGTTCAAATTTTGACCGGTTCCTGCTGAATCAGCCGAGATTTGAACCATGTATGACTGGCCTAACCTGGTGTATAGCCTAGCTGTTTTTGAGGATTCCACAGTGTTCTATTTTCAGCCGGCTGGATTGAAACTCTAAAATTTGACAGGTAAAAGCCCCGCTAAATCCCTAGAGATAACAACCAAACACATTCCATAATGCAACTGACTTCTTTATCTGGTTCACTGGATGTCTGAAAACAGTGTAAGGTTTAGTGGTGTTTTGAAGTTGATCAATCAAATTAACAATACAGGATAATAATATACAGTACTGACAAATTAACCCTTTTTGGGATCTATCAACACTTCTTTTAATTGTTGTGGGACTTTTTTGGTGTCCAAGAATTAGCGACCCAAGTGAGACGAGGAAACACATCTAATGGCTAATCCACTAAAAGTAGTAAACAGCATGTTCACTTTGCAAAGTGAATTTTCACAAAGCTTATTGAATGAAGACACAGTTAAACTGACTTTTATCATCCAATCATTAGCATGAAAAAGTACATATTTGGGTATTCTTCACAAAGTAAATTTTCACCACAATTACCAAGGTAATTGAAAATATCCTTGAAAAATGAAAATGTAATTTGCAAAGTGAACATGCTCTACACATTTAGTAAATCAGCCAGAGTATTTAAATTTTACATACGGCATTACCGGATCATGATGTTTACTGTTAGTAAAATAGAACAGACAGATTAGTTGGGGGGTGGGGGGCGAATTAATTTCATACTTTAAGGGTGTCAGTTTTGCAAAGAAATTTGCCAAATACGTACGAATTTATGGGTGACCTCTTTTTATTAATCAGATCCGGTTTCACAACAGCTGCTGCTGCGATTAAAACTTTAGCTTAAATGGTTACCTACCAGAGGAACCTGATAAAATAATGCAAATATAAAATAAAATGGTTCTGTATGTGAAACAGCCGATATTCTCTGAATGGGCAGACTGCAGTCCATCTAGAACAGGGGTCTCCAAACTTTTCAAACAAAGGGCCAGTTTATTGTTCTTCAGCCTTTAGGTGGGCCGGATTGTGGCCAATGGGGTAGAAAATGCCCTGGGTCCAGCATTGGTGAGAATAAATATAGCCTCATAGTTTGCAATCAGTAGGATAAGGAGTAGTGCCCCTATTAGTAGGAGTAATTGTATCTCATCGTTGGTATCAGTGGAAGTAAAAGTGCCCCATTGTTGGAGTCAGTGGGAAGAATAGTGCCTCATATCAGTGGGAGTAATAAAGCCCTGAGGGCGAATAAAGGCTAGCAAAGGGCCACATCTGGCCCTCGGGCCGCAGTTTGGAGACCCTTGATCTAGAAGATCAAGCATCCAGTAGATTGTAGGTCATTTTAGAAGGAGACATTTAGCAAGGAATGTTCTTCAACATATGAGCATTTCTACTTAACCTGAACCACCCCCAGTTCCACCATATAAGATCCAGACATGGTTCTATGGTTATTATGCAGACAAAAGCATAAAATACACTTCACATATACTATTAGTGCACATAGTTTACTACTTTAGACAATTGCTTCTGCAGACTGTGTTAAGTAATTGCTTTATGTGTTAACTGACAATGATAAAAATAAAAGGTTAGCAGGATTTTTTTTTATTTTTAATGTATTTACCAGGCTCCAGCAAACAGAAACACTATCCAACACACAGTTATTGCTCCTTCCCCTCAAGGGGATCATATTTAGACCATGGCACTTTGACTTCATGAGATATTGGCCTTAAGTGCAGTAGTCACTTTGTGGTTACAGAGACAGGCTTGCTAGAGACATAATGCCTCTAAAAAGAACTGTGGAGCTACACTGAACCCTGATCAGTGACTTGTACATTGCTACACTTGTTTATCAGAGAATCGAAGCTTGGCAGAAAAATCAAAAAGATTATTCAACCAAATATAAAATGCAAAATGGTGGTTATGTGGGAAGAACAGAAAAAAAGCACTATTCTGTGATTATTTTTTTTTTTAATGTGCAAATTAAAATTATAGTGGTAAAAAAAAAAATTAAAAAAAGGTGAATGAATAACTAAAAGTGTGTGGCTGGAAGCATTTGTGTACGTACCTCCTAACGCAGAATAAGCAGAGACAGCCAGTCACAGAACAGAAAGGTGAAAGGTCATAGGCCATAAGGAAAACAAGAAGGCACATTTAAACCACTTATTAAAAATCATAGCCAAACCAAACCAATACAAACTCACAGATAATATGGAAAAATCAAAAAGACATACAAAAATAATCACTGTTTGTTGATTAATGCATTATCCTTGTTGAAAAGTGAACCCATCAAAGGCAATACTGTTCAAAAAGGGAAGGACAATCAAGAAATGTGTTTATTCGTTTTAAGTGAAATGAGGCAGTTTAATCTACATTTCCGTGCAAACTTAAACCACAAAGGAAAAAGCCATTGTGTGGCCTTGGTGCCTTCAGACTCAGTGATGTCACTAGTTTCTTTGGACTGGCAGCTTTTACTGTTTACGAGCACCAACTATATTAAAGTCATAACTCAAAGTCCTTTCTGATCATCAGCCTGGAATGGTTCATTTCTGCCATAAAAAAAGTGTCACAAAATACCATACACTTACAGAAAATGCCAATGTTATTTTATTCACTGTATGTAGATTTAAAGTGCAATAATCCATAACAACCAAACAGATATCATTTTTATGTAGTGCGGTCAGTGAGATGTGTTTTCTAATTGTTTACTACAGGCATTGCACTTTCCATCCACTCCCTTTTCTATGGAATAAGTCTACTCAACTGCCCTTTTAATTATAAAAAATACTGTTTGTGAATTTGCCAAATTAAGATTTAAAAAATATGTTGTTTTCATATCTCCATATTACACCAAACAACAAAATTAAAGTTACCCTACTGCTGAAATACTATGCAAATATTCAGAAACAATTATACAGAATGATGGTTTGGATGCCAAGACTGGGATATTTTACCATGTAGTAAACATGCTGCAAAGGAGAAATATAGAAAGTAAGGATGAGCTCCGGCGTGTTCGAACAGGCCATGTGCAGAGCATGCCAGGAAGTTGACACTGTGCTGTGCTAATCACAGGCAGGGAGAAATTGTCCCGATGCACAGCTGCAGAGATCGGGAAATGTCTCCCTGTGATTAGCGCAGTGCATTGCCGACTTCCTGGCGGGCTCTGCACGTGGGCTGTGCGAACACGCCGGAGCTCATCCTTAATAGAGAGTGCAGGCATTGTGAATAGTTTCAGTTACACTGCCTGGTGGTTTGTGCACCTGTTGTATGTGGCTGCATCAAAGTGGTTGTTAACCTGGAAAACCAAATACAAAACAATTTTTTTTGCATAGTATGGCAGGTAGAAAAACAGCCTGTAATCAGTAATCAACTCGCGGTACTCATTAAAAAAAACGGACACCTTGAAAAAATGACGCCACTCCTCTTCTCCTTTGATTGAGAGTCTGTGTAAAGAGACACATGCACCACACTGCATGAAGGGGGGCTTGTCTGCTGCTACTCTGCACCTCACTGTGGCTGAGATCAGAGCTGGCCAAGTTTACTCTACTTTTACTACTCATGTTCATCCCCTCTCCTCTGGATCTGGTTAGGTACAAAGCACACAAATTCTTGCATGGCAAATTTGTAGCAGAGACAGAGAGTGAGAGGCAGACAGAGCTAGAGACAGGGAAAGATGGAGAGAGAGAGAGAGACATAAAACGAGAAACAGACAGAGAAACACAAAGACAAGAGACAGGCAGAGAGAGAGAGACATATAAAGAGACAGTGAGGCATAGAGAGAGAGAGAGACAGTGAGATATAGAGACACAGAAAAAGACAGGCAGAAAGACAGACACACAGAGAAAAAAACAATGAAAAACAGAGAGAGAGAGACAGTAAAAATTAGACAGAGAGAGACAGAGGGAGTGTTAGAGAGACAGTGTGAGCAACACAAAGAGAGAAATAGAAACAAATAGATAGAGGCAGCAAGAGATGCACACAAAGTGAAAGTGAGAGCGAGAGAGACACAAAGTGAGAACGAGAGAGAGAGTGAGAGAGACAGAAAGAGACAGACACAGAGGGAGTGAGAGACAGAGACACAGAGAGAGGCCAACAAAGACAGAAAAAGACAGTGAGAGACAGACACAGAGGGGAAGAGACAGAGAGAGAGAGAGACACACAGACAGTGAGAGAAAGAGACACACAGATAGTACAGAAGACAGAGATGGAGAGAGCGCAAGAGAGAGCAAAAGTGAGAGAAACAGTGTAGAGGTGGGAGGGGAATAGTGTGATGTTACCCCTAGACTTTGGTGCTAAGCCACACCCACAGATCAGCAGATTTACTACGATTCAAATAAGGATGCATTTTTGAGAGGTACACACAATGTGATTTAGGGTATCACATCATTATCTACTGAACTATGCAAACAAATTGGGTTTCAGGAATTTGGGTTTACAACCACTTTAAAAACATACTTCAGAGTGAAAAAAGTGAGAATAGGTAGGTAAACTAAGCTTTAAAACAAAACCAAGAAATGTTAAAGTGTAAAAATATTGTACTTTGCAAAAAGAGTGTGACCTTGGTCACCTTGCCTACAAGCTCCAGTGATGGAAACCCTGGTTTTTATATATCCACACGTGTAAAAGCACCCAAAAGGTAATGTTATATCAAGAATTAAGAATGCTAAAAATTAATCCAATAGCCCTGGTGGTTGACATAGTTGGTTTAGATAATCACTTACTGTGCCACAATTAAGTGCATTCCAACATATTGTCCAAGACAAATGTTATACCAGGAGTTGACAATGAAATGTCATGGCAAGAAAATATATAAAAGCTATACAGTATGTGAACACTTACTTGAAATAACCATTTCTCTGCGATTGTATTTCCATTGCCACAGCAAAATGTAGTTTCGCAGCATACGGGACAGTGTCTATTTTTTTGTTGTTGGCCACGACAAAATTAGCCACCATCACAACCCTATTAAGATCGGTGACTTATTAGATTTAGAGCAAACACGTGGAATTGGATCCAACTACAGCTTCTTTAATAACTATTCAAAAGAGAAATGTCTAGATAAGAGGACTTTGTCAGCGTTCATTGTGAAGTTTTGAATGTTACATTATATACAGTATAATATACATATACTATAATATTATACAGATTTAATGTAAAGATGTGATTTTATTGGTGGTTGTTTATATACTGTATTTTTCACCCTGGAGTATGTTTTAGTTAGAACTTGAAAACTGTAAATTTAGCATCTTAAAAGTCTCCTTATTCTAACTTAGTTGCTTTTATATAGATCTCTGAAATGTTGGTACCTCCATATTTATAAGAAATTATGTAAGGTGCTGTTCCTGTTTCCCATTTCCCACACTGATTAAAAATGAAACAGTAACTTTATAATGTTTCTATTCTTTTGCACCAATATAAACATGAACATGCTTCAGCTATCCATTAGCTGTCAAAGACAGATACTGTAGTAGCTTGGGACTATAAAGGTGTTGTAAAGGTTAGTGAGAGCAGACCAAATTACTGGGGTGATGCCCATTATTTGCCAAGTATGAAAGATAGCACTTGATAATAGTTCAGAATAACAAATATGATGATTCAGTCAATAGCCACCATTTATAATTTGTGGGATCTTTATAGCCATTTTGTTTCAGTGCTGTGCAACCAACCATTAGGCAGACTAAAGTAAGCAAAATTCTCTTAACTGAGGGTGCTACAGTGTGTTAAAAATTAATATTTAACATAAGAGCGGCTAAGAATCTTTTAATTATTAAAAATCTGATATGGAGCGTTTTCCTTTGAAGATAAATTAATTATACACGTGATAAGAAAGTTAGTATGCCAAAAGTGTGACTGTGGGGGCTATGTATCCTAATTATAAGAATATCTTTCTTAAAATCATTCATCTATGAGCTGACATGTAGGATATTTACAGCTTTCTTACACTTTATATCCTTAAATACTAGGAAGTCCTCAAGTCCATTTAAAATATCCTCCATTAAATTTAATGCTCATGTCATTATTGGGCACTTGCGTAAATGCACTCTAGGCCACTTGGGAGTTCAGCGATAATGTAAATGGCCTGTAAAAAGCCCACAGAAAGAATATCTGTTGAATAGATAAAAAAGATCAATGGTCATAGGCAGTTTTCAATTGATGATTTTCAATTTTCTTTTCCATGAAAAAAATAATAGACCTTTGTGCCAAGGAAAAAACAAACACAAAATCCTGAACCCTTGACGTGAAACACAGGTATGGCCAGAACACCAATCCTAAGCAAACTTTCCACATTACCCCTTTACAAAATGGGCATTTAGAAATGTGCCTGTATTGGGCTTGTGATATATTTTCTCTTATCATGTAGCAAAGCATAGTCTGCTATTCTAAACGATCAGTTATATTAGAAAAACGTACGGTTAATATGGGTTGACATACTTGATTTGGGCTTTGTATGTGAGGATTAGGTGAAATCCAGGTCATGAAGTGTGGGATACAAGGATTTTGTTGGAAATACTGTGCAAATAGACATTAATTCACAATTACAGCACATGTGGTGCCATTACTTGCCAGATGAAAGGAACCAGTAGTCTGGCAAACCAAACTGCAGTCATCAGTGGAATGATTAACTGCAAATCTGCTAAATGGACTAAAAACCCTCCCTTTGGGCTTAAATTATCTACAAAAAGAAGTGTTTAGAAAAAATATGGGGATTACTTTGCTAAGCTCTTTGTAAAAATACAACTTGCCTGGCTGTTACACTGACCCATTGGCTTCAATACCTTAATCTCCGACCCAGAAAAAGTAACCAGATCTGAAAAGTCTACAAACATGCAGACATCCTTGACTACAAAATGCTTGTTCTAGGTCAAAGACTCAAACGTACAAAAGCCAAAGTGGTCATCAATGGCAGTTTCCTGCAGACAAAAAAATCTAAGCAATTTTTGAGCTAAAACGATAACAAATTTATGATATTTATGATGCACTAGAACGTTTCGAAGTGTCACTGCTTTTCTTTCCAGCTAAAGTCTGTTTTGAAACTGATGAAAGTAATTTATGCACAATCATTTCCAAGGTTCATCTGAAAGCACTCCTCCTCTTTGAGAAACCACTGAGACAGTCAATCAAAAGAATGAGTTCTGTCAATTGCACCATAGAAGCATGTTTCAATGTAAATCCTGTACCTTTTTCCAAGGACATCTTGGCACAGGACAGAATACACTCAATGGCCACATTATTAGGTACACCTGTTCATTACCAGAAAATAGTCAAACAGGGAATCACATAGCCCTGACCCAATGCATAAAACATGCAGGCATATTCAGGAGGTTCAGTATTTGCTCAAGCAACAGAATGAGAAAACTGATCTTTGCAACTTTAAACTTGGAATAGCTGCTGGTGACAGCCATGGTAGCTGGAGCATTTCATAACAAGGGGCCAGATTCTCAAAAGATATACGCCGGCGTTTCGTAGGAAACACCGTCGTATCTCTGTTTTTTATACTGGGTATCTATGCGTGTGATTCCTAGAATCACTTACGCATAGATACAGTGAAGATCCGACATGTGTAAAACAATTACAATGTCGGATCGTAGATGTAATGACATCGCTGGCTGCTAGGTGGCCTTTACGATGATTTCTCATTTGCCTATGCAAATGAGCCTAATCCGACGATTCCCGAACGTTTTTACGCCGCCCCGTCGTCGTTTATGTCGTTTCTGTACGCGTAAGGTTACCCCTGCTATATGAGGGGTAACCTTACGAAACTCCGTCGTTGCCATGTTAAGTATGGCGTCAGGTCAGCGTCGTCTTTTTCCATCGGTTACGTTGTTTTACTAAGTCGTTCGCGAATAGGGATTTACGTAAACGACGCTCACGTCGGTTTCATTCACTTTTTCCGACGTGAGCTGGAGCATGCGCACTGGGCTGTTTTTGAGAACTCCCAATTCCAGTTTGGGAGTTAACCACTAGGGGGCTTTGAAGGGGTTATGTGTGACCTAATATGTGTCTGCGGAGCTGGACGTGTGACGTCATTGATTGTGTTTCCCTATATCAGGGAACACACAATCAATGACAGCGTCACAGTGAAGAACGGGGAAGCTGTGCTTACACACAGCTCTCCTCGTTCTTCAGCTCCGGGGACCGAACGCGAGACTCCAGTGGCGATCGGGTCCGCGGGTCCCGCGGCCGCGGATCTTCGGACCCACGGCTGGGCACTTAAAGAGGATGTACAGGTATGTGCTTGTGCCCAGCCGTGCCATTCTGCCGACGTATATGTGCAGGAGGTGGTCCTTAAGTGGTTAAGGAGCGAGAAAAACAAATAATATGCATGTAGAAATGCATAAAAAATGTTTTCTTGGTGCAGGGCCAATTGAAGTTTATTATATACAAAACGCAATCTGCTGTGGAAAAAAAGTCCTTTGCCCTTTCCAAAAAACGCAGCAGCTGAAAAACGCATAGATGTGATCATGTCCCATAGGAAATCATGTTAAATGGACTGTAATGCGTTACTGCAAAATGCATAGGCGTGAACCTAGACTTAATGTTGATCTTCTATAAGGACATTTAGGAGTTTGAGCTTCCTGTAGGTGTGCATTCCTGATTTTACCTTTTTCTTAAAAGGGTAACTCCATTTTTGTGGGGGGAAAAAATAGCAAATAAAGAAAAAATATAGCACATATAAAATTGTAACACTAATCATATTGTATGTTATTAAAAATGACATTTCCTTTTCAATCTTCAGCCACTGTAATTTTCTGAGAATACATTGCAATATAGCTACATAGAGTTGTTCTGTACACAGAATGTGTACTGACCACTCTCCAGAAACATAATTTCCTGCTTGTGTGATTGGCTCACAAATTTTCCCAGAAATCTGCGTAAGATACAAGTCATAATTCAGGCATCCCCTGCAACAAAAATTTCATTTTTGGAGAGATACTTTTAATAGTGGCACGTCTAAAGGGATGCAGGACCAGCAGATTTCCTCGTTAGTGGCCTGCAGCTGCACACCTGACAGTTAATTATGAAACCAGTCCCATTAGACCCACTCAGTACAGAAGTACAGACACAACCACACATGGATTACTTCAGAATAACAAAAGGTAGGAATCTGCAACAAATGTTATAATCCTTGCAATGTACACAGATCACCCAGAGGGGAATGTTTTTTTCTCAACAAAAGTGGAGTTACGCTTTAACATCTTGCACTAAGAGACCTTCTTTTTAATAAGAAGGATAAGTTCAACTTTAAAAAAGGTAAAATAATGTGCATTTGCATTTTCTTTTCAGGAGCCTGAAAAGCATTGCACCAGTAATCATCAGATTGCTGGTGCCCTGCCTGACTCCTGCAGTCAGTGTAAGGCCTCGTACACACGACCAAGAATCTCGTCGTAAAAGAAACGTAATTTTCCTCGACGAGGTTCTTGTCAGGCTTGTCGAGAATCTTGTCAAGCTTTCTTTGCATACACACTGTCAAGAAAAAATCTTGTCGTTCTCAAACGCGTTGACGTACAACATGTACAACAGCACTATAAAGGGGAAGTTCGATTCCATTGGCGCCACCCTTGAGGCTGCTTTTGCTAATTCTGTGTTACTGCGTGTTAGTAAAAGTTTGGTGAGAGACGATTCACGCTTTTCAGTCTGTTACAGCGTGACGAATGTGCTATCTCCATTACGAACGCTACTTTTACTGAAGGTGCGCTCCCGCCTCATACTTTATTCTGAGCATGCGCAGGTTTCTAAGCATACACACGAACGTGTTTCTCATCGTAAACCAGCCTGACGAGAAACAAGACAAGGAAATTGAGACTCCCAATGAGAAAAAAGAGAGCATGTTCTCTTTTTTTTCCCTGTCGAAATCCCTGTCGAAATCCACAACAGTTTTCTCGATGAAAAACATACACACGACTGTTTTTCTCAGCAAAAAAGCTCTGCCAGCATTTTTCTTGATGGATTTTGCCGGGGAAAACAGTCGTGTGTACGAGGCCTAAGCTGTCTGCCTGTACATGCTCAACAGCACCATGGTAGTTCATTGAGAACTACAAGCTGAGAGCCACAAAGGATGTTGTTACTTTTAGTTCCTGCTAAAAAGGTAAACCTACTTACATCCGTTAGATAGGTGGATCTATAGGAGTTGATTTACTAAAAAGAGTGCAAAATCTGGTGCAACTGTTCATAGAAATCAATCAGCTTCCAGTTTTTTTTTTCCGTCAAAGCTTAACTGAATACGCTGAAGTTTGAAGCTGATTGGCTACCATGCACAGCTAAACCAGATTTTGCATTCTCCAGTTCTAGCAATTCAACCCCATAGGGTCTCTTAATTTGCCGTTATATTATTAAAATATGTAACAGCTGACATACAACAAATAATTATATCCCAAAGGTCTAAGTGATTGTACAACAACTGTTCTCTAAATGTCTTGTACTACTCTCTTACTGTCTGTGTTGGTATTATTTTGCATTTGGTTTTATGTTCTTCTTTGCTGCATGCATAGAATATTCACCCTGGATGACTATGAGGGCTAGTGAATGTTGTTTCTACTTGGGTTTCTTGAGCGAGGAGCTAACACAGCCTTTTTTAGTTATTTTGTTTTAGTTACAAATCTTTATGGTCACTAATAGGAAGAAGATTTGTGCAATCATATGCTTACAATATGCCAAGCTTTCAGAGTGAATGCCCAGCTTAACTATAAGTTGGCCAAATACACATACAGAAGGCTATTAGAAAAATAGAAACTTTAATGTACCTGTAATTTCCATATGCTGAAGTACAGTACAGACACAAAAACTGATTCTTAAGCCATGGGTTATATGCTGCTTCCTTCAGGTGATTGGACACTGGCAAAAGCTTTGCTGGGTCCCTAGTGTACTCATATAACTCCACCCACTTTGTGAGAGCCAGTTTTTTTATTTTAGCAATTAGTAAAGAGATCAAAAGAGAACAAAGGATAGGGAATCTACATCAAGCCAAAATTCCTATTATCAAACAGTACAGGACACAGGAATTCATTCTTATATCATTCAATCTATGGAAGAACGAGTTCGGGTAGGGGGCTTGTTCCCTGAAGGCAGAAGTTCTAGAAATAAAAGGGGAGTACTGAGAACAGGGGCACTGCGATTATCACCACTAGTAAATTAAGTTGACCGTTATAAAAGGCTAGACTTTTTTAGGAGATGAGCTGAATGGCTTTTGAACTTGAAAAACAACTTCATACCCCTGATACATGGGGGGAGGGGGCATATCAGAGCTCAGATGAAGCAGGTATAATTGTGAATAGTAGGTTTTGAGCCCCTTCCCTTCGAGACAACCGCAATGTATTCCTCAAGAGGAGGTCAGGCTCAAAACAAGCATGTGCAAAATAAACTTTTCCGAAGACGAGACAGCTAGCCAACCGCTAAGCCATTAAAATTCTGCATATATGAAAGGAAGGACACTCTGATGTTTTGACATATTGCATTCTCCACAACATCCATGAAAATAGTAGGGCTCAGGGCAAGAGCTGTAATTTTGCAAAAAGAATAGTATTCTCTATATCAGGAGGGAGTTTGCTAGTCTAGAGTTCTCCAGTCCAGTTTACCTCAGTCTGGGCAACCGATAAGGTGGCAAAAGTCTAATCAGTTTATTTAAAAAAAACTTTCTGCAAATTTCCTTATTTTTGATGCCTATTGGAGTAAATGGAGGCTGTGCAGAGCTAGGTGCATCGAGCCAGAGACTACTACACACTTGGGTTGATTTGCTAAAGCTGGAGAGTGCGAAATGTGGAGAAGCTCTACGGTTTTCTAATGCCTCGTAAACACTGTCGGACTTTGCGAGAAAAAAATCCGACTGTCTTTTTTTCCCACAGGAAGTCCAGCCGTGTGTAGCCTCCATCTGACTTTTTTGTCGGACCTTAGATAGAGAACCTGTAGATCTGAAGGAATATGATCAACATGGCAATCAGTAACTAGACATTTCAGAAGTAGGTGGTTAGCACTCACAACTTCCACACTTTCTCCTACCAGGTTTAATTTAAAAGAATTAACCTATGCTGATTATGCAGTGCAGTAGACCCATAATAATATAACTATTATTATTTCTAGATAATTTCACAAGAACCAAAAAAAAATAAAAAAATTCTAAATCTGTCATCCCAGCAAATGAATAAAAAAAGGTTTAAAATATTATCTGATCATGTGCACTAGAGCTTAATCAGATATGATAGATTCCCATACTTACAACGTGCATTTAATACTTACATTACATGCCTACTGTTATAACCATTGTGCATTACAGGTTTATGTGGGACACAGATACCTGGTCAAAAAATTGTGTTAAGTTATTGTGGCCTTTGACTAATTGCTTAGTAACAAGTAAGGAGATAGTTACTTGTTTTTGGCATGGCTGTTTGATTATTCTAATATATATTTTTTTCTGATTAAAAAATACAACAGATACCCAAGGCAAATAACTATCAAAACAAAGACAATACAGACACTCAACCAATAAGGAATGTGGAATGTCAAAAGTGAATGGATCATTTCTGGTGCTTTCAAGTCAAAAGGTCTCACAAAACAGATGCAACTACTTATTGAACAACTGTTTCTATGGTGCATTTCACAGACATCTCTCATTTGTGATTTGTTTAGCCAACTGCCTATCAAGTGTCTTTCCGATTAGTTAAAGGACCCAATCACAATGCATTATGTGAGAAGTAGTTCTGTCAGCTGGCACAGTGAAAATTAGTGTCAGTAAAAGACTGGTATTCATTTGAAAGGGAGGGCTGAGTGATGGGGAAAAAATAAGCATTTGTAGCTGCCAGATGAATTATTTTAAGAAAATAATGTACTTAAATACTATAAAATATAGAAATAAGACTTACTGGTCATTTATTTTACTAAGGAATCTTCCGTGATGACACCATACCCAATGTCACCTACCTAATCAGATAGGAAGCAAAACGCTGAAAGGCCCTGTCCTACAATATCTTCTCTGTGTGGTTTGTTAGTATTGAAGCACAGGTACAGCAAAATGCCTCAAACATATTATAGAAAATAAATCTCTCAAGGTATTATCATAGATTATGCAGGTATAGGAACTACCATTTCCACTTCATCTTCCCTGATAAGAATGAACATAACCACTTGGACAGTGCAGTTGAGTGCCATGCTAGAAGTCTGATATGCATGCTCTCAACAGACTAATCCGACAACATTTGTGCAACCTTATGTATGCAAGACAAGTTTGAGCCAACATGCATCGGAAAAAAATCCACGGTTTTGTTGTCGGAAATTTCCAATCGTCTGTACGCGGCATTACAGTGACCATGTTCAAGGAGACACCAAGAAAATGTATACAACCTTTAACCCCTCTGGCGGTATTCCCAAGTCTGGCTCGGGGTGGAATTTCAGCACCAAAAGCGGTAACCCCGAGCCAGACTCGGGATCGCCTTGCAGTGTCCAAAGGTATGGTTTACTTACCTTGTCCCTGGATCCTGCAATGCCTCTCCGCTGTGTGATCGAGCAGTGTCTCCTCGCTCGATTCACACAGTGCCTGTGTGCCGCCGAGCTCCGTTCCCTGCGACATTACGACGCACGGGGGCGGAGATCGGCGCCAAATTCAAAAAAGTAAATAAACACAATACATACAGTATACTGTAATCTTACAGATTACAGTACTGTATGTAAAAAATACACACCCCCCCCCCTTTGTCCCTAGTGGTCTGCCCAGTGTCCTACTTGTACTTTTGTATAATAAAAACTGTTCTTTCTGCCTGGAAACGGGTGATTGTCCATATCAACCAAAAGTGTGCCTTTATGTCAAAAGTGCTTTTAGACCAGCTAGAAAACAGTGATAATAAATTATAATCACTTGCAGAATTGAGCGATAGCGATTTGTGGGGAAATTCGTCATAAAAAAATAAAAGTAATGACAGCGACAATTTTGCAACTGTGCAAATTTCAGTGTTTTTGATTTGATTACATCATTGAATAATTTTTAATATAATTACATTATTATTTGTTATAATTATTTATAGTTATTTATTATATTATATCATAATTTATGATTTTGTTTTTCAAACTTTATCATACCTGAGATACCTTGTTTGAACAGCTTTAAGTGCGTTATTCCTAAGAATTAAAGGCCTACAATGTAACACAACAAATTTTCCTGCAAAATAATGATACCGCTTTCAGCACCTAAAATCTGAAATAATCATACCGCCAGGGAGGTTAATGGATGGAGAAATCTTTGCATGTTGGGCTAGATTTAGGTGTGGGGCCCCTATACAGTACCTTTTTTGGTATCTATCACAGTCACATGATAACAGAGACGTTGCACATTATGGCCATGACAAACATACAACCATCTCTTTTGCCTACATGTTATAGAGGCATACATACTTCAAACCTACAAAATACACTCTAACAGAAGTTAACTATTGACTAGTGACTATTCACAAACTGGTATCTAGTCCTATATGGAGACCAATATTAAAGAGGCTATGCTGGTGCGCAGTTAATAAACAGAAAAACATAGCTGTCAGCTCAAAGAGTACATCCCACTGGATTTCTGATTGATAAACAGGTATTTTTCAGTTTTGCCAAGACATATATTTTAAAAGTGTGTCCTGAGCTAAACCGCTCAGAATACTTTTGCTTATGTTGACCAGAACATTACATACAGCATTCAGGCTATGGCAGAGGAAAGAAGGATATATACAAGCACTTGTTTTTTGCCTCTTCATCCAATGGCCATAAAAACTAAGAAAACACAGCCAGCCTGCTCTCTATCTACAGCCTCATCATGCTTAAACACAGGATCATTCACACAACCCTAAGTAAAATACCCATTCAGATAGATATGCTGCCTTATTAGGTAAAAATTGCAAAGAATGAAAGTGCAGCAACCACAGCAACTCATCAAAATATGCCTTGTACTGGACCAACTTCATCATGGTGAACTTGTAACTGTTATCTTTGATTTTCCCCTTGAACTGTTTGCGGTAAGGCTGATGGTCTTATGAGGCAATCTGAATGTACTGCCATAGTCAGTTTTTTAAGTTATCTGGATAATATACATGGGCAAATATCTTGGAGTCCTAGGTATCACTCTTATAATTAAAAGTCGAATCAAACTTTTAGTTTAAAGGGTCACTAAAGGAAAAAAATGTTTGGGCTGAAATGACTGTTTACAGGGTATAGAGACATAGGGCCAGATTCAGGTAGATGGGAGCATCTTTGCTCTGGAGTAGCGCTTCTCATTTACGTTACGCTGCCGAAATTTTAGGAGCAAGTGCTGTTATTCATGAAGCACTTGCTCCTAAAGTTGCGGCAGCTCATCGCAAATGAGCCGGCGGAATTCAAATTGGGCGGGTACGGGGCGTGTATTATTTAAACTAAGCGCGATCCCGCGGCGAACGTACTGCGCATGCGTCGAGTGTCAATGCATCCCAGTGCGTATGCTCCAAATTCTGTCAGTGAACGTCAATGACGTCACATCCCCATTCATGAAAGTTTTACGCAAGCGACGCGATTTTTTTTTTCCGACGCGATGACGACGCCTATACTTAACATAGGATACTCCACTAGGGGGCTGCTTTATCTTTACGCCGCGTATCGCTTATGGAAACGTCGGAAAGTCACTGCGTCGCGCCCGAATACGATCGTGAATTGCCGATTCCCGCTGATTAACATATTTTTTCAGCGTAAATCAGCGGGAACGCCCCGGCGCCATTTTTAAATGAAAGTTGCAATGCGATGGCGAAATTCAATTGCGCCGATCGCATCGGAACTCCAACCCGGCGTTTCTTGTTTTCTGGTTACAGAAAACAGAAACGCCGGCTTAAAGTGACAGTTAGGCTGGAGCATCACATATACTCCAGCCTAACTCTACCTGAATCTGGCCCATAATAGTTAACTGATTCTTTTTAAAAATGATTAAAAATAGATAAAATATCAATCATATAATCAACCTACAGTTCTAGTTTTGTTTTTGCTGTTGTTTCCTGTCTCTCTGATGTACAGAGCCAGAGAGCCAATAGAGGGCAGTGATGGTTTGTCTAAAACCCCTCAGCCTAATCTAGTTTCAGTTTACACCTAGTAATCACACCTCCTTGATTAGTGACCACAGTGAGAAAGCTTCCAGTACTGTGGTTATAAGGAAACAGACAACCAGGAAGTGTCCAGAACAGAGCAGGATTACAGCAACATCAAAGCAAAAACGAAAAATGAGGGCATTAAAACAGCACTGCAGTAAAGGAAAGGAAGCTATTTAGCCAAAAAAAAAATTCCTTTAGTGGACCCTTTAACTTCATTCAACTTCACTTCATTTAACTTCATTAATTTCAGATGCTTCAAAACAAAAGGTGTGCAAGTAACCAGCCGCCATCAGTATACTGTGGCAGGTTGGCTCGTTCTCGCAAATCACCATACAGGTGATAGGAATAAAAGTGACCCAATTTTTTTTAAACGGTGTAAAAATAAATGTCCATAGAGGCAGTAAAACAAGGTGTAATAGTGCAGAACTTTTCAAATCCTTTACTTTCTATCCAATTAGGTAAGAAGGATCTTCTCAGGTTAACGGTGTCATCAAGGAAGATGGATTGGAAAATTATGAGCTGATGATTAAGCTTTAAATATGTAAATAGAGGTTGCCCAGTAAAGCTCCAAAAAATGGCAAAAGTTAAATTCAGAGAAAATAACCTCACCATTTCAGATACCTCAATTGCAAATTGAACATGCCCCTTCACACACGAGGATCAAGACCGACTTTTAACTGTTCAATGTATTCCATCTTTACTGCATAAAACTTATAAAAGCTTTAACTACAAACCACAATTCACCCATGGTGTAATCTTAGAAAGTTAATGACCAAGAAATGTAATAAAAACCTGTTCTAGACCGGAAGCTAAGGTGTTGCATTGTGAGCAGTAAGTTGATGGTGTTCTCAAGACCCTCTTGCTCTAGTGTGAGTTGGTGATGTTGGACTATTGCTGTTGCAAGTCAAATTGCTGAGCTCTGTTACTGTGGCTTGGAATGTAATGAGCTGAGATAATTATCGAGCAGCTTAGCAATGCATGAATCGCCTGCCTCTATATTTGCTTCAATTAACTCAACAATCTCCAGATTGAGGGCAAGCTTCTAGTGAGGAAAGAAGATGTCTGAAACATATAATTCAACATTGTAAATGAGCTGCTGCTTCCTTCATAAAAGAGTAAACACGTGCGAAATCCACTGGCAGAACAACTGTGAGGTTTTTTTTTTCCTTTTTAAACTCAATGAAAGGAAAATAAAGCTGGAAGTGTAAAACATTATATTGCTACAAAAAATACATCTTAATAAAAGATATAATAAAATAAATGTATATAAAATATATTAGTATCGTTTTCACATTCTCATTAACCTCCCTGGCGGTATGATTCTGTCTGGAATTACGTACCAAAAGCGGTACAATTATTTGCATGGAAGTTTGGCGTTTTATACTGTAGGCCTGCAATTCTTAGGAATAACTTGCTTAAATCTGTCCAAACAAGACATCCCGGGTATGATAAAGTTTGAAAAACAAAATCATAATTTTTTATATAATAAAAAACTATAAATAATTATAACAAATTATAATAAAAAATATTCAATAATGTAATCAACTCAAAAACACTGAAATTTGCTCAGTTGCAGAATTGTCGCTGTCATTATTTATTTTTTTTATGACAAATTTCCCCACAAATCGCTATCGCTCAATTCTGAAAGTAATTATAATTTATTATCGCTGTTTTCTAGCTGATCTAAAACCATTTTTGACATAAAGGGACACTTTTGGTTGTTATGGGCAATCTACAGTTTCCAGGCAGAAAGAACAGTTTTTATTATATAAAAGGACATGTAGGGCACAGGACAGACCACTAGGGACAAGGGGGGGGTGTATTTTTTACATACAGTACTGTAATCTATAAGATTACATTGTACTGTATGTAAAGTGTTTGTTTACCTTTTTAAATTTGGCGCCGTTCTCCGCTCCCGTGCGTCGTAACGTCGCAGGGAACGGAGATCGGCGGCACACGGGGACGCTGTGTGAATCGAGCGAGCACCCGCTCGCTCACACAGCGGGGATGCATCGCTGGATCCAGGAAGAAGGTAAGACAGCGCGCGCTGCAGGCTCTGCATGGCTACCCCGAGCGTGACTCGGGGATACCGATCTCTGCAAAAAAAAACACCCCGAGTCACGCTCGGGGATACCGCCAGGGAGGTTAACCTACATATTAGATAAATGTATTCTGTCAGTGCACCTCCACCTGAAAGAGGATTTCAAAAAGTAAATTTTTACTTGGCTGGAAACTGAAACTAGAAAACAGCCATGTAGGTATTTGGCCTCTACATGACATCCTTTAGGAGAAAAAAAGACCTAAAAGGTAGTTTTCAATTAAAGGTAGAATATGAAACAGAAAAAATCAGCGCACACACATTGTCATTCAACTGACCTAATTTTAGGAGCCAGCCCTCTCGATCAGGGTTGAAGAACGTGTGCGTCAAGTCATTCCCATCATCTTCTGGGATTTTAAAGGGTTCATTCTTAATACTTTCATACAAATTCTGTAGCGAAAAACAGAAAACAAAGTAATTGTTTTAATAGTTCTAAAATTCAAATTGAAAAATAACAATATTAATTATGAACAATTACAACCCAAAAAATTAAGATGTTGCCAATAGCAACCATACCAACTGAAGGTCGACCCTAAGTCAAGACATACAGGATACAATGTGATTGCACATTCTTTCTACATTATCCTTTATATTTACCCAAACTATAATATGAGGACAAACTCAAATAAGATCATTCAGTTAGTATCAAACCAGACAGCTCTTGCACTACATAACTGATGGTAGCTCGAAATTAGATTGTACAATCAGATTATATAGTGTATGGTCAGCCTAAAGTCCTGTACACACAGGTCGAATGTCAGGAGACATCCAAAAAAAAAACATTCCGCATGTGTGTATGTCGGTTTGGCCGGCTTCTGTTGTTTGAGAATGCTGGAAAACCAACAGCTGACTGACTCCCAATCAGCGTTCTCAGCCAATGGCAGACAATTCAAGAAGAGAATTCTAGAACATTGGATCTCTACAAAACCTGCATTGCACAAAAGTAACATTTTAAGAAAAAATAATCTTGTTACAGGGTTTCCAAGTATATTTCATAAAGAACTGAATTCTGGAAGCTGTGCTCAAAAAAGGCAGATGGAGGAAAGGACTAATCACTAGTATTGGCAGTGAGTTCCTAGCATTTTTTTCCCCCATTATTGACAAAACATGTCTTGTTCTGCGATGTGTCTGTGTGGAGGCGGCCATCTTGGTAGAGGAAGGGCTTTATTCCCTTATGTCAGAGCCGTCAGCATGGAGAACAATGAGCAGCACAGCAGTGACACCACCAATTCTCACTCCAAATTTCTACAGCAGCTTTCTTCAAACTTTAAACACAGATGAACCCTTTCTAGGCTCAGTGAAAAATTACTATTTCTACAACTCTCAAGATATATTAGTGTGATGATTAGTGGGAGGAATGCAACTTACACTCGTGGTCATTGGGAAGAATTACCCTCCTTATAGATCAATGGTATCAATGGGAATCTAAAAGGTAAAAGTTGCTCACTGCTCAAGGAAAGCCTTTAGCAACCTCTGGAGGAAACCCTAGTTAAGAAACCCTGTTCTAGAGATTAGTAGCCAGTCACAGTATCTTAGATCTTACACTGCAGACATACAGCTATAAGGCTATAGGAACAGGAGTGCCTAGGCAACCTTATATACCAGGAAGTGCACCAATATTTTTAAGGAGGAATTCCAGACAAAGTACATTGTTCAGGGTACTCCTTAGGTGCAGTTAACACTTCCAAAAGTTCACAATAGCATCGCAAATATTTACTTTTTGAGCTCAGTTCCACTTTGAAGAGTAGTGTACAAGATGAAAAAACTGTTTCTCAGCAGCACATAGCATGTAATTAACAACTCACATACAGTATGTTCCAATATTTATTTATATAACGTAAAAACTCACCCTTAACAATTCTTCTGGAAGATCTCCACCTTCATTAATTCCACGATTCATAGATATAAATCGCTCTACTGATGGTTTGTCCCTCACGTTGGGATTGTGTAAACTGGTGTTCAGCATGATGATGGCAAAAGATAGGACGTAGCATGTATCTGATATAGAACAAAGACCAGCATTAATGAAAAGCTCAGTAGTGAGTACACATTTACAAAATGGAAAACGTCTACCAGCAAAAATCAGATAATTAAACCATAAGAAGGTGCATGGGCATTTTAACATTAAAACGTGATAGGACTGCAAATATCAACTCCTGAAATAGAGTCTTATGCCGGCCATACATGGATCAAAATTCGGCCAGTTGAGCAGGAACCGGCCGAGATTCGATTTATGTATAGGCAGGCTGATTGTACCCAACCACCCTGTGTTTTAATTTTTCTTTGATTACTGCCGCCAGCTATAGCCACAAGCATACAGCTGAGGCTGCAGAGCACACCACTTTTAAGAAGACGCTCTACGGCACTGATGACAGTATGTAAAAAAAATAAAATGTGAAAAAAATAAAACTATTTTTAATTCTTGATTATTCAAAAAATGCCATGCCTCTTACTAAATACCTTGGACTGTCTACCTTCCATAAAGGGCCCATTGACTGGTGTAATTGCACTTCAGGAACATTTAAAAGGAAAACATTTATAAATCTATTACAAAATAATTTTATGACCGTAAGTCAGTTTTTTATGATTTTTTTTTTTTTTAATACTGTGACCAGAGCAATACAGTGTTACCATAGTAACACAATACTACTCAGGGGAGGTGATCAAGATTTATTTTTATATACACACACACTAGGATTGCTTATTACAGTAATAATTTGGTGTAAGGGCTTGTTTAACCTGAGTTTTTCTGCACTACAAAAAAAAACAAAAACAAAAAAACCCACAGGTTTCTGCAAGGGCATATATTAAAACAATAATTATCCATGTGTACGTTCACACCATAATGCTCATGCAGAGCATGCAACAGGAAGTGTAGTTGTTTTAGGAGAGAAGAGAGAATTGTTTAGTACTGGGAAAAGCAGTGTGTGTCCAAGTGTGTCAAGTCTTGCTCCACCTCCTGCTGAGGTAAGGGAGGCTCAGGTGGGGACTCTGACCTAAGAGGGGGACAGGGGGGAGACTCTGACCTAAGAGGGGGGAGGCCTCAGATCTAAGAGGGGGGGGCTCAGATCTAAGAGGGGGGCTCAGATCTAAGAAGGGGGGACTCAGATCTAAGAAGGGGGGCTCAGATCTAAGAAGGGGGGCTCAGATCTAAGAAGGGGGAGGACTCAGATCTAAGAAGGGGGGGCTCAGATCTAAGAAGGGGGGGCCTCAGATCTAGGAAGGTAGGCTCAGATCTAAGAAGGGGGGGCCTCAGATCTAAGAAGGGGGGGCCTCAGATCTAAGAAGGGGGGAACTCAGATCTAAGGGGGGAACTCAGATCTAAGGGGGGGTCTCAGATCTAAGGGGGGGACAGTATTTGGTGTGAACATGTACATAAAATGGACACAAACTGATTTCAACATGCAAAAAAACTCTGGCAAACTCCTGTCATTGCACATCAAATCTGCAAGTGTTTTCATCAGTTTTAATGCATGTGTGCGTGAACAAGAAACTAGGGTTGCATCAACATCATAACATTTAGTGTGTGTGCACGAACCGCTATAGTGTGAATGCAGCCTGGACAAGGAAGTGGGGTCAAGGACAGGGAAGGTCTGGACAAGGAAGAACACTCAACAAAATATAAGCCAGTTAAACCAGCTACACAGGGACAGGTAACAGAGACTAGAACAGAACAGGAACCCAAATGAGGGCATTATCAGTCCGGGAAAACACCTATAATAGTTTTTTTTTTTGCAACAATCATTTGAGCTGCAGACAGTCCTTATACTGTCCAGAACAAATATTTACATTATACACAAGAGCTTAAAGTGAACTTCAATGCTGAAAAAAAAAATCTAATTCATCAAGCATGTAATCATCGGTACATCATTACCTGCTTCCCGCCCTAGTCATTGTAAAATCACGAATGGGCGGGAACCCTATTGTTCATATGACATCCTCCCAAGAACAGGCCACACTGTGGCACGATCTGTCACCCACTGGACACAGTAGATAACTGATCAATATACCAGGCCGCTGGTAGTGTCATGTGATCCCTGTGACTGATCACGGCATGCCACATGCCAGTTGTAAACAATGAATGGCTTCCTTTCATGCCATTCATTGTGTACGATTGTGTTGCTAGCTGATAGAGCATAGTGATCACATGGTACATCACATGGTACAGACAGGGCCAATCACAGGGCCAATCACAGACAGCCCATATGTACCGTGTGATTAGCTGTGACCAATCACAGCTAATCACAATAATAGACAGTGTCTACACACTGTTACTTAGTAAAACATATTTGCTTATAGCAGTGAAATTATTAATTGCTATGTTAACACTGCATTACTCTGGTCAAAGTATGTAAAAAAAAAAAAGAATGAACTTTTTTTTTTTTTAAACATACTGTCACTAGTCAGTGTTACTGGTCACTGCCACACAAGTTATATGATGCTGTAATGCACTGGTGAAATTATGTAAAAAATTGAAGAATAAATGTGCCATGCCTCTTACTAAAGATTGTTTACTTTCCAAAAAGGTAATTTGGGGAATATTTGTATTATCCTGATGTGTTCGGGCCTCAAAAAATTTGATAGGACATCAGTACATCAGGATTTATCCATTTTCATTTTTTTAAATTGGCTTTTTTTGCTTATTTAGCAAAAAAAAAAAAGAAAGAAAGAAAAAACGGTGGTGATTAAATACAACTAAATGAAAGCTTAATTTGTGTGAAAAAAAATATAGAAATTTGATATGAGTACATGACCACCCATGTCATATAAAGTGTGCAACAGCACTCATACCTGAAAGATTTCCTGGTCAGGAAGGGGTAAAAGTGCCCCGTTTTGAAGTGGTTAAATGTATTTTTTTGTGTTAGTAGTGTACGTACATGAATGTGACCTGCTATCATCTCTTGCAGTCCTCTCTACAGTCTATAGAGCAGAACTCAAAAAGGAGTAGAGAGAAGCAGAAGTAACAAACAGATAAGCTCATTAGTGTGCTGCTTTTCCTTTCACTGTCCAGTCACTTCAGAGATCAGGTCATCTCCCTTGATTGACAGGGCCGGGTGGACAGAAATAAATCCTCTCTCAAGTAAAACAGCTACCGTGCACATATTTAATTCTGTGCATTAAATTATTTGCCTGGAGTTTGGCTTCAAGAAAATATAAGCCAGTAAATCGGCTAGTGCAATAAAACAGTACATATCCTACACAGGAATAAGTGATAGTAAATCTCTTGTTGTAATTATGGTGAAAGCCATGCGACACCAAATAAAACAGGTCAATCAGGGTGACGTCTGTGGTACATATTTTCCAGATGCAAATCAGTCAGATCCCAGGCCAATGTCAGTTGCATTCATAAATAACAAATGGCGATGAGTCACGCTCCCATATGACAAATTATTGCTAATAATCATTCTGAAAAGCTTTACAGAAACAATTGAAATCAAGTAACATCTGATTGCTTTTATTGGTGTGGAAATAGCTGAAAAAGACTGATTCTGGGCATCAGCTAAAAAAAAAAAAATGTCTCAAAAAATATCAAACAGGTCTGAGATCCACAAGGTGGGGCTCAACATTCATTATTTAAAGAAAATCTATTAGGTCAGGTTCACAATATTGTGTTGCAGTAACATGCATAGGTGCACTTTGTAGGGTATGCAGTTGTTTAACTTTGAATGTCATCCCAACGCATTAGGGCAATGCAACCACACTTTAGCAGATTACAGTGTTCTGCGTTCACAAAAAAAGGACGGGGTGCAGTTTTATCTCCACTAAAGGAGCATTACCCATTAAAAATGTATAATGTGCGTTAACACAGGACAAGTTTATAACCCAGCCTAAGGACCCTTTCACACTGGGGCCGTGGGTGCGTCGATGTTAAAGCGCCGCTATTTTTAGCGGCACTTTACCGTCGATTTTGCAGCGCTATTTGGTCGCTAGTAGGGCGCTTTTACCCCCGCTAGCAGCCGAGAAAGTGTTAAAACCACTGCAAAGCGACACTGCAGCAGCGCTTTGCGGTGCCCATTCATTTCAATGGGCATGAGCGGTGGAGGAGTGGTATACACGCCGCTCCTTCACTGCTCCAAAGATGCTGTTCTATTTTCCCTTTTCCCGTCCTGCTAGCACACTGCTCCAGTGTGAAACCCCTCGGGGCTTTCACATCCGAGAGACAGCAGCGGCTCCTTCAGGGCGCTTTGCATGTGCTATTTTTAGCGTTATAGCGCCCCAGTGTAAAAGGAGTCTAATGTTTTTTTTTATATATTTGTTAAAGTTTGTACTGTATATGTATTAAAATATACGACAAAGGATTGCCAGACCACTGTGTGTTTTCTACAGAGAAAGTATACCAGTAGCTTCCTTTCAGGTATGGTGTCAGAGCTTAAAAACTGTTTGGAGCTGGAGGGAGAGGAAGTAGGAGGGATGAATCATGACACCGATTTATTCACTTGTGTGCAGATTTCAGCTTCAGCTACTGAGCTCTTTTCCATTTTTATTTTTACAACCGATGGTAAGAAGAGACTAAAGAAACCAGGAGATTTTCTTGCCACTTTTTTTTACTAAATAATAGGCAGATGCCTTGCACGAATGCCTTGCAAATTCACAACAGGCTCTTGCTAAACCCATGGGGGCAGATTCACAGAGAAATGGATTATCGTAGCGTATCAGAAATACACTACGCCGCCGTTTTTTACCTTGCTCTACGTGGAATTCAGGTAGATTTTCTACGGTAAACGACGGCGGCGTAGTGTATTTCTCCCGTCGCAATCCATCTGCGCGAGTAGGGGGCGTGAAACATTTAAATTAGGCGCGTTCCCGCGGCGATCGATCTGCGCATGCTCCGTTCGCAAATTTCCCGCCGTGCATTGCGCGAAATCACGTCGTGACGTCATTCGTTGTTTATGTAGCGTACTTTACGGGCGATCCACGTCCCGACGAGTTACGTAAACAAAAAATGTTTTTAAATAAATTCGAAGCGGGAACGACGGCCATACTTAACATGGGCTACGTAAAGTTAGAGCAGCAAAAAGCTGCTCTAACATTACGTATAAAAAAATAGACGAAAACGATTGCGACGCCCGCTCGTATGTTCGTGAATCCCCGTAAAAACACATTTGCATATCCCGACGCATCAAAACGACGCAAACTCCTCCCAGCGGCCGCAAATAGATGGCAGCGTAGATCCGAAGGCTTACGAAGACGTAAGCCTCTCGGATCGAAGCCCGAAGCCGGCGTATCATGGTTTGAGGATTCAAACTAGTGATACGCCGCGCGAAATTTGAAATTACTCCTGTCTAACCCCAGTTAGACAGGCGTAATTGTTTTGTGAATCTGCCCCATGATCTATAATACCTCTAAATTCAGCTCCATACACAAATAATTTAGCCACAAATAATACAGCCTGGAGGATTTATGGTATTCCAAAGGGTTTAGACTAAAGCATTTTAGAACATAATGGTTTAAAACTAAAATATAAGAGCATTGCATATTCTGTTCAGACTAACCTGTGGACTGAAACACTCCAGGGTTACACAGACAGTAACGTGCTGCAAAAGCTTCCATCATCCGATCAATCTTCTGGGCCTCACCTGGCAACCGGAAACTCCACAAAAACTGTCTGCAATAGTTAAAAGTATAATGAGATGTAGTATTATTTGCAGGTATATATTGTAGTATTTGTATATTCCCTTTAGATTATACGTATGTGCATTTAACACATTTATTTACCTTTAAAAGCCTCCCTTGCATAGACATTCAAAAGTCCTGAAACTGCTGCTGTGCACCGACATCATGCATGTGATGTCATCAGCCACATTTTAAAACACACTTTTACGTTTTGATTGAAGCTTCATCAGGGCTCCTACTCTGCCTTTTGTCACTGTAACTATTTACAGGCACAGTGTCTACAATAATCACCAAGTACACTAATTGTCTCTATGGCAAACATGGGGATGAGCATTGAGACTTTATTAAATCGTTCAAGGTCGATCCAACAATCAGTAAAGCTTCAGTATTGTAGGTCACTGGGTCACACCCAAACCCACAGGTTCTACCTGACCCACCATTCCATATCTCTGTCATGTTGTGAAAAACAATTTCAACATTGCTTTAGAGAAGAATCATGAATGAATGGAAGTAATCTGACTGGCTGCCCCACTGACCTTTCCTATTTGGAAAGTTTCATGTATGAAGGCCAGTATTTTAGAGCCGGTTCACACAGGTGCAACACGACTCTGGGCACGACTTTGCCAGTGGCCAATCAAACAGTAATCAGCTCTGTGGGAGGGAGGGATTTGCCTGAGAAAACTAGTTTCTCTTCCTGTAAAGTTGCTTCAGTTAAGACAGAGGATCCGACTTAGGCCTCGTACACACGAGGCAATCTATTTGTTCAAATCGGTCGGACCGACCGATTTGAACAAATCTGTCTGATAGGATTTTGGTTTGCTCGCGTGTACACACGAGCAAACCAAAATCCCCACCAGCAGATGGCGCGCTGACGTGTCGGTGACGTTGACGCCGCCACGTCACCGCACCAGGAAGTAAAACACTTCCGCGCATGCGCCGAATCCATTCGGCGGCGGTGCGAGACGACATGTCTGCTGGTAAGTGTACTAACCAGCAGACATGTCGGGCGGACGGATTCCCACCCGATAGATTTCAAAGCATGCTTTGAAATCTGTCGGGTGGCCAAATCCGTCGGCTCGGCCGTACACACGATCAAATCTGTCTGCTGGGACGGTCTAGCAGACCGTTTCCAGCAGACAGATTTGATTGTGTGTACGAGGCCTTAGAGGCGACTTTCATTGAAATCAATGGGTACAAGTCACCTAGAAGTCGCCTTGAAGTAGTACAAGAACCTTTTCTGAAGTCGAAGCTACTTCAGTAGTGTGCATTAAGATGGCTCTCATTCACTTCCATGTAATTTATCATGTCGCGCGACTTGGGGGCGACACAAGTCACCCCCAGGTCGCGGTAGTGTGAACCGGCTCTTATACTTCATACCAGGACATTTGTTATACTAAAACTGTAGAGCAAGACATAATATTTACTAGCTAGTGTACAAAAGGCTCAAGGGCACATTCAGTGGCAGGATTCCAGTTAAGAGAAACACATTTGCCAACATCCAAAATAAATATACAAAAAAATTCAGGGCAGGCATATAACCATAAATGCAAAAATGTATGTATGATGAGATGGAAAACCCATATTTCTCCACATTTACAGCATTATGCAGACCACCTATAATTGGCATGGAACTATGGATACCCTAAGCTTTAAGTCTTAAACAAAGAAACATTGATGTTTTGAAGGGGTTTTAAGCAATGCCGTTGGCAAGAAACTGGGCCAAACATCTTTCTGCCAACCCAGTATCCACATCCCCTACAAAGACCCCACTATTCACAAGAGAACACTGAGCCACAGACATCGAGCTGTATGGTTCTTTTAATTATTTGACCCACAAACCACCGGGATTTCCATATTATGCATATAATAAAATACTGACCTTAGTGCTTGGACGAGATTCAGATCTGCAAACTCATGGAGTTCAACGAATGCTTGGAGAACAAGGATATTAAAATCATCCCTATTGAAGCAAAAAAAACAAAAAACCATGAAGAATTACAGCGTAACACTATAGATAGTAATAGTGATCTAATCTAACAGCAGGTTAGCCCTCCTCTGAATCTTGGTAGCCAATGCTCTCTTGATTCAGGCCTGCTCAGCCATGAGATGCTGAGGAGCAGGAGCGGCAACATACAGAAGAACAAAAATTCAGCTGTGTACCGATGCTTGGAAGGGAGAAAAGGATCTAATTGTTCTAGCATTATGGGTAATAGATAGGCATTTTCTCATGCCGTATGCCTTACCCGACTAGCACATGCCCTAATTTTATGCTGTGGAAGATAAAAAGAAATCTAACTGGTTGCTATGGAGCAATACAGCAGGTCTGAAAGAATTCCTTTCTTCTAACATTTTTATAAAAGAGATTTTGTACTGGACAAAGACTTAAAGTGGATGTAAACCCAATTTTTTTTTTTTTTACGTCACAATGTAGAGAATAAGATTTCCTCTATCTGTGCCCAGTCTTGCCACACAGAGTTAATCCAGCGTCGAGCAATCCTCTATTTATTGTTCAGTGAAATAAAGCAGACTTGCAGATAAAAACCAAAGTCCTTCCTTGAGGGACAGGTTATTTACATATCTCGTACACTAGCTTGCAGACATTTACAGCTTTATGTATATTCTGATGGCTGTTCACTGGAGCATTTCTTCATGACACTGAACTGTGTATCACCCCATATTTTGAAAACATTTAATCAAAACACAGGAAAGACAGCCAATCCTAGGAGAGCTGGAAGGGAGAGGAGAGGAGAGGGGGATGGGAATTGTGCACTTTTTACAAAAGCTGTGTATGTCTGCAAGCTAGTGCACAAGATATGTAAATAACCTGTCACTCAAGCAAGGACTTTGGTTTTTATCTGGAAGTCTGTTGTATTTCACTGAACAATAAAAGAGGATTGCTCAGCGCTGAATTAACTCTGTGTGGCAAGACTGGGCACAGATGATAGGAAATCTTATTCTCTACATTGTGACATCAGAAAAAAAAATATTTGTGTTTACATCCATTTTAAGGGAGTTTTCTACTATTATAAATTGAAATTTATTACATTCATTTGACATTCACCTTGAAATAAAAATGAACATGCATTGTACTATAGACATGAAATTGCTGTTTGCAAATTCAAAATACATTTTTATATTTTTTTTTTAACACAGCAGGCCTTTATATAGAGGAGGAAATTCCATCAAGTGAGGTAAAGGTAAAAGACGCTATTTTTTTTGGTGTCGCATAGAGACCTTTAACCAAGTTTAAAATATGACGTAATTAAAGTGGTTCTAAAGTCGGAAAGTTTTTCATCTTAATGCATTCTATACATTAAGCAGCCCCCTCATACTTACCTGAGCCCATCTCTATCCAACGATGTTGCACAAGAGTCTTGGCTGTCCGGGACTCCCCTCCTCCTTGGCTGAGACTGACAAAGTCCATGAACCAATGAAAAGAGGGGGCGGGGCCACTCTGACACTCCGTGTCAGAATGGACACACAGAGCAGTGGCTCGGCACAGGTGACACCATAGCGATAGAAGGAACCCAGAAAGGCGCACCGCTCAGAGGGTACTCATGAGATCATCTGCTGCTTTATAAAGCCTGGTGCCTGCCTGGTTCTCAGACAAATGTAAAGTGAAGAAAGAATGGTGGCACTTCCAGCAGAAAAAAAATTAATCCTTTATTGTAAATCCATTAAAAACAGAGACAGACAATTCACAAATTGCTCCCAAGAGGTTAGCAAACTGTCGTGCTTAATCTTTGCCAGCTGCTTGTTGTGGGGGCAGGATGCATGTGCCAGGAGCGCTAGTGAGGGACCTGAGAAGAAGAGGATCTGGGCTGCTCTGTGCAAAATCACTGCACAGAGCAGGTAAGTATAACATGTTAGTTATTTTTAAATTTTTAAATGAAAAAAAAAAGACTTTAGTATCACTTTATGTATAGTTGTATATGAAAATAAAATAGTTTGATATCTGATGCCTGGAACAGCGATTTTCTAATGCCGCGTACACACGAAAAATTTTTGTGATGAAAAAAAAACGACGTTTTCTGTAAAGTAAAAAAACGACGTTTTTGAAACGTCACTTTTCAAAGACGATGTTGCATACACACCATCGTTTTTTCACAAAAAGCGAGGTTACGTTCACCACTCTTTTCCATTGAAGCTAGCTTCATAACTAGCTTCTGGGCATGCGCGGGTTGAAAAACGTTGTTTTAAACAACGTTTTTGCTACACACGGTGACTTTTTGTGAAACAAAAAACGACGTTTTGAAAAACGACACAAAAAATTCAAGCATGTTGGAATTTTTTTTTGGTCGTTTTTTTTAAGACAAAAAACGACGTTTTGCCCACACACGATCAATTTAAATGACGTTTTAAAAAACATAGTTTTTTTCATCGCAAAAAACGACCGTGTGTACGCGGCATAAGAGTTGGATTTAGTGAGAAGGAACCTGAGTGGCAGAAAATGTCACTTTTAGAGCTGAAAAGGAGTACAGTTTAAATTAAGGAACTGTTTAAAACAAGGAGCGTATTAACATATGTTTATTTTATTTTTTCTATTTGCTGTGCCTTTTTCAGCAGTGGGAGGAAAAAATCTTTAAAGTAAAGAATATCTTTAGGCAAATGTCACCCAAACAAGTGTCCCCATTGGAAGATCCAATTTTGGTGACAAAACAAAATATTTTATTTTACCTTGTTTTCTTTTCCACTGAACATGGTCACCAGAATTATAGAGGTGAATTCCCCAGTGGGAAAACTGACATCAATAAAAACCTGACTGGGATCCTAACTCTTTCCCAATCCATCCAAAAAAAAAAAAAAAGGTTGTAAGATTTAAAGGGGTGTTCCAGCCAAATGTTATGTTTATTAAAAGTCAGCAGCTACAAAAAGTGTAGCTGCTGGCTTTTAATAAACATTCACTTACCTGATCCAGCGTTCCAGCGACGCACCGGCTGGGTCTCCGCTCCTCTCCCCCCCTCCCCGGCTGGCGTCTTCATTCTAACTGTGGGCACCTGGCCGTAACAGCCTTCGGCTTCACGGTCGGGCACCCACTGCGCATGCGCGAGCGGCCCGCCGCTGATTGGACAGGCGATCGTCTAGGACCTGTCAGTGTTTTAGGCGGTCGCCTACAGGGAGGGGCTGCTGTAGGCGATTAAGCTTAATCGCCTAACCAGCCCCTCGGTGGAAGGAGGAAGTGGGACAGGAAGTCCCACTCCTCCTGAAGCCCCCACTCTCCCCCCCAAAAAATGACATGTCAAATGTGGCATGTAAGGGGGTGAGGAGTGGATTAAGCGGAAGTTCCATTTTTGGGTGGAACTCCGCTTTAAGTGGGATTTTAGGAATTGAGCTTGGGGGTTGTTTAAAGCTGAAGGCAAAGACAAGAGAGAGGTAAATGTTAGACTCGGGAGAAGTGCAGTAGTTAAGTGCCAGGGTTTGGTTAGATGTTGAGGGAGAAATTAAAAGTTTATTTTAATAGTCGTGTTAAGATTTATAATGCAAGTGAACAGGAGGTTAAATGTTCCGGACACTTGATAGATTGAAAGTATACTTGGTGCCAATGGTAATAAACCAACCTGCTACAAAGGAAGGTCCATTTCAGCCCTACCATTAGAGGGCCAGATTCAGAGAGCCCTTACTCCTGTCTAACTGGTGTTAGACTGGAGTAAATTCAAACTACGCGCGTTTTTTAGCTAGTCGAAAACCTCAAACCATGAATAGACGGCTGCGGGCTTCAATTCGACTGGATTACGTGTTCATACGCCTTCGGATCTACGCTGCAATAAAATTGCGGAGACTGGGTGGACTTCCCGTCGTTTTCCGCGTCGGGGGATGCAAATGAGCTTTTGCCGGCGATCCCCGAAATTACGATCTTCAATCGCAATCTCTTACGGCACCTTTAGTCATCTTTTATTTGCGTAACACTATACCAGCTTTTTGCTGCTCTGCTATTAGACAGCCCATGTTAAGTATGGTCGTCGTTCCCGTGTCGAATTTCTAAGTTTTCCGACGTCTTTTATTATTTTTTACGTAAGTCGTCCGGGAATAGGAATGTTCGTAAACGACGCTACTCAAACAACGAATGACGTAACAACGTGATTTCGCGCAATGCACGGCGGGAAATTTCTGAACGGAGCATGCGCAGTTCGATCGCCGCGGGGACGCGCTTAATTTAAATGCTTCACGCCCCCTAATCGCGTATTTCGATTACGCGGCGAGAAATAGACTACGCCGCCGTAGCGTATGGGCAAAAATCTACCAGGATTCGGTGTAGAGCCTGGTAAAATACGGCAGCATAGAGTATTTCGATTACGCAGCGCAATATTAAGTGTATGTGAATCTGGCCCAGAGTCTTTAGCAAGATGATTGTCATAGCTTTCTGTTAACATTGTATACAAGTATGCCATAACAATAGTCACACATTTTAATTTACAAGTAGTTGATATTTGGAAGTTTAATGTGGTATATTGGCATAATACAGGAAATTAAATGCAGAACTTCTTTGTTAAACAAGCTTGTTGTATTATTACGTTTCATACACTACTTACACATAGGCACTGGGGTTAAGTGGCAGCTGACTTGCGTTGTGTCGGCTACTAAAACTTTTTAACACATGTCCACATTCCTGAGCCGGAGTGTGGCTATAATTCAAGATTACACAACAGGGGCATTCAGGGACTCGCAAGTGACAACAGGTGTCTGCCAAGAACATTATTTATTGGCACTGCTACATGGGTACTGGAGAAACAGCTAGGTGAATGTATAACTATAAGAAGAACTAATAAAAAAAATATGAAGGCACAAAAATACTCTGGGACATTATGATAAGATCATGAAGCACGTAAAATCCACGTTACTGACAAAAAAAAAAAAAAAAAAACAACCAAAAAAACGACCATTTCCACAAACAATTTTTTTTTTTGTAATAATAAGTAAAAAAATGGAGTAAAAATGCCCCAGTATATTTACAACCCCCAGTCCCCCACACATAGCTACTGTGTCTTGTAACTGTTGCTGGGTAGCTTTCCATCTACGCCATTCCTCAAGTGTGACCTCCCTGCAAATCAAATGCGATGCAGGAACCCGCACAGGAATCGCGCTGGTTCCCGCATCGCACCAGTGGTAACCAAGACTCAATGAAAAATGTAAATGTTCACATCTCACTTGTTTGTTTTCATCTGTTAAAGTGAGAATAATAAACAACTTAAAATTCACAAATTAACATAAAAAAAAAAAAAAATTAATCAGTGACCAATATAGCCACCCTTTTTTTCAATAACAATCATAAATTGTAAGCTCTAACGAGCAGGGCCCTGTGATTCCTCCTGTATTGTATTGTAATTGTACTGTCTTCCTCGATGTTGTAAAGCGCTGTGAAAACTGTTGGCGTTATTTAAATCCTGTATAATAATAAGCCTTTCATTCATGGAGTCTGTCAGTTTCTTGATCTGTTGACGATCAACTTTTTCTGCAGCAGCAACCACAGCCTCCCAGACACTGTTCAGTGAGATGTACGGTTTTCCTTCACCATAAATCTCCCATGTAAGAAGGGCCCAAAGTTCTTAATAGGGTTTAGGTCAGGTGAGGAAGGGGCCATGTCATTATTCTTTCATCTTTAAGGCGTTTATTGGCTCGCCATGCAGTTAAAGGGGAGTTCCACCCACAATTCCACTTTTTAAATATAAATACCCCTGTAATACACAAGCTTAATGAATTCTAGTAAAGTTAGTCTGTAAACTAAGGTCCGTTTTGTTAGGTTGTTACAGCATTTAGATTAGTTTACAATCTAGAAATAGACCGTGGCCATCTTAAGTGTGGGCATCATGAAGCCAGACTGTATGACTTCCTGCATTTCAGCTTTGCATAATTTGCACATGCTCAGTGCTGCACAAGCAATATAATAGCTTTCAGTCAGGTTTGCAAGGACTACTGGGAAACGCCTATCCCAGAAACCCTTGCAAATAGCCTTGTGACTAAATAGCCTGGGCTAATAAGGAGGAGGAATTAATGAAGGACTACAAAATAAAGGTATTTACAAGCAACAAAATAAATAAAAATTGTCCATTCTGAACACTATGAGATTAGGGCATGCAGCACAGACAAACATAAAAAAAATGGGTGGAACTCCACTTTAAGTACTTTGATTCATGAAATGGAGCATTGTCCTCCATAAATATCTCGGTCTTCTTGAAAGATAATTTTTCTTGTACCACCACTTGAAGAAAGTGTCTTCTAAAAACTGGAAGTAGGTTTGGGAGTTGATTTTGAGTCCATCGTTAACCTGAAAAGGTCCAACCAGCTCATCTTTAATAATTCCAGCCCATACCATTTCCCCATCTCCACCTTGCTGTTGTCTGAGTCGAAGTGGAGCTCTATGCCGTTACTGATCAAGCCAAAGACTCATCCATCTGTTCTGTCAAGAGTCACTCTAATCTCATCAGTCCATAAAACCTTTAAAGAAAATCTGTGTTCAGATATTTCTTGGCCCAGTCTTAAGTGGCCGGGTTTCAGCCTTTCTTACTGTGTCCATGTCTCTGAGCACTGAACACTTAGTACTTCAGGGCACTCCAGGTAGGTCGCAGTTCTGGAATATGACAGCACTGGAAAATGATGGGTTCCTGGTTGCTGCACGTTTGATTCTTCTCAATATTTGGCAGTTAATGTGTTTTTTTTCTCAACACGTTTTTTGCGACCCTGTTGACTTCTTTGCAACCAAATGTTTGATAGTTATGTGATCATGCTCCAATATCTTCGCAATTTCAAGAGTGCTGCATACCTCTGAAGGAATTTTTCAAATTTTTGACTTTTCAGAGTCAGTAAAATTACTTTTGTGGCCCATTTTGTATGAGGAAAAGAAGTTGCCTAATAAGTACGCACACCTCGATATAGGGTGTTGATCTCCTTATGACACATCCTCCCTCATTACACGTCACTTGATATGCTTAAAGTGGTTGTAAACCCAACCACACAACTTGTCGTAGACAACGGCGCAGCCGCACTGAGCGTGCCGTTTTTGTGAATAGGATAATGTGGGGTTAATGCCGTGTTTCCGCACATGCGTGGGGATCTGCTGGTGCAAGAGTGACCTCATCACCGCTCCAGCCAATAGCAGTGCCGGAGCGGGCTAAAACAGGAAGAAGCACCGAGGGGACATGGCGGCACTTCGATTTTAGGTAAGTGCCACATAATGAACTAGTATGCTATGCATACTAGCTCATTCTGCCTTTCTCTTGCAGGTGTTTTTATTATTATTTATTTAAAAGGGTTTACTTCCTCTTTAAATCCAATAAGCATTCAAGTTTATACAGAGTTGGGCAATATGCATAAAAATTATGAGTTGGTCAAAATACTCAGTTGCCAAATTGTGCACACAGTATATTACCAGTGGCCATATGACTCTTTACTTTAAATGACAAAACAAAAATTGTAAGCAGCATAAAAATGTCCCATTGTAGCATCCCCACAAAACTCAAGGATCAGTTTTAGTCAAAGTTGTTGCATTAGTTGTAATTGTTTTAGCCCCGTCTAGAAAATAAAGCATGCAATTGAAAATACATATTTGTTACTAAATAAAGCTTCACTGTGTCACACGTATTCCAGTTAACGCTAATAATAAAAGGCAATAGAAGCAAAGACCAAGATCAACAAGGAATAATTCACCACCGGTAAGAATTCTGTAACTGCAGGAGACAAAACACACGCAGCCACACTGATAGGTTTTACCTCCTTAACTGGAATTATAGACACTACTTCCTGAAAGTGCCACAGACTGTGCATTTGTGCAAAAGCAAAGAAAACAGTTTTGCTGGTCATCTGCCAACATTCTTGGTGAGGTCTGACGAACAGGAATGAATGCTATTCTAATACGGGCAAACAAAGCATGCTCAAGATCTGTTATGCCAACAATCTGTGTAGCTCAACCAAGCCCATTACTAGGACAGTGACATTTAACTCCTTAACGAGAAATGATAGCCGCTGCTCAAAATAAACTGGGTAAGGACAAGGGATAAGCTCCACCCTGACTGTTGCAGAGGTGAAAAATCTAAACTTATGACATAGTACAGAAGTTTAAAAAAGTCTGATCCTCATCTAAAACATTGGGCAAAGTCATATATAATAACTTGCAAGTACCAGATACTACAGACATTCTAGCTTATGACCCAATATATGGTTTCTCCAAAAATCTAGCTTTAAGTGTAAGTTCAAGTTTACAGAAAAATGTATAAAGTGAACTTACACGGGACCCACTCCTCACCCTCCACCCCAGCCCGCTGACCTGCAGCGTATAGATCTTCCGTTCTGAGCCCTCACGGCTCCGGCACTTAGAAATCCCCTCAGCTTTCTCTCTTCTTCTTCCCCTCTAAGAGGACAGGTTACGTGGGTTCTGATTGGTCGGCGCCGACCAATTATAATGCTCCTAAACATCCCTCCTGATGGGGTACATTTAGGAGATTAAGCTCTGGGGATTTCTAAGGCTATACCGGGGCTCAGAACGGGAGATCGCCACGCTGCAGGTCAGTGGAACTGGGGGGGAGATGAGGAAGGAGATGCCCTATTATGGTACTATAGGACACAGACAACAAACAAAGACAATATTAACTATTGCCATGCTGGCACATACACAGACGTGTGAATGGGGCTATAGTAAAACAAGGAAAGATGTAGCCTGTAGAAATTAATTCCGATTTATTTTCAGATGTGTGGTGAAGTAAGAAAGAGAAGCAAGTCGCTGGAAAACGTACCGTATTTATGCTGTTTGTGCCCGCTGTTCACATCTAAAATATCCAGGTGGCATCGGATGGCTATGGCCAGGGCCTGGATGACAATAATAAATGAGAGGCAAAGGGGGCCAACCTTGCAGAGTCCCAGATGCTATGGAAATTGGTTCTGAGAGATATCTCCTAAATCGTTTCTGCGCGGGGGGATTACTATACACTGTTTGAAGAAAAGCCATAAATTTGGGCTCGAAGAGCCAACCCAAGAGAATCTGAAAGAAGTAATCCCACAAGACCATATCAAATGCATTCCGGATATCCAATGACAGCAATACTCCTTTCTGCGATCCGTTTCTGTCCCAAGATGAGTGTAAAATTGAGGTTAGATCAATGGCTCTCCTAATTTGATCTGAAGCTTGCCTATCAGGCACAAACCCAACCTGGTCAACATGAATAAAGCGAGCAATAAAGCAATTCAGCCTATTAGAATACATTTTAGCTAAGAGTTTCAAGTCAATATTTAAAAAAATTAGCCTAGAATTGGGTTTTAATAATGAGATCTCATCTATGCCTGTGACTTCTAAGTGACATATACAATTCTGTATATCACATTACCTTTCTCCCAAGTAGTCACCAATGACAGTTTTATTCAGGCCTTCTCCTTTGTAAAGGAACTGCGCTATGTCTTCTGGTGTGTTCTGTAATAAGTCATTTTCTAAAAGAAATTGGATACCCTGCAAAACAAAAAAAACACACACATCAAAAAAATAGCAGTACATTTCTGTCATCCCTTTAAATTATGAAAATCTTTTTAAAATCTTTTCGTGGCACCCATAAAAAAAAGTTGAGACTTAATATCATACAACAAACCTATCCAATGTACACTAAGGCTGCGTACACACGATCAGACCGGTCCGATGAAACTGGCCTTAAGGCCAGTTTCAACGCACCAAATCGATTGTATGTACGGCCCATCGGACCAATACAATGGTTAGTACACAAAAGCATCGGACCAAAAACCCGCGCATGCTCAGAATCAAGTCGACGCATGCTTGGAAGCATTGAACTTCGTTTTTTCAGCACGTCGTTGTGTTCTACGTCACCGCGTTCTGACCCGATCAGATTTTGGACTGATAGTGTGTACGCACATCAGACCATCAGGCCACTTCAGCGGTGACCCGATGAAAACGGTCCGTCGGACCATTCTCATCGGACCGGTCTGATCGTGTGTACGCGGCCTAACCGTTGCCAGAATTAGGAACGTCACAGTGAATACAGCTAAAGCACTGAGCAAATAAATGGTTTACCTGGTGGTTTTTCTAAAAACCACAGCACTGCATTCCTGAGCCACCACTGGATATTACACAGTGTCACACTAGAATTTTGATGGAGAATGCAAGCAGTAAAAAGGAAAACACCCCACGCTGAAAAAAGAGGCAGAAACTATGTTGCCATTGACTCAAAAAGTCGAAGCCAGAAGAAATCAGATTATATTTTCTTCCCAACATCAGAGTGTGTAATTGATAATCATGCTTTCAATGTGGAGACTTTATTTCTCCCCGTCTCTGCAGTCTACACAAATTTGAAGGGACCAATGCGCTTCCAATGCCAAAGTATGTATTAGGCCCCGTACACACGGCCGAGGTTCTCGACAGAAACCAGCGAGAACCTCGCTGGGAGCTGCATTCCAGCGAGAACCTCGGCCGTGTGTACGCTCTCTGCGAGCCCCGCCCGTCGGCAAAACCCGTCGAGCAAATAAAGAACAGGTTCTCTATTTGCTCGACGGCCCGTCGGGATGAATGGCTGGTTGCCATTCCCGACGGGCGGGTCACAGATTCTGACGGCCGGCAGAGAACCTCGACGGGCGGAACAATGTGTTCTGCCCGTCGAGGTTCTCTGCCGTGTGTACGCGGCATCACAGGTTGCTGTGCTAGTACAGAAGTTGCCACTAGGGGGACCACTCAGCAGATCTACAGACAAGAAAGCAGAAACCTTTATACATCTCCCAAACAAGCCCTGTAGTGGCTGTCAGATCCATTTTCTCAGCAACACAGCAGGATGTAAATGCAAGCCAAGAGGTTGCTCACCATGCTCTGAAAAACCCACGGATATATATAATTAACAAGAAGTAGCTGAAAAGGCGGGGGAGCTCTCTGTCCAACTATTTTAAAGCCTAGCTACAAACTTTTTCTTTGACCACTGGGCACTTAAATCCCCTTAATAACCAGACCAATTTTCAGCTTTCAGTGCTCTCACATTTTGAATGACAATTACTCAGTCATACAACATTGTACCCAAATGAAATTTTTGTCCTTTTTCCCCCGCAAATGGAGCTTTCTTTTGTTGGTATTTAATCATCGTTGGTTTTTTTTATTTTTTGCGCTATGAAAGAAAAAAGACTGACAATTCTGTAAAAAAAATATTTTTTCTTTGTTTCTGTTAAAAATTTAGCAAATTTGTAATTTTGGCCAAGATTTATACTACTACATGTCTTTGGTAAAAATAAGTACAAATTGGTGTATATTATTTGGTCTTTGTGAAAGTTATAGAGTCCACAAACTATGGTGCCAATATCTGAAAATTGATCATACCTGAAGTACTGACGGCCTATCTCATTTCTTGAGACCCTAACATGCCAGAAAAGTACAAATACTCCACAAATGACCCCTTTTTGGAAAGAAGACATTCAAAGGTATTTAGAAAGAGGCATGAGACCCCAAATCTCACCTCTAGGCTGGGAAGCCTGAAAAAAAAAAAGATCCTGGCTTCGATCGTAGCGGCCTCCCGTAAGAATGATCAAGAGGTGGAACAGCCGCCATGATCATTCTTATGGTGTAGGGAATAGCCGGCTGAAAAAGATGATATCTGAATGATGCCTGTAGCTGCAGGCATCATTCAGATATCCCTGCACATAGTCAAGGATGTCATATGTCAGCGGCGGGAAGTGGTTAAAACGCATTTTTTTCCCCAGAGTATTTTCCGGGTATTGCAGAGTATTGGCTGGGGTATTGCAGAGTATTGTGCGGGGGTATTGCAGAGTATTGTGCTGGGGTATTACAGAGTATTGTGTGGGAGTATTGCAGAGTATTGTGCAGGGGGTATTGCAGAGTACTGCGCAGGGGGTAATGCAGAGTATTGCGCAGGGGGTTTTGCAGAGTATTGTGCGGGGGTATTGCAGAGTAATGCGCAGGGGGTATTGCAGAGTATTGTGCGGGAGTATTGCAGAGTATTGTGGGGGGGTATTGCAGAGTATTGCGCAGGGGGTATTGCAGAGTATTGTGTGGAGGTATTGCAGAGTAATGCGCAGGGGGTATTGCAGAGTATTGTGCGGGGGTATTGCAGAGTATTGTGCGGGGGTATTGCAGAGTATTGTGCGGGGGTATTGCAGAGTATTGTGTGGGGGTATTGCAAAGTATTGCGCAGGGGGTATTGCAGAGTATTGTGCAGGGAGTATTGCAGAGTATTGCACAGGGGGTATTGCAGAGTATTGTGCAGGGGGTATTGCAGAGTATTGTGCGGGGGTATTGCAGAGTACTGCGCAGGGGGTATTGCAGAGTATTGCACAGTGGGTATTGCAGAGTATTGTGCTGGGGGTATTTCAGAGTATTGCGCAGGGGTATTGCAGAGTATTGCACAGGGTATTGCAGGGATGGCTGGATTTGTGACTGCAATAGTCACAGATCCAGCCACAGCGCTGCTGACACCCGCTCTCCCTCTCTCACACTGTAACGATCGGTACAGAGAGAGGAGGGAGGAACCGGTGTTGGTTTGTTTACATGTGATCGCTCCGTCATTGGACGGAGCGATCACGTGGTAAACGGCCGCTATCAGCGGCAATTTCACCGCGATCCGTGATGCGCCGGGTCCGGTCACGGACAGTCCCATGTGCGCGCCCCACCCTGTAGCCATAATTCGGCTATGGGGTGGTGATTAACTGGTTAAAGTGTTACTAAACCCAGTAATATGAAAATTGTTAATCTGCCCCCCCAAAGTGCACACTTTAAAAAAAAAAGTTTCTCCAGTGCTCAGAGTTCAGGAAGGAGGAGATTTCCACTGGAGCCTGTATAAACGCCCACATGTGTGATGCCAATATTATGTAACTTGGCTAGCTCTGAGAACAAGTAATTATTCTCTCCAGCATAAAAGACACAACTGAGCATGTGCAGGTTGGCTACTCTGCCTGTGTTAGCTGGCTTTCCCCAGATAGACAGTGCAGGAGGAGGAGAATCTGTGCATACAGGATAAAACAGCCTTTTTACACAATGCAGAGGATTAACCCCTTAAGTTCCACAGTGAGTATAACAAGCATGCTATGCTGCATATACAGATTGATTTTACTGTTGTGGGTTTAGTAACAATTTAAGAATAGCGTAAGACCGTGTACACATGATAGGTTAAACCGATGAGAACGGTCTGATGGACCGCTTTCATCGGATCGTGTGTGGGCGCCATCGGTTAGTTATCCATCTGTTAAAAATAAAGCCAACTTGTTTTAAATTTAACACATGGATTCCTAACCGATAGGTCAAAACCGATTGTTAGTAGGCACGACCATCGGTTAAAAATCCACACATGCTCAGAATCAAGTCGACGCATGCTTGGAAGCATTGAACCTAATTTTTTTCAGCACGTCGTTGTGTTTTACGTCACCGCGTTCTGACCGATCGTTTTTTTAACCGATGGTGTGTAGGCGTAACGGACCATCAGTCAGAACACAATCGTGTGTTCGCGGCATAAGGATAGTTTAAAACTGAAGTCAGGTTTTGTCAGCTGGATGGAGGGAGATGACTACTAACAGCAGAGGAAACAGCACAAGTGACACATCCAACTGACTGGAAGTCCCTTGTACTGATATTTCTGTTTTTGATTTAGGATTTAAGCGTGTTTCTGATGCTGTCTGTTCACATTTGAGTGATTTCCTTTTGGTCTATGTGACAAAACTATAAATAAAACAACAAGCAAAAGATAAAACTCCCCACAAGACCTGACAAAGTTCTTAACCTTTTCCAAGATTGCCTGGAGTTTAGCTTTAAAATACAATTCTTAAGCCTTGTACACACAGTTTGATTGTTGAACAACCGAGTGTCTGATTTCTGTCAAAAGGGCGTGTGCCAGGATCTTGTCTTGCATACTAACGTTACCAAAATTGTCGTGCCACAAACACAAACTTAGTCACGTATTACAAGGAATTTCAGCTCTTGAGTGCCACCCTCTGGGCACCTTCTGCTAATGTTGTGTTTGGTGAGCATTGCGTCCGAGCATGTGTGTTTGTACTTTGGACTTTTGTGTGACGGATTTGTGTACTGACCATCCGGGAGCTGTTGTTTGACAAAAATGTACTAGCCTGTCGTCCAACCTTTGGTGTCGGAAAAATGGAAAATTACTGTCAAAAGGAGTATACCAATGGTAAGAATTTCGGACAACAGTCTGTCAACAGACAATCCCCTTCCCGAAAATTGAACCTTGTGTACGAGGCTTTACAGATCTCTGTAATTCATGCTGAGCCTACAATCGCAAATGCACATGCAGCGGACACCTTCAGTGAAATGTCAGAACAAATCAATGGATCCAGAGACACCGGCACAAATCGTATCATCTCCAGATCAGCCAGGGCCTTTTCTGCTTTCAGAAATCCTCTATTCATCAAAAAACATCTTCAATAACCAATAAAAAGATTCAGTTGGTGAAAGAGGGAATGCCAATAAACTTTTTAAAGGAAACTTTGCATTTAATCTTAGGTCTTGACTTCTGGATCTAGAGATCTTTTTTTTATATATGCAGTATTTCCTTCCTTTGCTTAGGTGTTTTATTGTTTTGTACCAGTGGCGGTGCGTCATAAAGGGCGCAGGAGCACGGCCCCCTCTCTCCTGTCACCCCTCAATCATCATAGATAGATTCATGCCGCTGCCACCCCCTATTCAGGTGTCCGGCCCCTTGTCGAGCATTTGATTTACAGCAGCTTTTTTTTTTTTTGGAAGCGCCTGATTAGAGCCGTATGCTCCAATAGGCATCCTGATTAGAGCCATAGGCTCTAATAGGCTTTCAAAATGGTAAACTGCAGGTGCAATCCTGTGTGTCCGCTGTTTACTTAGTGTTGTGTCAGGGAAGCAAAACAAATCGCTTTCCTAACACTGACCAGCCTCTCAGGTCCTCGGGTCTGGTTACCTAACACCTGATTGGTTGAAGCGACAAGCGCTGTGATTGGACACCTATGAGGCATCCAATCATAGCAGAGGACGGGAAGAGGACGGGAGAAGACATTGAGGACTCGGAGCGTGGAGGACAGCGCCGTGACCCAAGACAGGTAAGTGCTGGGCAGGGGATGCACTCTAGCAGCATTTGATGGGGCACAATAACGGCAAATGATGGAGCACATTAGCGGTAATTTATGGGGCACAGTAGCTGCAATTGATGGGGCACAGTAGCTGCAATTGATGGGGCACAGTAGCGGCAATTAATGGGGCACGGTAGTGGCAATTGATGGGGCACAGTAGCGGCAATTGATGAGGCACAGTAGCAGCAATTGATGGGGCACAGTAGCGGCAAATGATGGGGCACAGTAACGGCAAATGATGGAGCACATTAGCGGTAATTCATAGGGCACAGTAGCTGCAATTGATGGGGCACAGAAGCGGCAATTGATGAGGCACAGTAGCAGAAATTGATGGGCACAGTAGCGGCAATTGATGGGGCACAGTAGCGGCAATTGATGGGGCACAGTAACGGCAAATGATGGAGCACATTAGCGGTAATTCATAGGGCACAGTAGCTGCAATTGATGGGGCACAGAAGCGGCAATTGATGGGGCACAGTAGCGGCAATTGATGAGGCACAGTAGCTGCAATTGATGGGGCACAGTAGCGGCAATTGATGGGGCACAGTAGCGGCAATTGATGGGGCACAGTAGCAGCAATTGATGGGGCACAGTAGCGGCAATTGATGGGGCACAGTAACGGCAAATGATGGAGCACATTAGCCGTAATTGATGGGGCACAGTAGCTGCAATTGTTGGGGCACAGTAGCGGCAATTGATGGGGCACAGTAGTGGCAATTGATGGGGCACAGTAGCGGCAATTGATGGGGCACAGTAGCGCCAATTGATGAGGCACAGTAGCAGAAATTGATGGGCACAGTAGCGGCAATTGATGGGGCACAGTGGTGGCAATTGATGGGGCACAGTAGCGGCAATTGATGGGGCACAGTAGCGGCAATTGATGGGGCACAGTAGCGGCAATTGATGAGGCACAGTAGCAGAAATTGATGGGCACAGTAGCAGAAATTGATGGGCACAGTAGCGGCAATTGATGGGGCACAGTAGCGGCAATTGATGGGGCACAGTGGTGGCAATTGATGGGGCACATTGGCAGCAATTGATGGGCACAGTGGCAGCATTTGATGGGCAAAGTGGCGGCAATTGATAGGGCGCAGTGACAGAAACTGATGGGGCACAGTGGTGGCAATTGATGGTGCACACTGGCTGCGTTTGATGGGCACAGTGGCTGCGTTTGATGGGCACAGTGGCTGCGTTTGATGGGCACAGTGGCTGCGTTTGATGTATTTATCCCCCCCCCCCAAAAATGATATTTACCGTGTTAAATATTTTAGTGTAAAGTTTGATTTAATCTATTGATTTATTGCAGAAGCAACTAAGGCAATACAGATGTGGTTCAATAAGTTTTATATAGTCATATACCATGCATGTTCCCTTTTTCTTACACATCACCTAAGCCTACGTATAACTGGTATTTCAAACCACCATCCCTGATAGAACAGGACTGGACAGGCAAAACTCATGAGCTAGACTTTCATCTGTCTGGTACCATCATCTACTCACTGGCTGCTTCCAGAATAAACAGTCTTTTGTGTGGCTGTCTGTGCAAAGAGGGCTGTGATGGCAGATCCATTTAACTGTTTGGGTACCATAGACTAAGATGGTTATCCCACAACAGATAGAGCCTACACAGGAAAACAATGCGAAGATGCACTGAACGTGTGTGCATGTAGCTGTGTGCACAGATAATCCATTGCTTGACAAAGTAATGGTAACCTTTGAATAATATGAGCTACTATCATACATTGTGGACTGTGCAGGCTAAAGGACTGTAAGTCTTAGGCCGCGTTCACACGATTGGTCATAACCGATGAAAACGGACTGAAGGTCCGTTTCATTGGTCCAAACCGATCGTGTGTGGGCCCCATCGGTCAGTTATCCTGCAATCCAAAAAAAAGAGAACTTGCTATAAAATTTGACCGATGGACGCCTGACCGATGGGTCAAACGATCAAACGATAGTATGCAAAAGCATCTGTTAAAAGGCCGCGCATGCTCAGAATCAAGTCGATGCATGCTTGGAAGCATTGAACTTCGTTTTTTTTAGCACGTCGTTGTGTTAAAACATGTAAACGTCACCGCGTTCTAACACGATCGTTTTTTTAACTGATGGTGTGTAGGCACATCAGACCATCAGTCAGCTTCATCGGTTAACCGGTAAACGGTACACGGCCTTATTGTGTATAGAGCTATAAATATATATATATATATTTTCATGAAGTACACTTAAAACTAATTCTGTTTTATTTATGTCTGATTTTATATATATATATATATATACACAAACACACACCTATGTAAACACACACATACACACACACACACACTTGTAAAGCCATTGATTTGCTTTCTTTAAAAAATAGGCACTAAAACCAACAAGGCATGTTACCTTTTTTGGGTCCATATTGAATTTTTTTCTTCCCATAGCAATCTGTTTATTCCTCTGTGTAGTTTTGCTACAAAAATAAAGACAAAACAACAATTAGAAAAACAACAGATCAATTCCTCACACATTATTGTAGGCTCATAAATCTCTACACAGCAACCGAACAAAATGAATGGTCCAAGTATTTAATGTGGTTACTAAAGCCAGAAAATGGATGGACTGCCCTTTTTATCAGATTTGCTCTAAGCCTCTTCCGGAACCATTAACTGTGCTTCACTAATTGTTTTTAAATGGGAGGGAGGCTGCAAATGTATCAGCATTTAACAGCAGTGCAAATAGCTGCAATCTTTATAGCAGGATAATACAGTAATTGCATATAAAATAGGTCAACAACCAACCAAATAAATAATTTTGTAGCAAGAAAATGAATGGGTTTATTTAGCATACTGAGCCTTATATGCATATAGCATCAAGTAATATACAAGCAGTTTTTTGTGTTACCCACAACAGAGTCTTGGTTTCTTTAGTTTTAAAATGAAAGGTGGGGATCTTGTCTGTTGTGTCAAATCAAAGTGGAAAATAAGTACCGTGTTTCCCCTGAAAATAAGATCAGGTCTTATACAAATATTGGCAACAAAAGACACAGTAGGGCATATTCTCTGGGTAGGTCTGAAGCCTTGTACACACGATCAGTCCATCCGATGAGAACGGGCTAAAGGACCGTTGTCATAGGTTAACCGATGAAGCTGACTGGTGGTCTGATGTCATACACACCATCAGTTAAAAAAACGATCGTGTCAGAACGCGGTGACGTAAAACACAACGACGTGCTGAAAAAAATGAAGTTCAATGCTTCCAAGCATGCGTCGATTTGATTCTGAGCATGCGTCGATTTTTAACGGATGGTCGTGCCTACTAAAACAAATTAAAATCACAGAAATTTGCTCAGTTGCAGAATTGTCGCTGTCATTACTTTTATTTTTTGGGCTTTTTTTTTTACCGAAGGTTAACCCCCTTAGTGGTAAACCCGAGCGTGACTCGGGGTGGATTTTCAATGCAAAAATCGGTAACCCCGAGTCACGCTCAGGGTGGATGTGCAGAGCCTGCAGCGTGCTGGCTTACCTTTTTCCAGGCAGGGTACTGTACTTACCGTGTCGCTGGATCCAGCGATGCATCCGCACTGTGTGAGCGAGTGGCGTCCTCCATTCGATTCACACAGTGCCCGCGCGCTGCCGATCTCCGTTCCCTGCGACGTTACGACGCACGGGGGCGGAGACCGGCAGCAAATTCAAAAATGTAAACAAACACATTACATACAGTATATTGTAATCTTATAGATTACAGTACTGTATGTAAAAAATACACACCCACTTGTCCCTAGTGGTCTGCCCAGTTCCCTACATGTACTTTTATATAATAAAAACATTTTTTTTGTGCCTGCAGACTGTAGATTGTCCATAGCAACCAAAAGTGTCCCTTTATGTCAAAAGTGATTTTAGAGCAGCTAGAAAACAGCGATAATAAATTATAATCACTTGCAGAATTGAGCGATAGCGATTTGTGGGGAAATTTGTCACAAAAAAATAAAAGTAATGACAGCGACAATTCTGCAACTGAGCAAATTTCTGTGATTTTAATTTGATTACATTATTGAATAATTTTTATTATAATTACATTATCATTTGTTATAATTATTTATAGTTATTTATTATATTATAATTTTATGATTTTGTGTTTCAAACTTTATCATACCCGGGATGTCTACTAGACTCTGGTTTGGACAGATTTAAGTGAGTTATTCCTAAGAATTACAAGCCTACAGTATAAAATGCCAAATTTTCATGCAAAATAATTGTACCGCTTTTGGTACGTAATTCCAGACAGAATCATACCGCCAGGGGGCCCACACATGATCGGTTTTGACCAATGAAAACGGTCCATCAGAACGTTGTCCTCTGTCTAACCTATCGTGTGTATGAGGCCTTACCATGTAATGTGCTGTCTTCTCTCCCCTTCTCTCTCCCTGTCTAACAGGAATCCCCAGTGTGAAGAGTTAAAATGCTTGTACAATCCTATAATTCACTCTATTACAGTAGTATATAATGTACAATGTGTGTGTTTCTGTAATATAAGGGCTCATTTCCACTGGCGTTTTTACAGCCACTTTTCTGAGCGATTTTTGCAGCTTAAAAACGCCTGTCCATGTTAGTCTATGGCCTCATGCCCACCATGACGTTTTTGAGCTGTAGATGGCTGAGACGTTTTTAAGCTGCAAAAAAAAAGCGGGACCAGTGCGTTCTGAAGCTCCAGCAATAGAGCTGTAAAAACGCCAGACATTAAAAAACGCTCAAAACCGCTCAAAAACGCTGCTGCGGCGTTTTTAAAGCTCCAGCTCCAAAAAATATATATATATATTTCTTTCTAAAATAAACATGGACAGGCATTTTTAAGCTGTAAAAAACGCTCAGAAAAGTGTCTGTAAAAACGCCAGTGGAAATGAGCCCTAATTGTGTCAAATACCTTTGTTATAGCACTGCTCTGCGCTTCTTCTTCTTCTGAGCTCTCTTCACAGCAGTTATATTACAGAAACAAACACATTGCACATTATATAGTACTGTAATAAAGTAGATTATAGGATTTTACAAGCATTTTAAAATAGGGCTTATTTTCGGGGTAGGGATTATATTGCAGTCCTCACGGAAAATAACGCTAGGTCTTATTTTCGGGGAAACACAGAAATGGTAAGTAGTTCACCACATGCAAGCAGAATTTGTTCAGATAAGAAAAGACTCTAGTAATTCAGGAATTAAAGTATAGCAAAATCATTTTGTATCATTTGGTCGCAGTCATTTTTTTATTGCAGTTTCCCATCCAGATTTACCCCCACTCACAAAGATCCAAAAGGTAGGAGGCATGCCCATGACACTTTTGACACATAGAAAAAACAGTCTACAATTATTCCGGTGACAGATATAAAATGTAGGATTTCTCCTCACTATATCCCGCAATGGCGATGACAATAGTAACTCCTTGAGAGGACACACAAGGCAATAAACAAGCTGGAGTTCTTACCTTTTTACAGTATCCAAAACTAAAAAAAATATGTTTTAACTGGCTTCCTACTTTAAAATTTGTCAACTACAAATTGTTAATATATAGCAACTGATACTGAATATTTGCCTTTTTTTTAAAAAAAAAGAAAAGAAAAAAAAACATGTAAAAAAATGTGCCCCAAATTGCAAAAATTGTGGATGTAAACCTGGCTTATGAAATTTGAGCTGGGCACATATATCTTCAGTGTGTTATCTCTCTTCAAAGAGCTATGTCCCATAGCTCTCCCCTGAACTATTCCTCTGTTATCAGCCAGATAACTCCTGACAAATTCTTAGATACATCAGATAAAAGCAGACTGACATTTCTGTCAGGAGAGGTTGCTATAAATAGATTATCATGGAGCTGGCTCTGTTACAAAACACCTCTGAGAGTCTCTGCCTGTGTGGAAAGGGGGTGTGTGCCTTTCCTCCAATCAGCAATGTTGGCTATCTTGGCTGTATGCCCAGATATCACACTTAGTGTTAAACAGGAAGAGAAAATCTTCTAACACGATTTCCTAACAGTAAATAAATGTGAAGACAGCAGATATACATGTAAAACCTATGTAGGGTGATTTGGTTCATTCCTGTTTATCATTTGAGGCTGTTCACTTCACTGGGTGTATGGTGGAGGGTTAACATCCACTTTAAAAAAAAAGAAAAGAAAAAAAAACACATGTTGCGCGTCTGTCTCTGGCCTCAGTATTTTAGGTCTGTATACTTATTCTGAGGTAATGGCTCAGGAGGGACTGAAGGCCAGAGAGGAGCATGACAGAAAGACACCAAGCATTTTCAGAAGAATGCCTGCAATTTGGCATTCGCTATCTCTCTTTGATAAAATATTTTCTTGGGCATGTAACACAACAGTTTATTTAAAATTCTTTAACCAGCAAACGGCAACAAGAAATAGCACAAGGGGCACACGAGACCCGCAAAACATGCCTGACCCAAGTCAACCCAATTTCAGTGCTGCTCAATTAACATAGGAAATCTATATGCCAATGGAAGGTAAAATAGACACCCTTTAGACTAGAGCGATCAGTTCGAAATCTTTGATTGTATGACATCATTTTCTATTCGTTTTTATTTAATAATTATTAGTTTTTCATAGCATTCTATTGCCCTTTAAATAAAAAAGTAATTTCTTTAGACATTAATGTCAGTTTTCTTACATAAAGTTATTAAAATACGAAGAGTGAGAGTGAAGCCCATTTTAAACAATACAATATATTTAAGAATTTATTTCAAATGACTTAAATTTTTTTTTTTTAAAAATGGTATATTAGAAAGCCCTAAATAAAGTTTTTAAGTCATAAATGAGCTTATTTTCTAGCCTAAAACAGATTACTTAAAGCGGATCTCTGCCGAAAAATCGTTTTTTTCAATATGCGCTCTTTAAATTACAAATAGCAATGTTGTGCTACACTCACTTGTTTTGTTGTCAACCGCCGCTCCGCTGCTTTATAGTGCCAAATAACGAGTTATATTCTCCCGGTCACCCCGTTGCCATCTTGGCTTTGGGCAGGAAGAGGAACCCAGCATGTCATTTCCTGTTCTCGATGTCTCGGCTGATACAGCTAAATATTATAATTAGGGAGCTCCTAGAAAGGCTCCCATCATGCAGAGCGAGGGACAGGAAGGATAGAAAAAAAACGAGGAATACCCGACCAGCTACTAAACCGGAAGCCGCGCTGTTTAATAGGTATTACAACACCTAATTTCTTTTTAATAGCCGATTAGGGATTGTTTAGCAGCGCTATTAGTATTTAGGTAAACTCAATTTCAGGGTGGAGATCCGCTTTAAATGATATCCCATGACACATTTTCCAGTCAAATGTTTAATTGAATGGAGTTTTTTTTTAAATAAATTGGAGGTACTCCAATATCTTGTTCTAAAGCACATCCCACCAAATATTGCATACATAATACCATATCAGACTCTTGGCTGTCATCGTTGCCTGCTTGCCGGCAAAACTGCACGAGGGTCATCACGAGAAGGACTTAAAATAGAACATTAATTGGTTCCGTCATAATTCTAATCATGGCTCTTCAGCAAGCTAAAATACTAATGTGACGTGAAATCCAATTTTCCATCGTCTCCCAAGTTGTTACAGGCATTTTGGGAAAATCACTGCGTCACATGAGCTAGAAGTGACAATAGTGTGTTGGCTGTCTGATAAAGTTTAGCGGGTCTTGCTAATCAAAGGCTCTGAAAAATACAACTGCTCTTATAAGCCAGAGGAACTAAAAGGGTCCTCCATTTCACTACATTAAAACTATACGGGTATGAAAAGGACAATTTGGTTGTCTGCAAAAAGGTACTCTTATGCCCTGTACATAGGATTGGAATTTACGACGGAAAAAGTCAGACGGATATTCCGATCGTATGTAGCCCCATCTGAGTTTTTTCATCGAAATTCAGATGAATTCCATAAGAGTTTAGATATAGAACATGTTCTATTCCAATGTGATTTGGCTGGGCAAAAGCCTGATCGTGTGTACGTGGCATTAGCCTGGGTTCACACTGATGCAAATTTACAGTGGGTTTCACATGTTTAGGAACACACAGATTCGCAGGTCATGTAAAAAGCATAGTTTCCAATGGCTTTGGTTCACATCTAGGCTTTGCGAATTTGGTGTGGGGGGGGGAGGGTCCTGTGCGTGTTGACTGCGGGTGCAATACAAATGTTATCTTCATAGGCTTCAATTGAACTTGCAGTAAACTCACAGCACACAATTTACATCTGTGCGAATTGTTCACTGTCTGGCTCATGAAATTTGTGGTAAAATTTGTGGTAACATTTTGGTAAATTTGTACCTGTCCACCTCAAAATGCAAAGCAAATTCTCACCTCACACAGGATAAAAAAAATTGTATCAAATTCGCAGTACATCGCATCGCAGTAGTGTGAACCTAGGCTAAAGGGTGTGTATCACCCATGATCCACATTTTAATTGCAATGTGGCAAGCTGACAAGGGGAACATTTAGAACTAGGGAAAAAAACCAAAAGCAGTTCCTATCTACCTAAATCTCCTTTGCAGCGTACAATTTCAGTTATTCTTCAAATACAGTTGCTGTTTTTCAATTACTAATAGCAATCAGTGAATGAGCGCCCATCTGGACCAAATGTTATTTTAGACAGTCATATTGATTGTCATTGATTTTCCAGTATTAATTACTTCCCTGGCAACTTAAAATGTCTTCCTGGTTCATTTCCCTAAAGAGTTGAGGCTTCTATCACAAAACAACCAAATTATATAGAGTATGTTGGCACCACCTGTGTTAGAAAAATCATCAATTCAGAAATATTTTAAATGAATACAGAATCATTTTTAATTATTTCTGAACCCTGTATTGAACAAATTAATCAAAGTATGGGTTAAAGGAAATCTGTTGTAAGAATAGCATGGCATTTGCTGACCTATCCTTTTGAAGATGCTGGCTGTGTGGTAATCTGACTACATCTGACTCATGCAGCGGCTTTATAATGCAGTAGCTGGTGTGAATCGGCCCTAAAAATGCAGCAAATGTTACTAAAAGCAATACAGTACTTGGCATGAAATAAAGAAGAAATCCAGATATTAAAGAAATCACCTGAAAGGGGTGAATGTGGTGGGAGAAGACTGACTGATAACATGCTATGTAAAAATCAGAATGATTGGTCAGTGACTATGGGGGTTATTTACGAAAGGCAAATCCACTTTGCACTACAAGAGCAAAGTGCACTTGAAATTGCACTGAAAATGCACTTGGAAGTGCAGTCGCTGTAGATAGATAGGGAGACATGCAGGGCAATTAAAAAAAAAAAAAGCATTTTAGCTTGCACATGATTGGATGATAAAATCAGCAGAGCTTCCCCTTAGGCGGCGTACACACGGCCGAGGTTCTCGCTGAAAACCAGCGAGAACCTCGCTGAAATGCACATTCCAGCGAGGACCTCGGCCGTGTGTACGGTCTCGGCGAGCTTCCCGTCGGGAAGCCCGTCGAGCAGAAATAGAGAGCACGCTCTCTATTTCCTCGACGGCCCGCCCGGAAGAATGGCTGGTTGCCATTCCCGACGGGCGGGTCGCCGATTTCGACGGCCGGCAGGGAACCTCGACGGGCGGAACGATGTGTTCTGCCCGTCGAGATTCCCTGCCGTGTGTACGCCGCCTCAGATTTACAGCAACTGCACTTCCAAGTGCACGTTCAGTGCAATTTCAAGTGCATTTTGCACTTGTAGTGCAAAGTGGATTTGCCTTTCGTAAATAACCCCCTATGTGTTGAATCTATTGTAACCCTAAAGCCTCATACACACGATCGGATTTTCTGTGGACAAAGCGTAGGAATGGCGTTAGCCAGGAACTTTTATTGCATACAAACGGCAAAGAATTTGTGGCCAACAAACACAAAACAACTTGTTTTTTTTAGCTCTTTAGCACCACCCCTTGGGCAACTTCTGCTAATGTGTTATGGTGAGCATTGCTCCTGAGCATGCGTGTATGTACTTTGGAGTTTTGTCCGAAGGACTTGTGTACACACGTTTGTTGGCGAATAATTTTAAAGCATGCTATCCCACATTTGTCTGTGGAAAATCCAACAACAATTGTCCGAAGGAGCGTACAAATGGTTGGATTTGACAGCCTGCCATTACACAATTGCAGATAATCCGATTGTGTGTACGAGCCTTTAGGTTCATCCCTTACAACACACCCCTAAGAACTAGAAAAACATTAATAGGTTATACGAGGTCCATAGCACTAGGTCTACAATGCAACAATCCTTAGTTACCAATCAAAAAGCTTTTAATAAAGCAAGAATAGTAAAAAAAATGATTTGCCCTTAGTCCATTATAGCATTGCTTTGCTGTCTAAACTTACATAGATACATGCCCATAGAAACAAAGCGATTAAACACTAAAAAGGTTGCTATTTTATCCAATACTGCAGAAAAATGTATTTACATGTAATGAATATAAGTGAACAAATGATATTTGGAATTTATTGTCTCATATACAAGTTTGTCTGTAGCAAATTCCTAATGCCTAGTATACACTATTGGTTTTTCCAGCGGAAAACGTCCGCCGGGAAAACCGAGGGGAAAACCGAGAACCTCCTCGGTAGCTTTTTCCCCCTACACATGGCCAGGTTTCCCAACAGGAAAACTGCCATGAGAGCTTTGGTCGGGAAACCCGGCTGCGTGTATGCTCCACCGCAGGTTTTCCCCATAAGGAAACTGCCGGCTTAAAAAACGCTGGGAATCCCAGGGGGAAAAAAGAGAACATGTTTTTTTTCCCCCTGGGATTCCCACCGGTTTTCCTGTCGGGAAAACTACGATAGAACTGAGATAGACAAGGCCGGGATTCCCAGCCAAAAGCTCTAATTGCAGTTTTCCCTTCCAGAAAAACCCGTCGTGTGTACGAGGCATTATTCAATTATCCTTTCCCAATTCCTGATGCCTATCCTGGCTTTAGATGGACATTTCTCCCCAGTGAGGACTATGCTAAGCTGCATTGGTTAGCCATTTTTCCCATGTGAATATATCATCTTTTTGAACAGATCCCTGTGGTGGCCAACTGCTGAATCTGACCACAATAAAGCAGTAGCTTCCAGTGCCAGATTAATTATATTTTGTTGATAGGCGTTCTTTAATCAAATGCTTGTAATAACACAAGTGAGTCACTTGTACAAAGATTTTGCAACAATACCCCAACATTAAAAGACAATAACCTAATTTAATAAAATGCTTACCTTTCTTCTACAGACGTTAAATTGTCAATTTCTGTCATCACTTCTGCAATTTCAAACTTCAACCTCTGTAAAAAAAAAAAAAAGTAGTTAACTCCAAATGAAAGTGATTGTTTTTACAGAAGGGAGTGTAGAAGTGTAGAGGCTTTGACATAATTATTGCAAAGGAGAACTTTTCTGAGGATTAACTTGGCTTACACATCACAGGTCAGCTATGGCACTTCTAAGTTTCTGTATAAAATGTTGTTCTGAGGAAGCGTACAACAGTTCAAAAGCTAAAGGCTTTAAGCATTGTGATTATGCATCAAAATCACATCACTAAAAGGGTGAGATGGATGAAAGAATGAATTGTTTCAAGACAAGAGCTAGCATTGTGATGCTGTGAGGTTGGCGTGAGCGAAACCAGCAAACACATTTCCCGTAAAATACACCAAAACCATGACGTCTTTCTGCAAATTTTATGGCCAATGATTCTTACAAGTAGGCATCGAGGTCTAGTAACGTCAAATGGACAATGTGTGAATAAAGAGAGTAAAGCTTCATGTACATCAAATTAATGTCTTTAATTTCAGCTCCATGCTGGAGCATTGGTGTGATGCTGCAGCTTTCCCCCCACCGGCTCCAAGCCTGAGAACTGAGCCACATGCTGAGAGCCGTAACAAGATATCAATCAATGTTAGAAGAATACCTGTAGTAAGTAGAGACCAATGGCCAATAAAGGTCAGGCTAAGCACAGTTCGAAGTTCTTTAAGGTGTTGAATTGTCTCAACCGCTAGACCATTGATCGTTGTCACAAGATAATGTTGATGCAGGAGAAGAGTTTCTTGGTCAGGGTCACAAGCCATGGTCGATGAAGGAGAAAGGTTTAGTAGTCAGGGTCACAAGCCAAGCTTGATTCCAAGTAGCAATAGAATGAAGCACAATAATATGGCAACCAGGTAGTTTAAAGGCATGGCTTAAATCAGGAAGTTCATAAGAGGTGCAAAGAGTTCAAAGTTCAGCAGAAATCAAGGCACAAGGCAGGGTTGTCCAATGCATCAGGCAGGGTACTGTCCAGCATCTCAGGTGGCTTAGGGAGAAGAGCCCTTGGTAGACACAGCATTGATAGTCCCAGGTTCAAGTTCAGCTCCTGACAATCAGGCAGTTGGGTGGATCCTAGCAATATGGTTAGAATCTTTCCAGAACCTGGAGCAGCTCTGTGATGTTGGCTGACAGCAGGTTTTTAGCCCTCTATTAGCCGACTCTGGATCACAGAAGAGCAAAAGTAAGTGCGCTTCTGTGACCCAGAAGAGAAGTATGGCCAAAAAAGCTTTGGCCTTACTTGTCTTTTAAGGAAACCAGTGTTATCTCGGAGCTGTCAATTATTTGTCTCAGCTAGCCTATGTAAGAAAATTAAAAAGGAAAAGCTAAGGGGTTGCTATAAGGAAACACAAAAAGTTTCTATTTTAGACTTTTATTTTTATCCATGATGTCAATTATTATAAGTACTCCAGGACCTTAATGTTGCCTTGGCAGTGTTTTTTGGATCATTGTCATGCTGGAGTGTCAGTTATTTTGTGTTTCCCTTTATTTTCAAATAATCGCACCAACTTGTGTCATCCTCTCACCAAGCTGCTTAGAGATAGTCTTGTTGTCCATTCCAGCCTTGTGTAGGTCTACAATCTTGTCCCTGACCTCCTTGGACAGCTCTTTGGTCTTGGCCATGGTGGAGTGATTGGAATCGGATTGATTGCTTCTGTGAACAGGTGTCATTTATACAGGTAACAAGCTGAGCTTAGAAGCACTCCCTCTAATGGCCCGTACACATGAGCGGAATATCGCACGACGGATCGTACAACTTTTTTCGCTTAATAGTCGCAAGTAAAATAAAATAGGTTATTAAAGTCACAAAAAATTCTCGTACGACAGAAAAAAATAATTGGAAGTGATGTCATGTGTTGTTATGTATTTGTATTGTATTTTCGGACGACAACTATACTGACTCAACGAAAATCGTACGGTCGTGATCGGCTCTCGAAAGTAGTGTACACACGATCCGAAAATCGTACGATCCATCATCGGACGATCATTTTCGTCCGATATTCGGATCGTGTTTATGGGCCATAAGAGTGCTCTTAATCTCAGCTCGTTACCAGTATAAAAGACACCTGATCCAGAAATCTTGCTGATTGATAGGGGATCAAATACTTTTTTCACTCATTAAAATGCAAATCAATTTATAACTTTTTTTAAATGTGTTTTTCTGGATATTTTTGCTGTTATTTGCTGTCTCTCACTACCATTAAATTATAGACTGATCATTTCTTTGTCAGTGGGGAAACTAACTAAATCAGCAGGGGTTTAAATACTTTCCCCCCCTCACTGTAAATCCTGTATAATAATTACTTGATGAAGTCATCCCTTAACTTTTTACTTCTTTCCTCCAATCAACATGTTTCTTGTCGGCACATGTGCATGCCACAGACCCTTACTGGCATGTTGGTCTTCCTTCTCCCAGTTTAAACTTCATTGTCTAAGCTGATCAAACAAAATCTGGTACTTATAATAGTTGCATTAAAAGTGAATTAAATATTTTATTGAATATTACATTAGAGGATTTATTTTACATCTTCCTACAGTTCAACTTTTAAAAATATTGTGAGGCAAACTTTTCAGCAGAAGGGCTTTATCGTACATATTAAAAATATTAATGGGAAAGAAAAAAAATAGTTTTGTAAATAAATGAGTCCGCCTATACATTACAATTTCCATCAGAGTTCCCCTCTTATTTCAGGGTCCCTATCAGTGCCCCCTTCACATTAGGTTCCCCATCAGAGTGCTTATTAGAGTCTTCCTAGCATCAGGTCGAAGCAGATATTACAGGCAATATCCCCTGACCTGCATCCTCAATGAGGATTGGCCACTGCCCTAGCTGTAGGCCAGATAAGATCTTGTAGTGGGCCAGAAATGGCTCGAGGACCGTAGCTTGGACAGCCCTGTTTTAAAAAATCCAAATTTGACTAATGAAAACAAAGTATGCAAAATAAATGCATTTTCCTCTGACGAGGAAAGGAAAATAAGTACTATAGACATTTTTTAAATCTAATTTTCCATTGTGAGAATAAAACCTACTGCTTATCTATACAAGGTCCTTCAATGCCGTTACAAAGATGCAGCCTAAACAAGGGGGATTGCTATTCTTTTAGAAAATTCCAGGTTGGCAAGCCTACATAGTTATAAACATATTATACATTTGACAACACTAGAGCAAAGTGCAACACTTTCAGCGTGGTTTAATAGGTTCTACAAGAAGCATCAAGTTCAGTGAAGTAACTCACCAGAATTCACTTTTTTTTTAAATCTGTCACATATAAATAGTATTGTGACTTGCTTTGGATACAACACTTTGCTCCCCTTGCATTATCTTACTGAACATAGCCTGATGCCTCCTACACGCGACCATTTTTCTCGGCAGGAAAAAAAACAAAGTTTTTCCTGAAGTGATTCCTCTCCAGCCTGATTTGCATACACAGGTTCGTGCAAAAAAACGTCCGACCAAAGCTGTACGACGGGACTATAAAGGGGAAGTTCCTTTCAAATGGCGCCACCCTTTGGGCTGTTTTTGGGCTGCATACTTGACGAGAAAAAGACGGACAGGAAACACGACGAGAAAAAAGAGAGCTGGTTTAAATTTTTTTGCAGGCAGTTTTTTCGTTGGGAGAATACACACGACCGGTTTTCACGACCAATATAAAAAATGGCAGTTTTTTTCGTCATGTAAACCGGTCGTGTGTACAAGGCATTATAATATCTACAGTGTGGAAAATAAGTATTTGAACACCCTGCTATTTTGCAAGTTCTCCCACTTGGAAATCATGGAGGGGTCTGAAATTGTCATCGTAGGTGCATGTCCACTGTGAGAGACATAATCAAAAAAAAAAATTCCAGAAATCAAAATGTATGATTTTTTTAACTATTTATTTGTATGATACAGCTGCAAATAAGTATTTGAACACTTGAGAAAATCAATGTTAATATTTGGTACAGTAGCCTTTGTTTGCAATTACAGAGGTCAAACGTTTCTTGTAGTTTTTCACCAGGTTTGCACACACTGGAGGAGGGATTTTGGCCCACTCCTCCACACAGATCTTCTCTAGATCAGTCAGGTTTCTGGGCTGTCGCTGATAAACACGGAGTTTGAGCTCCCTCCAAAGATTCTCTATTGGGTTTAGGTCTGGAGACTGGCTAGGCCACGCCAGAACCTTGATATGCTTCTTACAGAGCCACTCCTTGGTTATCCTGGCTGTGTGCTTCGAGTCACTGTCATGTTGGAAGACCCAGCCTCGACCCATCTTCAAAGTTCTAACTGAGGGAAGGAGGTTGTTGCCCAAAATCTCGCAATACATGGCCCCGGTCATCCTCTCCTTAATACAGTGCAGTCGCCCTGTCCCATGTGCAGAAAAACACCCCCAAAGCATGATGCTACCACCCCCATGCTTCACAGTAGGGATGGTGTTCTTGGGATGGTACTCCTCATTCTTCTTCCTCCAAACACGGTTAGTGGAATTATGACCAAAAAGTTCTATTTTGGTCTCATCTGACCACATGACTTTCTCCCATGACTCCTCTGGATCATCCAAATGGTCATTGGCAAACTTAAGACGGGCCTTGACATGTGCTGGTTTAAGCAGGGGAACCTTCCGTGCCATGCATGATTTCAAACCATGACGTCTTAGTGTATTACCAACAGTAACCTTGGAAACGGTGGTCCCAGCTCTTTTCAGGTCATTGACCAGCTCCTCCCATGTAGTCCTGGGCTGATTTCTCACCTTTCTTAGGATCATTGAGACCCCACGAGGTGAGGTTTTTCATGGAGCCCCAGTCCGAGGGAGATTGACAGTCATGTTTAGCTTCTTCCATTTTCTAATGATTGCTCCAATAGTGGACCTTTTTTCACCAAGCTGCTTGGCAATTTCCCCGTAGCCCTTTCCAGCCTTGTGGAGGTGTACAATTTTGTCTCTAGTGTCTTTGGACAGCTCTTTGGTCTTGGTTAGTAGTTGGATTCTTACTGATTGTATGGGGTGGACAGGTGTCTTTATGCAGCTAATGACCTCAAACAGGTGCATCTAATTTAGGATAATAAATGGAGTGGAGGTGGACATTTTAAAGGCAGACTAACAGGTCTTTGAGGGTCAGAATTCTAGCTGATAGACAGGTGTTCAAATACTTCTTTGCAGCTGTATCATACAAATAAATAGTTAAAAATTCATAAATTGTGATTTCTGGAAAAAAAATTTTTGATTATGTCTCTCACAGTGGACATGCACCTACGATGACAATTTCAGACCCCTCCATGATTTCCAAGTGGGAGAACTTGCAAAATAGCAGGGTGTTCAAATACTTATTTTCCGCACTGTATATCCAGCATTATTCCTAATGAAGCCGCTGGCAATTGGGCATTTTTCCCCCTTACAACACCAACAGCCAGGCACGCAGTGTTTTCTGCACTCTTCCTCAGGCTCAAACAATCTAGCGTTTTATTTTTGGCATTTCTAGTTCAGGAACAATGAACCTGGATAGGGATGGGAATATGGAATACCGCAAACTGTAAAAAAACTTGCAAAGCTGTACGAAATTAAGTACTGCCAAGTTTCTGGCTGTTCTGTAACAGGCTGCAAGCTATATTACACAGCTGTAGGATGCAATGTCCTGAATTTCCACTAGTGCCGAGAGTGGTAGTAAAAATCATAAAAGTAGAAATAGTAGTAGCACAGCACCTGGCTGCATTAAGTACAGTCATTGAGAAGTGATGTGCCACTGGTTAACTTGCATAATTCCTGGCTGCACCTGGTCCTAACTTGTGAGGTATTGTACTCCACAGTCACTTCTCTTGTAAAGATGGCTGAATTAAGTACTTACTCAGTCCCACTTGGAGCTTCCTGACACCAGATCTCGTGTCTCTTTCCTCCATGCTGGCTCAAGCCGACTCCTGCTCTGATGCATCCTCAGCTAAGCCTAGCCGAGACTTTAATGCTGAATTGGATTGCTGATATTTCTCTCCCTCTTCTCCTCTCTGCCCCGTGGGCAGAGCCTCCAGCACAGGGGACACCTCCAGATAGCTAAACCTTGGTCTCTGCTCCCAGGCCTCAGAGTATTTATAGGCTTTCCCTTCACCTACCAGCCACACGCCCAGGGATTGGCTGGAGACCCATAAATATTCAGGCTGCTTGTTCTGCTCTTCTTCCCACTATACTTTTAGAACTATCCAGAAGACTGGGAAAAACAGCAGACCAGCAATTTGTGAGAAACTGCACAGCTCCTAACACAATTAACCCCTGCTCCTCTGCCTACAGGGGAGCCAGCAAAATTTACCCAATGACTTGTAAACTAAGACGATGACACATAAACTTTTCTGAAGCCAAGAAGAACTGTTCATCGTACAATTTCATGCTACAACTGATAATCACACGCATATTTTTCACATGAACTTGCTGTATCTTTTTTTTTCAAGCAACTGTGTGAGAACTTTTAATTATGGATAACTGTAGCCAAAAACGTAATATTGCCAAAGACTACCATTCACCCAGAGGGATTTCTAAATGTTTTAGGAACCCTATTTAAACAGCTATGATACAGGACACTAAATATGCTGGCCTCTTCCTGCCGGCTACTTTCTCCAAAGATTCCACACCCACCAGTGTCACTATGATGAGTGGTCTGCTGAATCACACACTCTCTCCGAGAACAATCCCACACAGCTTCTCCTAGAAGCATATAGGGAAAATGATTATCTGTTCTGCAGCTGAGAGATGATTCAGAGGATTTTTTTTTTTTATCAATTACAGGAAACATGTGTTTGACTGTATGAATTTAACCAATTCTCAAAGTTGGACTATGTCAATATTAAGCTGACCATACACTACTAGCATTTCATTTGAAAATTCTCATTTTTAGGCCACTTCGTCATTTTCAACTGCAGTGGCATGAAAATTCAAAGTAACAGGGTGTACAAATTTTTCTTAAATGAACATAATGTTAAAAGCTAATGAAATTTATGAAGGGCTTTTGAGTGGCATTCATCAAGTCTCTGGTGGCACTATCAAACGTACTGCTGAGATTTTTTTTGTACAAATGTTAATTTGAAAATCTACCAGTGTATGGTCAGCATTAAGTAAACTGCAGTGGATTTGGGTCATACAACTTGTAAACACATCAAGCAAACACAGGTTAGAAGTCCAAGAAACATTTGTTATTGGAGGACATTTGGTAATGGGATTACTGCACTGGATAATACTATGAGATCAAAATGTAAAAGCTTTCATGAAATTATCATCTGAACATTAGGAAAATACATGCAGGGAGCACAAGTAACCTGCTCAACAAAGAAAAGGGAAGAGGGGGAAGGAGAGGGGGGAGAGGGAGAGAGAGCAGGGGGAAGAGAGAGAGGGGAGATAGAGAGAGAGAGGCGAGAGAGAGAGGGGGAGAGAAAAAGAGAGAGAAGAGGAGGGTGAGAGAGAGACAGAGGAAGGGGGAGAGGGGGGAGGGGAGAGAGAGGGGGAGGGTGAGAGAGAGAGAGAGAGAGAGATGAAGGGGGAGAGAGAGACAGGAAGGGGGAGAGAGAGAGAGAGTGGGGGAGGAAGAGAGAGAGAGAGGGGAAGGGGAGAGAGAAAGAGAGGAAAGGGAAGAGAGAGAGAGAGAGAGAGAGAAAGAGAGAGAGGGGAAGGGGGGAAAGAAAAAGGAAAGGGGGGGAGAGAGAGAGGAAAAGGGGGGGGGGAGAGAGAGGAAAAGGGGGGGGAGAGAGAGAGAGGAAATGGGGGGAGAGAGAGAGGAAAAGGGGGAGAGAGAGAGGAAAGGGGGGAGAGAGAGAGGAAAGGGGGGAGAGAGAGAGGAAAGGGGGAGAGAGAGAGAGGAAAGGGGGGGAGAGAGAGAGAGAGAGAGTAAAGGGGGAGAGAGGGGTAAAGGGGGGAGAGAGAGAGAGAGAGAGGAAGGGGAGAGAGAGGAAGGGGAGAGAAAGAGGGGAATGGGGAGAGAAAGAGGGGGAAGGGGGAGAGAGAGGGGAAAAGGGGAGAAAGAGAGAGAGGAAGGGGGAGGGGGAGAGAGGGGAAAGGGGGAGAGAGAGGAAAGGGGGAGAGAGAGGAAAGGGGGAGAGAAAGAGGAGGGGGAGAGAGGAAAGGGGGAGAGAGAGAGAGAAAGGGGGAGGGGAAGAGGGGAGAGAGAGGGAGGGGAGAGAGAGGGAGAGAGAGTGAGTAAGGGGAGAGAAAGAGAAAGGAGGGGGGGGGACAGGAAGAGAGAAGGGGGCACTAGCGAGAGAACGAGAGGAGAGAGGGACTGAGAGAATGAAAGGATCGAGAGGGGTGCAAAAGAAAAAAAGGACTAGAGGGGGGGTCATTTTGTGAGAGGGAAGGCAGGACACTGATGGCAGGCAAGAGAGAGAGTGAAAGAAGGGGGAAGGAATGGAGCAAAAGACGAAGGAGGGAAAGAGTGAGAGGAGGGAGTGAGAGATCGTGAGAGAAAGAGGGGAGGTAGAGAGAAAGGGAAAAAGAGAATTAAGGGAGAAAGGTAAAAAAGAAGGAGGAGGCGAGAAGGGGACAGAGAGGGGGAAACTGATTTACAAAGCACATGCATGAGGAGGCAAACAACCCCATCGCCACCGAATTTCTGAGGCGATCAACAGATACATTTTTTGGTGAAAATGCAGGTACAGAAATATATCTAAAACTTCCTAAAATATAAAACAAATGCAGTCACCACATTTAAGGACTTGTAAGCGGTAATATATTACACATATAAAATCTTAAACTGACATAGGGGAGCTTTGGTGAGTCTGAAACAAATCATGAACATTCTATGTAAGAGATCATGTGTACAAGTCCTTACAAAGTATGGAAACATAACCAGAGCACTGATGAAAAGATCCTCGGCCTATCAGTCTACAGGCATTTGGTAAACCCTGGTCTATACATCAGAGCTAAATAATTCCCACAACACACATTAATGGTTACCTCAATGTCATCTATAAGCTCCTTTTTCCTGCGTCTTATATTCAAGAGTTCCTCCTTTTCCTCTGATGACAGGTCTTCTGGAACTGAAAGAAGAGATAAAAACATATTACTTTTCCCACACAGAGCAGATGCACTTACACTACAAATAAAAAATGACCACTTCCTGACCAGAAAATACTATTAATATAAGAGGAAACAAACATGTCCAAGCCACAATGGCACCCACAGCTATGCATGAAGCAAAGCAAAAAACTCAGTCCTTTGATTTCCTCTCAGTCTTAGACCCTGCTGCTGCAGTTTGTTTTAAGGCCATGCTAAAACCCTACGTATGGATGGCTTGTCGCCAAGGCTACGGACTAATTCAGTTTACCGGTCTCACGGCCTGGTCACGGTGACAGGAAACACACAGCAGCTACAAAAGCAAAAGGCTCTGTGATGGCTAGACAACAAAACTATTACATTCTATTTTATGTGTAGGATTCTATACTACACACATATAAAATAATTTAGGCATACAAAATAAAATAGGTGGTAGTGAATACAGTATTAGGTATGTATTTGCATGCAGAATTAAGCCCTTTACCTGTAACAGATTTAGCATATTGCATGGGAAATTCAGCAGCAACAGTGGATGATATTATTACAAGGGCGGCAGAGAGATGGGTGCCACAGCCAGCGAAGCTCAGCGTGGGCCTTTGATCTGTTGCTGAAACAAGTAATCAGCTGAGTGTCTGCACAAGGCCCACCTCATAAAGCTTCTGCAGAGACTTGAAAATTACACATGAATTGGGTTTATAGACGTAAACGTAATCAGTGTTTCAACTTAGAATTGTCTCTACTCTACAAAACTCAGTTTTGACAAAAGTCACCAAAACCAGTTTGACCGAGAGCTGCTCTACGGCAAAGACCCTACATTAATAAACATGCCCTGTGAGATTCAGCTTCATTGTCAGTGTGTGCAAGATGGCTCTGTTGACTACTTTAGTAAAGACGAGGGGTCCACTTCTACGCTTTCAATACCAGGAGGCCAGGCTTAGGTATGGGGTTAAATAAAAGAAAATTCTGTGCCAGAAACATATAATAAAATACAAAATATTAAATGATAAAACACTGTAGTGCTAAGCTGCTCCCCTAATGATGAAGTAAATATCTTCTAGCTAATGATTAGTGCAAATGGTAGGGGGCGCTATACACATATAGCTATATGTGTATAGCGCCCCCTATCATTTGTACTAAAACTTAGGCATGGGGTTCTTTGCTTCATGTTACCACTAACCATAATCTCAACGTTATCCTTAAAAGCATCTAAACTCCCAAATATATTTTTTTATATTACAGTTTACCAATTAGTAAAGATGGTGGTGGTTTTATATCTTTTTTTTGGGGTTGGGCACACTTTATTTTCACCTGCTGATTCGGTGTGGGCACACTCGCTCCACCATTCTATCCAGGTGGGAACAATGGAGCCACTCTTGAACAATGGCACTGCCACCCTTCGGAGAGTGTAGTGTTAGATAGACTAGTACATATAGATGGACTTTACACATAAGTGGCTAACAAATGCAAAGCTGAATTCCAGCAAGATGTTTTACCCCTTTCCCACCCAGGTTTGGCATTCTTTTAACTGGGCTTTACGCTCCTAAAGCGAGAAGGGCTACTCTTTCACGTGACCACTCCACATACACCAAGAAACACACCCTGATATGGAAATGTTAGCCTACCACATTACTTAAGGGGTCATTCTGCAGCACTTCAAAATGAGGAGTGCTGCATATGTAACATGCCTTGCAGTGCCATATATCTTATAATGGCACCCCAAAGCACTAAGGCAAAGCACTTGCGTTGTAGCAGGCCACAAGGCAACACGATTTATTGTGTTGGCATGCCTTGCGATAGGAAAAGAAGATTACAGTATGTGCAATTTTAAAATAAGTTCACTTTTCAAAAAAGTAAATACAAATAATAAATGCACATTTTTTTTGCAGGTAAAGATGAGTTTTTTTTATTAGGAGCCTGAAAAGCATTGCACCAGCGATTAGCAGATCGCTGGTGCTATGCATGACTCTTGCAGACTCTCAGTGTGAGCTGCCAGCCCATACATTGTACGGGCAGGCAGTTTCACACTTACAGGAATTGTCAATGAACTACTATAGCGCTCAACAGCACCATGGTAGTTCATTAAGAACTACAGGCCAGCAGCCACAAGGGCTGTCGGTACTTGTAGTTTCCCCATTCACAGCACTTTACAAATAAATGATGTGGCCAGGTGGGCAAATTGTGACAGCTAGTGGTGGTGGGGGGGGGGGGAGTGTTAGTGGCCAGTACTACAGTAACATGTTACAACCTGAATAAGTGTGTAACATGTTTCATAGGCTGAACTTATCTTTTAAGCACATTGGGGTGGTTTGGCAGCCCATTTATTATTATTATTTTTAAAGTAGGAGCATGCATTACTTTTTATGCAGTCCAGTGTGATATCAGCCCATTCATTTGTATAAGCTTATGTTGTATCGGTGTGAACCAGGCCTTAATCAAAACTCAAGCTGACTTTCTTTTATCAGTTTTGCTCTGCTGCCATTCTGAAACTAGGCTTTATATTTTTAGCTACTTCTATTAAGCCCTGTACACACGGGCCAGAATCTCGTCAGGAAAAAAAACGTTGTTTTTCCTGACGAGATTCTTAGCAAGAATCTCTTGACGCTCGAGTGTACAGACACTCCATTCTTTTGAATGGCAAGAACGCTGTGACATCATCGCGTACGACGAGCATGCGCTCGTCAGATTCGATGCCGTCGCCGCCATCTTGCTGCAGCCTACACTGCCCTTGGAAGCTACCGCACATGCGACAAAGTCATTTTGAGCATGTGTGGGTTTCCATAGCGACAGGTAAGTATCCAGATGTTCGGGTTTCTCAGCAGGTTCTCTTTTTCTCGTCGAGATTCTGGGCAGCAAAACCTGAAAGCCTCGTACACACGCACGGTTTACTCGGCAACAGCTCTGCCAGCAGTTTTCTTGCTGGTTCTTGCCGAAAAAAACATGCGTGTGTATGAGGCTTTACGAAGTGTAGTGCCAGAGAGACCCAGATCAGCACTGGCAGTTTTTGCAGATTCAGAACCTCAAAACAGTGACTAAACAGTGATCCAACTCCATACAGAGCCCTAGCCAAACCTTTAGAGCACAAAGAAACCGTTGGGCAAAATCAAGGAGCAAACGTTGACCTATGAAATGTAGGAAAGGATTACGGAAAGCCCATGCAGTTTCAAACACTAAATTGTCAGGTTAACTAGCATTCACCTGAATGAGGACCTGGTATATCTATGCATGACTGTTACATTCCTATTCCTTTGTTTAAAATATGAGCTATAGAAGGTAAAAATAAAAAGGTTGCAAAGACAGAAAATTTAGCTTAGCCTGCAGAGCAAATATACCAGCAAGAGTTACAGAAGTGGTTAGCACATTAAGAGATCTCAAGTCATCTTCCTGTACCAGTATTCTTATTACTCAGCTCTTCGGAGTGAGTCAAAATAAACCATAGTCTGAAAGGTCATACGATAATACCAACCACAGATTTTACAATAAACCCGTGCTTTGCCCATGCAGCACAACAGGTTAATCTACAGTGGATATAAAAAGTCTACACACCCCTGTTAACATGTCAGTATTCTGTGATGTAAAATAAATGAGACAAAGATAAATCATTTCAGAACTTTTTCCACCTTTAATGCAACCTATAAACTGTACAACTATATTGGAGAAAAAAAAACTATAAAAAATGTGGTTACATAAGTGTGCACACCCTCTTATAACTGGGAATGTAGCTGTGTTCAGAGTTAAGCAATCAAATTCAAACTCATGTTAAATAGGAATCAGTCCACACCTGCCATCATTTAAATAGTATCTGATTAACCCCAAAGTTCAGCTGTTCTAGTAGGTCTTTCCTGACATTTTCTTAGTCGCATCCTACAGTAAAAGCCATGGTCCGCAGAGAGCTTTTCCAAAGCATCAGAGGGATCTCATTGTTAAAAGGGATTAGTCAGGAGAAGGGTACAAAAGAATTTCCAAGGCATTAGATATACCATGGAACACAGTGAAGACAGTTATCATCAAGTGGAGAAAATATGGCACAACAGTGACCTTACCAAGAACTGGACATCCCTCCAATATTAAAGGAGCTGCAGGAATATCTGGCAAGTACTGGCTATGGGGTACATGTGACAATAATCTTCCGTATTCTTCATATATCTGGGCCATGGGGTAGAGTGGTGAGACAAAAGCATTTTCTTACAAAGAAAATCGTCCAAGCCTGGCAAAATTTTGCAAAAACACATCTGAAGTCTCCCAAAAGCATGTGGGAAAATGTGTTATGGTCTGATGAAACCAAGGTTGAACTTTTTGGCCATAATTCCAAAAAGATATGTTTGGCGCTAAAACAACACTGCACATCACCAAAAGAACACCATACCCACAGTGAAGCATGGTGGTGGCAGCTTTCGGGCTGTTTTTCTTCAGCTGGAACAGTGACCTTAGTCAAGGTAGAGGGAATTATAAACAGTTCCAAATACCAGTCAGTCAATATTGGCACAAAACCTTCAGGCTTCTGCTATAAAGCTGAACATGAAGAGAAACTTCACCTTTAGCATGACAATGACCCAATACAGGCATACACCGCTTTAAGTACAGTCACTTTACATACACTCGCGAGTAAGGACATACCCATGAGTGTATGTAAAGTTGCTCTCAAGCTAAATCTGCAGCTGAGTAACCCGTGCACGGATAGTTGGAAACATACTCCCTAAACACAGTCCCTGACACCCCCACTACAGTCCCTGACACCACCACTACAGTCTCTGACACCACCACTACAGTCTCTGACACCCCCACCACAGCCCCTAACGCCCCAGGAGTGAAAAAAGGTATTGCTTCACTTCAAGTACATTTTCGTTTTACATACATGCTCTGGTCCCATTGTGTACTTAAAAGTGGGGTATGCCTGTACATATATCCAAATCAACAAAGGAATGGTTTCACCAGAAGAAGATTAACGTTTTGGAAGGGCCCAGCCAGAGCCCAGACCTGAATCTGATTGAAAACCTGTGGTGTGATCTGAAGATCTGTGCACAGATGCCCTCGCAATCTGACAGATTTGGAGTGTTTTTGCAAAGAAGAGTGGGCAAATATTGCCAAGTCAAGATGTGCCATGCTGATTGACTCATACCCAAAAAGACTGAGTGCTGTTTAACCACTTGACCACTGGGCACTTAAACCCCCTTAATAACCAGACCAATTTTCAGCTTTTTTCCCCCACAAATAGAGCTTTCTTTTGGTGGTATTTGATCACCTCTGCGGTTTTTATTTTTTTCGCTATTAATGAAAAAAGAATGACAATTTTGTAAAAATATGAATTTTTCTTCATTTCTATCATAACATTTTGTAAAAAAAGTAATTTTTCCTCATAAATTTAGCCTAAAATGTATACTGCTACATATTTTTGGTAAAAAAAAAAAAAAATGCATATTATTTAGTCTGAGTGAAAGTTATAGGGTCTACAAGCTATGGTACCAATTACTGAAAATTGATCCATTTGATCACACCTGAAGTACTGATAGCATCTCTCATTTCAAGCCAACAGGCGGCACTGCAGTGGTGCAGGTGGAACTGGTGTGGCACTGGTGGGCACAGATGGCACTGGTGGGCACAGATGGCACTGGTGGGCACATATGGCACTGGTGGGCACATATGGCACTGGTGGGCACAGATGGCACTGGTGGGCACATATGGCACTGGTGGGCACATATGGCACTGGTGGGGCACAGGCAGCACTGGTGGGGGGGAAGATGAGCACTGATTGGCACTGATGGGCACAGGTGGCATTGATGGGCACAGGTGGCACTGGTGGCACTGATGGGCACAGGCGGCACTCGTGGGCACAGGCGGCACTGATGGGCACAGGCGGCACTCGTGGGCACAGGCGGCACTTGTGGGCACAGATGGCACTGATGGGCACAGGCGGCACTGATGGGCACAGGCGGCACTCGTGGGCACAAGCGGCACTTGTGGGCACAGGCGGCACTCGTGGGCACAGGCGGCACTCGTGGGCACAGGCGGCACTGATTGGCACTGATGGGCACAGGTGGCACTGATGTGGCAGTGTTGTGCACTGGTGGGGCACAGGTGGCACTGGTGGGGCACAGGTGGGGCACTGGGGGGGCACTGGTGGCACTGCTGGGGCACTGATCTCTCTCCTCCATTGCAGCGTCTCTCTCACGCTGCAATGGTGAGGAGAGGAGACACTGTTTACATCCGTGATCGCGCCGTGATTGGACGGCGCGATCACGTGGTAAGGAGCCGCTGCCATTGGCTCCTTACCGAGATCACTGTCGCTGCGGGTCGTGACCGCGTGTGCGCGCCCGCTCGGGCGCGCGGATCTGACGCAAGTCAGATTTGTTTACACACGTGATCGCGCCGTCATTGGACGGTGCAATCACGTGGTAAGGAGCCGCCGCCATTGACTCCTTACCGCGATCACTGATGCTGCGGGTCCCGTGGACCCGGTGAGCACCGGTGATCGCGTGTGCGCGCCTGTTCGGGCGCGCACACCTGACTCTAACGGAGGACGTCCATGGACGTCCTGTTAGAGTACAGGAACTGCCCTATAGACGTATTTCGTCTATAGGGCGGTGATTAAGTGGTTAAGGATATGCACACTTATGCAACCATATTATTTTAGGTTTTTTATTTTTACTTCCCTCCAAAAAAAAAAAAAAGAAGAAAAGATTTTAGTTTGTACACCTGATCTGTACAGTTTATAGGTCACGTTATAGGTGGGGAAAAGTTTAGCTTTGTCTCTTTTTTTACATCGCAGAAACCTGACATTATAACAGGGGTGTGTAGACTTTTTATAACCACTGTATCCTTTGCTCCCCCAGTGCTAGCAAAGAAAGCAGCCCTGTGTAGACTCAAAAAACTAGGCTAAATACAATCCTCCAATGTCTAGAGAACTAAACCCAACAGCTGTCACTGGAACAACAGGTGAGAGAAAACACTCCTAATAAGTGAACCCAGTTCTAATGACAGCTGCCAACATTGGGATTTTTTTGTGCGACCAGAAAGAAATTCAAACTCTTTATCCAAAAGCAGGGAAAATTTTGATTGGAGACACATTTAGCGATTTTGTTAGCTACTAAATCAGCTTTTCTCGACCTCTTTAATCCTTGAAGCAATGTTCCAGGTTCAGGGAACCCCTGCGAAAAATACTGCACTTGCAGTTCACTGTATTTAGTGCGATGGTCAAGGAGAACAATGCTCCTTACATTAGCGGTCACTGAGAATAATCTGCCTCTAAGGCCTCGTACACACGACCGAGGAACTCGTCGGGCAAAACACATCGTTTTCCTCATCAAGTTCCTTGTTAGGCTTGTCGAGGAACTCGACAAGCTTGCTTTGCGTACACACGTTAAAGACCAAACCTCCTCGTTCTCAAACGCAGTGACTTCAACACATACAACGGCAGGGGCTGCTTTTGCTAATCTCATGTTACTGCGTGTTAGGAAAAAGTTTGGTAAGAGACATTTGCAATTTTCAGTCTGTTACAGCGTGACAAATGTGCATGGGTTTCTTAGCATACACACGCTCAAGTTTCTTGTTGAAAAGCAGCCCGACGAGTAACACGATGAGCCAATTTGGACTCCCGTTGAGGAAAAAGAGAACTTGCTCTCTTTTTTGCTCGTCGAGTTCCTCGACAGTTTCCCCGATGAAAAATGTACACACGACCGGTTTCCTCAGCAAAAAAGCTCTCCCCGGTCGTGTGTACGCGGCCTTACAGAGATGGCTGAAATGATCGCTGGTTTCAGTGGCAAGTGGTAGAAATTGTTCCTTGCTCAAGGAAACCGTAGCAGCATTTAGAAGAACCCTAGGTTACCAGAGAACCCTGGCTTAGAAAATCTGTCCGAGATTATGTGTCAATTTATCAACTGTATAAAACATAGTTTACTCCAGCTTCATATGTCACAACACAGAAAATTACGCTGGATGGCACAAGTCTGCCCTATTTAGGCACAACCTTGAAAGCAAACTGCAATCTGGTAAACCTTAGGAGGGAAAGACAAATACTGGAAGGCAGGGCCGGTGCAAGGATTTCTGCCTACAAAAGCGAAGCTCCATTTTGGCGCCCCCCCCCCCAACGGCCACCCACCTCCCTTGCAAAAATGTTTCTTTCATTACATGTCAGACGGTGCCCCATTACATGACCAGACCTGCCCCATTACATGACCAGACTGTGCCCCATTACATGACCAGACTGTGCCCCATTACATGACCAGACCGTGCCCCATTACATGACCAGACCGTGCCCCATTACATGACCAGACCGTGCCCCATTACATGACCAGACCGTGCCCCATTACATGCCAGACCGTGCCCCATTACATGACCAGACCGTGCCCCATTACATGACCAGACCGTGCCCCATTACATGACCAGACCTGCCCCATTACATGACCAGACCGTGCCCCATTACATGACCAGACCGTGCCCCATTACATGACCAGACTGTGCCCCATTACATGCCAGACTGTGCCCCATTACATGCCAGACTGTGCCCCATTACATGTCAGACTGTGCCCCCATTACATGCCAGACCTGCCCCATTACATGCCAGACCTGCCCCACCAGACCGTCCGTGCCCTTACCTTATTCCATGCGAATCGCGGCTGTACGATTTTTCAAAAGCCGTGCCTCCGACGTCTTCTGTTCCGTGATAGGCGGAACATTCAGCTTTCCATGAGGCACTGTGTTCAGTGTTCGCCTATCACGGAGGCTCTCCCGTCTGAGGACGAGAGGGCCTCCGTGATAGGCGGACACCAAACCAGGACGAGAGAGCGCCTCCGTGATAGGCGGACACTGAACACAGTGCCTCCTGGGAAGCTGATTGTTTCCGCCTATCACGGAACAGAAGACGTCGGCTTTTGAGAAATCGTACGGCAGCGATTCTGGTCATTTTTTCGCCCCATCCCAGGCTGCGGACCTGCCCGCCCCCAAGCGGCCGCTTGGTCCGCCTGGTGGTTGCGCCGGCCCTGCTGGAAGGGTATGTATACAGCATTTACAAAAAAGTTGTGTTATAAGTACGGTATATAAAAGTGTAACAAGTGGTGCTAAAAAGGGTAACTAATGCAGCCATCACATCTAATGCCTCGTACACGCGACCGGTTTTCCTGTCAGAAAAACTGCAATGAGAGCTTTTGGCCGGAAATTCAGACCGTGTGTATGCTCCATCACAGTTTTTACGGGGGGAAAACTGCCGGGAAAAAAAAGAAAGCAGGATCTCCTTTTTCGCCATCAGGAAAAAATCCTAGCGGGAAAACCATTTGTCTGTATGCCTTTGCGACGGGAAAAACCGTGCATTCTCGAAATCAAGTATGAGACGCTCATACTTGATTTCGATTTTGATTTCAAGTATGAGCGCTTGTTCTGGTAATACTAGCGTTCGTAATGGAGATAGCAAATTCGTCACGCTGTAATGGACTGAAAAGCACAAGGCTGTAAAGCGCAAATAGTCTCTCACCAAACTTTTACTAACACGAGGATCAGCAAAAGCAGCCCAAAGAGTGGCGCCGTTGGAAATGAACTTCCCCTTTATAGTGCTGTCGTATGTGTTGTACGTCACCACACTTTGGACGAGCAGGATTTTGGTCTGACCATGTGTAAGCAAGACAAGCTTGGCCAGAATTCCATTGGGAAAACCATTGTTTTTTTATCCAACGGTGTCTCTCTAGGGTTAGATATGTTTAAATTATTGACATTCAATGGCCACTGACAGAGTCCAAGGGGACCTAAAGCGGGGAAAATAATTATTTGATCCCTTGCAGTTTTTGTAATCTTGCCCACTTACAAAGCAATGAAGAGTTACATTTTTTATCAAAGGTGTATTTTAAATGATAGAGACAGAATATAAACCAAAAATCCAGAAAAAAAAAAAACCACACAAAATAAATGTTATAAATTAAGTTGCAGTTCAGTGAGTAAAATATGTATTTGATCCCCAAGCAAAAGATGACGTAATACTTGGTGGAGAAATTCCTGTTAGCAAGCACAGAGGCAAGACATTTCTTGTAGTTGGTGACCAGGTTTGCACACATATCAGGAAGGAATTTGGTCTACTTTTCTTTACAGATGTTCTCCAAATCCTTAAAGGGGTTGTAAAGGTACAAGTTTTTTTACCTTAATGCATCCTATGCATTAAGGTAAAAAAACATCTCACAGCACCGCCCCCCCCCCCCGAGCCCCCGTTGTACTTACCTGACCGTTCGAATCTCCCGGGCGCGTCCACGTCGTCCTCTTCGGTTCCCAGCCTGGCCGTTGATTGGCTAGGCTGGGCGGATTGATAGCAGCGCAGCCATTGGCTAGCGCTGTTGTCAATCAGAGCGGATGACGCGGCGCGCTCGGGGGCGGAGCCGAGTGATACAGTCGGCGGCTATGGCCGCCGCTGTATCACGGGAGCGCGCTCGCAAAAGCTTTCCTCCGTGCGAGCGTCCTCGCATGAAGAGGGAAAGCTTTTGCGAGGAGGAGCCCAGACAGCCGCCGAGGGACCCCAGAAGACAGCTTTCCGGGCCACTCTGTGCAAAACGAACTGCACAGTGGAGGTAAGTATAACATGTTTGTTATTTTTTTTTTAAAAAGGCCCTGACTTTAGTGTCCCTTTAAGATTTCTTGGCTGTCACTTGGCAACTCAAAGTTTCAGCTCCCTCCATACATTTTTTTATAGGACTAAGGTGTGGATACTGGCTAGGCTACTCAATGACCTTAATGTGCTTCTTCTTGAGCCACTCCTTTGTTGCCATGGCGGTATGTTTTCAGTCATTGTCATGCTGGAAGACCCATCTACGACCCATATTCTTTTTTCTGACTGAGGGAAGAAGCTTCTCATCCAAGATTTTACAATGCATGGCCTTGTCCATTGGCCCCTCAATGCAGCAAATTCGGCCTGTACGTTTAGGAGAGAAACAGCTCCAAAACATAATGTTTCCACCTCTGTGCTTGACTTCTCCAAACACGGTGAGTCGAGTTAATGCCAAAGAGCTCAATTTTGGTCTCATCTGACCACACTTTCTCCCAATACTCCTCTGAATCATTTAGATGTTCACTGGCAACCTTCAGACGGACCTGAACATGTGCCTTCTTGAGGAGAGGACCAATAATAATTACCAATAATTTGAGTAGGGTGACTGGTCCAAACTGCCTTGAGATCATTCACAAGCTCTTCCCGTGTAGTTCCAGGCTGATCCCTCACTTTTGGCATGATCATCCGTACCCTATGAGGCAAAATCTTGCAAGGAGCTTTTGTGTTTCTCCCATTTGTGAATAATCAATCCAACAGTTGTCTCCTCACCAAGCTTCTTGCTGATGGTCTTGTAGCCCATTTCGGCCTTGGGCAGGTCTACAATCTTGTCTCTGATGTCCTTTGCTAGCTTTTTGGTCTTTTGATGGTGAGGTTTGAATGGAAGAAACAGATTCTGTGGACAGGTGTCTTTTATACACATAACAAATTGTCCTTAGAAACATCTTCTTAAAGAGGTTATATTTCTTTACACTTTGACCTACAGGTAAGCCTATAATAATTTTTACCTGTAGTTAAAAAGAATATACGGTATCTCCTAAACCTGTCCGGTTTAGGAGATATTCCCCTTGCATGCAGCTGCTGACTTCAGCGGTGCATGCTCTCTAAGTTCTCTAAGCTCTCTAAGTTTCGGCAGACGTCGGACCTTGCCGGAAAGAAGACTACCGCACGTATGGATGGGAGTGATGACATCGCGACTCTGGCCACTGACAGTGCCGGGGCTGCGCTATCCGGAAGACACGCCAAAGGGAAAATATCTGCTCCCTCGGAATGGACTGGGTGAGATAACGACGTCTCGTTCTTAGGTAAGTATTTCATAATGAGCTAGTATGCTCATTATGCCTTTTGCCTTTGGTAGGAGCAATTACACCAAGGTTTAGAAAAAAAAATCAGCGGGGTTTACTACCGCTTTAAACTGACAAGACTAATCTGTGTACCACATGAGCACATACTCTAGCCAGTCTGTGGGAGTCATAATTATTGTTGGTAGGGGATCAAATACCTATTTTAATGACTGCAAATCAATTTATAACATTTATACCATGTGTTTTTTCTATATTTTTGTTTGATATTCTGTCTCTATAATTTAAAATACACCTATAATAAAAAAAATTGACCCTTAATTTCTATGTAAGTGGGCAAATTTATAACATCTGCAGGGGATCAAATAATTATTTTCCTGCATAATGCTCTCAAGAGTGTTTTTCAGAGGTAATAGGAAGAAAAATACCCTATTTTCAGAGGTAACAATTTTAGGTAAAAAAAGTTAGTATTACAACCTGAATAAAAAAAATGTATACTGTAAAAATTGGCATACTTTTCAGAACTAGTCAGATAAGCCCCCCTTCTTCCCTATGCATGAAGTTCTTTGGTAGGAGCAATTACACCAAGTTGCTTTAATCATTAAGATTCGCAATGGGAGTTTGGGTGACAAGCTGGTATTGTTTATAAAGGCAAAATGAGAAAACCTTTTACCAGTATATGTGTTGATCATCATCAATGAGAAAACCTTTTAACAGTAAATGTGTTGATAATTTTCTTATTACTACAAATAGGACGCTGTTGTTTTTAGAGGACATTTTTGCATTAAGGCTGGGCTACAGAGAAGACATAAGAACGGGAAGGAAGCCAACATTGCACTTCCAACATAGTATTTCCGAAAGCAGATACAATGACAGTCTATTAGATAAAATAAGCAGATCTTGTGAAAGTATTGTAATGGAGCCAGTAGGCTTTAATACAATTGGCATCTGCAAAGGAAAAAGTTTGGGAACACAAACTACGCTTAGCTTTCTTCACTGTTTAGGTTACTTTTGTCCAGCTCAGGAGGTTCTAATTCAAGTACCATTATGAAGTCACAGATTTGTTCAGATGGGGGTGGTGCATCATCCGTGTCAACTGACTTGGAAATCTAATATTTCATACTAAAAAAAAAATACACCTTTTACAAACCCGTACAATTAAAACTAAAATATGATCAATAAAACAAAAGTTAAAGGAGTTGTAAAGGAAACATTTTTTTTTTGGCTGAAATGACTGTTTACAGGGTACAGAGGCATAATAGTTAACTTATTCCTTTTAAAAATGATTAAAAATAGATACAAATCAATCATATAATGTGCCTGCAGTTTCAGTTTAGTTTTTCACCTAGTTTCATGCTTCTGTGAAGTACAGAGACACAGAGCCAATACGGGGCAGTGTTTGTTTTTAAAATGAAACTGATTGGTTCTGAGGGGTTTTAGACACACTGGGCCAGATTCAGGTAGATGGGCGCATCTTTATGGTGGAGTAACGTTTCTCATTTACGTTATTCCGCCGAAACTTTAGGAGCAAGTACTGTTATTCACATAGCACTTGCTCCTAAAGTCGCGGCGGCGTAGCGAAAATGAGCCGGCGTTATTCAAATTGGGCGGGTAGGGGGCGTGTATTATGTTAACTATGCGCGATCCCGCGGCGAACGTACTGCGCGTGCGTCCACTGTCAGTGCGCATGCTCCAAATTCTGTCAGGGAACGTCAATGACGTCAATCCCCATTCACGGACGTTTTACGCAAGCGACGTGAAAATTTTTAAATTCGACGCGATGACGACGGCCATACTTAACATAGGATACTCCACTAGGGGGCTTGTTTTTCTTTACGCCGCGTATCACTTACGGAAACGTCGGAAAGTCACTGCGCCGGGCCCGAATACGATCGTGAATTGCCGATTCTCGCTGATTAACATATTCTCGGCGTTAATCAGCGGGAACGCCCCGAGCGCCATTTTTTAAATTGCAGTTCCGATACGACGGCAAAATACAATTACGCCGCTCGTATAGGAACTCCAACCCGGCGTTTCTTGTTTTCTGACTACAGAAAACAGAAACGCCGGGTCAAAGTGAGAGTTAGGCTGGAGTATCACTGATACTCCAGCCTAACTCTACCTGAATCTGGCCCACAGTAATCACACCTCCTTGATTAGAGACCACAGAGAGAAGCTCCCAGGACTTTTTTCATAAGGAAACAGACAACCAGGAAGTGTGCAAAACAGAGAAGGATTACAGCAACATCATAGCAAAAAACGAACAATGAGGACATGAAACCAGGACTGCATTAGGGTAAAGGAAGCTATTTTGCTTAAAAAAATCCTTTAGTGACCCTTTAAGCTTGCCATAAAGGACTAAAATGTTGGTCAATTTCTGTTGAATTGGCATTCAAACCACTGGTGTCCCTGTCAGCATCACCTGGTTTGACCAACTTCAAATAAAAATAAAGAAAATCGAAGAAGCCAGGTGGAAAATAGTTGGCCCAACAGTGACAGCTTCCTGTTCGATGCAGCAGAAAGTTCTTCACCCACATTGTTTACCGCGGATGGATGAATCTACTAGATTAGGAGAAATCCGCCTGGGTGTATAGCTAGACTAAACAGGGCTATACGTGGATCAGTTTTGGAATCCCTGCTTTGTCTTTGTATTCTGACAGCGGAGAGACTCCCCCTCCATCAAAATACATAGATCAGCACTGCAGCCTATTGATCGTGGAGCTAATCAAGTGAGAATATACAGACAGGGCGGTTCAATCCCTGCTGAACAAGCTGAATTTCAATCAGTGAATGGCCAGCTTTACTTTCATTGGAAACTACAACAAAACAATCAGTACAACCTGCCATACAGATACACAGACCTTGACTCTTCTTGTAAACATCAAGGTTAGCTCTGCACCATCTACCTTCTCATGGCCCGTGCTTAACAAACCACTGATGATAAAGGGATTGTAAAGGTTTTTTTTTTTTTTTTTTTTAAATAAACATCTTTTACTAGTTTTGCACAGAGTGGTCCCGATCCTCCTCTTCTGGGGGTCCCCCAGCGGTGCTCCTGGCTTCTCCCTGCATCGAGTGCCCCCTCGGAGACCCGCTTTCCAAGGGGACACCCGTGTGTGTGCACTCCTGAGTCCTGCTGCTGCGTTCATTGACACAGACAGCAGGACTCAGCCCCGCCCCCCCAGCTCCCGCGTCACTGGATTCTATTGACAGCAGTGGCGGTTGCTGCTATCAATCTATGCAATGAAAGCCCAAGGCAGCAGCTGGAAAGATTGGGCTCAGATAAGTAAAAGGGGGGCTACTGCACTAAATTAGGTTTACATACCCCTTTAAAGAACCAATTAAGAGGTAGAACGGAACACACTGAAGTACCATTGATACAGGTAAAGTTAGGATCTGCCAATTAGTTGTGCAAGGCCAACCAGATTATTGTCTGAGCTGCTTGTTATCACTAGTGTTGAGCGGAATACGCCATATTCGATTTCGCGATATTTCACGAATATATAGAAGAATATTCGTGAAATATTCGCTAATATCGAATATTCTTGATATTTTATTAAAAAAAAACAATATTGCGAAATTTCGCTAATGCGAATGCGAAATTTCGCTAATGCGAATGAGAAATTGATTGCGAAATTCTCGTCAACACGCGAAAACGGAGATCATTTCCTGGATTACTAAACTAATATGCACTAAACACTAACTCTACTTACACAAACTTATATGACTAAACTAAAGCTAATTTTTTTTTTTATATACACAAAACACAGAAGGGCAGAGAAAGTATTTGCGAATATTCGTAATACGAATATTCGCATTGCGAATATTCGGCAACATAAAAGGATCGCCTCAGCTACTCGGCCCAGGGTCTCTAATCATACCAGCAATGCTTTTAGACGTCGATGGAGATCACTAGGATGTGATCTGTTTTAAAAATAAATTTGAAAAAATACGAATATTCGCAATATCGAATATTCACCGCGATATTCGATTTATTCGTGAATACTCGAATATGCGATATTCGTTACGAATATTCGCAATGCAAATTTTCGTGAGCAACACTAGTTATCACTTAAAGCTAAAAGATTACAAGTAGGATTTCCACACCAGGATGCAAGTATCTTCCCTAAAATAACTTATCGCAGACACACAAAAAGGTAGGAAAAGATCGGCCAGCCTACAAGTAAATCAAACCGTTCACTCCACTCAAAACAGATTGACAGGTGCCTGCTGCCACCTCTGCGGCCCCCCTTTTCGGGACACATCACAGGTCCCAGAGGGCTGGAGGGATCACTCACAAAGCACAGAAGAGATCACGCATTGGTCAGTGAGCAGCCGGCTGTGAAGCCACAAGGAGTCCCAGCCAGTTGCCCACACTTAACATGGCAGCGCAAGAGATCGAAACAGCCCAGGTAAGCATAGCACTGGATCTTTGGACAGGCACGTGTCTGTTTATTAAAATTTCGCAGCTACAGTTTTTTGTAGCCGCCGACTTAAAGGGGTTGTAAAGGTAAAATAATTTTCCCTAAATAGCTTTTTTTACCTTAGTGCAGTCCTCCTTCACTTACCTCATCCTTCGATTTTGCTTTTAAATGTCCTTATTTCTTCTGAGAAATCCTCACTTCCTGTTCTTCTGTCTGTAACTCCACACACTAATGTGAGGCTTTCTCCCTGGTGTGGAGTGTCGTGCTCGCCCCCTCCCTTGGACTACAGGAGATTCAGGGCGCTCTTTACGTTGCAGATAGAGAAAGGAACTCTGTGTTAGTGGGCGTCCTGACTCTCCTGTAGTCCAAGGGAGGGGGCGAGCACGACACTCCACACCAAGGAGAAAGCCTCACATTACTGTGTGGAGTTACAGACAGAAGAACAGGAAGTGAGGATTTCTCAGAAGAAATAAGGACATTTAAAAGCAAAATCGAAGGATGAGCTAAGTGAAGGAGGACTGCACTAAGGCAAAGGAAGCTATTTAGGCTATTTCATTTCAAAGAAATTACCAAAGAACTATCGTATTAATCGGCGTATAACACGCATACGCCGATCCGCGCTGTCTCTGAGCGCCGCTGACATAGACCGAGCCGAGCCGAGTGTACTGCGCACTTGGCTAGGCTCGGTCTCGCTCAGCTCCGCTCGCGGTCACGCCCTGTCCCGCCTCCTAGCCGAGCCGAGCATGGCCGAGTGCCCAGTACACTCGGCTTGGTCTATGTCGGCAGCGCTCAGAGACAGCGCTCTCTGAGCTCAGAGACAGCCGAGAGAAGCCGAGAGGACACCTCCAAGGCTACAGACGGACGCCGGACATGGCGGCTGATGGACGCCGGGCAAGACAGCAGACGGACTGTTTTTTTTTTTTTTTAATCCATGTACTTACTGTATTATGCTGAATTTTATTTTTTCTACCCCGCGGTGGACGGCGCCAGTATAGCGCGTCACATCTTACGAAAGTACCCGAAAAGGACTCGGGTAATCTCGGCGAAAATGCGGCGCCTGCGCACAGACCTAGGAGCTGACTGCGCAGGCGCCGTATTTCTCCGAGTCCTACGGCTATGGCGCGTCACGCCCTCCGAAAAACGCCGAAATAGGACTCGGAGAAATACGGCGCCTGCGCAGTCAGCTCCTAGGTCTGTGCGCAGGCGCCGCATTTTCGCCGCGATTACCCGAGTCCTTTTCGGGTACTTTTGTAAGATGTGATGCGCTATAATGGCGCCGTCCACCGCGGGGGTAAAAAAAATAAAATTCAGCATAATACAGTAAGTACATGGATTAAAAAAAAAAACAGCATACTGGCGCTGACGCCAGTATGCTGGATCACATGGGAGGGCTTATATTTAGGGTGAACCTCCGCTTTAAACTTACCTTCTAGGCTTGGGGTGCACGTTATACACCGGTGCGCGGTATACCCCGATAAATACGGTATTTAACCACTTAAGGACCCCCGCACGCACATATACGGCCACAGAATGGCACGTACAGGCACAAGGGCGTACATTTACATCCCCGCCTAAGTGCGGTTCGGGGGTCCCATCGGGACCCCCTCCGCGGTGTGCGGGGGTCCCCCTGGCTCCGGGAGCGATCCGGGATCAGCGGGCTGATGTCGGCGAATACCCGCCCCCCCGCGATCACTCCCAGCCAATGGGAGCGCGCTCCCATCCTGTCAGTTCCTCCTCCTGTGTTTACACAGGAAGGAGGAAATGATGTAATCTCTCATCGCAGCGCTGTTTCCCAGCGCTGCTGATGAGAGAAGACATCACAAGTAAGTGTGCACCAACACAACACTGACACACACTCACATAGGCATATTAACCCCTTGTGATCGCCCCCCCCCCACCCCCCTGTCACAGTGTTACTGAATGCAGTGATCTAATCACTGCATTTAGTGTCAGTGTGACAGGCAGTGTAAAAAACAGTTAGTGTTAGGTTCAGGATAGCCCCCCCACCCCCCCTAATAAAGTTTTAACCCCCTGATCACCGCCCTAGTTAACCCTTTCACTCCCTATTGCCAGCGTCACTAAGCGATCATTTTTCTGATCGCTGTATTAGTGTCGCTGTTCCCGCTAGGTAGCTATTTTTTTTATTGCGATTTTTTTTTTTTTTACTAAAGACATGTGGCTAAATAAATGTTGGCCTAAATGTTTGACTAAAATTTAGTTTATTTGATTTTTTTTTAACAAAAAGTAAAAAATAGTGTTTTTTTTTCAAAAATGTCGCTCTATTTTTGTATATAGCGCAAAAAATAAAAATCGCAGAGGTGATCAAATACCACCAAAAGAAAGCTCTATTTGTGGGAAGAAAAGGACGCAAATTTTGTTTGGGAGCCACGTCGCACGACCGCGCAATTGTCTGTTAAAGCGACGCAGTGCCGAATCGCAAAAACACCTTGGGTCATTTACCAGCGTATTGGTCCGGGTCCTAAGTGGTTAAAATAGCAAATTAAACCTAACCAATTCTTTTGCACTATATGATAATCCAATAAAATCAGAAAGCCATTTGTGGGCTTGACTGATATCATGTGGGACAGACACGTTTAATTAACTGAGCAATGTAAAACACTGTCTGCAATACACGATTAGAATCTGCAGCAGTACATTTATAGATGAACACTGTACATCAGGGCCAAAATCCACCCATCAGACCATCACCACTTTATGGAGACTTTATGCAATGTCATATTTCCATAATGTGTCAGTTTTACCATCTGAGATTTCCCAGCTGCCCATTTTTTTGCTAAATAAAACCCAGAAACAATAAAAACAGATGAACTGGTCTGCGACCCAACATATTAGCTCGACAAAACCAGAAGATTAAATTACCGGGAATGTACAATTGCTGTTTATGTGTGTCTGAGTTCCCCTCCTATTACAGCCCCTGCTGGAAATCCACCCACATGTGTTTTCAAAGCTGCTTCCCAGCCACTGAAATCCTTTTCCCATTTCCCACTAGTGTCAGACAGGAGACCTGTGATGTCCAGACCTCGGCACTGTGTGATGTATGGGAAACAGCTCAATATTGTACAGCACACACAGTCCAGGCCAAAAGGCCACCACCCAAATACAATGGGAGTAAAAAAATAAAAAGGGCACTCTGTAATGCCGCGTACTGTCACATTATCGGATTTCTGATGGAATAAAAACTGCGCTACACACGATCATTTTTCGGCATGAAAAAAACAACGTTTTTAAAAACGTAATTTAAAATCATCATGTGTGGGCTTCACATCGTTTTTCATCTTCTGAAAAACGACCAAAAAAAATTTCGAACATGCTGCAGGTTTTCACGTCGTTTTTAAAAATGTTGTTTTTCGGGTTGTAAAAAATGATCGTGTGTGGGCTAAAACAACGTTTTAAACCCATGCATGCTCAGAAGCAAGTTATGAGACAGGAACGCTCGTTCTGGTAAAACTACCGTTCATAATGGAGTAAGCACATTCATCACGCTGTAACAGACAGAAAAGCGCAAATCGTCTTTTACTAACAAGGAATCAGCTAAAACCAGCCCAAAGGAGAGTAGAACTTCCCCTTTAGAGTGCCGTCGTACGTGTTGTACGTCACCGCGCTTTGTTCATCATTTTTCAAAAACGATGGTGTGTGGGCAACATCGTTTTTAATGATGAAGTTGGAAAAACTTATTTTTTTGGACATTTCCTATCGTTTTTTTTATCCATAGGAAAAATTTAAAACATGTTCTATTTTTTACACCGATGGAAAAAAGACCGATGGGGCCCACACACGACCGGTTTGTCCAAAGAAAAAAGCCCATCAGACTTTTTTCATCGGACAAACCGATCGTGTGTACACGGCTTAAGAGTAAACCTGGCCATCAGGGCCGCTGTCAAAAATCGTGGGGGCCCCGTACATCCGGCCTGACAGGGCCCCCTCTTTAAGCCCCACCCCAGGCCCCCGCTTCAAAGCAAAGTACATTGCCCACCCAATGACACATTTGAGTGCCATGTGGCTGTTGAAGCCCAGTTTTTTGTCGCAGCACATATGGGTTCCTTGGGCATAAAGGGGTTAAAAGGGAGTGGTTTGGGGCAGTAAAAAACAAACAATGGTGCACAACCATGGAGAATATTCAACCACATTTTTTGTCATTATTGATTTTTATGTTCTATACAACTTTGCACATATTATCGTGATGCAGCAGTAACCCCACAACCATACCTTTACACATATGGGTAGCCTTTCGGCTTCACACCGAGAACCCTACTGCGAATGTGCGAGGCCCACTCCTCTCTCCTACTAGCCTGGCCACAGGGGGAGGAGGAGGGAGCCAAGCCGTGAGATCCAAACTCACACCGGGGGTTCCGGAAGTGAGAAAGGTATCCTGTCCCCGTCCCCCCTGAAAGGTGCCAATTGTGGCACCGGAGGGGGGGAGGAATCAGATGAGCGGAAGCTCCACTTTTGGGTGGAACCACGCTTTAAGTTGTGCTTATGATAATCAAAATTACGACAGCCACACAGTACAGCGGGTGCTGTATGGCTCCGTCACAGTGTCAGAGTCTGTACCACACACACTACAACCATAAGTTAGAAAAGTCAGCACCCAAGATGCCATGTGACACTGGCAGCAATACAGCACCTGCTGTGCTGTGTGGCTATTGTAATTCTGATTATCATAAACAAGGATTCTGTGGACTCCGTGGCAAGATATTAGTGCCACTCACAGTGCAGCCACGCCACCCGCTGTCGGGATTAGACTTGCTGCTCCCTGTCAGCCGTCTCACATCAGTCTCCGCACCTGGCTGAGGAAGCGGAGCATGTTTACAGAGATCACTCCGCCAGGAGAGGCAGTAGGCATCCTACAAATTTGATTTTGTTGATGGGGCAATCAATCCATTTTCTTTAACCCATGGTTGAAGAAACAAAAATTGCATAATGTATGGCCAGCCTAATAACCCGTACACACGATCCGAATATCGTATGAAAACTATCATCCGAGGAACAATCTACGATAAACAGATTATTAGTACAGAGCTTTCGAGAGCCGGTCACGACAATTCATCCGATATTATTGGACGAGCACAAAATTTTTCCTCGTACAATACCAGATCGTACAATTTTCATTTAGTCAGTACAGTTGTCACCCCAAAATACAATATAAATACTAGGGTTGTCCCGATACCGATACCAGTATCGGTATCGGGACCGATACTGAGTATTTGCGGGAGTACTTGTACTCGCGCAAATACCCCCGATACCTAAATAGAATACTCCCCCCCCCCCGCCGCTTCCGCCGCATCGCGCCACCGCATCGACAGAGGGACATGGCTGCATATGTGAGGGACATGGCTGGAGGGACATGGCTGGAGGGACATGGCTGCATATGTGGGGGACATGGCTGGAGGGACATGGCTGCATATGTGGGAGACATGGCTGGGGGGACATGGCTGCATATGTGGGGGGCATGGCTGGGGGGACATGGCTGCATATGTGGGGGACATGGCTGCAATATATGTGGGGGGACATGGCTGCAATATATGTGGGGGGACATGGCTGCAATATGTGGGGGACATGGCTGCATTTTGGGACACATTTAAAAAAAGTATCGGTATTTGGTATCGGCGACTACTTGAAAAAAGTATCGGTACTTGTACTCGGTCCTAAAAAAGTGGTATCGGGACAACCCTAATAAATACATTACAACACATGACATCACTTCCGGATTTTTTTTCTGTCCTACGAGAATTTTTGTAACCTATTCAATTTCTACTTGCAACTATTTATCAAAAAAAGTCGGACGATCTGCCGTCCAATTTTCGGATCGTGTGTACGCGGCATAAGGAAAAGCCATACTCCAGCAGTGTGAGGCGGCGTACACACGACCGAGAAACTCGTCGGGCGAAACACATCGTTTTCCCCATCGAGTTCCTTGTTCGGCAGTCAAAAAACTCGTCGAGCCAAATTTTCCCATTGCCCAACGAGGAAATAGAGAACATGCTCTCTTTTTGGCTCGACGAGTTCCTCGACGGGTTTCTCGGCGAAAAGTGTACACACGACCGGGTTCCTCGGCAGAATACGTCTCCCATCGAGTTTCTTGCTGAATTCTGCCGAGGAAACCGCTCGTGTGTATGCGGCCTAAGATATAGTTCAGTTGTTAGTTATCACCAACTGTTTCGCTTGCTCCCATTTCCAAAATATAAAGAACAGCAAAAATAAATAGGTAGCATCCTCTTTAAAAAAAAAAAAAGAAGAAGATTCTGTCCTAAAACGGAAGAATGCGGAATCCACCCACATAATCACAAACTGTTCCTTACAAGGAGCCCTAGAGCTGGACCCCCATGGGGCGATCACTCTTCTGCATTCATCAAGGTGACAGCAGGGCTCTGCAAACCAATTTCAGATGGGATCAGCAAACACAAGATGGCAGCAATAGCAGACAACTAATCTATCTTTTTTAAATCACATTTATACATCATCTACCAGTGCAGAAAATATATATCTCTATCTAATCTATCTATATGTTCACACACATACACAGTAAGTATCCCACAAAAGTGAGTACACCCCTCACATTTTTGAAAATATTTTATTCTATCTTTTCATGTGACAACACTAAAGAAATTACACTTTGCTACAATGTAAAGTAGTGTAAATTTGCTGTCCCCCTCAAAATAACTCACACAGCCATTAATGTCTAAACCGCTGGCAACAAAAGTGAGTACACCCCTAAGTGAAAATGTCCAAATTGGGTCCAAAGTGTCAATATTTTGTGTGGCCACCATCATTTTCTATCCCTGCCTTAACCCTCTTGGGCATGGCGTCAGGGCCGTTCTTAGGTGTTCAGGCGCCCTGTGCAAGCTAATCCTGTGGCGCCCCCTATCTTCACCCCTAGCCCCCAAGACATTGTGCTGCCTGGTACCAAGAATGAAATGCTGCTGCCCCCCCCCCAATTTTTTTTTTTAAATCACTCCCACCAAAATGCCCCAACAGCCAGACAGAGGCTGCGGATATGATAGTGTCCCCTTACAGGGGCCTCCTCCTCTGTCCACCATCAGGGCAGCTCTGACCTGTGGAGAGGTGAAAGGGGCACAGGAGGAGAACACAGCATACTGAGCATGCGCATGCGCCGCCCGGCCGAGCGCATACAAGCTTTCCCGAGCCCGGCCGGCTTTGGAACGGCGCAGTTGCATGGTCGGCTCGTAGCCATCTTTTTACGGACACCCCGATTCACGGACGGTTGGCAACACTGGTGGCAATTTGCCAGCTCAGTGGAGCGAGCGAGCGGAACTAGATGGCGGGCTGGCATCAATTTGCATGTGAGTAACTGACTGCGACTCACATTCTGCGAGCTGTGATGGCCGCACGGCGCCCCTGTTTCCCATGGCGCCCTGTGCGGCTGCACAGCTCGCACACCCCAAAGGCCGGCCCTGCATGGAGTTCACCAGAGCTTCACAGGTTGCCAAAGGAGTCCTCTTCCATTCCTCCATGCCAATATCACAGAGCTGGTGGATGTTAGAGACTTTGCGCTCCTCCACCTTTATGTTTGAGGATTCCCCACAGATGCTCAATAGGGTTTAGGTCTGGAGACATGCTTGGCCAGTCCTTCACCTTCATGCCGCGTACACACGATCATTTTTCGGCGTGAAAAAAAACGACGTTTTAAAAAACGTAATTTAAAATGATCATGTGTGGGCTTCACATCGTTTTTCATCTTCTGAAAAACGACCAAAAAAAATTTCAAACACGCTGCATGTTTTCACGTCATTTTTAAAAATGTTGTTTTTCGGGTTGTAAAAAATGATCGTATGTGGGCTAAAACGACGTTTTAAACCCGTGCATGCTCAGAAGCAAGTTATGAGACGGGAGCGCTCGTTCTGGTAAAACTACCATTCATAATGGAGTAAGTACATTCATCACGTTGTAACAGACAGAAAAGCGCAAATCGTCTTTTACTAACAAGGAATCAACTAAAAACAGCCCAAAGGCGAATAGAACTTCCCCTTTAGAGTGCCGTCGTACGTGTTGTACGTCACCCCGCTTTGTTCATCATTTTTCAAAAACGATGGTGTGTGGGAAACATCGTTTTTAATGATGAAGTTGGAAAAACATTGGGCCAGATTCAGAGAGAATTAGATTAGCGTAGAGTAACAGAAATACTCTACGCCGCCGTTTTTTACCTGGCTCTACGTGGAATCCCGGTAGATTTTGTCCAGTAAACGACGGCGGCGTAGAGTATTTCTCCCGGCGCAAGCCATCTACGCGAGTAGGGGGCGTGAAGCATTTAAAATAGGCGCGTTCCCGCGGCGATCGAACTGCGCATGCTCCAGTCAGAAATTTCCCGCCGTGCATTGCGCAAAATCACGTCGTTACGTCATTCGTTGTTTGAGTAGCATCGTTTACGGACATTTCTATTCCCGAACGACTTACGTAAAAAAAAAAAAAAAATTAAATTCGACGCGGGAACGACGGCCATACTTAACATGGGCTACGCACCGTTAGACCAGCAAAAAGCTGGTCTAACAGTACGTAAAAAAAAAAAATAGACGTAAGCGATTGCGAAGACCGCTCGTATCTTCGTGGATCGCCGTAAAAACTCATTTGCATATCCCGACGCATGAAAACGACGCAAACTCCTCCCAGCGGCCGCAAAAATATCGCAGCGCAGATCCGAAGGCTTACGAAGACGTAAGCCTCTCGGATCGAAGCCCGAAGCCGCCGTATCATGGTTTGAGGATTCAAACTAGTGATACGGCGCGCGAAATTTGAAATTACTCCTGTCTAACACCAGTTAGACAGGCGTAATTGCTCTGTGAATCTGGGCCATAGTTTTTTGGACATGCTGAAAAACAACGTTTTTTTTCATGCTGAAAAATGATCGTGTGTACACGGCATTACCCTCAGCTTCTTTAGCAAGGCAGTGGTCAGCTTGGAGGTGTGTTTGGGGTCACTATGTTAGCATGCTGCCCTATGGCCCAATCTCTGAAGGTAAGGGGGGGTCATGCTCTGCTTCAGTATGTCACAGTACATGTTGGCATTTATGGTTCCCTCAATGAACTGTAGCTCCCCAGTGCCAACAGCACTCATGCAGCCCCAGACCATGATACACCCACCACCATGCTTGAATGTAGGCAAAACACACTTGCCTTTGTACTCCTCACCTGGTTGCCGCCACACACACTTGACACCATCTGATCCAAATAAGTTTATCTTGGTCTCATCAGACCACAGGACATGGTTCCAGTAATCCATGTTCTTAGTCTTCAGCAAACTGTTTGCAGGCTTTCTTGTGCATCATCTCAAGAAGAGGCTTCCTTCTGGGATGACAGACATGCAGACCAATTTGAAGCAGTGTGCGGTGTATGGTCTGAGCACTGACAGGCTGACTCCCCCACCCCTTCAACCTCTGCAGCAATGCTGGCAGCACTCATACGTCTACTTCCCAAATACAACCTTTGCCTTTAGTTATACTTTAAAGCGGATCTCCACCCTAAAGTGAAGATCCGCTGATCGGAACCCTCCCCCCCTCCGGTGTCACATTTGACACCTTTCAGGGGGGAGGGGGGTGCAGATACCTGTCTAAAGACAGGTATCCGCACCCACTTCCGGCCCGCAGTCTCGGGCAAAAGACGGGCTTTTCCCGTTGTGTGCTGGGAACTCTCAGCTCCCAGCACACAGCGGGAGCCAATCGCGGGCGCAGCGCGACTCGCGCATGCGCCGTAGGGAACCGGGCAGTGAAGCCGGAGCGCTTCACTTCCTGGTTCCCTCGCCGTGGATGGAGGGGAGAACAGCAGGGTGACGAGCGATCGCTCATCCTCTGCTGCGGACGCCGCTGGACTCCAGGACAGGTAAGTGTCCTAATATTAAAAGTCAGCAGCTGCAGTATTTGTTGCTGCTGGCTTTTAATATTTATTTATGGTGAACCATCCGCTTTAAGTATGGAGGCTAGTTGACATTGGGCAACATACCAAAACGATAAAGGTGTGAATGAGTCATAATGGAACTTGTGTCAAGAGGCTATTTATTGCTCCATTTCTCGTGTCACAGCCCTCTGGAAATGCCTAGATAGCAGCTATGAAAAGCACGGTGTAAAAAATAAAAAACCCACACAATTTCACTATAGCTTCCTTCGTTCCTTTTTCCCTATTTGGTGGATCTCTTTATTTTTTATTAGGCAACCTTAAGCCGAAAAAGGCATTATATTTAAGTATTATAAAAATACTACCTAAACCATACAAATAATGATGCTTACATTTAAACACAGGAGCCAAGTCACAAAAAAACTAAGATTTACAACATGCACTCATTTCCTAAACTATACATCATAACCTAAGTTATGTGTAATATTTTAAGGTATGTAGAGTATAAGGCCTCATTTCCACTGGCGTTCTTACAGCCACTTTTCTGAGCGTTTTTTGCAGCTTAAAAACGCCTGTCCATGTTAGTCTATGGCCTCATGCCCACCATGACGTTTTTGAGCTGTAGATGGCTAAGCTGCAAAAAAAACGCGGGACCAGTGCGTTCTGAAGCTCCAGCAATAGAGCTGTAAAAACGCCAGACATTAAAAAACGCTTAAAAACGCGCATAAACGCGCACAAACGCTTTTTTTTTTTTTTTTAAATAAACATGGACAGGCGTTTTTAAGCTGTAAAAAACGTGGCTGTAAAAACGCCAGTGGAAATGAAGCCTAAATGTAAAAAAAAAAAAAAAAAAAAAGAGGACATAACTGTATTTAATGCACATCTGATGTCATCTAGAAATGAATATAAGCGTGTGTTCCACTCAGTGCACATGACACCCTAGGGACAGCTCAGCTTCCCTTTGGTGGAACAAAATAAAAAAAAACACGCACACACAACACTATGTACATAGCAATTTAGACTATTAGAATGGTTCAGGAAAATGGGAGGAATTTATGACCAATAAGTACATGACACAGATTAATTATCAAGACACGTCATAATACATACTAAAACAAGCATACAAGCTAGTCGTGATTTAACTACAATAAAGCGTCTCAGTATGTGTGAAATAAAAGGTGCATCTCAAAAAAAAATGATATCATCAAAAAGTAAATTTCAGCAATTCAATTAAAAAAATTCAACTCATTATATAGATCCATTACACACAAAGTGATATTTAAACATTTCTTTCTTTTAATTTTGATGATTATGGCTTACAGCTAGTGAAAACCCCAAGTTCAGTATCTCAGAAAATCTGATTACTACAGACCAATTAAAAAAAAATAAAAATGAATACAGAAATGTTGGCTCACTGAAAAGTATATCCATGTACAGTATAGTATGTACTCAATACTTGGTCGGGCTCCTTTTGCGTGAATTACTGCATCAATGCAGCGTGGCATGGAGGCGATCGGCCTGTAGCACTGCTGAGGTGTTATGGAAGCCCAGGTTTCTTTGATAGCAACATTGTTGGGTCTGGTGTCTCGTCTTTCTCTTGACAATACCCCACAGATTCTCTATGGCAAACTTTCTAAACAAAGGGCCAGTTTGATGTCCTTCAGACTTTTGGGGGGCCGGACAGGGGCCAGCATTAATAGGAGTTTATTTTAGGTATTAGTGGGAGTAAAGAGTGTCCTACCTTTAGTATTAGGGGGAAAAATAGTGCTCCATTGTTGGTGTCAATGACAGGAATTACGCCCCATTGTTGGTGTCAGTGGGCAGAATAGTGTCTCCTATCAGTGAGATGAATCGTGCCCCAAGGGCTGGATAAAGGCAAGCAAAGGGCCACATCTGGCCCCCGGGCAGCAGCTTGGAGATCACTGCTCTGTGGGGTTTAGGTCAGGCGAGTTTGCTGGCTAATCAAGTAGGGTGACCAGACATTCCAAGTTTCAGGGGACAGTCCCCTGATTGAGGACACTGTCCCCGGAACAAGTCAGTCCCTGGTTTTGTCCCCAGATTAGATTTAATAGGGGGCAGGGGCAGAATTAAAATAAAAAAAATTAGAATTACACACCCCTGCACCTCCGTGCCTACTAGCATAGGGGATGTATTTTTCCCAGAATCAGTGCCCCTTTCTGATGATCATGCTGGTCGGAGCGGAGAGGAGGGAATATTTCTTCAGTTTTGGGCGCATGCCCATTCAGTTTTGCTCGCATGTTCTTCTGCTTTGGCTCAAATCCTGGCCAGCCACCTGCCTTTGCCTTCCCTGGCGAGTGATCTTCCTCCGCTCCCCATCCAGTAGTAGCCGGGGCCCGAAGAGTAAGACTTGAGAGGCTGTGAGGCGGGGGGAGACGGGCAGAGAGTCGCTGATTGCCGCCATTAATAGTAAAGAAAAAATATGTCCCTGGATTTCATTTTAAAAATCTGGTCACCTTATAATCAAGCACAGCGAGACCATGATTATTAAACCAGGTATTGGTACTTTTGGCAGTGTGGGCAGGTGCCATGTCCTGCTGGAAAATGAAATCAGAATCTCAGTAAAGCTGGTCAGCAAAAGGAAGCTTGAAGTGCTCTAGAACTTCAAGTGGTTGTAAAGGTTTGTGTTTTTTCACCTTAATGCATCCTATGCAAAAACACCTGGCAATGATGAGCCCCCCAGCCCACCCGTTTTACTTACCTGAGCCCATTCACCTGCTCTGCGTGTCCCCCGGAGTACTTGTATCCACATAGTCTTGGCCTTGATTGGATAGATTGATAGCAGCGCAGCCATTGGCTCCCGTTGCTGTCAATCAAATTGAAAGACACGGCCGCAAGGGGGCAGGACTGAGACATACAATCTGTGCCTATGGACACAGAGGACCTTATTTATAAAGGCTGTACCAAACCAATGAGATACCGAACTGCAATGGAAAATGACAATTGAGGCATGAATATTTAAGTGTGATTGGTTATGATACAAGAAAAGTATACATATATATAAACAAAAAAAATTCACCAATAGAGAAAACACCACAATAAAATGCTGTCCCTTCCCCACTCTATCCAAATAAAAATAAAAAAACTTAAAGAGGTGGTTCACCCTAAATATAAGCTCTCCCATGTGATCCAGCATACTGGCGTCAGCGCCAGTATGCTGTTTTTTTTTTTTTTTTAAATCCCCCACTTACTGTATTATGTTAAATCTTAATTTCTTACCCCTGTGGTGGACGGCGCCAGTATAGCGCGTCACATCTTACGAAAATACCCGATAAGGACTCGGGTAATCTCGGCGAAAATGCGGCGCCTGCGCACAGACCTAGGAGCTGACTGCGCAGGCGTTGTATTTCTCCGAGTCCTATTCCGGCGTTTTTCGGAGGGCGTGACGCGCCATAGCCGTAGGACTCAGAGAAATACGGCGCCTGCGCAGTCAGCTCCTAGGTCTGTGCGCAGGCGCCGCATTTTCGCCGAGATTACCCGAGTCCTTATCGGGTATTTTCGTAAGATGTGACGCGCTATACTGGCTTTAAGTTCACCTTTAGGCATGCATTCGAAGAAAGACAATATATTAGGCAATGCATATTTAACTTTGGAAACCCTTACTAGAGCATGTACCATTCATAGGGTTTGCTGTACTTTAACCACAGCTGAAAATAGAATGTTGTTTCAGCACATTCTTCTATTCAAGTATAAACTGTATGAACACAGACAGTTAATGACAGAACATCTGATTAAATACTTTCAGTATCTCCACCAACCAGTAAAACATGTCATGGGACAACTGTTGGTATTGACTCACATTATAGGTGTCACATTATAGGTGTCACATTATAGTATTTCAAGAGGTAAAAGGGGTTGTATAGTTGTCAAGAAATAAATACCTTCGACCTGCAATTCGAGTCATGGTTAACGAGAGCGTACAATGTCAGGATTAGAGAGCAGACAGGGTGAGGTCAAGTGCAGGGTCGGATCCACAATGAGGTGGCATCAGATTGGGAAAGAAGCACAAGTACAAACGTGCACACATGACTTTACTTTTACTTTCTCCTACAAACTATGCAGTCAAAGTCAACGCCCCTGACAAGCCTTCAGTTATGCAGACCAGGAAGAATTACTATGCAAAAAATGATTCGTGGGCCCTTCTCCCACTATACAAAGCCCCCACGATCCATATATATATATATATATATATATATATATATATATATATATATATATATATATATATATATATATATATATAAAAAAACATATACACACACACACACATGTACATATACACACATACATAGATATACATGGTGTGTATTGCTAGAGTGTTTTTCTTTTCTTTGGAGAGTTCATGTGATCAGCATAGGGGCAATCAGCACCATCCAGATAGAGGGTCAGGGGTCCTGCAGCCTCATAGGGCATACATACATATATACACACAGTGTATATTTGATATATTTATTGATTATCTTTTTAAAGCAGTCTACTAGCTGGTATGGTATTGTGACCTCATAGGAGCTTCCTCTTCTTTCTTTGTGGCAGCAAAGGGCAAGCATTCTTCCTGGACCAAGTGGCACTCACATGCTTAAAGCGGAGTTCCACCCAAAAGTGTAACTTCCGCTTAAACCACTCCTCGTTCCCTTACATGCCACATTTGGCATGTAACTTTTTTGGGGGGGAGTGGGGGCTTTGGTAGGAGTGAGACTTCCTGTCCCACTTCCTCCTTCCGCCCAGGGACTGCATAGATGACTTGTCATATCGCCTTAGGTGACCCTTCCTGTGAAAGGTCCCAGGCAATCGTCTGTCCACTCCTAGAGTGCAGCACAGCTCGCGAATGCGCAGTTCGTGCCCGGCCGTAAAGCTGTCACGGCCGGGTGCTCACAGTCAGAATGGAGGCGACGGGAGGGGGGAGAGGAGCGACGCTCCGGGTGGCGGCGTCACTGGACAGTGGAGCAGGTAAGTGTCTGTTTATTAAAAGCCAGCACTTCTTGTAAAAAAAGCTGGAACTCTGCTTTAAACCTGGAGTACATGGGTGTAGCATAAGGGGTTGCAGGGGTCAAAATTGCAACCCCACCCCTGCAGCCTCTGTCATATTATCATATCTTCCACAAAGTCCAGCTCCGATCTGCTCAAGGGCCCCACAGCCACGCTCCAGTACTGGGCTTCCACTTTGCCTTCCACGGTCCACACCCCTCCGTTCTCTTTGGCTGGAGACAAGCTAAATGGAGAGGAGCACAGGGTGAGAACAGCCTAGGGGCCAGGTCAATTTTTGCATCGGGTCCCACAAGTTTCAAGCTATGCCTCTGCTGGAGTTATATAAGCCTAGCCTGTGTGAGGACACCCCCATATGCATATAAACAGACTGGGCACACAGGAAATGGTCAAAATAAGAAGAAATATCACTGTACCCAAAGAGGCCTGGTGGGGCTGGATGAAAGAGGAAGCCAGGGATAGTGCTGCAGTTTGGAAAGGGTAAGCAGAACATTTGGGGCAATATTTGGAGGGAGGAAATAAATTAGGGTTGTCCCGATACCACTTTTTTGAGACCGAGTACAAGTACCGATGCTTTTTTTCAAGTACTCGCTGAATACCGATGCATTTATTTTTTTATTTACAGTGATCTTTTTTTCTTTTTTTTTTTAGGGGGGGGGGGGGGATATCAGTGTGTGTTTTTTTAATTATTATATACATTTTTTTTTTTTTATTATTTATTGCAATTTATTTTTTTAATCAGCCCTGTTGGGGGTCTTTGGAGAGATATCAGGGGTCTGACATCTCCCCTTTAAGACAGAGAAAGGGACTAAGGACACAGATTCCCCAGTCCCTTTCTTAGCAGCCTCAGCTAAAATGAGTGGAGAGAAGCTCCTCTCCATTCATAAACTGAAGCATCAGGTTACGATGCTCAGTTATGTGAACGGACAGAGTCTGTGATTACTGACTCTGTTCATTCGGAAAAGGTAGGAGCCGGGTTTAGCGGATTTAGTATGCGGGGAAATGCTTGGTACCCATACTAGTACCAAGTTGCGTCTGTGTCCACTCTGCATAGCAGAGCAGACAAAGACCTGTCATACACCTTCTCAGCGGGGATCAGTGGACAGATTCCCCGCCGAGCAAGCAGATCTTTTTAATGGTACTTTGTCTAAATAGGTACAAGTTCCCTTTAAGAGGCTGCCTGTTTTGGCAACCTACCACATTTACTACATACCTTGCACACATTACTAATCATTACCAGCTTAAATGAGCAAACATCGTTCTTTCAACAACGCCTTTACCACATAATTCCCTGAAGCTGCTGAATGCGGTAGATGGAGATGGCAGTCAGTTTGCCAGTATCCAATTCTGGTAAGAAAAAAAAATGTCTTTGTAATGGACAAGAAATAGCCAACTTGTAACATTCTGAGCAATGAGAAAACACACATGGCAGGTTACACAGCAACTAGTGCCTTAGTAAGATCTCAGCATACACTCTTACAACAGAGATCACTGCTATTATATTCATTAGACATAATTAGAACTTAGAACTTAAATTAGAGCAGAAGATGTAATTACCACATTAGGCTCTCACAATAGTTTCAGATCACAGATCTAAAGGAATGCTGAAAGCACAAATATGTGAAGAGAGGAAGGTATCACCCACATCAGAGGTGGCAGGGAGTTTTACATTCCATGTATTGTTTTGTCAAAACAGAGCGTTAGTGACATGAGCCACCTTAAAATTAAACCTGTTGCAAACTTGGACAATTCAAACTTCTAAAACAGTAACACACGCTTGATATACTCACTGTGGAACCTAAGGGGTTAATCCTCTGCATTGTGTAAAAAGGCTCTTTGAGCCTGTCTTCTCTGATCCTCCCCTTCTTCCACAGCCCCCAATCCTTCGCCTGGTAAAAACAGAGCATTGGGGGAAGCTACACATGCTCAGTTTGGTGTGTATTGCTAGAGTGTTTTTCTTTTCTTTGGAGAGTTTAAGGAGTTGTAAAAATGTATATTTTTTTTTTTTTTAAATAACAAACATGTTATACTTACCTCCACTGTGCAGCTTGTTTTGCACATAGTGGCCCCGATCCTGGTCTTCTGGGGTCCCTCAGCGGCTGTCTCTGGTCCTCCCCGCACAAACTACACACGTTCATGCACGAGAGTTTGTATTGTGTGTAGTCCTTGCGGGCGCACTCCCGTGATACAGCGAGCGGTCATAGCTGCTCACTGTATCACTCGGCCCCGCCCCTCAGCACGCCGCATCACTGGATGTAATTGACAGCAGCGCCAGCCAATGGCTGCTCTGCTTTCAAACCATCCGCTCTAGCCAATTAGCGGCCAGGCTGAGTGGCAAAGAGGATGTCGGAGCAAAGCGCGGGACTTTTGAGGGGTCAGGTAAGTATAACGGGGGGGCGGTATGTTCGGAAGTTTTTTCACCTTAATGTATAGAATGCATTAAGGTGAAAAAACTTTTTCCTTTACAACCCCTTTAATGTGATCAGCACAGGGCAGTGTTGCTAACCTCCAGCATTTTTACTGGCAGGAAAAGGTTGCCAGTAAAAAATATTACTGTGACCCTCGGCTTGGTCCGGAGCCGGCTGGGACCTTCTGAGTGCTTGCTACAGTGTGATTGGGCAGCTCTGATGAAGGCGGTGCATGAGCATGTCTTTTGATGTCAAGGTGCAATGGAGACAAATATGGCGGCCAGAGCCTTGTGTGTGGGTCAACGGTATGGGAGCAAGGCAGGCTGGGACCAGGACCGTCAGTGCTGTTTAGACTGAGGGACCACTTGGCTTGGAGAGACTGTCACTGTGGCTCAGGAGGGGACATCTCATGTCTGTGAGGTCTCATCATCTGTGCTGCTGCACACTGCTGTCAGTGTCACATAAGCCCCGTACACACGGCCGAGGTTCTCGGCAGAAATCAGCGAGAACCTCACTGTGAGCCGCATTCTGCCGAGAACCTCGGCCGTGTGTACGCTCTCGGCGAGCCCCGCCCGTTGGGAAACCCGTCGAGCAAATAGAGAGCACGTTCTCTATTTGCTCGACGGCCCGTCGGGATGAATGGCTGGTTGCCTTTCCCGACGGGCGGGTCGCCGAATCTGACGGCCGGCAGAGATGTGTTCCGCCCGTCGAGGTTCTCTGCCGTGTGTACGGGGCCTGAGAGTCAATTTTATGTGTGTGTGCCGCACATTCTAATTTCTTGCCCTCCTGAGGCCAGTCCCTGAGCTACTTACTTACTAAATAAAAATAAAATAAGAAGTATGTTTTTTGCCTTATTATATACCTTAAATCATATTGCTAGTTGCATATTGTATTTGTTTGTAACATAAATACTCTAATTTACTCTTAAAACTGTAATTTTGTAACTTTTGGAAATGCCAGTAAAAACTTGGCTGTGCCAGTAAGTTCTGGGTGTTGTGTCAGTAAATTTCAATCTGGTAGGTTGGCAACACTGGCACAGGGGCAATCAGCACTGTCCCGATAGAGGGTCAGGGGTCCTGCAGCCTCATAGGACAATCAGGGGAGGATGACAACTCCTTTTACAAGCTTTAACCAGACACTAATAGAAGTCACAAGACTACTCTAACTGCTGATGAGAATAGGTATTTAGCAGTTTATATTTAGCGTTTTGCGCCATGCAATAGAACGTTGTTTATGTCACATGGCATAAATGTTGCTTGACTGATGGTTTGGGTAGAGAAGTTTACAGGCAGGACTTCTAAATCACCAGATTTTTTTTCCAGTTATCAGGCTGACCTCATTTGACCAGCCATACTTAGCATTACCCCTAGGTTCCTATCCTTATAGTCTGTAATGATATATATCTGAAGCCTATAATCAATTAGATATGTCAATAATTATTGGAAACAAGTTGGCTTTCCACCCCATCATTTGAGCCTTGGACAAGATCAGTAGAAGTTGTTTTGCTCTTGTCCCCAAGCAGGCTTTGCTTTTTAGCATGAAAAAGCCTCCTGAGATTCCGAAAACTCATTTAAAAAGGTCACCCCTGTCTTTAACCAGACTGAAAACGGATGCATTTCCACTAAATTAGATATAATATAAAACCTATTTAAAGAATATCTACTCAGAGAGACGGATATCTTTCATTCACAAAAGTAGTTGGGTATGAGCAATTTCCGTTTCATGAAAAGAATGCTTTTAAAAACAGAAAATACAAAATGCTGCCCTTTTACAGAGCCTGCGGAACATCACAAGGACTGTGGCTGGCTAGAAAGAAGATTTTTAAGTGACAACCAACGTGCCTTTCAGCTATTCAGTTGCATGTTTTTTCTGTATATTTCAAAGCAATCAAGCTGCTGACCATAGCAGGCCATCAGTATTATGTGGTCTGTTAAGGCTGCAGCTCTGAATTGGATTGCTCCTAGCACATAGTCAACATGTCTCCAGAACATTTTTTTTTTATTAACTAGTGAATTCCATATACGTTTTTCCCAGTTTGGACCAATATAGGTATGCATATTCCACCCTTGGCAGAGCCATGTTGAAGTGAAGAATATTGAAATAGCTACTTGTAACGGAACCTCAAATGGGCCAGGGGTTAACGCCGTTTAAGATATTGCAATCCGAGCCCAAGACAGCTTATCGACACTCCACAATCCGGCGACACGACCCATATGGATTTCCCCCCCAGAAACGAGACACACTGCTCTGTTCTCTGGTTCAACAGGAATAGACAATCTTTATTGAGAAAGCAGGCTCTTATATACACCAAAAAGAATATTTGCAGTAATCAAATGGACAGTGGCACACTCCACCCACAACATCATACAATGGTTACTAACGAGCCCCCCTCAATACACATCTTTTAGTAGACAGGCATTCTGACTCTGAGATAATCTACATGAGCTACTTAACTAGAGCTGACAGTCTGACCTTTATTTAGACTGTGCTAACTCACAATCCACATTTATCATCAATAGAACTTTCACACAATACAGTGTCAATTAGCATAACACCAGGGAAAGGTTCTTAGGAGCCATCCTAGGTTCATTTACATCACAGTAGCAGACTAAATTACCACAGCAAGCTTAAGAGTACACATCAGCCAACACACAATATATATATACAATATATACAATATCCATACCGCATTAAATATGACTAGCACAGACCATAGTGGGGTTCTCATTCACCCTGTGCCCCTATTAGAGACACAGGCCGATCAACACATAAGAGGCATCGGTGAAGCTGAAACAGGAGTATCTCATACTTTCGAAGCACTTCTGGGTCCCACGGGGCCTCCCGTTACACTTCTACTTCACGGTTTTCTGAATCCCGTGCTGAGCAGCTGCCCTGCTGCATAGTAAATACAAGGGGTTGCTCATTCAGCATGGACACCATTTAGATAATGCTGTGCATTTTCTCAATAGATGCAAATCGTTCTCTGATTGGATGAGGTGGAAAGGCAGGGCGATGCAATAGCATACAATGGCACTTTCAGGTAGTTTTGGTTGGGTTACCGACTGATAGGCGACCAATTTCCAGCCTCTCAGTACCCGGATTCCCTGGTCCCCCATGGATGGTCAGGCCCCTCTTGGAACACCAGCCTCTCTTGGTACTTCTCAGGAAGACTCTCAGACAGCTTCTTCCAACAGGAAGAACAGCTCAGGACCTCATCAGTTTGGGGACCCAGTCGTTCACTGGGCCCCAGCGGCAGATCAGATGCTCCGAGGCAACGTGGTCCAGGAACAGGGAACACTGCGTAGCACGCACACCCTGGTCCGGAAGGCCATTTGCTGGGGTGCCGTGGAATGGCTACCCTAAAGGTGGGCGCCACACGAGAAGAAGACCCCAGAAGATGGCGTCTGCCCCATAAATACCCCTCCCAGCATGCACAGCGAGGAAAACTCCTCCTGATAGGCTGCCGGGAAGAAGCATCCAAACCCTTGACTCCACTGCTGCCACCTGTCGGTCTGGGGTGTGATCAGCACCCCAGAAACCTCAGCATGAACCCACAGCCAAAGCTGGGACAGAGGATCCAAATTTAAACAGATTAACCTGGTCAGAGTCATTTAACTCTCTGACCCTCTCTAAATTTACACTAGCACCGGTTCTGAAAAGTAACCAGGCGCTACAGTAGTATAAAAAACCAAATGATTATTGGGTAATAAATAAAATGGGTTATAGGATACAGATGAATTAAAGTTGAGGTCAACATGTGTTGGGAACATGCTGACATTGATAGGTTCAACTCGTTTCGTGGCCAGTTGCCACTCATCAGGAGCAAACGCATAGCATATTTGAAAAAAGTGAAAAAAAAAATTACCAAATAGGATCTAATGTTTTGCCCAGATTGTGAGAGACAAGGTAGGGGCACGGGGAATGAACCCAAAGAAGAAGTGAGCACACCAACACACCCCAGGAGCACCCTTTAAACATAATGGACAAGGGTAAAAAAAATCAAATATGTCTAAAGTAAATGATATTGGACCAATATGTATGAATAGTACCGGTATATACATATTCATGGACTATAAACCAACACCCATTATTGCCTGAAAAAGTGAAAAGCTTAGTGGATACAATAGTCATATATGAAGTGAAAAAAAGTCAAAAAGTCAAAAAATAAATAAATAAATGGCATGAAAATCATGCAATTCCCCTTTACAAAAGTTGTGCGGTCTTGGTGATAAAGAGAAAATCACCTGGTGACATTGCACAGATTAATAATAGAAAAAAACAAGACTTTACAATCTTTTGAAGCACAAAAAAAATGGAATACATTTATCCTTAAGCCTCATACACGCGATCGGACTTCCATCTGACTTTTCCGTGGATTTTTTTTGCCAACTTTCACCAAATCACATGGTTTTCGCTCTTTACCACCACCCTTTGACCAACTTCTGCTATTGTTGTCTGATCTTTAGCATTGGTTCTGAGCATGCGTGTTTGTACTTCAGACTTTAGTCCGATGGACTTGTGTACACACGATCAGATGAGCCGACGTAGGACATTTGTTGTGGAAAGTTTGAGAGCATTCACAGCAAACATTTGTCCGATGAAAAACCAAAAACAATTGTCCGATGGAGCATGTCCGTTGTTGTCAAAAAGCCAGATCGTGTGTATGGGCCTTTAGGCTCCTTCCACATGAGATGGACCCGCCAGCTCAGTGGGAGATTGTTTCGTTGACCTCCGCTGAGCTAGCAGATGACAGGTCCGCCTCTGCTCACTGAGCGGGGAGAGACCTGTCAGAGCGCCCCCGATTCCTATGGAGAGATTGGACGAAAACTGACTGTTTTCATCAGATCTCATCCAATCTGATAAGAGGGATGGCGAACGTCTCACCATATGTCTGTGTTGAGCGGAACGGATGGCAGGCAGCGTCAGCAGACACATCCCCGCTGACATCCGTCTCTCCCCATAGTAGTCAGTAAATGACCCGCTTGGATCCGCCTGAAAAAACCTACAGGTGGATCCGAGCGGGCTTGTCGTGTGAAAGAGGCCTTAAAGTATGCCCATGGAAAGCTGAGACAGTCAAGAATCAACAAATCTTTAAAATGAATCAAAACAAAAGTTTTAAAACATACCCCCCCTTACCTAAAGACCATTTTCACACTGACCCACGGCCGTTTTAGCACTGTTTATACGGCGCTTTTTGGGCGCTAGCAGGGCACTTTTAAACCCAATGTTGGGGTTAAAACACGCCCGTGTTCTGGTGCTTCCGAAGAGCTGCCCATTTATTTCAATGGTCAGGGCGTTTTGGGAGGCCTCCCAAACCGCCCCAAAGATGCTGCTTGCAGGACTTTTCCTAATGTCGCGCAGATACATGTATGAAAAGACGCACTGAAATAAATTGGAGGCGGTTTTCAGGTATTATTTAGAGGCCATTTTTGGCACTAACACTCCTGAAAACCGCCTCAGTGTGAAAGGGGTTGTAAAGCAATCCACTTTGCAGTTTCACGGATCTGCTTTGCAGCTTCAGGAGTCACCTTTATGCCTCCAGTCTACTAAGTAACGCTGAACCAATAGGCAGGGGTGTATTTAGGTTTTGTGCTGCCCTAGGCCTGACTAAACTCGTGCACCCCCTAATTTAAATATGACCCACCCTTCCTGTTAAGGCCACACCCCTTGCTGTTTAAGACCCACCCTAAAATTTTCAAGTGGGGACACTAGTTCTGATGGCCTGGGGGGGGGGGGGGTAAATGGGGGGGAGGGGTAAATGGATCCCCTTAATTTGCATAGATTTCCTCTCACTTCCTGTTTGGCTATGGGACATGAAGTGAAGGAAAATCTTTGCAATGGGGCAGGGATGGTAAAAAATAAATAAAAGCGACACCCCCCCCCCCCCCCCACAGTTGCAGAATGCCAACCACCCACATACTGGAAGCAGTGTGGCCAATTTATGGGGCCCTAAACTAATTTGCCTAACAGTGTAGCGCAAGTCGGCAGGGACACTGTCTGTGCTGCCCCCTTGCAAAGTGCTGCCCTAGGCCTGGGCCTTGTTGGCCTAGGCCAGGATACAGCATTGCCAATAGGCAGTATCGTGATCTTCTTGGTGGAAGACAGGTGTAAATCACAAGACTGGATGAGCTGATAAGTCGAGTTTACATATACTGCATGCATTTCAACTGTGTGTTTTGTAATATGCCTGAGGTCCAGGATTTAAACACGTGATGGCTGTCAATGTAAATATACGTGACAAAGAATACACAGAAAATTAAATTCTTCTTTGGGTTACTAACATTTTTCTTGTGTGATACAATAGAAGCATGGTATCCATTTACCGGAAGGCTCTTCCATTGACTAGGAGGCATTTTGCAGTAAACACTGAATATTCCAGCCTATGTTGTCCCCACTCCTAGCAACCCGACAGGCTGCCTGACCTTTCATAAATGACTTCAGGAAAACATAATGCCATTGCCTCTACAAACCATAAACACACACACATGGAGCGCCTGTACTGTGCTCAAATACCTTTCCTGGGCGCTTTGCTGGCAGAAAAAAGGGGGTGCTGACCCTACGTCTAAAAAGTGCTGCTTGAATGGCTGTCATGATGCTGATCCTAATGGCTGCAATAATTTGTGAGTCACTGGCCCAGAACATGTTTGCAGATCACTATTTTTATTCTAACACTTCACCTTCTCTTGCTGCATGCTTGCTTTGGGTCAGTAACTACTGAAGTCAGAGGACAGTGTGAACTGTACAATGCTGTCCAACAGCGTGCCAGAAATCTTGCATTTTCAGAAAGAGGTGTGCAGTGTTAAGCCACGTACACACGACCCACAAACTGCCAGGAGAGCTTTTGGCTGGGAAAACTGAACGTGTGTGTTTCCTTGCAGTTTTCCCGTCAGGAAAACAGCTGGCAATCCCATCGGGAAAATAGAGAACCTGCTCTCTATTTTCCCGTCAGGATTCCCAGCGTTTTTTTTCCCGCCAGATCTACTACTTACTTATGGGAAAGACTGAGAGGCAGTGCCGATGGAGCATACACGGCCGGGATTCCCAGCCAAAGCTCCATGGCAGTTTTCCTGACGGGTTCTCGGCTTTCCCCTCGGTTTTCTCGGCTGAATTTTTACCGCCGAGACAACCAATCATGTGTACAGGGCTTTAGTCCCCAGAAGGAGGGAATGGCAGTCTCGTAAAAGGAGTGAAAACACTGGGTTCAAGAGGCGACTATATTAAGAACTCTGCTGGGATAAGGCCATTTAAGACAGTTATTCATCATTAAAGTGTTCATGCTGAATCCAATAGAACCACATTTTCCTAAGGGCCCTTTCGCATGGGCTGTCTGAACAGGTACGCCTGTCAGTTTTTTAGGCAGACCTGATCGAACTCTCCAGTCTCCGCTGACACAAAAACGTCCACTGACAGCTGCCGCCATCCGATCTGATCCTGCCCGCAAAAAAACAGACAGCTCGTGGTCCTATTTTCCATCCAATTCAGTTTCCCCATAGAGGAGAGCGGGACTGTGTCCGTGTTCGCTCTGCAGAATGGAGCGGACACGGACCCACCATCCGCCTGCTCAGCGGGGATCAGTGGAGCGATTCCCCACTGAGCAAGTGAAATCCACTACACAGAGAAATGCGAAAGGTTGACAGCCATGTCTCTTAGAGTGGCTGTAAGGTCATCCATGTGCAAAATATAGTTTACTGTACAGAACCTATTTGCCATTTGATCAGACAAGGAAAGAATGTCTCGAACAGGTCCTGCCTGAGGATGCACAGATCTTCGTTAAGCCTGATGTGATCGATTTTGGTTTTGGAAAAGAGTGGCGGAAATAAGTGATGGTTGATGATGGTTTGTCCTCCAGAAGCCAAAAGCATTAGAATCAGAGTCTATTTGTAGTTGATTATGTATGTGCCAGTCCATGTGGAACAATTAGTGTGTAGCATGACATTATTTTCTAATTCAAGCAAGGAAAATTATAGGTACATTTCCCCATTTTGGATAAAGGGGAGGCTATAACTCGGTCAGATTATTCCCCCCCCCTCCCCCCAACTGTGTCCTACTGCAGAGATTTGCCTTCACTTCCTGTTCCATAGCCAAACAGGAAGTGACAGAAAATCCCTGCAAATGAAGGCAATTCCTTGAGGACCCACAGTGTCCCCATTCCAAAAATTACCCCAAAATTTGTGATTTTCTTTTCTTTTCAATGATAATGGTAAACAGGACAAATAGAGGAGGGTGAATCTCCCTAACAGGCAGCAATAAAAAATTACAAGCATTCTAATCCCTACTCTAATCAAAACACAGGAAAAAAATGAAATAATTACCTTTAATTATACTTTAACTGTGGTGTTCTGTCAGATTAGCGAACCCGTCAGATCAGCGAACAGGAGTGATGCTCCGTCAGTTGACTGACCAAAAATACTCACTGCGCATGAAGGCAGGTTTTCTAATCTGACAGAACACCTGCACCCAGAAGGCGGCAGCGGACATCTTGTTGCACCCAGCCAAGTCTTGAATTCCACACTCATTATAGCAATAACGTGAGCATATATGCTTATATACAGTATTTTGAAACCTGTGAGACTGTTCTAATGTTACATTTTGAAATCCCGCAGTCAGAAGGCAGGTGACGGCCATCTTGGTATACCCTGCATTGCTCAGTGCAAAACCTATTGTCATAAAGTGCCGACAGACATTTTTGGACACCATCTCTTGGTCGCAGAGTTCTGTCAGATTACCAAACCCGTGTGCTGACTATAATAAATGTGAAATTCAAGACTTGGCTGGGTGTAACAAGATGTCCTCTACCTGTCTACCACCTTCTGAAAATCAGAAGAAGAAGTTTGGACAGCCGCACTCAAAAGAAAGTAAAATTCAAAAAACGCCCTTTATTAGGGTAAAATAAATGGATGCACTACAAAAACAGCATAGAGTGGGAACAAAAGACAGCTGACGCGTTTCGCATTGGGCTTCAATGCTTAGTCATAGCTAAGCATTGAAGCCCAATGCGAAACGCGTCAGCTGTCTTTTGTTCCCACTGTATGCTGTTTTTGTAGTGCATCCATTTATTTTACCCTAATAAAGGGCGTTTTTTGAATTTTACTTTCTTTTGAGTGCGGCTGTCCAAACTTCTTCTTCTGATTGCCTAGTGCATTTCCGGCACCTGGGTTCTAAACGGACACTGATTGCCTGGAGTGGTCGTCTCTCCCATTTGTCTACCACCTTCTGACTGCAGGTGTTCTGTCAGATTAGCAAACCTTCTACTGGTGGAATGCATGCACAGTGAGTATTTTTGGTCAGTAAGCTGATTCGCTCGCTAATCTGACAGAAAAGTGGCACTTTCTGCATGTGCCTTAGCCCACGTACACACGATCAGACCGGTCCGATGAAACTGGTCCGGACCGTTTTCATCGGACCAGGCTAAGTGGTCTGTTGGTCTGATGTGTGTACACACCATCGGACCAAAAATCCGATCAGACCAGAACGCGGTGACGTAGAACACAACGACGTGCTGAAAAAACGAAGTTCAATGCTTCCAAGCATGCGTCGACTTGATTCTGAGCATGCGTGAGTTTTTGGTCCGATGCTTTTGCGTACTAACCATCGAAGATGTCCGTCGGACAGATTTTAAAGCAAGTTTTAAAACTTTGGTCCAACGGACAATGGTCCGATAGGCCGTACACACCATCGAATTGGTCCGATGAAACTGGTCTCCAGACCAGTTTCATCGGACCGGTCTGATCGTGTGTACGCGGCCTTAGACATTTTTCGCTATCCTCCAACAAGCCAAGATCTCTTGGCTGTTTGTTTCCATAGATGACAACAACATACCTTAGCCATGTAAATGATAGAGAAGTCATTCTCCAATGGAAAACACAAAGAAAAAAGAAAAACAGCTGATGAGTACAGTAGTACTCGGAGTGTCATGAATGCACAGCTGTAACATTCCACACTAATCTCCTGCATGCGGACCTTGGATGACGATTCATGCCATAGAAATGTATGCCCAGCCCTGGCAGGCTAATTGCGGGTTGACACTACGCAGATAAAAACTGGCTAACCATGCCAACTCAAGTTTTTTTCCCAGCAAAACAAAATCAGTTTGTTTTTAAAATGAAACACCTCTAATCCAGGCAGCACTTCTTGGTGTACTGCTCCAGTTACCTGCTCACTGAACCAGTCATACCCTCAGTTCACCATTGCTTTCATTATAAGGGCATTGCATTGAAAAAAGGACAAGAAAAGTAAATATACTCCTTTCTGGCCCCTCTACCATTTCACAGCCAAAAACACTCATCCCCCACTGTAGAAGCTGCTGTGCACCCTCTGTCAACGACACATTAGGGTTTACATGGAAATGGGAGTGTTGGGGATCTTTTTAACTTGGCACGTGTCCCACAGGCTGTAATTGATTTGTGTCAATCTGTATGTTGATGAGAGAGGGGGTATCGATTACAGCCTTTGAAGTTTGCAGGGCACATGGGCAATGTTGAAGAGGAAGCCCCAGTGCTGCATATCTATAGAAACTCAAGTGCCAAAATGCCAGGTAGGAGTACAGCAAAACCTTGGATTGCGAGCATAATTCGTTCCAGAAACATGCTTGTAATTTAAAGCACTTGTATATCAAAGCAAATTTCCCCATAAGAAATATTGAAAACTCAAATGATTTGTTCCACAACCATTTAAGTCCTTCAGTTTATAGTCCATATAAAATGATTATAGCAATGTAACCATAAAGCTGCATTCGCATACGCGGCTTTACTTGCTGAGCTTTGATTCATTTTTTTACAAATCTCCCCATTGATGTCTATGGCCGAACACCAATGTCGCTTGAAAAAAAGGGTCCGGGACTTTTTTTCAGGCGACAGGCGTTCGGCGTTTCAGAGATGTGAACCATCTCTATAGACATCAATGGGATTTTTCCCCTCCAGCGGCACGAGCGTCGCGCGACAGGCGTTTTGTCGTCTAGATGTGAATGGAGCCTTAAATGTTCATCCACAAATGGAAGCTTCCACAAGGGGATTAGAAGCAAAATCCAGCAGGAGCTACAGAGTATAAAAGAGAAGAGAGGCGTCTCTAATGCCGCGTACACACGGTCGTTTTTTGCGATGAAAAAAAACTTTGTTTTTTAAAACGTCATTTAAATTGACCGTGTGTGGGCAAAACGTTGTTTTTTGTCTTCAAAAAAACGACCAAAAAAAAATTCCAACATGCTTAAATTTTTTGTGTCGTTTTTCTAAACGTCGTTTTTTGTGTCATAAAAAGTGATGGTGTGTGGGCAAAATGATGTTGAAAACAACGTTTTTAAAGGCGCGCATGCTCAGAGGCAAGTTATGAGACGGAGCTTCAATGGAACAGAGTGCCGTCGAACGTGTCTTACGTCACCACGCTTTGCTAGAGCATTTTGGAAAAACGATGGTGTGTGTGCAACGTCGTTTTGGAAAATGAAGTTTGAAAACGTCGTTTTGTTTCGTCACTTGAAATGTCGTTTTTTTTCATCACAAAAAATGATCGTGTGTACGCGGCATTAGTGTAGCAATATGTTGCACCTTCATTAGATGTAACCATATCGCTACACTTATGCCTCGTTTTCCACTGAGCGGATCGCACCATTCTGGGTCCTGCTTTAGATGTGGGGCCATAGAAAATGGAATGGTTCCGTTAGGGCGGGGCTACAATACATTTTATCTAAACCCTGTATGGCCCCTGACGGTCCAACTTGCAGTGGAAACGCTCACCAGAATAGATTGGGTCATTCTAACCGTTCCAAACTGTACCGACCCGAACCGTTCCCCTCAGTGGAAACGAGGCAATAGAGACACCTCTCTTCTCTTTTATACTCAGTTGTGACATGATGCTACTTGTTTATCAAGACATCGCTTGTATATCAAGTCATAATTTATTGAAAAAATGTGTCTTGCAAAACACTCTCAAACCAAGTTTCTCTCAAACCAAGGTTTTACTGTACTATATTCTACAAAATAATGTAGATGGCCAAGGGGGGGCATAATTTTTGAGGTATTACAGTGGAACCTCCAATTACAAGCATAATCTGTTCCAGGAAAATGCTCGTAATACAAAGTACTCGCATATCAAAGCGAGTTTCCCCATTAAAGTCAATGGAAACGAAAATAATTTGTTCCACGTTGACTTCAATGGCATGCAATACCGCATGCGGCCAGAGGTGGGGGGCGCCGGAGAGCCTCGGAAACGTCCGAAAAGGCCCAAGGACACCTCGGCTGACCTCAGCAAACCTCGGAAAGACACAGTTCCCGAGATTTGCCAAGGTCAGCCGAGTTGTCCTCGGGCCTTCCCGTGCATTTCCAATCGCCTGCAATCGGCGCCATTCGGCTCTGGCGCCCCCACCTCAGGCCAAATGCGGTACTGCACACTGCTTTAGCCTGAATCATGTTAGTTTTGCGAGACAACACTCTATTTTTTTAAATACAGTGCTCGTATTGCGAAACGCGCGTTAACCACGTTACCCGCAATCTGAGGTTCCACTGTATATTGCATTATTAGGTAGAGTGGGAACCACTTTAGAGGAAATTAATCTAATGCTAATGCTAATGTTCGGATGTTTTTTCACCTTAATGCATAGAATGTGTTAAGGTGAAAAAACGTACATTTACAACCCGTTTAAGTTCCAGAGAGCATTAGAGATCAAGAAACACAACAGGACATAGCTGTCAACAAGGCAGACTATTTTTTATTTTTCTTTGCTCTGATGGCCCACCCCTAGAAATGTTACAAAAGCGCCAAAAGTGGCTCTTTGACCACTCACAAAATAGCAGCTGGAGAGGGAGGGGGGTTGCTGTGATCAGAAGAAGCCCCCATACAGCGCTGTGGCAGTTTTCCATCCTACCAAACAGCCAAATCCAATTCTGTCACCATAGACATCAAGCATGTTCAGAACTGCCAATGTAAAAAACAAACAAAAAACAAACAAACAAACAAATAAACAAAAAAAAAAACACACATACTACAGAGTGATTACTCCCATCAACTCTCCAAAGGCACATATAAGAAATGCAGCCCACAGAGAACCGTTCAGCTCACAGTATGCTCCAGAACTAGAAATGAGGAGATATCTTCAGAATAGTGGACAGTAACAAAGAATATTATAACCAGAGTCTAACATTTCCCACGCTACTCAAAAATAATAATAGTTATGAGTAAAGTTTCACTTTAACTGCTTATCTTTGTCTTCCATAAATAGCCAGACACTCATAAAAGTATAGCTCTCAATAGCTGTGTGGACGGAAACTTGGGTGTGATCAAGTGAGAGCAATTCATTTATTTCCGTTATATTACGACATTTCATTTTAGAAAAAACACCACATGCACATTCTAAAAAAAAAACATGGTAAGAAAAATCAACACAAATATGCAATATCAGTCTTAAAAGGCTATTATGGCCATTGTAAAGTGGTTGTAAACCTTCGTGTTTTTTTAACTTAATGCATCCTATGCATTAAAGTGAAAAAACACCTTGCAGCGTCTGGCCCCCCAGCCCCCTGTTTTCCATACCTAAGTCCCGAATTTCCGTGGGCGCAATCCTGCGTCACTCTCTCCACAGGTTCTCGGCTCTTCATTGGATAGATTGATAGAAGAGCAGCCATTGGCTCCCGCTGCTGACAATCAAATCCAATGACACTGGTGCCGGGGGCAGGGGCGAGTCATACACTCGGGGTCTATGGACGCCGAGTGTATGACACAGGAGCGCACCCGCAAAGTAGCCCCCTCGGGAGAGAGCTTCCCAGAGGGGGTTATCTAATGCAGGGAGGAGCCACCGTGGGACCCCAGAACAGGAGAATCAGGGCCACTCTGTGCAAAATTAAATGCACAGTGGAGGTAAGTATGATATGTTTGTTATAAAAAAAAAAACAAAAAAAAACAGGAACCTTTAAAGGGATTGTAAAGGTTTGTTTTTTATTTTCTAAATATCCAGCTCTTGTCCTTTGTTTGGTGTTTTGGTATCTCAGGCCGCGTACACACGACCGGTCCATCCGATGAGAATGGTCCGACGGACCGTTTTCATCGGTTCACCGCTGATGGTCTGATGTCAGTTCAAAAACCGATCGAGTCCAACGCGGTGATGTAAAACACGACGTGCAGAGAAAAATGAAGTTCAATGCTTCCAAGCATGCATCGACTTGATTCTGAGCATGCGCGGGATTTGAACCGATGCTTTTGCGTACTAACCATCGGTTTTGACCGATCGGTAGGCGTCCATTGGTCCGATTTTAAAGCAAGTTCTACATTTTTGGACTGAAGGACAACAGACTGATGGGGCGTACACACGGTTGGTTTGGACTGATGAAACTGAACTTCAGTACGTTTTCATCGGTTTGGACTGATCGTGTGTACCCGGCCTTAGAGTTTACCATCTGTCCCACCGTGTAACAACTACAGTGCAGGCCAATTCCATTCCTCCCAGGTCCCCCTCATGGTTCATTGGTGATCGGCTCATGCAAGTGAGTATCAGCCTTCTATGCCAATTTTTTGTACATGCATGGATGTTCAATTCCATGCAATAGGTTGATCAATGTTAAAATTGTACTAATATACTAATGCTCAAATATGTTCACTTTATAGATGTATGTATGCTTTAGATGACATTCAGCCTATGAAGAAGGACCTAGGGGTCTGAAACTTGTCAGGCGTCATCACCTACGGCTACGTGCAATAGCCCTTCACACCAGAGGGCATTTATATTCATGCCTCTATTTTTGTACTGCAATTGATTTTTTTCTACTGTATAGATTATCAAATGTTTCTAATAAACAATACTTTTTTAAATACTCACCTGGCCTGTCTTAAAAATCCTGAGGGGTTATGCTGTGCCTATGAGCACTAGGTTTGTCTTTTTGTTTATTGGATTGGCCAGACCAGGCCATACACACACTGTCAATCTTCTATCTTTTCGTTTATTTTCTAAATAGGTTCCTTTAAGCTAGTGCATTGTTGGTTCACTTACCTTTTCCTTCAATTTGCCTTCTAAAATTCGTTTTTCTTTGTTTTCTTTGTCTGTTTCTCCTCAGTAAGCTGTTCTGGCTGACTAACCCCCAGCCAGAACAGCTCGGATGATGGGAGCAAGCTTACTGAGGAGAAACAGGAAGTGAGAAATTCAAAGGAAATACAAAGGAAACAAATTTTTTAATAGGGAAATCGAAGGAAAAGGTAAGTGAACCAACAATGCACTAGGAAACTATTTAGAAAATAAAAAACAAACCTTTACAACCCCTTTAATTTTACTTTAATTGTGTCAATCTGTATGCTTCAATTAAACGATTCTCTATACCTTCTTGGCACGTTTTAAATGTGCACAGTATATGTGCTAAAACTTCAAAAAAAAATATGCAAAAATTATAATTTTTTTATATTATTTGTGCATTATCCTTTAATTCTCTGCGGTTTACCAATGGTGTTTGTATACTCCCAATGTATTTTGCTTGTAATGTAAAATTCTCCTTGAAAAAAGGCACATCTTATGATATAAATGAGTGAAAACAGTGGAATTTCGCCTTATTAACTTGGCCCTAAAAAGGGCCCCCGTTTCCCATCTCAGGAAGTAGAGGGGTATGGAAAAACTCTGCACAACCGGAATACAGTTTAAATGAATAAAACAAATGAAACTCAGCTCAGCTATCATCATATTTTTATAGCTTTCCGTGGCTCCGCACTATATATTGAGTGGTGCCCAGTAGCATCTGCAGGAGGAATTGTGTGATGTAACCTACAAACAGAGATTATCTCTAAAGATAAATCACTAACTCTGCTCTAGTATAAACTTTCGAGAGAGATAGTTGCTGTAACTTTAAAGTCATTTCCCATTCGTTAACTATCAGCACCATAGGATAACCATCACAACAACATCACATGCACATACACATTCTAAAGATCGGGATTTAAAAGAACACAATTCATTTATTTACATTTGTTACTGCGATTCACCCAACGTAGATAATCTTATCAATTTGTGTTAAAGATTTAAGGACCAGGTATTGTTTGTAACTATATCCATACAAGACGGAAGCCATATTTGCTGAAAAGAGAAAACATACACACCGTCTGGCTGATTGCTTTTAAAGTGAACCTGTGACCCATAACATAAAGTAAACTACCACTTAGCACAAAGAGTATGCAAGTTTTGCGCTTCACTGGCTCCAGCGTCCTTCCACTCTACTATTGGCTAGTGAGGTCACCTATCACCTATCACAGCAACAGGCCAACTGTAATATAGAATGTAAGAGGGGCAGGGTAGCTCCCCAGTAATCACAAAATATGGCCACATTACACAGTGTGACCCCAATTCCAGGGATACCCAGTCAATCACGGGAGATAAAACAGCTTGAAAAAAAATCACATCAAAAATTACTTTTAGGAGACCCCCCGCTCTTATGTTTGCTCTTTCCGGGTCCCAGGTGGGACACTGGGCCCCTATCATGCACCTCCCCCCCCCCCCCCCCCCTTTAGGCTGCATTTTTCGCCTGAAGCACGACGCTCAAAAACGCTAGAGGGGAAGAAATACATTATTCCCTATGGACATTGTTCACATCTGCACTCCAATACGCCGAACGCCTGAAGCTCAAACAAGTCGAATCGGGCGGCTTAGGCGTCTTACATTGGTGACAATGACCTGTACAAAATCGCTGTAAAAAATGCCGCGTTTTGTCGCGGCAAATCGTGGTAAAAAACGCTGCTATTTGTCGCGGCAAATCACGGTTAAAAAACGCCTACGCTTAGGTGTGAATGCAGCCTTAGAATAAAGCTTACCTGTAAGTAAAATGTATATCTCCTAAACATGCACCGTTTAGAAAATATTCACTGATTTAGAAGCCGGTGATGTCAACGGCGCGCGCACACTGCACTCAAGGTAAAGTGCCCTCAATCCAGATATCTGACACGGCCGTGACTCCCTTGCGAATGTGCGGGAGTGACTTCATTGTGGTTTGGCCATTAAAATGGCCAGAGCTTGCAAACCCAGAAAGAAAACCTGATGAAGATGGAAGCCCTGTCATCAGTTTTTAAGATGACTACTACCGATTTAACCCTCTTTATGCCTCCATGTTCTCCCACTCCCTCCCCTTCCTAGGTTACTACCTGGTCTGCCTGGGTGCTGTCCTCAAACCTATTCCTTGCTCCCTAACCAACCCTCCTCCTCCGTCTTTTCTCTTCCCCCCCCCCCCTGTTGGATGGCAGACCCTGAGGCCCCTTTCACACTGAAGGTGCTTTTCAGGAGTTTTAGCTCCAAAAATAGCGCCTGTAAAGCGCCTCTCAAGCCTTCCCAGTGTGAAAGCCCAAGTGTTTTCACACTGGGGCAGTGCACTTGTAGCACCGGAAAAAAAAAGTCCTGCAAGCAGCGTCTTTGGGGCAGTGCATACCGCCCCTGCAGGTGCTTCGCCAGTGGCACTTTGCAAGCGTTTTAACCCTTTTCTTGGCAGCTAGCGCGGTTAAAAGCACCCTGCTAGTGTCCGAAAAGCGCCGCTTAAACTAGTGGCGCTTTACTGCTAACCCGGCCAAAGGGCTCTTAAGGCTTGATCCAGTAGTCAACCTATACTTCTGTGCATGCATCTCATCTCTATGATGTAATACTGAAAAATGAGCTAATCGGTAAACTTTTATAATGCTTCACAAGAATTTGTTGACTGTTGTATTATTTGTACAAATGCAACAAAATATTTTACTCGTTAAAAGAAAAAATTACTTTGGATAAACGTAACATTTACGTTTAGGTAACTGTAATACCGTATTTATCGGCGTATATTGCGCACTTTTTTGCCCTGAAAATCAGGGCAAAATCGTGGGTGCGCGATATACGCCGATACCCGCTTTCCCGCGCCGAGTTTTGAATACTCCGCCGACATATACCGAGCGCAGTACACTCGGGTATATTCGACCAGTCTCGGCTTCTTCCGTGGTCACGTCCTGGACGTACAGGACGTGAGCGCGACAGTTGCCGAGCCTGCCCGAGTGTACTGCGCTGGCTATATGCTGGCGTAGTATTCAAAACTCGGCGCGGGAAACGAGCGGAGAGGACGCCGCGAGGACGCCGCACCCGCCGAAGAGGACACCGGACCCGCCGCAGAAGACACCGGACCCGTCGCAGAAGACACCGGACCCGCCGCAGAAGGACACCGGACCCGCCGCAGAAGGACACCGGACCTGCCGCAGAAGGACACCGGACCCGCCGCAGAAGGACACCGGACCCGCCGAGGCCGCCGATGGATGCCGCGCAAGACACCAAAACTGTAAGTACAAAAATAACTTTTTTTCCACAGGATTTGGGGTCACTTTAGGGGTGCGCGGTATACGCGGGAGCGCGTTATACCGCTATAAATATGGTATTTAAAAATCATATTACTAAAAATCAACTAGCTTTGCTTCACCCAGCTGCAGAACTCAATAGTTACTAATGGTCCTTTCACACAGGCTTTCCCCATCAATGCGCCTGCCAATTTTTAGGCAGACCTGGTCAGAAGTTCCCTTAAAAAGTCTAAGGACAGACAGATGTAAACGGCGTTGTGTCTGCTTCCCATTTTTCCAGACCTAAACATGACAGATCAGAGGTAGCCTGATGTAAACCGTGCATTTTCATCCGGGCAGTCCAAAGAGCTAACAAGGTAATGCACGTTCATTGTGCTGTGCTGCGTAGGAGTGCCAAAATGAATGGCTCGGCAAAGAGTTCCATCTGCTGCAATAAAATGAACATTGTACCAAACGCATTAGTGTGAAAGGAAAGTGTTGGACATGCAGGCCTAATTCATCCCTCAAGATTGAAAATCTTTGAGAAGTAGAGCGCAATACTGATCTTTCATCGCTGGCTCTGCTTCCTTTAAACATTACGTCACCTCAGTTGGAAGGGAGGAGTAGGACAGAGGCATAGGCAATTAATGGTCAGGGCAAGGTTTCTACTGCTCCCTCTGAGAGCCATTATTCAGTGGTGCTCTGCCTACCACCTACATTAGATCTAGTGAATGATCAGGCTGAAGACAGCAGGATTGGGAGTTTATCCTCTCATGTCTCATTGTTGAAATCTAGCCTAATCAGAATGGTCTAATATTTGGTCAGGGCGGGGAAGTGGAAAGCTGCTAAAGGTGAATGCATTTCAAGGTGCCTGAACTTTAAACTTGTCAAAAGCTTTTTTCAGACATAGAACAACAACCAATGTTAACATGCAGCAGCCAAACAGTTTGTGAGCATAACCCGAGTGAAAAAACAGCCTATCAAATCCACAGGGACTGGAGAGGTCAATGTTTCAGGAAATGGCTGCTCTAGTGAAGTCAATAGTCCCTAGTGAAATAATAGACCGTGATCCAGTTAACACACAGCCAATAAAACAGCTGCTGCATATTTCACATTGAATTTAGAATTCAAGAAAAAAGTTTTAAAAAAAGTTCTCCTCAACCAGTAACCACAGCTTTGGGACTTTAACATGATGGGATTGACTCCAGCATGGTTTTCTGGAATCAGGCAGATGACAGGATACATTTTATCCAAAGCAACTAAAAAACATCAAAAGTGTGTTGTGTGGACACTATGTACCAAAATGTTTCACAACTAGCAGAAAATCTGGCAAATCACATACTTCCCCGGTAATCTAAGGTCTTAAAGAGGAGTTCCACCCTAAATTTTTACTTTTTTTTAATCCACTCCCCTCCCCCTTACATGCCACATTTGGCATGTAATTTTTTTTGGGGGGGGAGTGGGGGCTTCAGTAGGAGTGGGACTTTCTGTCCCACTTCCTGCTTCCGCCGAGGGGCTGGTTAGGCGATTAAGCCTTAATCGCCTACACCAGCCCCTCCCTGTAGGCGATCACATGGGACACTGACAGGTCCCATGCGATTGCCTCTCCAATCAGCAGCGAGCCGCGCCGCGCGCATGTGCAGTGCGGCTCGCGCATGCGCAGTGGGTGCCCGGCCGTGAAGCTGAAGGCTGTCACGGCTGGGTGCCCACAGTCAGGATGGAGACTCCGGCTGGGGAGGGGGGGAGAGGAGCAGAGCCCCGGTCGGCGCGTCGCTGGAACGCAGGAGCAGGTAAGTGAGTGTTTATTAAAAGCCAGCAGCTACACTTTTTGTAGCTGCTGACTTTTAATAAACACAATTTTGGGCTGGAACACCCCTTTAAGAGTCGGTTCACACACAGGCAACACGACTTCAGGGGGCGGCTCTGTAAGTCGTCCTGAGGATGACTTCAGAGGCGATTTGCAAAACGACTTCTGTATAGAAGTCAATGCAAGTCGCCCCGAGCCGCCCCCGAAGTCGTACAGGAACCGAATTTCTAAGTCGGGGCGACTTGCGTCGCTCCTATTAGAACGGTTCCATTGCAGTGCATGGGACGGGACTTGTCAGGCGGCTGAGCCGCCTGTCGCGTCGCCCCAGTGTGAACCGGGTCTTAAGATATACCCATGCAAAAAGTCCTCTAAAACTAACACAATAAAGTAATAAAAAAAGAACAATTGGCTATGTGGAGCAGAAAATAATCGAATTTGCCAAGAAAACCAGTGTTGAACTTAACTGGTAACCATTTCCAGTTGCAAAAGTTCCCGCTCCTTTGAATTTTGTTGACCCTGTGGTCAAAAATGAACGATAAATGACACCGCTATTTGATTTGAAAGTCGAATTGAAATGCTCCTAAAACAAACATTTTTTAACAAAATTCTGTGTATGGCATCCCAGGAAATACACCGTGAGACAATCCCTAACCTTTTTACATTTAGGTCTCAATATGCAGTTGGCCTCCAAGCAGGATAACCCAGTTGTGAATCCTGTGTGCCTCAATGTATTCCAAGGAATGGATTTTCTAGCAAGCACAAAAATCGAATTTTTATCATAAAATGTATGCTTGTTCAGGAGCTTTAATTGCATGTCCTCCACTCACCATTTCCTGTCCTGTAGTGACTAAGTTCACTCCTCCACTGTACCTATGGTGGGAGCCAACTATTCCACCAAAGCTGGATTTCAAACACGTCTGCCTCTGTCCATCTTTATCACATAGGGCAGGGCTAGACAACCACGGCACTCCAGCTGTGGTGAAACTACAAATCCCATCATGCCTCTGCCTCTAGGAGTCATGCCTGTAAATGTCCGAGTCTTGCAATGTCTCATGGGACTTGTAGTTTCACCACAGCTGGAGGGCCGAGGTTGCCCATCTCTGACATAGAGAATGGCAGGGACAATTTATTTCTGGCAAGATAAAACAGTAGTAGTATTTTCTGAACTTGCTAAATTTGTTCTTATCTTGAAAAGCAAAAATGAATGTAGCTACCACATCTAAAGACTGATAACCTGCAATATATTATCTTGGGTTTCAATAACCTACCACTCATAATAGCATTTTTGTGCCAGCTGTTAGAAGCAGTTAGGAGCATTCAGCATTTTTTTTCTGCTGGCAAATCTCTCCAAAAAACACGATTTGCTTCTAGGAGCAGAAAAAAAAAACAGAACAGAAAATTTATAGAATTTACATTTTTCTCTACTAAGTGACAAACCTGGCAAGCAGGCAAATGTCCTTTCCAAGCCATATTTCTAAAGTGATTTCAACCTGGATTAACAATGAGCATCTGTTCAAGCATTTGATGAATCTGCTCTTGGGCTTCATTCTTAACATACTTCAAGTGGACACATTTGGAGAATTCTTCTAGTGTACATAAATCCCAATCACAGTATGTTTCTTTTCTTTACATGCACAAATGAATTTCACTAAAGGAATGTAACTTTCTCTGTACTAAACCAGGGAACGAGAACCTTTGTCAAAACACAGCCTTCAGAAGTCGACAGTTCGACTCTACAAAAAGTCCCAGCATGATGTCAGAAATTAAGACCAAATCCATATGGAACACACACTGCTGAGAGATGTGCCAAATCCACCCACTGGACTAAGCACTGCAAGCAATTATTTGCGATTACTTAAAAAAAAAAAAAGTATGGCTGAAAAGGAACAAAAAATACAGACCAGTCCACATAAAGCTGTTCAATTCTGGTTATAAAATTATGTTTTTTGTAGGGCTGTTACTGATCAAAATTTTTGTGTTTGATTAATCGTTTTTTTTTTTAACCGATTATTCGTCTAATTTCGATTAATTATAATGCACATACAGATCCAACTACTTTTAGCTGATCTCCTTGCAGGCTGATTCCCAGTGCAGCTACCAACCACTGGAAAAATGGATAGCAGGATACAAAAAACACAGAAAGGCAGCGCTCGATAGGAATAGCATTAAAACTTTTATAGTCTTCAAGTAGGTAACAAAATAAATATTGCACTGGACAAAAAATCGATGTAGCTACATAAACTGTAAAAATGGTGCGAGTAATGCCGCGTACACACGATCATTTTTTGTGATGAAAAAAAACGACTTTTTCTGTGAAGTAAAAAACAACGTTTTTGAAACGTCACTTTTCAAAGACGATGTTGCATACACACCATCTTTTTTTCACAAAAAGCGAGGTTACGTTCAACACTCTTTTCCATTGAAGCTCGCTTCATAAATAGCTTCTGGGCATGCGCGGGTTGAAAAACGTCATTTTAAACGACGTTTTTGCTACACACAGTGACTTTTTGTGAAACAACGACGACAAAAAATTTAAGCATGTTGGATTTTTTTTTTGGTCGTTTTTTTTAAGACAAAAAACAAAGTTTTGCCCACACACGATCAATTTAAATCACATTTTAAAAAACAACGCTTTTTTTTAATCGCAAAAAACGACCGTGTGTACGCGGCATAATACCAAACGGTACCCAAAGTAGTGATAAAAACATGTAGCCAAGTATGATACTGGTATAAAAATGGGCACACTGATGCCACTGCTGAATCCAGATGAGGAGGGGTTAACATCAGTCTGTCGGCATGTAGATGTCCCGTGAAGGGAACTATCACAACTCCCAGTGGATGGCTGTAGAATCCCAGGTTGATAGAGGGAAGTGATAGAGGGAAGTGTAACTACCCTTGCGTGTGGCAGATTGTAAGGTCCCGCCGGCATGCAGATATGAAGGGACAGCAAAAGGGGCCCTTCAGATGGACACGGCAAGCCCCACCGGTGTCCGTGACATTACCGGATCATCAAAAGAATTTTAATCGATCAAAAAGATTTTGATCGATCAAAAAAATTAAAGATTAATCAATTAATTAAAAGTTAATTTGCACAGCCCTAGTTTTTTGCTATTTTTTTTTTATTTTGTAAAAACATGTTCCTGTAAACCACGTTAGCCCTTTTTCGAAGACTTTGAGAAGGTCCTAACCCATCCAATTGCTATTGGGGCTAAAACTTCTGAAGATTGCAGTTCAAAGGAGCTTCATGTACTTTTTCAGGCTATAAGCAACTCTGCAACTCTAGACACTATTGAAAACCAAGGGATTTTGGATGTCGAGCATTTTGGAGCTTCAAGCTTTTAGCTACATACCGGTAAACAAAGTCGGTAAACAAAACCAGAAATGTTGGAAAACCACATGGTTGCTTAAGCCTAAACAATATGGTTTTGAAGCACCTATCCTACTCAATCTTTGTTTTCAATTTCTTTTGATTAGTCTTTTTTTTTCTTTTAAATTACATTTATACAAGATTCTTTACAACGTGCCTTTGTTTCCACTAGTTATTCACTATACAGAGTCTTGATCTATATCTATTAATTACTATTATAGATCTATAATCATTAAAACAAAATACCCATTCAACATTCACCCCTACATCTATTACTCCTATCTTCAATACCCTTGCAACCTAACATCCTTTCATCCAGAAAAAAAAGGGGGGGGGACCATTCTCTCCCCCATCCCTTTCCCTTTACTCATTTTCTACTTCACTTTCACTTCCCCTTCATATCTCTCCTTATATTCCATTAAAGTATTCTTTCATTCTTTTCGAGATCCGAAATTCGTCCCTTTTTTTGCCATATTTCTGGCATTTGACTCTTTATGTATCCTTCTTCTCTTGACTGTCTTTCTGTATATTGTATTTCGTTCCTACTCAATCTTACAGGATTTTTAAAGGGTAATTTTTTTAAAATAACATATCATACTTACCTGCTCTGTGCAATGGTTTTGCACAGAGCAGCCCTGATCCTCCTCTTCTCAGGTCCCCTGGCAGCACTCCTGGCTATTCCCCTTTGCTGAATGCCCCCATAGCAAGCTGCTTGCTATGTGGGCACTTATGCATACTGAACAATTTTTACCTTCGTGCATGAAGGTAAAAAACGCTTCAGCCTTAAGAATCACTTTAAATGCCAAGATTTTCAAAAACATTTTGATTATATGAATGGTTAAAGGGGAGTTCCAGGCTTTTTTAAAGTTTATTAAAAGTCAGCAGCTACAAAAAGTTTTTAATAAACATGCACTCACCTGCTCCACGGTCCAGCTCCACTCCTCTCCCGCCCTCTCTGGCCGGCGTCCTCATTGTTAGCTTTCGGCTTCACAGCCGGGCACTCACTGCGCATGCGCGAGCGTCGCTGCACACTGTGATTGGTCAGGCGATCGCCTGGGACCTGTCATGTGTCCCAGGTGATCGCCTACAGGGAGGGGCCGCCAAAAGGCGATATGATGTATCGCCTTAGCAGTCCCTTGGGCGGAAGGAGGAAGTGGGACAAGATGTCCCACTCTTCCTAAAGCTCCCACTCCCCGCCCCCAAAAAAATTAGGAGTGGATTAAGCGGAAGTTCCACTTTTGGGTGGAACTCCGCTTTAAGACTCTTTTTGAATTGTATCTCTGCAGAGGTTTGCCTATATTTCTAGCATTCTAGTAAACAAAGCTTAGTAACAAACATGCTGTAGAATACAGATATGACATAAAGCAGTAGCGGGATCCGTTCCTGTAATCCTGTGCGTTTGCTGCTTTATCGCTTTGCAGAAAGTATGTTTCCTGATGATGAACACCATGTCTTATTTGTGACGGAACACACAGTGTGATTTGATAAAGCTTTTTCCACTGGAAAGAAGGCTAAAAATGGAATGCTTCCCACCAAAGATTGTTCAGGACTTGACAGAGATTTAGTCTTGATTAGAATTCAGCACAGACTATGCAGACATTTCACGCAGCCAAGAAAAGAAAATCACTTCCATGTGTTGGGATCGTGCAAGAGGCACAGCAGACAGCTTGGATATAAATGATTAGTGAGCTGTGCAAAAAGTACCCATTGTGTTAAACATACAATCTGCAATTTGATCTGGTCTTCTATAATCTTCCTCTTCCTCCACTGACTCCAGATAAGACAGAGCCCTTGGAGTCAGGCTGAACATACTCAGTTTTTGGGTGTATTGCTGGAGAGTTTATTTTTTTCTTGGAAGAGTGCATGTGATCAGCACTGGGCCAATCAGCACTCTCCAGACAGAGGGTCAGGGGTCCATGATCCTGATAGGACAGCTCAGTGCAGTATGAAAACTCCTCCTACAAGCTATACCAGGAACTGATAGAAGTGTCAATGGAGGGGGCAAGCACGCTGACTAACCCCCAGCCAGAACGGCTCGGATGATGGAGGCAAGCTTACTGAGGAGGAACAGGAAGTGAGAAATTCAGACAAAGAAAAAAAAATGTAGAAGGGGAATCAAAGGAAAAGGTAAGTGAACCAACAATGCACTAGCTTGAAGGAACCTATTTAAAAGAAAAAAAACAAACCTTTACAACCCCTTTAAGGTTTGACCTCATATTATATGGTTTTGGTAAATCTGAAGACTCAAATCTGCAGAAAATCTGTCAAAGACCTTGATGAATTCTTTGATCAATAAATACTACCTGGCCCCGGGAATTACCCCACTTACCAACAACCTCTGCAAGTCATGTGTCATCTGTGCTAAGTGTAACCCAGGAAGAACGAAAAAGACACCCATGAAATATCTAGCAAAGGCTCAATACCCCTTCCAACAAATACAGACAATCACATTCAGATGCCAAAGAGTGGCCGGTATGTGATCGTTGATACGTTCAGCTTCTGACCTGAAGCCTTCCTGGTGACCAATATGACAGCAAAGATCACAGCCAAGATACTTCTAACAGAAATAGTGTGCAGGTACGGGGTCCAACACTAAAATGACTACATTTATAGACATCCATGAGGTCTAACACTAACCTATCTAACCCTGTAAAGAAGAAATCAGCATTTATACCTTTTCTGAAGCCGAACTAACCGTATCCCACACTAAGCTGTCAGCTGCGTCTTCTCTGTGTAGGCATATGCAGAGGAGGCAGCCGACAACGGAAGCCCCATAGTAAGTCTATGGGTGACATCACATCCCATTAATTTCACAGCCTTTGCCGGCTGTGTCCTCTGCAGAGTTTCCGCCGCTGGTGACCACACCGGAGCGGCTTAAAAAAAAAGCATGTATTTCTTCATTATTTCTTCATTACAGGGCTACATAGGTTAATGTTAGATTGTGGATGTCTATAGATGTAGTGGTTTTAGCATTAGGCCGCGTACACATGATCAAATTTATCTGCTGAAACGGTCCATCGGACCAGTTTCAGCAGATAAATTTGATCGTGTGTACAGGCTAGCGGACAGGTTTGTCCATCGGACAAATTTCAAAGCATGCTTTGAAATTTGTCCGCTACAAACCTGTCTGTCGGATATGTCTGCTGGTTAGTACACTAACCAGCGGACAGAACTGTCCGCACATGCGTCGAATGGATTAGACACGTGCGTGGAAGTATTTTACTTCCTGGAGTGGTGACGTGGTGGCCTCAACGTCACCGCCACGTCACCGCGTCCTCAGATCGAGGGGATTTTCGTCCGATGGTGTGTACACGCCATCGGATCAAAATCCGATGAGACATGTCCGCTGCAAATGGTCCATCGGACATGTTTGAGCGGACATGTCTCATCGTGTGTACGCGGCCTAAGAGTGGACTTCTAATTTAATAGAGTCTGAAAGTATCACCATAAAAAAAAAAGGAAAAGGAAATGAAAAATGAGGGGCTCTTATTTACAAAATAAATAAATGAAACAAAATGAACCGCATGCAAATAAAAACTCACTGCCAAGTTATAAAGCGATTTCAGCAATATCAACATAAATGGGAATGATTCAACACGTGCCATAGTACAGGCAAATAAAGCTAACCGCAAGATGCCTAAAATATCCAACTTTAAAGGAACGCAGATTTATTAAAAGCACATTAATCACACAGCAGAGGGTACAACACACTGTAAAAAGACAACATCTGCATACAAGGCTTGCTTTTTTTATATATATAAAAGGCTGTACACAGGGCTTGTAAATAGACAACTTTCAAAAGACAAAGATAATAGTGTGTTGGGGGGGATTAAGATAATAAACCATAGAAAATATAGAACATGAAACGCTTCTTGGCACATTAGTGAAAAATGTTAGTGAAAGGTATTAATTACCATTATCTATGAAAACAATGGAAGGATATATAAACAACATTAAAAAGTAAAATCAAAGAACAGAGGTTTGAATTTTGAATCCTTCAATCCAATATAATTAAATTAGAAGTCAACACTGCCTTCCTCAATACTATAAACACCACTAGGAACATCAAAAGAAACACTTAGGTGGAGGGTTCAAATAAGCTGTGTTCCCACAAAAGGTAATGGCAAGGTCAAACGGGCGTAGTGGTAAACTAAAGCATGTAGTCCTTATGCAAAGATGCATGTTTTCTAAGATAGACCCATGTTTAAAGCGGATGGTTCAGCAAAAAAAAAAATATTAAAAGCCAGCAGCAACAAATACTGCAGCTGCTGACTTTTAATATTAGGACACTTACCTGTCCTGGAGTCCAGCGGCGTCCGCAGCAGAGGACGAGCGATCGCTCGTCATTCTGCTGCCCCCCTCCATCCACGGTGAGGGAACCAGGAAGTGAAGCGCTGCGGCTTCACTGCCCGGTTCCCTACGGCGCATGCGCGAGTCGCGCTGCGCCTGCCGATTGGCTCCCGCTGTGTGCTGGGAGCCGAGAGTTCCCAGCACACAACGGGGGGGGGGCGACGGGATGTCGCCAAAAAACCCGACTTTTGCCCGAGACTGCGGGCCGGAAGTGGTTGCAGATACCTGTCTTTAGACAGGTATCTGCACCCCCCTCCCCCCTGAAAGGTGTCAATTGTGACACCGGAGGGGGGGAGGGTTCCGATCAGCGGATCTTCACTTTAGGGTGGAGATCCGCTTTAATAAAGAGAATCTATAAAGAACAGACACTACAATATGTAAATAGGAAAATCAAATCCTAAAAAGATCTTTAACAATGCCCACAATCCTAGCACATCATGGCATGAAATGGAGTGGCAGACACATTCCTGACACCTGGGACAGATACAATGCACTTTAAATAAACCAGTTTTAAAAAGTCTCTGCCACTCTACTCCGCCAATCCCTCCACTGGCTTCCAATCATCCAACAAATGAAATTCAACATAATAAAAACACTACCCTGCACCCAGCTACATCACTAAGCTTGTCTCAAAATATCAACCAAGCCATTCTCTTTACTCCTCCCAAGACATCCTACTCTTTAGTTACCTCCTCATTGCCCCAGGATTTCTCCAGAGCCTCTCCCACCCTCTGGAACCCCTTACCCAAATTTGTATGACTATCATCTACTCTGTATACCTTTAGGCAATCCCTGAAAACTCATCTCTTCTGGGAAGCAATCATGCCTCTTGCGAAGCACTGAATTCTACTTTCTCTAACAACGCATCCCTACACAGTCAGTCCCTTTCGTATCACTTAGGCCTCATAAACACGACCGAGGAACTCAACAGAATCCATCAAGAAACTTGGTGGCAGAGCTTTTTTGTCAAAGAAAAACGGTGGTGTGTATGCATTTCATTGAGAAAACTGTTGAGGAACTCGACGAGAAAAAAAGAGAACATCTCTTTTCCTTCGTCGGGAGTCTCAATTTCCTCGTTATGTTCCTCGCCGGGCTGGTTTTCGACAAGAAACACGTTCCCGTGTATGCTTAGAAACCCGCGCACCTTCGGTAAAAGTAGCGTTTGTAATGGAAATAGCTCATTTGTCACGCTGTAACAGACTGAAAAGCGCAAATCATCTCTTACCAAACTTTTACCTAACACGCAGTAACATGAGATTAGCAAAAGCAGCCCCAAGGGTTGTGCCAGTGGAATCGAACTTCCCCTGCCGTCTTACGTGTTGTACGTCACCACATTTGATAACGAGATTTGGTCTTGACAGTGTGTACGCAAAGACAGCTTGTCAAGATTCTCGAAAAGCCTGACAAGGAACTCGTTGAGGAAAACTATGTGTCTTTTAGGACGAGTTCCTTGGTCGTGTGTACGAGGCCTTATCCTTGACTTTAGATTGGGAGCTCTCCTGACCTGGGCCCTCTTCATCAAGCTGCATGGGCTAGCACGACCTCGCTCGATCAACCTTTTGAAGATTAATGGAGCCGGCCCTCATGTTCTGGTATGTGGACTGCTGCGGACGCTGACTGTCCAAATTACTATATAGTCGGCAGAGGAGATTCATCTATCCATGCTACTTGGGCCTAGCACACACGGGTCGAAAGTCAGGCGGCATTGGCTGGTTAGATAGAAACTGACCGACTTTCGTCCCTTGTGTACTGCAGACAGATGGCTACTGTCGATGAGGCAAAATTGAAAAAGGTCTGTAGATCGGCTCCCGATCAGCGGTCTCAACAAATGGCTGACAGCACTGACCGAAGTGTTCTGGCGGAAGTGTCATCCCCCTGTCAGAACACAATAGACAGCAGCGGAGATTGCTGTACTAACTAACATTGCATGGTTAGTACAAACAATAAATTGGCGCAACCCCTGGGTGTAGTGAATGGCGTGGCTTCCAGACACCAAGTTCAAAGTTCATAAATTACATGAAAAGTCCCTATAAATGAAAAGCTTTAAGCAGGAGAGTCTATATGGAGATGCTGCCCAATGTAGTGGCTGCCGTGTCTGGAGCAAGAATCGACTCTGTGGACAGGGGGGGGAGAGAGAGATACACAGCGCCAACTAAGTGTGGCATTAAAACAAATTTTATTCCACTAAAAGAATAATATTAACAAAGGAAGTAGGGTAAAAGACATTAAGACACTGGGTAAAAAAGTCCAGGAGCCACCAGTGGTAACAGATCAGGCCAGTAGATGCAGAGCACCGGAGTGTACTTCTACTGTCTGGTTGTGGTGGAACGCACCAGCCCTCCTGGGTTGAACGGAAAAAAAAAAAATACTACTAGTGTGTACCAGGCTTTAGAGTGGATAGAGGAATCGGTTAGATTATTTTATTCAGCCTGCAAGCTCAACAATCTATGCATGTATGGCCAGCTTAACAGTCACACATCGAGAATGCTTAATCTAGATCTGACAGACAGCTTTACATATCTGGGTGGTTCATGCTTTTTTTTCTATGTGACTCCTGGACTTACATTCTAGTGCCACTTTTTCATTTAAGATGACCTTGTCCTTTATAAACAAATGGCATGTTTTTTTTTTTTTAAGCTGAGATCTCTCCTAAATTACCTTCTGCTTCAGATAACTAGCCAGCCACAAATGTCACATCCATGATCCGCCATGACCTGGCAGACAGTATTCGCCTTCGGGTGGGGCCGCATAAGTCAGAGGGCGTTAATGGGACTTCCGACTTGTCTAATGACAGGAAAATCATTCTAGTATCCATTGACCTCTGGAGCAACCTTGAAAACAATACATTCACACGGACGGACGGACTGACTAACTGACTGACTGACAGCAAACATTTGCCAATTTAGAAAAAATTTAAATTAAAATCTGTAACAAGGCTTTATTATTGCTTCGGAAAACCTCATCTTTTTTTTTTTTCTCATCTTTATGATAAAACTATTTTTGCCAACTGACGTTCTGTAAAATCTGTTCTATTTCTCTGTAGTTTGCCTCGGTAGTATCAGCATCCTCTGTACAATACAGCAACTTGAAGCCAACTGAGAATCAGATATCACTTTTTAACCACTTAAGACCCGGACCAATACGCTGGTAAATGACCCAAGGTGTTTTTGCGATTCGGCACTGCGTCGCTTTAACAGACAATTGCGCGGTCGTGCGACGTGGCTCCCAAACAAAATTTGCGTCCTTTTCTTCCCACAAATAGAGCTTTCTTTTGGTGGTATTTGATCACCTCTGCGATTTTTATTTTTTGCGCTATATACAAAAATAGAGCGACATTTTTGAAAAAAAAACACTATTTTTTACTTTTTGTTAAAAAAAAATCAAATAAACTAAATTTTAGTCAAACATTTAGGCCAAAATTTATTTAGCCACATGTCTTTAGTAAAAAAAAAAAATCGCAATAAAAAAAAATAGCTACCTAGCGGGAACAGCGACACTAATACAGCGATCAGAAAAATGATCGCTTAGTGACGCTGGCAATAGGGAGTGAAAGGGTTAACTAGGGCGGTGATCAGGGGGTTAAAACTTTATTAGGGGGGGTGGGGGGGCTATCCTGAACCTAACACTAACTGTTTTTTACAGTGCCTGTCACACTGACACTAAATGCAGTGATTAAATCACTGCATTCAGTAACACTGTGACAGGGGGGTGGGGGGGGGCGATCACAAGGGGTTAATATGCCTATGTGAGTGTGTGTCAGTGTTGTGTTGGTGCACACTTACTTGTCATGTCTTCTCTCATCAGCAGCGGTGGGAAACAGCGCTGCGATGAGAGAATACATCATTTCCTCCTTCCTGTGTAAACACAGGAGGAGGAAGTGACAGGCTGGGAGCGCGCTCCCATTGGCTGGGAGCGATCGCGGGGGGGCGGAAAACACGGACATCCGCCCGCAGATCCCGGATCGCTCCCAGAGGTAGGGAGACCCCCGTACGCCGCGGAGGGGGTCCCGATGGGACCCCCGAACCGCACTCAGGCGGGGACGTAAATTTACGCCCTTGTGCCTGTACGAGCCATGTTGAGGCCGTATATGTGCGTGCGGGGGTCTTTAAGTGGTTAATCATGCATACATGCCGAGCAATATTGGAGCACAACCCTAAAATGTATTATCTTAGGCCTCGTACACACGATCAAATCTGTCTGCTGGAAACGGTCTGCTAGACCGTCCCAGCAGACAGATTCGATCGTGTGTACGGGCGAGCAGACGGATTTGGCCACCCGACAGATTGGAAAGCATGCTTACCAATCCGTCGGCTGGGAACCCGTCCGCCCGACATGTCTGCTGGTTAGTACGCTAACCAGCAGACATGTCTTCTCGCACACGCGCCGAATGGTTTCGACGCATGCGCGGAAGTGTTTTACTTCCTGGTGCGGTGACGTGGCGGCGTCAACGTCACCGCCACGTCACCAACACGTCAGCGCGCTGTCTGCTGGCGGGGATTTTGGTTTGCTCGTGTGTACACGCGAGCAAACCAAAATCCAAACAGACAGATTTGTTCAAATCGGTCGGTCCGACCGATTTGAACAAATGAATTGCCTCGTGTGTACGAGGCCTTAGAGGTTGCAGTACTCATGCTGACAATGTCTCCAACTGCTTTGATTAGTTATTTTTGCGTTTAGCTACTTTCGAATAAAGACAAACTGTAAGGCCCCTTTCACACAATCGGACCGTTCAGGTCCGCCTGTCAGTTTTGACGGCAGACCTGAACAGCCACTCCATGCAGTCCTATGGAGCGTCTGCTGTCAGTGGAGACACGTCCGTAGATATCCGACCCGATACACCAAAATCAGACAGATGGGCGATACGTCCACATCCGTCCATGGCGGATCGGATCGGGTGAGATTTGATGAAAAAGGACATGCTGTCCGTTTTCATCAGATCTTCCCATAGGAGACAGCAGCGCTGCACAAGCCCCTCCCCGCTCAGCGAGCAAAGAGGGACTTGTCATCCGCCGGTTTAGCGAAGATCAGCGGAGAGATCTCTTGCTGAGCCGGCGGGAACTGGTGGACTCCGTAGTGACGAAGTCTGCCTGTGTGCAAGAGGGCTAATGCCGCATACACACGACCGTTTTTCGGGTTGTAAAAAATGACGTTTTTAATGGTCTTTTTTCAGCCCGATCATTAAAACAGCCTTGCCTACACACGATCGTAAAAAAAAAATGCTCTAGCAAAGCGCGGTGACGTACAACACGTACGACAGCACTATAATGGGGAAGTTCCATTCGGATGGCGCCACCCTTGGGGCTGCTTTTGCTGATTTCGTGTTTGTAAAAGACGATTCGCGCTTTTTAGTCTGTTACAGCGTGATGAATGTGCTATCTCCATTACGAACGCTAGTTTTACCAGAACGAGCGCTCCCGTCTCATAACTTGCTTCTGACCATGCATGTTTTTTTCACGTTGTTTAAGCCCACGCACGACCATTTTTTTACGACGTTAAAAATTAGAGCATGTTCGAAATTTTTAATGCCCATTTTTTACATCGTGGCTCTCTTGGCTCCTCCCCGCATTAGATAACCCCCTTGGAGAGGAGCTCTCCCAAGGGGGTTACCTTGCGGGTGCACTCCCAAGTCATACACACGGCATCCATAGACGCTGAGTGTATGACTCGGCCCCACCCCAGCGCCCGCGTCATTGCATTTGATTGATAGCAGCGGGTACCAATGGCTGCACTGCTATCAATCTATCCAACAAAAAATGGGAAGAGGACGCCGGGGTCGTGCCGAGCAGGTGAACTGGCTCAGGTAAGTAAAACGGGGGGGGGGGGGGGGCCTGGGGAGCCGGTGATTGCCAGGTGTTTTTTCACCTTAATGCATTCTATGCACGAACCTTTACAACCCCTTTAGGCTCTGGTTCACATTGATGCTACTTTGAAATTGCGCTACTTCACTTGAAGTAGCCTGATTTCAAAGTAGGAAGGTCAGCGCGATTTCAGCTGCTACTTGATAGACATCTGTGTGGTTTCATACACAAATGTCTTTTGAAGTCACACCTGAAATCCCGCAAAAGTAGTGCAGGAACTACTTTTGCAAATTCGGTGCGGCACCGCAAAGTCGGTGCCACATGGATTGGGACATTGCCGTCAATAGGCTGCCACTTGTCATGCGATTTGCTCTCTCAATCGCTCCAATGTGAACCTATCCTAAAGTGAATATTTAAAGCGGAAGTAAACCCATCGATCTAACAGTTTCAAAAAGCAGTTACATTTCCGGCATGCCGGGATTGCCAACTGTCACATTGGTTGTGCTCTCAACCAAACTGTCAAATCATCCAATGGCTGGTGTCATAACTGATCACATTTGCAGCATCATGGCAGTTGAAGATTAAACAGAGGCAAAGATGGCAGCTTCCTTGGCTGAAAATGATAGGTGGGTTTACTTCCACTTTAAATCAGATTTTATTTATTTGCTCTACAGCAGCAGGGACAACTTACCTGTAAAGTAGCGTGTCCAATGTCTGGCTGGTTGCTGCATAATATAGAATTCTCTCTCCACTATGCTGATCTTCTGGTGCTGCGAGGACCAAACCAGCCAATGAGAATGGGAAAGCGTTGCTCCGCCAACCGCCCCGTATGCCTCCTCTATTCATTAAGCTTGCACTTTGCCTTCTCAGAATGCATAGCTTTCTGTGAATGGAGGATGGGCAGATGAACAACAAGATCCACTTCCTCTAATCACAAAACATTTTGCATGAGTTCTCCGATTTAAGAGGGGGTGGAAGGGCCAGGTGGGCTGCGCAACGTTTTCACACTCGCAGCAGCTGGCGTTAACTCCGGCAGAGCTGGAAGATCAGTGATGTAGGAAGAAGATTTCTACACTATACTCGAGCCAGCTGGACATGGGACACACTTCATTAAAGTACATCATGTCCCTGGAGCTGCATAGATTTGCTGATGTGCTGCATTTGTATTTTTTAGTAGAGAAAATCGTTCCGTTTATAAAACAATCATTTGTAAGATTATTTATCCACTGGACTGGAGCATCTCACAGGGGCCCGGGGCGTTAGTTCCTGCAGCCTCCTATGTGAAAGAGCCTCCTGTTCTATATGCTGTATCAACGATTATAGAGAAAATCATTCTGTAAAATGTGGAGTTTGAAGGCAATATGCCTTGCAGATTATATCGATGCATAGTTAGGTTGAAAAAAGACACAAATCCATCTAGTTCAACCAAAAAAAAAAATACAATCCCACAGGGGCGAACTGACCATTGAGGAACTCGGGCACTGCCCGAGGGCCCCATGCCACTAGGGGGCCCCATCATGGTTTCCAGGCTCATTAAAACCAGGGACAGTATGTAAAAATCTGTGTTTTTTTTACATCTGTCCCTGATATGTCCAAAACCTACATGCTTTTGATGTGAAAATCCTGAGATTTTAGCTGCCCCGCCTCTGTACTGCCACCTGGCTTGGTGGCCATCTGTAAGCCTGGGGACCCCATAATCTTCTATTACCCGGGGGCCCCATGAGTTGTCAGTCCGCCCCTGCAATCCCATATACACATACCTTCACCTACAGTTGATCCAGAGGAAGGCAAAAAAAAACAGCAAAGCATTAGCCAATTTGCTACAGCAGGGGAAAATGTCCTTCCTGATCCCCCGAGAGGCAATCAGATTGTTCCTGGATCAACTTCACCTATAAAATGTAGTACCCAGTTATATTCTGTACATTTAGGAAAGTATCCAGGCTTTTCTTAACTGCTTGCCGACCATCCGCTGCAGTTATACGGCGGCAGGTCGGCTCGTCTGCGCGAGATCACGTAGATATACATCATCTCGCAGCTCAGCCAATAACGGCGCGCGCAATCTGTCATTTCCCCATGTCAGTCCCACCCCCTCTTCAGTTAGAACACACCCAGGGAACATAGATAACGCCTTCCTTGCCCCCTAGTGTTAACCCCTTCCCTGCCAGTGGCATTTTTATAGTAATCAATGAATTTTTATAGCACTGATCGCTATAAAAATGCCAATGGTCCCAAAAATGTGTTAAAAGTGTCCGAAGTGTCCGCCATAATGTCGCAGTACCGATAAAAATCGCTGATCGCCGCCATTACTAGTAAAAAAAAATATTAATAAAAATGCCATAAAACTATCCCCTATTTTGTAAACGCTATTACTTTTGGGCAAACCAATCAATAAACGCTTATTGCGATTTTTTTTTAGGAAAACTATGTAGAAGAATACGGATCGGCCTAAATTGAGGAAAAAAAATACATTTTTATATATTTTTGGGGGATATTTATTACAGCAAAAAGTATAAATTTTTCTCAAAATTGTCGCTATATTTTTGTTTATAGCGCAAAAACTAAAAACCGCAAAGATGATCAAATACCACAAAAAGAAATCTCTATTTGTGGGGAAAAAAAGGATGCCAATTTTGTTTGGGAGCCACGTCACACGACCGTGCAATTGTCAGTTAAAGCGACGCAGTGTCGAATCACAAAAAGTGGCCTGGTCATTGACCAGCAATATGGTCCGGGGCTGAAGTGGTTAACCACTTCAGACCCGGACCAATACGCTGGTAAATGACCCAAGGTGTTTTTGCGATTCGGCACTGCGTCGCTTTAACAGACAATTGCGCGGTCGTGCGACGTGGCTCCCAAACAAAATTTGCGTCCTTTTCTTCCCACAAATAGAGCTTTCTTTTGGTGGTATTTGATCACCTCTGCGATTTTTATTTTTTGCGCTATATACAAAAATAGAGCGACATTTTTGAAAAAAAAACACTATTTTTTACTTTTTGTTAAAAAAAAATCAAATAAACTAAATTTTAGTCAAACATTTAGGCCAAAATTTATTTAGCCACATGTCTTTAGTAAAAAAAAAAATCGCAATAAAAAAAAATAGCTACCTAGCGGGAACAGCGACACTAATACAGCGATCAGAAAAATGATCGCTTGGTGACGCTGGCAATAGGGAGTGAAAGGGTTAACTAGGGCGGTGATCAGGGGGTTAAAACTTTATTAGGGGGGGTGGGGGGGCTATCCTGAACCTAACACTAACTGTTTTTTACACTGCCTGTCACACTGACACTAAATGCAGTGATTAGATCACTGCATTCAGTGACACTGTGACAGGGGGGTGGGGGGGGCGATCACAAGGGGTTAATATGCCTATGTGTGTGTGTGTCAGTGTTGTGTTGGTGCACACTTACTTGTGATGTCTTCTCTCATCAGCAGCGCTGGGAAACAGCGCTGCGATGAGAGGTGACATAATTTCCTTCTTCCTGTGTAAACACAGGAGGAGGAACTGACAGGATGGGAGCTCGCTCCCATTGGCTGGGAGCGATCGCGGGGGGGCGGGTAAGCGCCGACATCCGCCCGCTGATCCCGGATCGCTCCCGGAGCCAGGGGGACCCCCGCACGCCGCGGAGGGGGTCCCGATGGGACCCCCGAACCGCACTTAGGCGGGGACGTAAATTTACGCCCTTGTGCCTGTACGTGCCATTCTGTGGCCGTATATGTGCGTGCGGGGGTCCTTAAGTGGTTAAAGCAATCTACTGAGCTGGCCATAACCACCTCTGGAGGGAGTCTATTCCAGCTCTTACTGTGAAGAAACCTTTCCGTATTTGGAGATGAAATCTCTTTTCCTCTAGACATAGAGTGCTCCCTTGTCCTCAGTTTTGACCTTAAAGTGAATAACTCAACACCAAGTTCACTTTATGGACCCCTTATGTATTTGTATATCCCAGATCCTATATCATTTATAAACATTTTAAAAAGTAAGGATCTCAATACTGAACCTTCGGGTACACCACTGATAACCTTAGACCATTCACAACAGAAAGCAAGATTAAAAGGTCCCTGCAGAGGAAGACACTGTATACTCTGGTGGCTCATCTGTCCTACCTCCTCTTTGTTCCAGCCTCTTGGTGCCTTTGGCATTCAAAGAGGAATTGCAGTCTGTTCACATAATTTGTAATAAAAACATCTTTGCCATTCTGAAGCTTCCCTCCAACCACTTTGCATATTATTTAATATATACTGTTATTCTGTACTTGCCAAATATGGTGCAGAAATCTCCCTCCACTGAGTCTGGCTGCATCCATTTTAACTGTGGGCAGCTGAAGCTGCTGCCTGTTCACTTCCTGGATTTACAGAGGCACACCTCCAGTTCTGTAGCTCTCATTGGCCCTCTTACGGCTCACCCCCCTCCCTTCCTGGCAAACTCTAACAAGAGCGAGAGAGGGCTGTGCATGAGGTCTTACGTCTAGGCTTTTTCCCAGACAAGAAACAGGAAGTGGGCTGTATAAGGTATTTACTGGCAGAAAAAACAGGGGATTTAATAGATGGAAAGATGAAAAAAAAAATGACTGAAGTTTTCTATTTAAACACTCCTGGGGATTTCGAATGCCGGCGGTCCCCTGCTGTGTTCTGTAGCTTCCTCCTCTTACCCCTACCTAAGTGCTGTAGTGATGGGGGTCAGAAAAGGAAACCACGACACACAGTGGGAGCCCAGACATCCAACACAACACACGGGAAGCGTTAGGATGCATGGGCCATGGGAGAGGTATGTATGCAGGGTCTTTTGTACAGATCTTTGATCATTAGTCACAAAAATGTATTTCGTTTAAATGCACTGAATATACATTGGCTTCTTTTTATTGTTAAAATGGATCCTTTTAACTCCATTTTACTCCACACCAGTTTTTCTCAGCAATCTAAAATGTGCACAGAAGAAAAAAAAGGAAGGTCTGTTCTTTATTTCCTGTTTCTGTTTTAGATTTGCTGTCATGCTTCTTGGCTTGTAGATGTTAAAGATGCTATTGTAGGCAGCGCCACAATCCGTTGTCATTGCACTAGTACAGCAGCGGAAACATGAATTCATTAAAAAGGTCCATGTGGCTGAATTACAAAAACGATTACAGCTCTGTAATTTTACATGCAGCCAAAAACACATTCACAGCAAAACCCATATTGTGCATTAAAAGATCTGTACCCAGACTTGTCGGCTTAAAAACCCAGTGACCCATATAGCCAATCCTTTCTGAGGTCATGCACAATATTAGGACAGACAGGAAGGTCATTGGTTCTACACAAAGAAAATGGCACAGGCAGCTAAACACATCTGAGATTGGTGAAAAGTGACATTTCAAATACAATGCACGCGACCTGTCAATTCCAGACCCAAATGACTGCTGGCTAGTATGGTAGACATCATGTGACTTGTCGGGATTCAACGGGGCACTCTTGTCCCATTCAGTTAAACTGACGGATTTTGAAACTTTACATTTAAAAGCTTAAAAAAAAAGGCAACAATATTTTCTTAAGAAATTATTTCCGAATAATTATTATTTTCTTGCTGACCTATACATTATTTTGTGTATATATGTATGTGTGTGTGTATGTGTATATATATATATATATATATATATACCCCGTATATACTCGAGTATAAGCCGTATAAGTATATGCCCCCCTCGGTTTAAACTCGAATCACCTTTTTGCAGCCGATCTCCCGGACTTTGGGGACCCGGTACCGGCTGGCCGTAGGCCCCTGGACCCCAGACGTGGCACACATGTAGCCCTACTTTTCCTCTACAAGTGTGCAAAGTTTGTTGTCCGGAGGACCTACGGCTGGGGACTACGGTCTAGTCATGGGCACAGTTAGGCATGGGCACAGTGAGGCATGGGCACAGTGAGGCATGCACATGGACACAGTGAGGTACAGTGAGGCATGCAGATGGACACCCAAGGCTTATACTCAAAGTCAATAGGTTTTTCGCATTTTTTTGTGGTAAAATTAGGTGCCTCGGCTTATATACGTGTCGGCTTATACTCAAGTATATACGGGGTGTGTGTGTATATATATATATATATATATATATATATATATATATATACTGAAGAATAGAGTTGTTATAACCCATTAAACAAATCCCTGCTATGAATTTACTGTACTGTATATCAGGGGTCTCCAAACAGTCTAAATAAGCCACTTATACTGTCCTTCAGACTTTAGGGGGGGGCAGACTGTGCCCAGTGGGAGTAAAAACAATGCCCGATCTTTGGTATTAGGGGCAGAAATAGTTGGTGTCAGTGGGAGAATGGTGCCCACTTTTTGTTGTCAGTAGAAGAAATTATGCCCCATCGTTGATGTCAGTAGAAGAAAAAGTGCCTCATTGTCAGTGTCAGTGGCAGCAATATTGCCCCAAGGGCCGCATAAAGGCAAGCAAAGGGTCCCCCCGGGGCCGTAGTTTGGAGACCACTGCTGTATATAATCCAATGTTGCCATCATGGTTACACACAAATTGCAGGTGAAATGGGTAAAAGCAAATTAACAGTATGGTTTTTGGGATGGCAAGAGGAAATCTTCAGTGCCTGGGAGGAAAACCAAGAAAGAATGTACAAAATCCATCGCTGCAAGAACACAACCACAAAGCTGCCCAGAAATATTTGTGCTTCTGAGGTTGAGCCAGTTGAAAATAGTAACATTTTTACTTGCTGCCTGAACTTTAGGATAAGTTCACTTTTTGGGAAAAAATAATAAATGCACTTTTTTTGAAGGTAAAAAAAAATAATACATCTATTTTTATTTTTTGGAGCATTGCACCAGCGGTCAGCAGATCTGGTGCCATCCAGCAGATCTGCCACTGTATCTGCTTGCCTGTACATCCCGTACGAGCGATCCATTTTTTGATTTCAATGGCCAAAATCAATTAATATTCTGGCCAATGAAATGAATAAAATGCCCAACCGCTTGACACACCGGAACGCATCTACACTCGCCTAAAAACAAAGAATTATGCCTTACACGGTCGTATTTTCCGCTCAAGCTTGGCTTGCATACACATGGTCACACAAAAGTTCTCTGAACTTTCGCCCGTCAAGAATGCGGTGACGTACAACACTACGACGAATTAAGTTTGATGCTTCCTAGCATGCGTCGAATTGTTTCCGAGCATGCGTCGGAATTTTGTGCGTCGGAATTGCTACAGACGAATAAGCACTAACCAAGTGTGAAACGCGTCGGCTGTTTTTTGACTCTTGCTGTGTATCTGTGGTGCCTGCTTATGCTTTTTCAATAAAGACAACTCAAGAGTTTTCCGGTGTGCGGCCGTCCATCCGTTCTTTGTTATTTCCAGACGATCGGATTTGTCGCCGGAAAATTTGAGAACCTGCTCTCAAACTTTTGTTGGCGGAAATTCTGACAGCAAAAGTCCGACGCATGCTCGGAAACAATTTGACGCATGCTCGGAAGCATGAAACTTAATACACACGGTCGGAATTTCCATTCAAAAGCTCACATGGGACTTTTGCTATCGGAATTTCCTGTTGTGTGTATGGGGCGTTAGGTGCGTTTTTAACACGGCTTTTCTCCTGTCAAGAGTAAAACCATTTTAGAGCCTAGTGTGCATAGCAGCCAGATTCACAAATCAAAGTGAAAAGGGAAAGTGAAAAAAAAGGAGAGGCTCAAAAGGAGTCCACCTCTAAAATGGCATACAAGCAGCAATTTTGAATACAATTATACTAGTTTAGCCAGCATAATATACTTTGCTACAGAAATTAGTCAGCAGCTTACCATTTATCAAAGAGCTAAATCTAAGCATTGATTGTTGGACATAAAAGAGGCTTCAAATTGATATACAGGAATACCAGAACAAGATCCATAAAAATTCTAGTAATAAAACTTATTGCTTCATTGTCAATTGAAGAGAATGTATAGTGTATTTTTAGTAAGCCTATAGTTTCAATCACTTTTAAAGTCATTAAAGGGGTAATTCCCCCAAAAACCTTTTTTTAACATTGACTGAGGCTCGTTATGTCAAGGGGAATCGGGTGGTTTTTTATTAGAAACGAAGCAATACTTACCATTTTACAGATGCATCGTCTCCGTCGCTTCCGGGTATGATCGTCTGGTCTGGGCGTGCCTATTTGATTGACAGGCTTCCGACGGTCGCATACATCGTGTCACGAGTAGCCGAAAGAAGCCGAGCGACGGTGCGGCTCTATACTGCGCCTGCGCACCGTCGTTCGGCTACTTTCGGAAAATCGTGACGCGATGTATGCGACCTCGGAAGCCTGTCAATCAAATAGGCACGCCTATAGTCGGAGCCCATACCCGGAAGCGTCGGAGACGATGCATCTCTAAAACGGTAAGTACTGCTTCATTTCTAAAAAAAAAAAACCTGATTCCCCTTGACATAACGAGCCTGAATAAATGTTAAAAAAAAGGTTTTTGGGGGAACTACCCCTTTAAGCAAATCTTAAAGTTATTGTAGAGCAGTGATGGCGAACCTTGGTACCACTACATTTCCCATGATGCTCAACAACACTGCAGAGTGTGCATGAGCATCATGGGAAATGTAGTTCCAAAACATCTGGGGTGCCAACATGGGCGTCCGCTGAAATTTTTTCAGAGGGGGGGGCGCTTTGGCAGCGGCGATACACAGTCGCATTTCACCCTTTCTTCGACCACTAGTGGGTTTAAAAGTCCCCCCCCCCCCATGTTAAAATGTAAAAACACCCCACTGTGCCACCTGCATCTTTCAATATCTCTTTGTCACTACTGTGTACCCCTCTCCACAACTGCACTTCTGGACCCCTTTACATTACACAGCACCCTGCAGCACTGGACCCCTTTACATTATACAGCACCCTGCCCCACTGGACCCCTTTACATTACACAGCACCCCTTTCTCTTGACTGAAACACTACACTATATTGAAAGTATATTTATTTCAGGTCTGAAAGAGGAACCTTTTGGAATGAGGGACAAATGGATTTGATTCCAGAAGAGGGACAGGCACTCTAAATAAGGAACAACTAGA